>CAWUFW010008229.1:0-600000 GCA_963921515.1 Calotriton arnoldi
ACATACCTCTACCCTTCTGGAACCCATATTGAGATGGCATCAGGATGTTATTTTCTCTTGCCCGGTCTTCTAGCCTGTTCAATAGCACCCGCCCAGGAGTTTAGCAGTGGAGTCCAAAAGGGAAATAGGCTGGTAATTCTGAGGGCTAGATTTATCAAAACAAACACACAGTGATAGGGGGTCTCAGGGAACGTTTAAAGACCAAGCATGGATATATTCCCCATAAGCAACTTTGAATACAACAAAATATCCACGGGTCTAGCGAGCCTAAACAGACCCTCAACATAGGCACAGACCTTAAAACTGTAATCAGCAATGATCCTTAACAAGGAAAATCCTTAAAAAAGGATGGATTCCCATCACTCACCGAAGTGACATGCTTCATCATCTGGGATCTCCTCCTGGTTGCAAACCTGGTGCAACCAAGGGCTACTACCCCCTCACTGAGAGGGGGGAGCTCAAGGATGTTTTCAAAAGAATCTAGGGGTCTATTACGATGGCGGACGGATGTCCACCGCCAGGCCGGCGGTGGCGCCCGCCGGACTGGCGGTGGACATCCGCCCGCGATCGCAACCAAGAAAACCGCCGGTCAAATTAGGATGGCGGTGGTGGGAAATTTCGACTGCCGCTTTTCCGCCGGTTGCCATCCGCACTCCTGCCTGGTGGACAGAGCAGGACCGGGATAATGGTGGCCGTGCAGAGCAGGCTCCGCCGGCAGGATTATGATGCCGGCGGTAGCCAACCTTTCCTCAGCGGTCAAACCGCCATGGAAAGGTATGCAGAGATTGTCTTCCGGGGGCCCGTATCGGGCCCCCATTGTGTGGGGGGGTGCACTGGGGGGTACCCATGGTCCCCCGCTCCATTTCCCTGTACCAGGTGGCAGGCACTGTGCAGTGCCTGCTGCGCAGTGCAGGGAAATGCAGGACATGCTCCTTTCGGCATCGCGGCGGTGCTGCGGGCAGCAGCAACCGCCGCAATGTTAAGGCCCGCGATCAGACCGCCGCGGTCGGATTTCGAGCGCGGGTCATCGTAATTCGACCGGCGGTGATGTCGCAGTCCATGCGGGTGGTCTTTTCCCGCTACCATGGCGGTCGGGGAGATTTTCCGACCGCCATCGTAATAGGCCCCCTAGTGTTGCTAGGATTTCCTAAGATCCAACAGATGTGGGGATTTATAATGAATATGAGTGATGGGCGCAGTGCAAGAATGTGTGGAGTGAAAATTAAAATTGGTTAGCAAGAGAAAAAAGTTTTATTTGTTATCTCCTGATATCCAAATTAAAAACAGTGCAAGTGGAGTTTTAACTTAACTGCATGAGTCCAAAAACAGGGTCTACATGTTTCAGCCATATAGATTATGTGTAATCCATTCGTCTGTGGAAGCGCTATATTGACGATGTTTTTGTCATATGGCGTGGAAACTCTGATTCCATCATGATGTTTCAGACATGGCTAAATTCAAGGAATAATTTTCTCAGATTCACGGTCGAATTTGACAAGAACAGGCCACCTTTCCTGGATCTATCCATCTTCGCTACATCTACAGGTCTGGGGAGTGAGTTGTACAGAAAGCCAATGGCTAGGAACTCCCTCCTCTGTTACGACAGCCACCATCCAAAGTCACTTCGTGACAATCTGCCTTATTGTCAATTCCTCCGCTTGCGGAGGAATTGTTCCACGAAGGATAGGTATGAGGATCATGCGAGATCACTCTCTAAACAGCTTCAAGAGAGGAAGTATCCAAGGAGACTAGTACGACGCTCCCTTAAACGTGCAACTAACAATAATCGGGAGGCACTTCTTGATCCACAAACACCTAAACCCCCTATGACGAGACTGATATTTGTGAACACGTTCAGTACATTGTCTAATGGGATTCAAAAGTGCGTGCGGAAGCACTGGCGCATATTGAACATCGGTAAAGAAGCGATCCCACTACCTCTATTTTCCTTTAAAAGGAGCTCCAACTTGCGAGACAAATTGGTTCATACCAGACCTAGAACACAATCCATCCGCACTTATGGAACTCTATGGGATCTCCCAGCAGTTCAAGGACATTTTCCTTGTGGGTCCTGTGTGGCATGTCCACAGACCGAACATTCAAAAACAGTAGACATTGGCACTGATCGACCCTGGGTGCAGACTAAACACACTAATTGCAACAGTGACAAATTAATCTATTTCATCACGTGCCCCTGTAGATATCACTATGTGGGCATGACCACCCGCAAGGTCAAATTGAGAATCTTGGAGCATAAAAGCACTATTAGGTGCAAGAAACAGGCCACAAGACTGACAAAACACTTTCTTGACCTCAAACACACTGCAGATGAATTCACATGGACTGTTTTGGAACAACCATTCATCCCCAGTCACATTACAGATGTGTCAAAATTTCTGTTTACAAAAGAACAAAAGTGGGTGTTTAAACTTCAGAGTGATAAATTGGGCCTTAATGATCAGATCCCTTGGACCTCTCTTTAATTCCACCTATAAGCGCTTGGGGTCTCTGTCTGCCATTGAGTATATGTGAGAATTTAGTAGAGCTGATCCTGTTGACTTCTCTCTATCCCCACCCAATACGCTGCCCGTGACCTCCCTCTAGCTCCACCTAAGAGTCTGTCCGTGACCATGTGTGAGAACTTAGAAGAATTTTCTATTCCAAAAGACCTGCTCCAATCCAACATCAGTGGAGTAGAACATATCAGCCTTACGCTCTAAAGGCTGTATATATTTGTATATGCAATATTAAGTACCCACTATACTGGAAGAAATCTCACTGTTCAATCAATAGGTCAATACGTAGATGTATGTCAGTTACATCTTGGCACCATTTAGCTCTAACATGATATCTGTGACAAATACGGTTTGAGTCCTGTTAGACATACTTCGGGGTGTGGGCGTATATAGTTGTTTTTTTGCACACTAGAGAGGGCTAAATCACTTCTTTTTGGTAGACACCGCTCCTTCCAGTTGCCCTCAATTTATAACAACCATGAAATGCACAACGCGCGCTGCACAAACTACACTCCCCATGATGCAATGGGAGTTTGTGTAGTTGGCTTTAGGGTCATGTCACTGGATAGCACCACATCGCAGCACCACATCGCAGGCAATTATTTTCATCTGGGGTGAGAGCATACACAGGTAGTGTTCACACACCAGAGAGGGTTATAGCACTCCCTTTCAGTTGCTCTTAATTGAGACCAACCAGGAAATGCGCTATTCGCGCTGTGAAAACTACACTTCCCATGATGCAATGGAATTTTGTGTAGTTGGCCTTTTGGGTGATGTCATCAGTTAGTGCCACATCGCGGGTAATCAATTTCACCTGCAAAGTTTTCTCAATACAAAAGCCGGGGTTTCCCCTGCCGCCGGTTACCTCCCATTTCGGCTCAGAAGCGGCCCGAGGTACCGACGGACAGGTGAGTACTCCTGTTTAGCATATTCTAAGAACCGCTTTGACAATCGTTCTTTTAAACGCTATTGATGATGCTAAGTTAGTGGAAGGCAAACCTCTCGCTCTCTATTACTCCTGACAGAGCGTATTTTGTTTATCTTCTATACTTGTCATGTCACGCACTGTTTCTACCATTACAGTGCATATTAAACAGGCCTTTTTGTCACCATACCTGCTGCATAATAATATAGAGCGGTTACTGAGAAGGGACACATTTTTGAATCATGCCTACTCTGATGTGTTATCTACTACAGTCCCTGCAATATATGTGTCTCAGTGAGATATATTGCAAATCCGCTTTTATCGTTGGGTTCACATTTATGCAACGCTAATTAAGAATGACACATTCATCATATACCAGTGTCATTATGACAATACTTTATGCACATAGTAGACTAAGCATACTTCATAGCATAGTTTGGGATCCAAATTGAAACTGTGCAATACTAAATACTCGTTTGAAGCAATGCTTTTACATTTTGCCTTGATATACCACAGACACGCTAAGGTTGCCTGTTTGCTTGCCTTTCATTTCTCTCCTTGTCAGTAGCTCTGGCCCTCGTTACGAGGTGGTCAGTTATGGGACAAGTTTGTCTAGATGGAATTACATCTGAGAGGTTGTCTGTTTATTTTATGTTTATTTTACGCTGTTGTTGCACCAGTTGTTCTGTCCAGAGTCGCACATATCTTGGAATTGATTATTAAATGTGGAGGAAATATGGGCATTATAGATTGTATGCATGGCTCTATGTCTGTTTACTATACTTGCCCTTTCCTCCTTTTTCATAGAGCGGGGCCTCATTTCCTGAGCAAGCGCCAGGTGAGGTGAAGTTGCTTCCTCATGAATTACGGGTGAGCACAATTGAGTATATGTCAATAAGCTGTATACTATTTAGATACTTGCAACGCTGGTTATTTATGTACCACATTTTGCATTAACATTTGGCATTAGCACTAGACCTTTTTCTGTTTTCTAAACATCACCCTTTTTCCTGCAGGTGCCATCAGCATTATGTAATCCACGGAGGACCTAGAAATCAGGTTATAAGGTTGTATTTGTTCCAACCTTAAGGTGTTGGTTTTGTCACTTTTACTTTTTCACTACGCAGTAGCAATATTAGATTGAGGTCCTGAGGAAGGCCTGGATTACACATAATCTATATGGCTGAAACATGTAGACCCTGTTTTTGGACTCATGCAGTTATTATGTTAAAACTGCACTTGCACTGTTTTTAATTTGGATATCAGGAGATAACGAATAAAACTTTTTTCTCTTGCTAACCAATTTTAATTTTCACTCCACACATTCTTGCACTGCGCCCATCACTCATATTCATTATAAATCCCTACATCTGTTGGATCTTAGGAAATCCTAGCAACACTAGATTCTTTTGAAAACATCCCTGAGCTCCCCCCTCTCAATGAGGGGGTTGTAGCCCTTGGTTGCACCAGGTTTGTAACCAGGAGGAGATCCCAGATGATGAAGCATGTCACTTTGGTGAGTGATGGGAATCCGTCCTTTTTTAAGGATTTTCCTTGTTAAGGATCATTACTGATTACAGTTTTAAGGTCTGTGCCTATGTTGAGGATCTGTTTTGGCTCGCTAGACCCGTGGATATTTTGTTGTATTCAAAGGCTAGATTTATCCCCTTTTTTATAAATTGGGACTCTAATACTTGTTCTCCATGATGGGGGTGGGCCTCTTTTGGAGATTTCATTGAATACATTGGTTAGCAGAGGGGCCCATAGATCTTGTTATTCTAAAAAGAAATCAATGGGGGCCCAACCAGCCCTGGTGCTTTGGAGCGACTACATTTGGCCAGGGTAAGGCTTATTTCCTCCAGGTTGAAGGTCAAAGGCTTGAGTGGGGACATTAGGGGGTTGGGTGGTTCAACCCCCAGTAGAGTCCCGCTCCCAAAGATCATTTCAAAATGTGCCACCCATGTGTCTTCATCCACGTGGCTATCTAATAGGTTTTCTTGCTCCTTCAAAAAGAAAGGAGCGTTTACTATCTTCCAGAAATCCCGCTGCTGTTTGAAGTTGCTGCCTTAGCCAAATTTTCCCATGCCTCTTCTTTTAACTCATCTTTCCTATTTTTTCGAGCTTTCTTATTCACCAGTTGCAGATCCTTGATCTGGGATTGATTTCTAGGGGATACTTTCAGGGCCCCACGAAGGTCCTTTAGGGACCAAGTGCAGGTCTCATCAAACCAACGTGTTTCAGGTCTCTCTCTCTTGTTTTTTTGCCTAGTCAAGGCCAATATGATCTCCTGATGTATTTCTATAAAATTTAAAATTTAAATATCAGGTACAATGTCTGGGTCTAGACAGCTTATGACCAAATTCAGCTTGTTGGTTACAACTTGCTGAATAATTTTTTTGTAATCTATGTTGTCCCATTTGAGCTGATATCCATTTAGCCTGGCTAGGATTGGTTTTGGGACTTTCTCTGTTTGAAGGGAGAGGATTCAGACTCCAAGTAGCTCAAGGAATAGTGCTGCATGATCACTAAAATGTGAAAATATAGTGTCGGCGTGAAAAATGTATGCCCGACATTTTGTGGGTGCAACTGTAAAGTCTAATGTAGAATTGGAATCGCCCCGAAAGAAGGTTTTTTCCGGTCCTCTCACATCTATGATTACTTTATTATACACTTCCAGGCTCTTGAATGCTAGGAACCTATTTAGAGCGTTCCCATAATCATGGTGCATGAGGTGGACTAGTGGGTCTCCCTCCAAGTCAACCAAGCCACAAACCGTTCCCAATGAGTTGGGGCATGGTTGGGAATTAAAATCACCTAGCCATATAATATTAAGTTCTTTGTGCAAAAAAGACCTCGTAAAATGTTCCAGTGCTTTTCCCAGTGAATCTATAATCACCACCATAGTGCCACCAAAGTTGTTGTCATAGTAGTTAATTAATATCCAACACTGGTGGTGTCCTTCTTCAAAGACAAAAAAATGAAAGTTTGGGGAGGAGTTTTCAAATTTAACAACCTTAATAGCTAGTGTATTCGAGATTAAGGTTGCTAAGCCCCCTTTTGCACTTCCTGCCAGGGGAGGGGACCGCATAGGTTTGATTGGTTTGATAACCGTTTATGAATATTGGGTCCAACGCCCATGTCTCCTGAAGACATATGATATCTGCCATAGCGCTAGCCACTCAGCATTGGCCATCTTTGTTGCAAGATCTGCCACATTCTGCATGGCTAAGTATACCCCCCTTTAATGTTGGCCCATCTGCTTTACAGGGGTCTGTACTCCTAAGTTGGTTGTTGAGGCCTTACTGCGAGATAAATTGTCTGCTGCTGCCCCCTAGTTGGTTTAGTCCGGTCCCAAGGGACCTGTGTGGCTGGAGTGTATGGGGCTCATTAGTGACGGTTTGAATGGTGGGCAGTCAAAATATCGGAAAAATTATATCGATATACAAAAATATCGAAGTTTAAATATCGAAGGGAAAGAATATCGAAGGGACAGAATATCGATGGACAGAATATCGACCCTAAGGTAAGTAATATCGAATTTTTTAATATCGATGTAAGTAATATCGAAGTTAGTAATATCGAAATCAAATATATCGATGTTACTAATATCGATGTTACTAATATCGATATTTGTATTATTGTTATGTATTTTGTTATGTTTTTAATATGTATGTGTTATATGTGTTTTTGTTAAGTGTTCTAATTGTTTAAAAATATATGTATACAATTTTTATATGTTAATAAATTTATTTTTTTAAGTAATTTTATTTTTTTTGTACTGTAGCGGGTTGTGGGTTTATAGGGGAATAGGGTGGGAAGTAATTTAATTATACTAAATTAATTATTAATTTTTAGGAATTATAAATTAATTTTAAATATTTTTTGCGTTTAAGTTCTGTAGCGGGTTGTGGGTTTATAGGGGAATAGGGTGGGAAGTAATTTAATTGTAATTAAGTTATAATTTATTTTAATTAACTGGTATTGATAAATATATTATTGTTAATTAATTAATAATTGGTAATTAATTTTTATTAATTAGTTATAATTTTGATTAATTGATTATCATGTAATTTAAATTTAATTAAGTTATAATTTATTTTAATTAATTGTTATTGATAATTATATAATTGTTAATGAATTAATAATTGGTAATTAATTTTAATTAATTGGTGATTAATTTTTAGTAATTGATTAATTAATCAATATGTAATTTAAATGTAATTAATTTATAATTTATTTTAATTAATTGGTATTGATAATTATATTAGTGTTAATTAATTGATAATTGGTAATCAATTATTAATTGGTAATTAATTATTATTAATTAGTTATTAATTTTTATTAATTGATTAATTGATCATTATGTTAAGTGTATTTTATCATTGCAGTGTGTTGTGCGTTTATAGGGTAATACTTTTGGAAGTAATTGAAATCTAATTAAGTAATTATTAAATTTATTTTTGGGTATTGATAATTAATTTATTGTTGTTTTATCATTAATTGGTAATTAAATATTATTAAATATTATCTATTGATACATTTAATTAATATTCATTAATTATTATTTATTGGTATTTATTATTAATGTATTAATAAATTTTCTATTGGTAAATATGTTTTTAATAAATTATTATTGGTATTGGTAAATAGTTTAGAGTTATTTAATAATTCATTAATTATTTTAAAAAATTTGTTTATTTCTAAGTATGTTATTTGTCACTTCTACGCTATCCAACACTTTCCCTACTGTTGCACTCTCTGCAGTGGGAATAGTAATTTTTACCCCTACGCTATCCAACACTTTCCCTACTGTTGCACTCTCTGGAGTGGGAATAGTAATTTTACCCCTACGCTATCCAACACTTTCCCTACTGTTGCACTCTCTGCAGTGGGAATAGTAATTTTTACCCCTACGCTATCCAACACTTTCCCTACTGTTGCACTCTCTGGAGTGGGAATAGTAATTTTTACCCCTACGCTATCCAACACTTTCCCTACTGTTGCACTCCCTGGAGTGGGAATAGTAATTTTTACCCCTACGCTATCCAACACTTTCCCTACTGTTGCACTCTCTGGAGTGGGAATAGTAATTTTTACCCCTACGCTATCCAACACTTTCCCTACTGTTGCACTCTCTGGAGTGGGAATAGTAATTTTTACCCCTACGCTATCCAACACTTTCCC
This sequence comes from Calotriton arnoldi, assembly GCA_963921515.1. Taxonomy (NCBI): domain Eukaryota; kingdom Metazoa; phylum Chordata; class Amphibia; order Caudata; family Salamandridae; genus Calotriton; species Calotriton arnoldi. The sequence continues at coordinate 8,626 of CAWUFW010008229.1, forward strand.
TACTGTTGCACTCTCTGGAGTGGGAATAGTAATTTTTACCCCTACGCTATCCAACACTTTCCCTACTGTTGCACTCCCTGGAGTGGGAATAGTAATTTTTACCCTTACGCTATCCAACACTTTCCCTACTGTTGCACTCTCTGGAGTGGGAATAGTAATTTTTACCCCTACGCTATCCAACACTTTCCCTACTGTTGCACTCTCTGGAGTGGGAATAGTAATTTTTACCCCTACGCTATCCAACACTTTCCCTACTGTTGCACTCTCTGGAGTGGGAATAGTAATTTTTACCCCTACGCTATCCAACACTTTCCCTACTGTTGCACTCTCTGGAGTGGGAATAGTAATTTTTACCCCTACGCTATCCAACATTTTTTGTACTGTTGTTTTTTTGGGAGTTGTAATAGTAATTTTATTCCCTATGCTACTTAATATTTTTTGCATTATTTTAGTTAATATAGTATATAATTAATTTTAAAAATATTAAAAGTAAATTTAACTTTTTTAATTTGTTATACATAATTATTTAATTTTTCTTTATGTTATTGTTTTATGTGTATAGATGTATTTATAATTTATAATATTTTTTAATAATTTATAATTTATTAAAATAATTATTCAAACTTATTATTAAGTAAGTATATTATATATTATATGTATATGTTTAATTAATGTTTTATTTAATTATATATGTTACTTATTAATTTTAAATATTACCAAATAATTTTAACTATGTTTATTTAAATTATAAGTATTATTTAGTTTATTTTACATATTATTAAAAAAAAAAAAAAACGATATTTTTGATTACGATATTTTTGACATCGATATTTTTTTCTCGATATTTTTGTACTTACCATGTTGTAGATAGGATGTCGATATTCTTGACATCGATATTTTTGTTGCGATATTTTTGTAGGTCGATTTTTTGACCTTCGATATTTTGTCAGTGATTCGGTTTGAATACCCATTTCGCCCCCCTCGGGCGGTCAATCGCAGGCCTCAAGATCGAACAGGGGGGGCTAATTGATTTGATAACTCAAGCCTCATCCTCAATCTGTAGGGACTAGGGGAATCCCGTGATAGCAGCAAGGGGGATATGAAGGGTTATTTAGAGGTCTCTGGCTGTGGGGGGGCAGGCCTGATATAGGTCTGTAGAATTTTGAAAGAGGACAAACAGAGATCTGTGTGGAGAGCAAAGGGGCATTTGTGGAGGACCTCAGCAGGCTTATTACGAGATACCGGTTCTTAACAACGAAGTCGCCGTTAATGTCTTTAACAGAAGGGCCCACCCATCCAACCCTCCTGTCCATTATAATGTGCTTGTCCAAACTAGTACCCCACAGGCCATGGCCTTTCAGGTAAGTATTGAATCAGTGTAAAGCTTTAATCATTAGCTGGTCCGTAGATTCCCTTTGACCCAGCGTGCTTAGTGGAGGTACATTAGCCAGAACCAAAACATAAGTAAGCGATGCTGGGAGGAGGTCTAATGTGTGTAACTGGGTTATTCCTGCAGGCAGAAACTCTAAATTTGAGGTTACCTTCCCCCCACCCTTCTCTTCCTCCCGTTGTATGTACGTTGGCTTGAGCGACCCGGGAAGAGGTTTCATTTTGCCTCTGGATAGTGTGAGTTATGCTGCTCGGCGGTAGGAGCGGTGGGAGCTGGGGGGGAAATGTGCTGAGGAATTATGGGTAATGTCATGGTAGCAGGGGGGTTGACCTGGTTTGCCTGCCTATGGTTTTTGTCCCTCCCAGCTGGGCCCCCTACTAGGTCCCCCAAAAACCCGGGGGCCCATTCTGCTACGGGGGGTAAGGCAGACTCATAGGAAGACCACAAGTGCTGGAAAAGCGCACATTGATAAGGAGCTCTACTTTCTCCTTAGTCTTTCCCAGTCTACAGTTTATAGGCTCAAGTAAGGAGCGAACCATCTATTCCAATTTTTAAGATGTATCCTCATATCTTCCCATTGCAAAGTCTCTCTATGCAGACAGTGCTGTCGGGGCCAGAGACTCTTGGGCAGTTTTTCTTGCTCTTGCCACCCTCGTGGTTTTGGATGGCTGTTTACCTGCATTACGCTTCCTTTTGACCACTGGGGCGATTATGGACTCGTTTGACACAGGGAAGACACCGGTTGGTGCGAAACGGTCGAAATCACAGTCAAGGGCCAATTTGAGATGACGCTAGGTTTGGCGTTCTCGATCAATGAGGTCTGAGGGGGTAAAGTTGGCTGTGATGGCAGATCAATTCTTCTCCCTTCCTCCAGGGAGAGACGGCGCTCTGTGAGATCAATTTCCTGGGATAGCACATTTGCAGCCCTAGCCATAACAGAGTCAAGAGTATTAACTATTTTGCCCCCGCTGTTTGCACTGCAGCTTTGCGCTTACCCATCTTTTGGTGTCCGCTTCACCGGGAGTTACTTCTAATGGTTCAAAGTCCTTGCTGAGAATGTCCCCAAGTGGCAGGGGTTAGAAGGGGGGCCCAGCCTCTTCCGGGCTCTGATGGGCATGGACAGGCCCGCCCTCAGGTTTTGCCCGGGCGCGGCCTGCATGCGGCCCATGCTGCAGGGGCGCGTTGATGAATTTAAGCACCTCCGGGCACTGAACAGGCGTCACTGGGGACCGGGGATTCTGGAGGATGGAGTCCTCCCCTGGCCCGGTCCCTGGATCACGGTGCAGCCGAAAATGCTGAGGCAGGTTGCAGGCATTTACAGCACCCCAGGGGCGCGTTGATGAATTTAAGCGCCTTCGGTTGCGGAACAGACGTCACCGGGGATTCTGGGGGATAGAGTCCTCCCCTGGCCGGGTCCCTGGATCGCGGTGCAGCCGAAAATGCTGAGACAGGTTGCAGATGTTTACCCACTAACTAATTAACTTGTATTTCTATTTATATCTCAATTTTTTGTATACTGTGTATTTTTGTATCAATACTTGAAATAGTGTACATGAGACATGGTCACCGACTCACTGTTGAACCCAAGCCCTATCTAACCTTATTATGCAAATGAAACTTTTTATCTATACTTTATGTATGACCATTTTTGACGAAAAAAATAAAAAAAAATTAAAAAGACATTTACTTATAGATGGTAATTCAGCTCTAGGAAGACAAAAACTTTCATCTATCCTTAGAGAGTTGGAGACATAGAGATGTACTAAATGTATATCATATAAAATATTAGAAATTATGTGCTACAGCAGATCAATAAAACACTAAAGACTTCTACTTATCTTTATATAGTAGTGCTCGTCAGGTTGAAGGCACTGCCCAGCTATATGACCAAGCACAGTGCGAGTGCTTATCTCTTATCATAGTCTGCTTTCTCCGGGTCAACTGCTAACCAACATATCAGTCAGTGTATCGTTGACTATGGCCTCAGAACGGTGTAGAAACATACAACATTCTCATTGGATCTGAGGTTTCAAAGTTAGTGCTATCTGACACTGATTTCTGTGAATACATAATGCACAATTCGTTTTTCATGCAAAATGACAAAGATTTTGAAATAACGATAGCTAAGGAAATAAACAAAGATTTTACCCTCATATAGTCCTGTACCATTTATTCTATTTTCAAAGGTAGAGTTCATCTGAAACAGTTACCCCGACTTTTCCGATAATAATTAATTGCTGGAAATTGCCAAAAAGGAATTTGAAGAAATAATTGAGGCCTTATTACTAAATGGTTGAAGTGTGTGCAAACAATGAGTTAACTACACAGCTGACTGCACTCTTAAAGAAAGTCGTGCACGATCTCAGAATATTAAACAACTACCATTCACCATGGTCTTCAAAGATATTGATTGAATAGCCGTCAATCAGGGTTCAGCCAAAGCATAGGATAAAAAATTGGTGGAGGTCATGGAAGGCATCTCATCAGTGAAAGGCAAGCCTTCTTGATCCTCATTCTTTTGGATTTATTTGTCAACTTCAACACGATGGATCTGAATCTCCGCACCAAGCTCTTTAATTGTGAGCCTGGACCCTGAATCAGCAAATATGTGATTAAAATAATTTATGACAGGAAGTAAACTTTAGGTTAACATGACAAAATGTGGGTCATCATCACTTGACCGTGGTCGTTCTAAAGGTTACCTATTTCTGTCACCCCCTTATGTGTCAACTTCATCAAATCACTTATGATATTGGGCAAGAGGTCTGCATTTTCACTCTTACACAGAAAACTTGCAGATACAGTGGTGTAGTTAGCCCTTTGGCTGCCCGTGGTGGTCCCTGCCTTTGCCGCATTGAAGAGCGGGGAATGCTGGCGGGATTACTCCCATTGTCGCCCCGACGGCATTGGAGAGCAGGTGGGGGGGGGGAGGGATGCTGGCGATTGCCGCCCCGAGACGGCAGGTAAGAGTAGGGGAGGCCTCCGCCCCCAAAATTCGTGCCCCCCTTGCTAAGCCACTGCGCAGATATATTTGCATCCGAGTTGCCCCAAGGGCCAAGGAACATTTTTCTACTGTGTGGCAAACAAGTGATCTTAAGCTTAGTGACATAAAAATGAAAGGCTAATACTGGCCAGACAGTGCTTAAATTGTACGGGGCAGATTTACAAGCCCCTTGCGCCACTTTTGCGTCACTTTTCCCATTTTAAAAGTGACGCAAAAATGGCGCAAGGGGCTTGTAAATCTGCCCCTACAACTTTAAGCAGGATATCGCATTGCAAAACTGGTTGCAAATTCATTTTGGACGTCATCTGGTGTGATGATCTGAGCTTAAATGCTGAGGGGCATATTTACAAGCCCCTTGCGCCACTTTTGCGCCGCCGTTGCGTCACGCATGTGACGCAGCGGCGACGCAAACCATGCGCCGCGTTGCGCTATATTTACAACGTGACGCATCTCTGCGTCACGTAGTAAACCCCTGCGCCACATGAAACCTGCGTCAGGTTTCATGTGGGCGTACCGGCGCTGGGGGGGGGGGCGTTCCGGCGCAGGAACGCCTCGGAAAAGTGACGTAGTGAAATCTACAAGATTTCACGCAGTCACTTTTCCGACGCTGGTGCGTCAAATCCTTACGCCTGCTTCAAGCAGGCGTAAGGATTGACGCACCATGTTAGGGATAGGGAAGGTTGGAACAGTGCTGGAGTTGCGTCGCGCTTGCGACACAGCTTCAGCACTGCGCCAACCTTCCGCCGGCAGATGCGTCACGCATCTGCTTATCCTTGCGCCACGATGCGCCGCATTGTAAATGCGGCGCATCGGACGTGGCGCAAGGGTAAACTTGCGTGACGCATTTTCCTGGCGCATCCCTGCTGATATGCAGGGATGCGCCAGGGAACGTAAATATGCCCCTGAAATTCGAAATGTGGTGAAGACATCCTTCTTTGTTATCGGTTTACAAAATTGTATCTAGTATTCATTTGCAAGAATATTGCAGCATTTCATAAGCATTTTGAGCAATGCCTTGGCTTTCATGACGAAAGGCATGAGGCTTGATTCACAAAGGTAAGCTTAAAATTTTGTAAACTTGCCCTTTTGTGTACATTTACGATTGTTTGCTGTTCACAAAGGGATTTACGAGTAGTATCTTTAGGAGTGTGGAGTCTCCACACATAAAAAGACCTATCTTTTTTACATGCAGAGACTTCACACTCGTAAAGAAACTACACGTAAATCACTTTGTGAATAACAAACAATCGTAGACTTGCACAAAAGTGTACGTTTACATTTGTGAATCAGGCGCATGCTCTTTAAATCTTCAAGATGCCATGGGGCAGATTTACAAGCCCCTTGCGCCACTTTTGCGTCACTTTTCCCATGTTAAAAGTGACGCAAAAGTGGCGCAAGGGGCTTGTAAATCTGCCCCCATGTGTCCTCTTCACATTGCTCTAATCTAATTGAGGGAGTAAGTAAGTCCCTAATTACCAGGCCATAACGTTAGATATACTGACAACGTTATATTACTGAACGCTGATTTAAATTTCAAACGGACAGGGAAAACAGATTTGAAGTTCAGGCCCTAGAGTGTTGGAATGTCCTTCAGGTACATGAGAATTCCTTTGAACGGATATAGTTGGATTGTGCCTAGCTCTAAATACCATGGGGCACATTTACAAGCCCCTTGCGCCACTTTTGCGTCATTTTTAACATGGGAAAAGTGACACAAAAGTGGCGCAAGGGGCTTGTAAATCTGCCCCCTTATGTTTGAACAATTTTACACATTATCCTTCGTTTTGTGAGCACCACATCTTCAACTTTAATCTATTTCCTCACGTGTTTCACTGTAGCGTGCCAAGAGACAATGTATGCGTGGTGTGCTATTAATTAGATTTAAAAAATCAATCAGAATCTATTTTCACATCAACAACATGATGGCAAAGTGGAAAAGATGGCGCAGTCCAGCTCCCCATAAGCATTGAAAAGATTTCAATACAGAGGGGCAGATTTACAAGCCCCTTGCACCACTTTTGCGTCACTTTTCCCATGTTAAAAGTGACGCAAAAGTGGCGCAAGGGGCTTGTAAATCTGCCCCAGAATATCTGACAGTCACGCTACCATCAGACCTTCAATGTAACAGTAGCACTTTAGAGTGAACTTTACACTCAGGGTACTACATGAACAGCCTACAAAACTCAGTGCTCTTCTAGGCATCATGCAAAGGGTACCCTGACACACTGGTCTATGGACAGCATTCAACCAGTAAACTCCTCTCCTAATTCTGTCACTAAGATACCAGCTCACACATTATGCAGGACTGAACACACCAGGCTAGATAACATACAATAAAGTCCCAATTAACCAGTTAGCAACCAACTGACTTTTTCGACCCGAAAAAAACCGTGCAAAAAATGGATACAGGGCACCTCCATGGGTGCGCTGCCTCACACGCCCATCAGCAATCAACAATCAACCACTTAATGGGCAAAATAACGCACCTTAATCTAAACTACAGCCTGCGCAAAAATCCCTGACCCATGTAGAAGCTCACATTATCGATAAACAAAGTCAAATAGGGTGCACCCAATAGCAATTTTGTGCCATCCAAATGCACAACAAAGCACACAATAACACAACATTACAACAGTTGATGTTAGTAGTACATTGTGAGAAGTTGGCCTGGTATATGCTGTTCACTAATTAAAGTGGACACCTTGCACCAGGGCAAATCGACTCTTATGGTAGATAGGTTTAAGACAACCTTTTAAAGAAAGCTATCCTAGTGGTAGCTGTGGAGAGCAGCCTTCAGGCTAAGTCTTGAAGGAATGTAAAGCAGCTTGTTTTACCATATAATCTCTTGAATCACCAAATGAAAAGACACCACACAGGTATATATATCAAATATATATGTATTTATTTCTAAATAACTCTCTACTAATCTCTTTATGAGATTAGAAGTCAAACATATGCACAAATCAACGTTTCACAATAAGTTAAGCACAAAATATGGCTGGGGCCCTAGGGGCGTACCAGACCATATACTAAAAAAGGGACTTAGCAACAACGACTTGCAGGGAGACAAGGCCTAGGGCCTTCAGAAGTGCTGGGGCCTCACGAAGCCACCCGGCAGGTAAGTAAAGGACCCACGCGGGACGCATGCAGTGTGGATACACAGGCGCGGATCGCCGTTGACTTCAATGGGGCAAGTCGCGGTTGGAAATTAAGAGTTCTAGGATACTTCGGGAGAACCTACAAGCAAGTCACTTACAGGGTAAGTAGTTCTAGGGCCCACACCCACAGGAGCACCGTAGTGCTGGAGTTACCTCACCCAGGGAAGCCGGGTGCATAGGTGTCCTTTGGTGTCGGGTCGCGGCGTCGTTTTCAATGGCGAACAAAGAAGACTTGCTGCTTGCGGGAGCTGAAGAAGTGTCCGGTGGAATCCAAGCCTGGATTCTGAAGAAGGATGACCTGAAAGCAGAGGGGACAGTGTTCAAAGTCACTTGGCAGTGACTCGGGGCAAGGAAGATGGATGCCCACCGTCGTCGGTTGATTCAGGTCGGTTGCGGGTGCCTTGACTCTTCAGCCACGAGGTCCAGGAGGCGTCGACGATGACCAGGAGCTGGGTTCTGGGTGTCCCACAAAGTCTGCAGCTTACTGCAGTGTCGGCAACTCGATCGGAGCCAACAAGCCTTGGCAACAGCAAGTCTTGGGGAGATGAAGAAAAGTCGATGGCACAGACCAGCAAGGTCTGAGGGACTCACCCAGCGAGGGTAAGTCAGGGCAGGCCTGGAGCAACCAGGGGAGCCCTTTGGTTTCTTTAATAAGTCTTCTGGGGACCCACGAGCCAGCTGGCAAGGGATCGCGAAGACACCTCGGGCAGAATCACTCAACAGGGGCCCACGGTCACTCGGGACGGTGTAGGCCTCTGATCTTTGGAGAGATTCCTGCTGGAGGTCGGGACCACACGTGATCCAAAGCACAAGTTTGTAGAACGTTGTGAAGGGGTTGCACTCGACAATAGTGCACGGTACCCAGGGGTCGCGGTTCCTCGTCACTCGGGGGTCCACTTGCCTCAGCTTCGCTGGGGACTCACGATGGCCTTCGAGAAGTCAGGAAATCCACTTCTTGGGCTGCAGGGACTTCGGACTCCGGCGGGAGCGGCGTAGTTTGCGACCGTCGTTGTCGTTTTTGGTGCCTGCCAAGCAGGGAGTCACTCCTTGACTCCAAGGGAGATTCTTCTGTCTTCCAAAGGTAGTGGAACGTCGAAGGGCCAGGATTCTTCTGTAGAGCGTCGTCCAGGGGTTATCTAACTAGCAAGTTCAAGGGTTCCCCTTCTTATACTAAAAAGAGGGGATGGACTAGCTCTATGACCCCACCTATGGGAGGGTCAAGGGAGGGGGTGGCTACACCCACTTCCCTTTGTCCAGTTTCGCGCCAGAGCAGGGGCAGGTAGCCCCTGAGCCGGTTTGAACTGGCATATGCACAGAGGAGCCTTCTGCTCCCCCAGTGCAGGACTTCAAAGCACTCTAAGAGTGCACCCACCCAGCCCCAATACACTAAACCCTGTCTGGGAGGTGGTTACACCTCCCTGTGACAGGATGCCTATTGTTGGGCTTCCTCCACTGTGAGTTTCGGTCATCAGCAGGAGGGCAGCCCAGTGTCTGTGACTGGTGGCATCCATTTTGTGATGCCAGGGCTCTTCAGGATTCTACCGCGTTTCCACAGCAGGTACATGTCTTATCCCTCTAGAAGGGTGGAATGCTACCCCCGCCGCCAGGATTGGCGGGGGTAGTATTCCAAGATGTTTTACACCAAACACGACATGTTTTGATGCAGCCATTCCAAAGTTAGCATTTTACCGCGAGGATATAATGCACTTAAGAGTATATGGTTTAACCGCATCCACAAACAGCCCCAGAGAATAGACTCTGAGAGCTGCAGAGGGGCCCTGCTCAGGCAGAGGCACCCCCTCACATAGAAGCCAAGCACCCTGCCCTCAGGATTGATAGGGCCTGCCTTAGGGGTGACTGATAGGTTTATATGTGTGTGCAGGAGAGATATAGGAAACCTATATCTCAGTGAGGGGTGCTAGCACCACCTCACCCAGGCTGCAGTAGCAGGCCTGTGGTGTCAGATTTAGACTGCTTCCCAGGGGTGGCATAATACATGCTGCAGCCCCTGGTAGGCCTGTGAAGTACCTATGCCCTTGGTACCTAAGGTACCATATACTAGGGACTCATAAGGCACCACAGTATCCAATCACTAGTGCACCTAGAGTGCACTCCATGTCGTTTAGAGAGAGCAGATAGACTGGGGCCCTGAATAGCAGGGTCCCAGTCCAACTAAGTCATGAACCAGCAAAACACCAGGAAAAAAGTGGGGGCAAACATATAGTCAGATTCCACCTTCCTACATACATATTTGTGGAATATAGCACTACATTAACCGGTTTTGATTTTCCCTTGAATTTAGATTCATATTTACCTTTATTTAGGTGGGTCTCTGTTCCAAGTGACCCCTCCCTCTGCTGACTACAGGTAAAGCACAATGGCTATTTCTCCATGATGTCTATGCAGTGGGCCCAGTTAAAAAAAGGAATACATGTGTACATTTGCTCACCTGTATATTTACTAGTATACCGAGGTTTAACTCTTGTTTTACACAAAGGTATACACTTACATATCACACCCCCTCAAATCAAAGGCTGGAGCCACCTTAAACAGGATTTACAAGTTTATGGTTGCTGCTCGCAATGTTGCACACATAGCTGGGGATCTCCTCTACGACAACTATTGCTAGCTGTTATTTGAGATCAGGGGTGTACAGTCTGTGTCCAGTATAGCAAGGTCCATGCTTGATTTTCAAAAAAAGAACTGAAGATGTGAATGAGTGCCCCTTAGAGTTAGTGGATGTAACTTTATATCCTGACAATGTTTCATGGATCTGGTCGCCGTCTACCTATGCTGGACACCCCTGGTTAAAATGGATGTAAGGCCTTGCATACACCTGTTTTACACAGATCAAGGCGTATCTTTGACAGTGCGAAAATAGTCTCCATGGCATGAAATGAGATGGGGAAGTGTAAGAGCTGGTGGGAGGGCATTACTGGTCAAACCGGAATATGTTTGTGCAATTCTTACTTCTCGGCAAGGACAAGGACAGGTGTACCTCTCATCTGTCCATGGTCTATTGGCTGAGTACACTAAGGGGTATATTCACAAGAACGAGTGATAACTACCGCAAGAGTAGCGTAACGCAACTTTCAATATCGCAGCCTAGCGCGGGAAAATAACCCCGTGTCAACGTGGAATTCACAACAAGGCGGTAGCATGCAATAGTCTGCCGAAACCGCGGACAATATCCGCGATACAACCACCACGATGGAGATAAAAACACAAACCACAACACCAAAAGACACGCGATGGGCCAAAGCGCAATGAGGAAATCAGCGACAAGCAGCGCCAGGCCTGCAACACACACCTGGCAGGTGTCAAAAATCACCATAAAAGTAGAAAATACACCCACACACAAACTGACCAACACCCAAGCACCTTGGAGGCATCCGGAGCAGGCGCAGAGGACGAGCGCAACCCCACAAGCACCCCGGACGACCAGCCTGGGACCTCGGGGACAGGGAAGGGCAAGGACAAGAAGACCAGGAAGACCAAGTTCAGTCCGCAGGCGAACAGGATCATAGTCACGGAGGTGATGGAACACCATCAACAACTCTTCGTCACCTCCAACGTGTCATTGGGCACCAAAAATGGAATATGGCGGGACATCGTCGACAAGGTGAATGCCGTCGGAGAGCACAAGTGGACAATGGACGAGGTCAAGAGGCGATGGAATGACATCAAGCGGAAGACCAAGGAGAAACTCAGCGCCAACCAGAAGGCAGCAACGCAGACCGGAGGTGGGGGCCCAGCGCCACAGCTGGAGCTGGATGACATGGAGGAGCTGGTGTCGACAGTCATCAGTATGGATACTGTGGCCGGAGTCGGGGGACCGGACACTGCTCGACAGGACACAACACAACCGCAACAGGGTGAGTGACCACCAGGTACTGGGGGGACGGGGGAGATGGCCACAATGGCACACATGCACAGGCAAGCAGGGCACAGTGCACACCCACAATGACCCTGGGTCCTCGCCCAGACCCATAGACTGTCACAATGTACAATGCCATGCTGTCTGAATGTCAACCTGTACCATGCGGCTACATACATGTGGACACATAGTAATACACCATCTCCCCTTCACATCGCAGGGGCACCGTCAACACCTCCTGCAGAGCAGTCACTGCCACTCTTCACTGATGACGAGGAGGAGGACAACACCAGCATCGACACCCAAACCATCCAAGACATCATTGACCTCATCCGCCAGCAACCCCCAGGATCAGGGCAGCCCAGCTACATCGATGAGACCCCACCCACCACCCAAACCACCCAGCAGGAGGCACCCACAGCCCCGGCACTCTCCCAAGACCCCCAGGAACAACAAAAGGCCTTCCAACGCTGTGTGCTGGAGGGCCAGAGGGAGACGGCCGAGCAGGTGCGGGTGGGGTTCGACCTCATGGCTACCAAACTGGACGCCATCCTTGGGTGTCTATGTCCGCCCCATGGTCTCCAACGAGCCCTGACTGACATCGCTGGAGTCATGACGCATAGGGAGGAATACCTGTCCGCTCAGAGTGGCCCCAGCGATGCCAGCCGTGAGCTGGCACACATGCGGAGGCTCATGGAGGACATGGTGCAGATGGAGGCGGAAAGGATGGCAGCCACCGCTGCACATCAGCAAAATGTAGCTGGGATCTACCAGGCCCTGCATGTCTTCATCATGGCATTGCTGCCACAAGGCGTGGCGATGATGAATGCTGCTGCCCCCACACCATCCACATCTCCGCCCCCTGGTTTGTCAGTGCTACCCTGTGCGGCAGGCGTATCCACTCAGGCACCTGATGTGTCACTGCCACACAGTGCGGCCGACAATCCTCCTCCGGCCCCTGATGTGTCAGTGGCACACAGTGCCGCAGCAGGTACTGCAACACCCACAGGTGGGGCAGAGCACACATCCGGGGATGAGGACGTGGATGGGATTGAGATCAGAAGGAGGTACTAGCATTCATGTCCGCCACCTTGCCTGTTTCTGCCTGGTGCCGCACATGGCCTCAAGACCTACCACTGACCCCCGATACACTCAGATGCACTCACCTTGGACAGCGACATGGACTGCCACATCCTGTTTGACGACCATTGACATGGCGGACAGACTGCGGACTGTACCCTTCCCCTTCCGTAGTACAGGTCATCCCCGGATGTACACTGGCTGGCCCTCCAAGGGCCCATATTGTGTAGTGTGTTCGGCATTGCCCTGTACCGCTCCAGCTGCATGACTGCACTGGATGTGCAAATAAACATACAGTGATGCACTGCTGTGTAATGTCTTACGTCATTCATGTATGGATGTGTGGATGAATGTGGGGACAGTGCCTTCCCTTGCGTCAATGATGTTCATCCTGTGGGATGCCAGTCAGAGGGTGCGACATTGCATTTTGTGTACCAGGTCCCGTGAACACTACAACAGGGACACACGCATCAGTCACTTCCTTGTCCGGACATGGACTGGACCACGCCCAGATCCCACGAGTCATTGTTGCAAGCCCTGCCCTGGTCTGGCATACGGCAGGCCAGACCACTCCGCTTACGCCCTGAGGGGGGGGCCCTCATTGCTACCCATCGCAGCCGTACTCGCTGGTGGTGTACAGGTCACTGGTCTAGTTGTCAGCATGTCACAGCCACTCCCTGAGGGCAGGTTTTCACACACACCACACCCATCCGGCACAGGCGTCACAGGCCATGTGACTCCGCCAATATAAGGGGCCGACGACGTCCCATTCCCCTCTTCCGGTGGTGACTGGATGACGGACGCTCCACGGTTCGCACTCATAGAGGGCCCATGAGTTGTTGCGCACAGGGTTAGTGGCATCCGAGGCCTTGAGTAAGGCACGGGCCTACCACCACGTGGCGCAGACTGGGGTTGCACAGGGTTAGTGGCATCCGAGGCCTTGAGTACGGCACGGGCCTTCCACCACGTGGCGCAGGCTGGGGTTGCACAGGGTTAGTGGCATCCGAGGCTTTGCAGACGGCACGGGCCTACCACCACGTGGCGCAGACTGGGGTTGCACAGGGTTAGGGGCATCCGAGGCCTTACGGACGGCACGGGCCTACCACCACGTGGCGCAGACTGGGGTTGCACATGGTTAGTGGCATCCGAGGCCTTGCGGACGGCACAGGCCTACCACCACGTGGCGCAGACTGGGGTTGCACATGGTTAGTGGCATCCGAGGCCTTGCGGACGGCACGGGCCTACCACCAAGTGGCGCAGACTGGGGTTGCACAGGGTTAGTGGCATCCGAGGCATTGCGGACGGCACAGGCACCCCGCCACGGGAAGGTGACTTTGGGTGCACTGAGTCAGTGGCACCTTGAGCTGCTGAGCGGGTGTGCAGCCTGCGATGATGCCCCGTCCCAGCATTCCGGACAGCTCAGGTTTTGTGTGCCCTGCTGGACCGCAGTGTAGGCCAGAGCCAACGGGCAGCGCGGGCCTACCGACCCGTGGCATCGCTTCCGGGATCCCAGAGTTGGTGGCACCCATTGGACTGAGCGGGTATGCAGCCTGCGATGGTGCCGGGTGCACTGGTATGTCCTCTGCCATGGAGTAATCAAGACCCAGCACGAAACGTGAGACCTGGTGGCCTGCGGAGCAGGGCTGCATGATGTGGAGGGTGCCATGTCCGCGGGCCCCGGGCTTGTGGCTTGCAGCGGCACGTGGTGGGACCTCCTGTCTACGTGCCGGTGGTGGAAGGTGAGCATTGAGGCCTGGGTGTGCATGGGCGGGCATGCTCCGATGGGCGGCGGGAGGGGTTGGGGTGCCTCTGCCTGGATGTGCATGGGTGGGCAGGCGATGTTGTCTTGTGCAAGTGTGTGTACTGTGCCAGTCATGTATCTGGGCTCTGTTTCAGCTGGCGGCTCTGACTCAGATGTGTGACCTGGTGTCCTGCTATGCATACCGGCACGTGGTTGGGGACACACCGGTGGCAGCAGGTGAGCAGTGTGGCCTGGGTGTGCAGGGGCAGCACGTTCTCTCTCTCTCTCCCTCTCTTCCTCTCTCTCTCTCCTCTTCTCTCTCTCTCTCCCTCTCTTCCTCTCTCTCTCCCTCTCTCTCTCCTCTTCTCTCTCGCCCTGTTTTTTGTTTTTATCGCCGATGTGGCTGGTCGTTGTGAATGTTGAGGTGTGATGTTGTCGCGCCTTTTGGCACGGGAACGCCCACTCTGCATCTCATTAGCGATAGTTGCGCGGGTCCTCTGTGGCGATGTTTTTTGCGGCTGCTATCGCGGGTAAACTGGTGCTGTGGGCTGTTAACACCGGCTTGTGAATGGGGGGGTAAATTTATCACGACTTTGGCTGCGATAAAGTGCCGTTAATTCGGCGATAGCTCCTTGTGAATATGCCCCTAAATTGGATATTTGTGACATTGCACAAAATGCTAAAAAAGTTTCATATTAATGTTTGGTCCCCGTTCTGAGGTGTGAAAAGATAAGATTGATGCATTTTTCCTGCATGAATTCTACCAGGTTTTTCCTGCAAAAAAATGTGTGAGGGGCAACTCAGATGTTCGATAGTTACTAAAACACTGGTATTTCTGAGAGTTTACACTCAAGTCCGGTAACCTGCAGGAAATAGAATGAGGCCACAATGTGAGCATCTCAGAATGTTTTGCTCTGAAAGGCCACTCCACCCCCTGCCTAGTTAGAACCATGAACAGTAAAATGAAAAGTCATTTAACTCTGCCTTAGAAACCTGTGCGACGCTGTTCAAATTTCCAGTAATGCAAGTAAAAAATAAAACTCGAAACATTGTGGGTTTATCAACATGCGAAGACGTTATGATCTTTACTTATTACATGCTCCAGTTTACCCCTGTTTGTGAAACAATCATCTGGGTCGACCTGATACGATGTAAGACATTGTTTCTAGTATTTTCCATACAATATACAAATAAGTGCGTCAAAGAAAAGCATGGCAGATTAGAAACGTTTGCAAAACAGTGGGCCTAGTTGGTTCAAGGGCCAGGACTAATTTGTATACAAATCACTGATGTGGTAATTATGTGGGGCGACCGACGTACAACGGAGGGGTGGCAGAGACTGTATGCCTCGAGCCCTTGGGTAATAGGCCCTTATGTTCAGTAATGGGAAGCATAATTAAGAAACCGGTGAAAATATGGCCCTTAGGCCCCAGCGATTCTGTTGGCGAGCTTCCCTGACCTGTAACCACACATTAGCCATTGATTTTACCTCAGGCGTTCTGACTTTTGGGGCTAGAAAATTACATTTTCAAACATGGATGGCATTTAGCATTTTTGCCAGTGTGCAATTGCTTTCCTGAAGAAAAAAAGTAAAGCTGGTTCATCTGTGTTGAAAATAATGTTTCACCTTAATTAAATGCTTCCCTCGAGAAGATTTTTTCTTAGAATTAATGTTTTTTTGGGGCTAGGAACGATGCAAGGATTATTGGCGCTGCGGGCAAAACTGAGGGGAAGATTTACAAGCCCCTTGCGCCACTTTTGCGTCACTTTTCCCATGTTAAAAATGACGCAAAAGTGGTACAAGGGCCTTGTAAATAAATGCCTGAATTTTTTGCCTTTGGCGCCGACACACACCCAGCAAAATACCGTGGGGCAGATTTACAAGCCCCTTGCGCCACTTTTGCGTCACTTTTCCCATGTTAAAAATGACGCAAGAGTCAGCGGTGTGCTCCCACATTCTGTTGTTTATTTAAAGTACTCCCGTGAGCCATTGATCTGACGAGCTCGTGGATGAAGCACCTGCGCGCCAGTGAGAGGTACCGGACCTGATATAATGTTTGGCAGCCTACTCAGCAAACCCCAAAATACAAGACTGTATGCTCTACTGATGACGGTTAATAAACCAGAAACATGTGTCTAGAGATCAGCACTATCTGCGCCAGCCTTGGCGAAACACTTGAAAATATCGGAGCGTGCTACAAGAGACTGCATTTCCCAGAATGCCAGGGGCGAACCTTGCCTGAGAGGTCAGCGGTGTGCTCCCACATTCTATTGTTTATTTAAAGTACTCCCGTGAGTCATTGAGCTGACGAGCTCGTGGATGAAGCACCTGCGTGCCAGTGAGAGGTACCGGACCTGATATAATGTTTGGCAGCCTACTCAGCAAACCCCAAAATACAAGACTGTATTCTCTACTGATGACGGTTAATAAACCAGAAACACGTGTCTAGAGATCAGCACTATCTGCGCCAACCTTGGCGAAACACTTGAAAATATCGGAGCGTGCTACAAGAGACTGCATTTCCCAGAATGCCAGGGGCGAACCTTGACTGAGAGGTCAGCGGTGTGCTCCCACATTCTGTTGTTTATTTAAAGTACTCCCGTGAGTCATTGAGCTGACGAGCTCGTGGATGAAGCACCTGCGCGCCAGTGAGAGGTACCGGACCTGATATAATGTTTGGCAGCCTACTCAGCAAACCCCAAAATACAAGACTGTATTCTCTACTGATGACGGTTAATAAACCAGAAACACGTGTCTAGAGATCAGCATTATCTGCGCCAACCTTGGCGAAACACTTGAAAATATCGGAGCGTGCTACAAGAGACTGCATTTCCCAGAATGCCAGGGGCGAACCTTGCCTGAGAGGTCAGCGGTGTGCTCCCACATTCTGTTGTTTTTTTCCCTGACCTGTAACCACACATTAGCCATTGATTTTACCTCAGGCGTTCTGACTTTTGGGGTTAGAAAATTGCATTTTCAAACATGGATGGCATTTAGCATTTTTGCCAGTGTGCAATTGCTTTCCTGAAGAAAAAAAGTAAAGCTGGTTCATCTGTATTGAAAATAATGTTTCACCTTAATTAAATGCTTCCCTCAAGAAGATTTTTTCTTAGAATTAATGTTTTTTTGGGGCTAGGAACGATGCAAGGATTATTGGCGCTGCGGGCAAAACTGAGGGGCAGATTTACAAGCCCCTTGCGCCACGTTTGCGTCACTTTTCCCATGTTAAAAATGACGCAAAAGTGGCGCATGGGCCTTGTAAATAAACCCCTGAATTTTTTGCCTTTGGCGCCGACACACACCCAGCAAAATACCGTGGGGCAGATTTACAAGCCCCTTGCGCCACTTTTGCGTCACTTTTCCCATGTTAAAAATGACGCAAGAGTGGCGCAAGGGGCTTGTAAATCTGCCCCCGTGTTTGCATCTCCCAGCCGCAAAATACCGCTGTTTGCTGCCCCCTGCTGTTGGAGCTGTATAAAATGGCTAGACTGTAACCATGTAATGGAATGTTCGTATTTGCAATGGCATGCAATGGTCTCATGCCATCGCATTCATCAAATTTCGCGGGCACCTTTGTGAAAAGCACGGCCTTTTTGCAAAACTGCTGATTTTCTGATTTTTTCGCAAATTGCGAAATCCTGGAGGGTTTATACAGAGGATTACCCACTCCTGTAAGAGTTTTGGGGGGATATTCACAAGAACGTGCGCTAAACATCTCCAAAAAATGTTAACGCAACTTTACTCATCGTAGTCTATCATGGGAAAATAACCCTGTGTTAACGTGGAATTTCACAACACGGCGGTACCATGCGATAGTCTTCCGAAAACGCGGCCAATGTCCGCGATACAACCACCGCGACGGAGATAAAAACACAAACCCCAACACCAAAAAACATGCGATGAGCCCATTCGCGATGAGGAAATCAGCGATAAGCAGCGCCAGGCCTGCCATACACACATGGCAGGCGGGAAAATCACTACAAAAGTAGAAAAAACACACAAACACAAAATGACCAACACCGAAGCACCATGGAGGCAGCCGGAGCAGGCGCAGAGGACTAGCGGAACCCCACAAGCACCCCGGAGGACCAGCCTGGGACCTCGGGGACAGGGAAGGGCAAGGACAAGAAGAAGAGGAAGACGAAGTTCAGTCCGCAGGAGAATAGGATCCTGGTCACGGAGGTGATAGAACACCATCAACAACTATTCGTCACCTCCAATGTGTCATTGGGCACCAAAAATGGACAATGGCGGGCCATCGTGGACAAGGTGAATGCCGTTGGAGAGCACAAGAGGTCAATGGACGAGGTCAAGAGGCGATAGATTGACATCAAGTGCAAAACCAAGGAGAAACTCGAAGGCAACCAGAAGGCAGCAATGCAGACTGGAGGTGAGAGCCCAGCGCCACAGCTGGAGCTGGATGACATGGAGGAGCTGGTGTCGACAGTCATCAGTGTGGAGACCGTGGCAGGAGTCGGGGCACCGGACACTGCTCGACATGACACAACACAACAGCAACAGGGTGAGTAACCACCAGGTACTGGGGGGACGGGGGAGATGGCCACAATGGCACACATGCACAATCAAGCAGAGCACAGTGCACACCCACAATGACTCTGAATCATGGCCCTGATCTACACACTGTCACAATGTACATTGCCATGCTGTCTGAATGTGAACATGTACCATGCAGCTACATACATGTGGACACATTGTAACACAACATCTCCCCTTCACATTGCAGGGGCACCGTCAACACCTCCTGCAGAGCAGTCCCAGCCACTCTTCACTGATGACGAGGAGGACACCACCAGCATCGACACCGAAGCCCTCCAAGACATCATTGAACTCATCCGCCAATCACCTCCAGGACCAGGGCAGCCCAGCTGCATCGAGGAGACCCCACCCACTCCACAAACCACCCAGCAGGAGGCACCCACAACCCCAGCTGTCTCCCAAGACCCGCCCGAACAACACATGGCCTTCCAACGCCGTGTGTTGGAGGTCCAGAGGGAGATGGCTGAGCAGGTGCGGGTGGGGTTCGACCTCATGGCTACCAAACTTGACGCCATCCATGGGTGTCTGAGTCCCATCAGGGACCACCTCCAGTCCCTAACGGACACCCACACGCCACTCCATGGTCTCCAACTAGCCCTGGCTGACATCGCTGGAGTCATGACTCGGAGACAAGAACACCTGTCCGCTCAGAGTGGCTCCAGCGATTTCAGCCGTGAGATGGCACACATGCGGAGGCTCATGGAGGACATGGTGCGGATGGAGGCGGAAAGGATGGCAGCCACCGCTGCACATCAGCAAAATGTTGCTGGGATCTACCATGCCCTGCATGTCCTCATCATGGCATTGCTGCCACAAGGCGTGGTGCAGATGAATGCTGCTGCACCTACACCATCCACATCTCCGCCCCCTGGTGTGTCAGTGCCTCACAGTGTGGCAGGCATTTCCACTCCGGCACCTGATGTGTCACTGCCACACAGTGCGGCCGACAATCCACCTCCGGCCCCTGATGTGTCAGTGGCACACAGTGCCGCAGCCGGAACTGCACCACCCACAGGTGGGGCAGAGCACACATCCGAGGATGAGGACGTGGATGGGCTTGAGTTCAGAAGGAGGCACTAGCATTCATGTCCGCCACCTGGACTGTTGCTGCTTGGTGCCGCACATGGCCCCATGACCTTCCACTGACCCCCGATACACTCTGCTGCACTCACCTTGGACCGCGACATGGACTGCCATTTCCTGTTTGGTCACCAATGACATGGCGACCAGACTGGGGACTGTACCCTTCCTCTTCCGCTGTACTTGTCATTCCCCGATGGACTCTGGCTGGCCCTCCACGGGCCCATATTGTGAAGTGGGGTTGGCATGGCCCTGTACTGCTCCAGCTGCAAAACTCCACTGGATGTGCATTACACATTCAGAAACGCACTGCTGTGTCATGTCTTACATCATTCATGTATGAATGTGTGGATGAATGTAGGGTCAGTGATTCCCCCTAACGTCAATGATGCTCATCTAGTGGGATTCCAGTCACAATGTGCTACATTGCCAATTGCGTTCCGGGTGCCGTAGACACTACAACAGGGACACACGCATCAGTCACTTCCTTGTCCGGACATGGACTGAACCATGCTCAGAGCCCCCGAGTTATTGTTGCAAGCCCTGCGCTGGTCCGGCGTACGCCAGGCCAGACCACTCCGCTTACGCTCCGAGGGGGGGCCACATAGCTACAAGTCGCAGGTTTACACGCTAGTGGTCTGCAGGTTGCTGGTCTAGTTGTCAGCATGTCTTGGCCACTCCCTGAGGGCAGGTTTGCACACACACCACTCCCATCCGGCACAGGCGTCACAGGCCATGTGACCCCGCCAATATAAGGGGCCGACAATGTCATATTCCCCACTGCCGGTGGTGACTGGATGACGGACGTTCCATGATTCTCAATCATAAATGGCCCATGAGTTGTTGCGCACAGGGTTAGTGGCACCTGGAGCCTTGCGGCCGTCACGGGCCTACCACCACGTGGCGCTGACTGGGGTTGCACAGGATTAGTGGCACCCGAAGCCTTGCGGCCGTCACGGGCCTACCACCACGTGGCGCTGACTGGGGTTGCACAGGGTTAGTGGCACCCGAAGCCTTGCGGCCGTCACGGGCCTACCACCACGTGGTGCTGACTGGGGTTGCACAGGGTTAGTGGCACCGAAATTGCTGAGTGGGTGTGCGGCCTGCGATGATGACGTGTGCACTGATGTGGTCTCTGCCATTGATTCCTCAGGACTCAGCGTCATGTGTGGGACCTGCTGGGCCGCGGTGCGGGTCCGCATGATGTGGAGCATGCCATGGTGGCAGGACCTGGGCCCGGAGCTTGCACGGGCACGTGGTGTGCCCACTGGTGGACACACCGTTGGCGGCAGGTGAGCAGTGGGGCCTGGGTGCGCAAGTGCAGACAGCCAGCGCTGGCCGGCGGGAGGGGGTAGGGTGCAGCTGCATGTGTGCGCAGGGACGGACAGGCGTTGTTGCCGTGTGCAGTGAGATGGACTCTGCCATGATTGACTCTGGCCTCGATTACAGATTGCAGACCTGGTGGCTTGCAGTGTATACCGGCATGTGGTTGGAGACACACCGGTGGCAGCAGGTGAGCAGTGGTGCCTGGGTGCGCGGGCGGCAGTGTCCCTCCTTCTCTCTCTCTCTCTCTCTCTCTCCCTTCCTTTCCTTCTCCCTCTCTCTCTCCCTTCCTTTCCTTCTCTCTCTCTCTCTCCCTTCCTTTCCTTCTCTCTCTCTCTCTCTCACTTCCTTTCCTTCTCTCTCTCTCTCCCTTCCTTTCCTTCTCTCTCTCTCTCCCTCTCCCTTTCTTTCTTTCTTTCTTTCTTTCTTTCTCTCTCTCTTTCTCCCTCTGCCTTTCTTTCCTTCTCTGTTTCTCTGTCTCGCTCCTTTGATGTGCGCATGACACACGTTCTGATTTTGTGCTTTATTTTCCAGGCTGTGACATCAAGATTGTCCCGGACGGACCCGACAGGAGTCTTCCGCGTTGGTGTTTTGTGTTTTATTCAATAATGTTTTTGGTTGTTACTTCAATGATGAGTGACTGTTTCTCGTTCTTCTGCCCACACATGTGTTTCTTGTTGTCATTGTGTGACATCATGCGCTTTTTGTGGCTCTTGTGTCGTGCACAGTATGTGTTTGTCCCGGGGGGGCCTGGGGGAGGGGGGCCTGGGAATGGTGGTGGTGGGTGTTGTGGCCCTCATGGGTCTCCGAGCTGCATGATCATTGTCTCCATGCATCTGTGGGTCTTCAGATGTGGCTCTGGGCTGGGCTCCCTTTCATACTGCAGGTAGTCGTCCTGCTTAACACCAGCAGTAGGCAGGTGTTGAATCCCTGGTGCTACCGCGGCTTATCGCCTGTTTTTGGTTCGCATCGCATATCTGGCAGTTCGTTGTGAAAGTGGTGTTTTCGTGTGTTTTTGCACGGGAACGCCTACTCTGCATCTCATTAGGGTTAGTTGGTGGTGTCACCCATGGAGGTAAATTTTGAGGCAGTTATCGTGGGAATACTTGCGTTGTCTGCAATTTGCAACCGCTTGTGAATGGGGCGTTAAATCTATCTCCACTTTTGATGCGTTAAGGTGGCGATAACTCAGCGATAAGTCCTTGTGAATATGCCCCTAAGTATTTATATTATGTAGTTTTCCATGAAATGCATAACCATTATAATAACCAGACCTGTTTGGGGCCTGTAGGTTTATCAGTAAATCCCTCATCAGCAGGGCTGTTCACTCTGGATATATGCAATACCATTCTATGCTGACTACACAGCCGAATTCCGCCATTCCTGTAAAGAGGGTCAAGATGATCTCAAGGCTCAGCTAGAGGCAGCTAGGGACATGCACCCAGCCAGCAAGGGGGCAGGTTTCCCTACAGATGTTTGCAGTGCCCGTCTCCCTCTGAGATTCGCTGGGCAGCTGTCAATCACTGAACCTGTTCAGTCCTTCCTCTGGTCAGCTCCTCTTCTTCTAACCAGCTGAGCTTAGGCACTCTTCTTCTTCAGAGACACCTGCAACGATTCTCTCTCATCAGCAAGATAACACTCCTCTTCTCAGGCATTGATCCTCGTCCCTTCCAGCAAAACTTCTTCAACCCTTGATGATATACTTTCACGTGGTTGGGAAGGTGGCTATCAGAGACACCAACTTTGGATCACGGAGGTTAGCACAGGTGTTTTACTTAAGCAACAGTAAGTTAGAATTTGTGGATCCCTGACTTGTGGCTTCAGCCCCAATTTTATACTGTTTCCAGACACTTTTTGGATTCTATCAGCACAATTTTGGGGATGGTTCCAGGTGGTTCTATTCCTCCTGCCTATTTCTTCCTGACAGGCCATCCACAGCCTTTGTCTTTAAGTGATAGCATTAAGGTAGGTTTAAGCTGATGGTCTGCTGCCCAGAAACACCCAAAAGACAGGTATAAAAGAGGGAGAAGCCTTGACACTCAACACGTATAAACCTTATGGGCCTGGCACCTCAGGGGGGATCCAGAAAACAGGGTGTGGGCAAAGCTTATCTCCACATTTCATAGAGAAGCTCTGCTTTCTCTCCTCCCAAGCAGACAGTCTGTTCTTATCATAAATGTGTAAGGAATACAATGAAAGAGCCGAGCCATGCACAGGCTACTTTCATTCTCCATTTTGTACATTTCCACAGAGGATCTCCAAAATTGATTCCCCTGTTTCTGCAGTCACCTATAACACAACATGTTTACTCATTCTGCTACACAAACAACACATAAACACAAATGGGACATCTGTTAGAAATTGGGTTTCTGGTTGACAGAGGTATGCACCCTGTTAAAGCAAGAACCACAGTCCTAGTCAGAGTACGTCACAAACACACCCTAAATTAGCCAGTGCTCCCCCTCTGGTAGCTTGGCACACAGCAGTCAGGCTTAACTTAAGAGGCCATGTGCAAAGTATTTGTGCCACACTTCAAACAGTAAAACAATGAAAACACCACACAAAAAGATTCCACTCAAGGATGGAAACATAGTTCTTAATTTAATAAATAAAACAAGACCAAAATGACAACAATCCAATAAGTAGAACTTGAGATATGAATTTTTAAGGAATAAATAATAAATTAGCCCTTAGAAGCAATAAGCGCTTATTATGGATATCTGGGTGAAGTCTTGCAGCAGAAGATGTGCCGGTTCCACTGGAGCAAACAATTTGGCCCACTTCCAAGGGTCCAGGTATGTGGCACCACTTGGCAGGCCAGACTCAGAGATTGTAGAGTCCAGGTGTAAAAGCAGAATGGTTGGAAGGCTTTTATGTCCCAGAGGCTTCAAATCAGGAGGCAAGCCAGCAAGCCCTTGGAGTCACTCTGGGTTCAAGTAATGAAGGTCCAGTCCTTCTCACCCAGGCAGGGGAATAGCAGGCAGCAGAGCAGCACAGCAAGGCAGGAGTCCTGCAAAGCAGCAGTTCAGCAGAGTTGCAGTCCTTCAGCAGCATATCAGTCTTTCTTCCTGGCAGAGTTTTTAGTTCCAGAAGAGTACTGAGTTGGTGGTGTCAGGGTCCCGTACTTATACCCAGTTGTGCCTTTGAAGTGGAGGAGACTTCAGAGAAGGGTCTTTGAAGTGCACAGAGGTCCTCCCTTCTTGCCCTGGCTCCAGACACTCTACAGAGGGGTAAGCAGCCCTTCGTATGGGGATAGGACACAGCCTATTCAGGTGTGTGTAAGGCTCTGCCCAGCTCCTCACTCCCGTCCTCCCAGGTTGGTCCATCAAGTCACACCCAAGATCCCATTGAGTGTGGCTGTCCAGAAGGAATACATAAAGCCCAGCTATCACCCAACCCAGACATGAAATCAGAGACAGGTGGACCTCACCAAATGGTTAAAGTAAGAAAATGTCAACTTTCTAAAAATAAGTATATAGGTAGCGAGTGCATTCCTTCTCTTAATCAATATTTAAGTTTTTGCTTGAACTGCCAAGTGATGCGTGCAAAACAGCTCTGTGAATCGCCCCATCACAGAATATCGAAAGATATAAACCAAAGGGTGCTGCGGTTTGCGTACCCTGCTGCTGCACTGCGTGAATATGAGCAATGCTCCAAAGTAAACCCAATCTTACAATGTTAACCAAGTTAATCCGTTGTACATCAAACAGTTTAAGAATCAATGTTAATCATATCGTTGCATGTTTGTAGAATCAATCTGGAGACAGCACGGTTGAGCAGAATACTTTATTCGCATTTTCAGATGCCTTCTGTAGCCCATCCAGGCTTTTACATAAGCACGTGCGTTCAACCATATTTGATGACCGGACTCTTTATATAACCCAATGCATTTCGAACCAACTGGTTCTTCATCAGGGGTTGCTGTAAAAGATTGGAAACATCGGCTTAGCCAACCACTTGAAAAACACTCCTACAATATTCCAAAATTCTGCTATCACCCCTTAAAACTACCCGTGTTTGCCCTCCCAAAACCACCTCATATGAATACCCGTGCTATTCAATGAAAAGTGAAGTAAAAAAACACTCTAAAAAAACTCTCAAACAACCCTCATTTTTTCTTAAATGATTCCACCTACTCGGAATAAACTATGCCCATTTACCTTATGAATACCGCGTCCAACATTCAATCCTGCTCGTGCTTCCCTTCGTGTTCCAAAACACTTTCAACCACTCCCTCCCACTCAATCCTTCCTTAAAACTAACTCAAACACCTGTACCCAATCAAATTACGTGATTGCCTAATTCAAAAAAGACACGTGACATCATCTATCTTATGCTTGCACATTATGAAAAAACTTGTTCCTCCTACAGATCCCATAATACATTGCCCAAGAGTTTGAAAACAAAAACCAAACAACCATATTTGATGACCGGACTCTTTATATAACCCAATGTGCAAGCATAAGATAGATGATGTCACGTGTCTTTTTTGAATTAGGCAATCACGTAATTTGATTGGGTACAGGTGTTTGAGTTTCCTACCTCCTCCCTTCTGCCGACTATGGTCCATTGAGCTGCAACTGCCTAACCTGCACGGTCTGCTGTTCTGCCACTGCCCCTCCTTCCTGTCAAACATGGTAAGCTGCTGCCCCTGTCCCTGCTACCCTTCCCCTGAATTGCATGGTCCACATCCATGCCCCTATCTCCCCCTTCTGTCTGCTGCCCAAGGTGCATTGTGCAGCCACTCCCTTCTGCTCTCCATGGTCCGCGTAGCCTGATGTCCTGCCATTGCACCTCCTCTCTGCCCTGATTGGTTAGCTTGCTTTCCCTCTGTTGTCTGAGTACAGACCCACAATTTCAAGGCACTATGTAACACTGGCTCCGCATACCTCAACTTTCCAATCTGCTTTCACAAACCTTCCAGACAGCTCTGCTCACACAAACTTCTACTTGCACGCATACTGAAAACCAGATATGGAGGTCAAGCCTTCTCTAAAGTCATTCCTAAAGTGTGGAACAGCCTGCCTCTTCACTTTTTGAATTCCACAAGAAGCTGAACATCTGACTGTTCAAGTAGCCCCACTAGGCCCTAGGTTTGGCTAGTCTTACACCTGCTCATTGCCAGGATACTCTCCTGGGTGATAGTGCACTCTACAAAGCTGCATAACATTACACACACAGTGATTTATATTGTGATTAATATCTGACATCACCTTGATATTTGTTCCTTTTTGGGATCCTTAAAAGCAGGGTTTCTGTACAGTGCATATCGATGCGGACCATGTCTCAGAGTCATGTAATGGTTGGCACACCGCATTGTCCATGTTGTGGCCAGCCTGTCAGTGGAGGATCCCTCTGGAACCCCCCAACTGACCCTTTGGGGGACACAGCAACCAAGCCATACCGATCCATGGCTTACCATGATTTTTCATTGTACAGTGACCTTGCTCTTTGAATACACAAAAAAGTTATGGAGTTTATTAATCTACCCAAGAGTCTGAGTTTAGTTATATGAAATATTCAGTCCACTCCTAATTTGGATTATCCAGAATGTGAATTTAAATTGAGAGTTTTGTCAAAATGTGTTTTTGTGCACTCTGACTTACAACTGAGAGCCAAAAAGATAAATGTAGGAGAGTAGGATCTGCTTCACATGGGTACCCCCACTTTTTGCTGATGCTTCACTGTTTTTCGACATTAGTCTGGCTGGGGCCCTGCTAATCAGAACCCCAGCCTAGCTGCTTCCTCTCTAAAATGGTTTCCATGTGCCTTAGGCACATCTCTGATTGGGATCTGGAGTGCCCTTATAAGTCCCTAGTATATGGTATACTATGTACCAAGGGCATAGGTACCTCAGAGGCCTGCCAGGGGCTGCAGCATGTATTATGCCACCCCTGGAAGGCCATCCAAACTGACACCACAGGTCTGCTACTGCAGCCTGGGTAAGGTGGTGCAAGCACCCCTTACTGTGATATAGGTTACCTATATCACGAAATACATACACACATATAAACCTATAAGTCACTCCTAAGGCAGGCCTTATCAATCCTAAAGGCAGAGTGCATGGTTCCTATGTGAGAGGGTGCCCCTGCATGAGCAGGGCCCCTCTGCAGCGTTCGGAGACCATCTCTGATGCTGTTTGTAGTGCAGCCTGACCATATACTCTTAAGCGCATTATATCCTCGCGGTAAAATGCTAACTTTGGAATGGCTGCACCTAAACATGTCGTGTTTGGTGTCAAACATCTTGGAATACTACCCCCCCACCAATCCTGGTGGCGGGGGTAGCATTCCACCCTTCTAGAGGGAAAGACATGTTAACTCTGACGAGTCCGGTAACTTGTTTCCAGAGCCCTGGCATCACAAAATGGATGCTGCTGCCACAGACACGAGTCTGGCCTCCTGCTGCTGGACGAAACTCCGGCAGGGGAGGCCTGGACAATAGGTTTCCTGTCCCAGGGAGGTGTGACCACCTCCCCAGACAGGATAATGTGTATTGGGGCTGGGCGGGAGCACTTTCGGGTGCTTTGAAGTCTTGCACTGGGGGCACATTTGGTGTCCCTGTGCATACCCCAGTTCAAACTGGATCAGGGGCTTGCAGCCCCTGCTTTGGTGCGAACTGGACAAAGGGAAAGGGGTGTAGCCACCCCTCTGCCCTGACCCACCCATAGGTGGGGCCACAGAGTAGTCCAACCCCTATTTTTAGAATAAAGGTAGGAACCCAGTCCTTAGGACTTTAGATTATACCTGGACGAAACTCTGAAACTGAATCCTGGACCTTCAACGCTCTACGACAAGATTAGAGGACTGAAGAATCTCCCTTGGGGTCAAGGAGTGACTCCCCTGCTTGGCAGGCACCAAAGAAGCATCTGTCCGGTTCGCATTACTGAAGCTCCCGTCGGACGCCGAAGTCATCGCATCACCAGAGGTGGATTTTCAGACTTCCCCGAGGCTATCCTGAGTCCCCAGCAAAGCTGAGGCCCGTGGCTATCGTGGGTGACTTGAGGCCGTGACCCCTGGACACCAAGCACATTTGCAAGTGCACCATCTTCTGGGTCTCCCAAGAAGTCGTGCTTTGGGCTCCGAGTATCCCTAGCCTCCAGCACCACCTGCACCAAAGATCACTGGCCCCCACTCCACGAGTGTCCTGCAAGCCAGCTCCACGTGCGGCGTCACAAGGCTCCTTTGCGGTCGCTAGCCCGTTGGCTAGTAGCCCTTAACGAAGGCCAATCTTTTCCTTACTTGGCATCGTGGTTGCTCCAGGCCTGCCCTCACTTACCCTTGCTGGGTGAGTTCCACAGACCTTGCTGGTCTGCACCATCGACGATCTACATCTTACTCAAGACTTGCCGTTGCCAAGGCTTGTTGGGTCCAATCCGGTCGCCGACACCTCAGCACTCGACAGACATCGAGCACCAGCCCGAATCCTGCTCCTGGTCACCGACAACGCCTCCCGGACCTCGTGGCTGAAGAGTCAAGATGACTGTCAACGCACCTGAAGCACTCGACATCGGTGGGCATCTGTCCATCGCCTTCCTGGTCACTGGCTAGTGACCCAGACTCTGTCCCCTCTGCTTTCAGGTTCACCAGAACTCCGATCCACTCTTGGATCCACCCGGACACTTTTCTCTTGGCCACCAGCAGCACTTTGCAGCAGATCGCCATTCGAATCGACGACGAAACCCGACCCCGAAAGGCACCTATGCACCCGGCTTCCCTGGGTGAGGTAACACGAGTACTCCGGTGCTCCCGTGGGTAGAGACTCTTCAAAGTCCTAGATCTCAAAGGGTTTTGTCCTAGTCCTCTTCTAAGTGTCCCTTTCCTCTATTTTCCCGATCCCGACTTTCTCCATAGAAGTTAACGGCGTATCGCAGTTGTGTATTTACACTGCACGCGTCTCCCGTGGGTCCCCTGTGTCACTACCTTGGGTGGTTCCTTGTGGTCCAAGCACTTCTAGAGGCTCTAGGCCTAGTGTCTAGCTCAGTCGTGGCTCGCATACCACTTTATTGGTATATGGTTTGGTACGCCCCTAGGGCCCAAACGTGTATTTGTGCTATTATTGTGATTTAAGTTCTTATAACTTATGTACTTCGAACTCTAGCCTCATAAAGAGACTAGAGGGGTGTGTTTAGTAATAAATACATATATTTTGAATATATACCTGGTGTGGTGCTCTTTCATTTGGTCACTCAAGAGATTATAGACTGGTAAAACAAGCTGCTTTACATTCCTTCAAGACTTAGCCTGAAGGCTGCTCTCCATAGCTACCACTAGGATAGCTTTCAATAAGGTTGTCTTTAACCTACCTACCATAAGAGTCGATTTGGACTGGTGCAAGGTGCCCACTATAATTAGTGGACAGCATATGCCAGGCCAACTTCTCACATTGGTGTGCAGCGTGTGGGATTCCAGCTTGCTATTGTTTTACCAGATAATCTCAATTGAATTGATCAACTGAAAACCACTAAAGGTACCTAAGGTACATATAATTTAAGCTTAGAATAACACTAAGTTCTACTGAACTTAGAGTTGTGTGTTAAGGGATAGCACAACCCTTTCTACAACTCAAGAGAGTTTAGTAGGCCACACTAGAGTAGGTAGTGCATACACCACACCACACTAGTAATGTCTTTAAGGGTAGGATCTAAAGAATCCTTGCAGGAAGCCATTGAGCTTCCACCCTCCAAGTATGATACACTCCCATTCTTGGAATTGAGAGCTTTATGCAACTTGAGAAAAATAAGGACAGGCCAAAGCCCCACCACCCAACACCTCAAGGAGTTGTTGGTGGCTTATGACCTTAGTAAGCCTGTAGGGACTGAAGGGGTAGGAGCTGAGGGTGGGGCAGAAGAAGAGGAGGAGGCCAGGGGTACCAATACCCCCAGCCCCCCTCTGAAACTGGCCAGGAGGGTGACAATGACCCTGACCTGGATAACCCAATCCCTCCTGTGGAAGATGATGAGGATGATCAGAATGATGCCCTCTTTGTCCCCCCAGGAAGGATTAAGAGTGTGCCCAGAAGGTCTAGGTCTCCTTCTCAGGAGTCTAACCACTCTGGCACCTCTATAGGGAGCTCTGTCTCATCTCATAGGAGAGAATCCTCTCATGAGAGAAGAAAGAGGCTAGTCCAGTATGAGGAAACTCAGCTGGAACTCAGAAAAAAGCAATTAGCTTTAGATAGAGAATCCCTAGATCTCCTTAGAGAGAGAAGAAAGTTGGGACTAGAGTCCCATGGTGGCAGCCATGTCCCTAGAGATAGGGAAAGGTCCTATGACCAGAGGAACCTGAGCAAGATTGTCCCTCCCTACCAGAGTGGGGATGATATCCACAAATGGATAACTGCTTTAGAAAGGGCCTGTAAAGTACAGAAGGTCCCTCAGGAGCAGTGGGCAGCAATCTTGTGGCTCTCCTTTGCTGACAAAGGTAGAGATAAGCTCCTCACTGTTAGAGAGGAGGATGCTGATAATTACAAGGTCTTGAAGAGTGCTCTTATTGATGGGTTTGGCCTAACCACTGAACAGTACAGGTTGAAGTTCAGAGACACCCAAAAGCACAGACTCAAGACTGGGTAGACTATGTGGATTGTTCTGCCAAGGCTCTGGAAGGCTGGTTGATGGGCAGTAAGGTGTGTGACTTCTCAGGATTGTATAATCTGATAATGAGGGAGCAGATTCTTAATAACTGTCAAAATCAGCTGTTGCATCAATACCGGGTAGACTCTGATCTGACCTCTCCCCAAGAATTGGGAAAGAAGGCAGACAAATGGGTCAGGACCAGGGTGAAGCAGAAGGTACAGAACCAAGGTGGGGAAACCAAGAAGCAAGATGCTAAGAACTCTGACAAGGGTGGGGAGAAGGGTAAAGATCAAAAGTCTTCATCAGGCCCCCAAAATCTTCTTCTGGTGGGGATTCCCAGTCTACCAAGGGTAAAGGCCAAAGAAAACCATGGTGCAAGGTCTGTAAGCAAAAGACCCACTGGACCAGTGATTGCACCAAGTCCAAAGACTCCAGTCCAGCACCCACCAATGCCCCTAAGGCACCTGTTCCCCCTAGTACAGTTGGTGGAAGTGCTCCAGCAAAGGGTTTAGTAGGGTTCACCCTGGGAACTGAGTTGGGCTCTGACTTAGTCAGGGAACTGACTCAGGCTGTGTTAGTCTGTGATGGAGGCATGGATGTGACCTCCACTGTGAGTCCCAGTAATCTGGGCAAGTACAGACAACAGCCTTTAATTAATGGACGTGAGGCTTTGGCATTTAGGGACACAGGGGCAAGTGTCACAATGGTGACACAAGACCTTGTGCTTCCTGGGCAAGTTATGCTTGGTGAGATGTACCAAGTGACCAATGCTAGCAATGTCAGAACAGACCATACTCTGGCAGTTGTTAACTTCTCCTGGGGAGGGGTAACTGGCCTTAAGAAGGTTGTGGTAAGTGCAAACCTACCAGTCGAATGCTTGCTTGGCAATGACTTAGAGACTTCTGCTTGGGCAGAAGTGGAGCTCAGGACCCATGCAGAAATGCTGGGGATCCCTGCAGATGTGGTTGCTGTGACCAGGTCACAAGCCAAAATGTCTAGCACTGAACAGGCCTTGGATTCTGGAAGAATGGACCAAGTGCCTTCCAAGAGGAGGAGTAGTAGGGTTAAGGCAGTGCCTTCCCCTTGGCTCAGGAGGAAGATCAGTCCCTTGAGGGGGATGATCTCAGCCCTGAAGAAGGAACTGTCCCAGAGGAACTGGAACCTGACCAGGTTGAGTTCTTGGGGACAGGGGGACCTTCTAGGGCAGATCTGAGCCAGGAGCAGCAGAGCTGCCCCTCCTTGAACCCCTCAGACAGCAAGCTGCTGCTGAGGCTGCTGGGAAAGCTAGTGGTCCCCATACAGTGTATTGGGATGATGGACTCCTGTACTCAGAGTGTAGAGACCCCAAACCTGGTGCTACCAGGAGGTTGGTAATACCTTTGAAGTTCAGGGGTTTCCTATTGACCCTAGCCCATGATATTCCCTTAGCAGGACACCTGGGCCAGAACAAGACTTGGGACAGAATTGTCCCTCACTTTCACTGGCCCCACCTGTCTGAAGACAGTAAGGAGTTTTGTCGCTCCTGTGTAACCTGCCAAGCCAGTGGCAAAGCAGGTGGCACTACAAAGGCCCCCTGATACCACTACCTGTGGTGGGGGTGCCCTTTGAGAGGGTAGGGATTGACATTGTTGGTCCCATGGATCCCCAAACAGCCTCTGGGCACAGGTTTATCCTGGTGGTAGTGGATCATGCCACCAGGTACCCAGAAGCTATCCCCTTAAGGACCACTACAGCACCTGTGGTGGCAAGGGCCCTCCTGGGAATCTTCTCAAGAGTGGGCTTTCCTAAGGAGGTAGTATCAGACAGGGGTGCTAACTTCATGTCTGGGTACTTAAAAGCAATGTGGAAGGAGTGTGGAGTGACTTATAAGTTCACCACACCCTATCACCCACAATGCAATGGTTTAGTTGAGAGATTCAACAAAACCTTGAAGGGCATGATTAAAGGGCTCCCAGAAAAGCTTAGGCGTAGATGGGACATACTCTTGCCCTGCCTTTTATTCGCATATAGGGAGGTGCCTCAGAAGGGGGTTGGTTACAGCCCTTTTGAACTTCTGTTTGGCCACCCTGTGAGGGGTCCACTGTGCTTGGTGAAGGAAGGATGGGAGTTACCTCTCAAGCCCCCAAAGCAAGATATAGTGGACTATGTACTTGGTCTCCGCTCCAGGATGGCTGAGTACATGAAAAAGGCAACCAAAAACCTTGAGGCTAGCCAGGAACTTCAGAAGGCCTGGCATGACCAAAGGCTGTTCTGACTGTTTACCAGCCAGGACAGAAGGTGTGGATGTTGGAGCCAGTGGCCCCAGCAGCTCTCCAAGACAAATGGAGTGGACCCCACACTATTGTTGAACAGAAGGGTGAGGTCACTTATTTAGTAGACCTAGGAACACCCAGGAGTCCCCACAGGGTTCTCCATGTCAACAGGTTAAAACCATATGTGGACAGGGCAGACATGGGCTTGCTCATGGCTACTGATGAAGGGCAGGAGGAAGAGAGTGACCCACTCCCTGACCTGCTCTCACAGAACCCTGACGATGGGTCAGTTGATGGTGTAGCCTTGGCAGGCAGCCTCACTACCCAGCAACAAACTGATTGCAGGCAAGTCCTCAATCAGTTTCGACATATGTTTTCACTGACACCCAGTCAGACCACCTGGTGCACTCATGAAGTGGACACTGGGGACAGTCTGCCTATTAAAAACAAGATTTATAGGCAACCTGACCATGTCAGGGACTGTATCAGGACTGAAGTCCAGAAAATGTTGGAATTGGGAGTAATTGAGCCCTCAGATAGCCCTTGGGCTAGTCCAGTAGTCCTAGTACCGAAACCTCACACCAGTGGTGGAAAAAGAGAGATGAGGTTTTGTGTAGACTACATGGGTCTCAATGCAGTCACTAGGACTGATGCCCATCCAATACCCAGGGCAGATGAGCTCATAGATACTTTGGCCTCTGCCAAATATCTCAGCACATTTGACCTAACAGCTGGCTACTGGCAGATCAGACTAGCTGATACTGCAAAGCCCAAGACAGCATTCTCAGCCCCTAGTGGGCATTATCAATTTGTGGTAATGCCCTTTGGTCTGAAGAATGCACCTGCCACTTTCCAGAGGTTGGTGAACACAGTTCTCACAGGACTGGAAGCCTATAGTGCAGCTTATCTAGATGATATTGCTGTCTTTAGCTCCACCTGGGAGGATCACCTGGTCCACCTCAGGAATGTTTTACAGGCCCTGCAAAAGGCAGGCCTGACTATCAAGGCCACTAAGTGCCAGATAGGGCAGAGTCAGGTTGTGTACCTGGGCCACCTTGTGGGTGGAGGCCAGGTTCAACCTTTGCAGAGCAAGATCCAGACCATCATGGACTGGACTGCTCCCACTACCCAGACTCAGGTGAGAGCCTTCTTAGGCCTGACTGGGTACTATAGGAGATTTGTCAAGGGGTATGGATCAATAGTGACACCCTTGAATGACTTAACTTCTAAGAAAATGCCCAAAAGGTTCAGTGGACAGTTAGCTGTCAAAAGGCATTTGATGACCTCAAGCAGGCCATGTGCACTGCTCCAATTCTGCAGAGTCCTGATTACTCCAAGAAGTTCATTGTTCAAACTGATGCATCTGAATTGGGGGTAGGGGCTGTACTGTCACAATTGAATGAAGAAGGTCAGGATCAGCCAGTAGCTTTTATTAGCAGAAGGCTGACCCCTAGAGAGAAACGTTGGTCAGCCATAGAGAGGGAGGCCTTTGCTGTGGTCTGGGCTCTGAAGAAGTTGAGGCCATACTTGTTTGGTACACACTTCCTGGTTCAGACAGACCATAAGCCCCTCCTATGGCTAAAACAAATGAAGGGTGAAAACCCCAAACTGCTTAGGTGGTCCATTTCCCTACAGGGGATGGACTTTACAGTGGAACATAGGCCTGGGAGTAACCATGCGAATGCAGATGGACTCTCTAGGTATTTCCACTTAGAACATGAAGACTTAACTGGGCAAGGTTAGTTTAATGTCCCTACGTTTGGGGGGGGGTTGTGTACGAGAGTAGGATCTGCTTCACATGGGTACCCCCACTTTTTGCTGATGCTTCACTGTTTTTCGACATTAGTCTGGCTGGGGCCCTGCTAATCAGAACCCCAGCCTAGCTGCTTCCTCTCTAAAATGGTTTCCATGTGCCTTAGGCACATCTCTAATTGGGATCTGGAGTGCCCTTATAAGTCCCTAGTATATGGTATACTATGTACCAAGGGCATAGGTACCTCAGAGGCCTGCCAGGGGCTGCAGCATGTATTATGCCACCCCTGGAAGGCCATCCAAACTGACACCACAGGTCTGCTACTGCAGCCTGGGTAAGGTGGTGCAAGCCCCCTTACTGTGATATAGGTTACCTATATCACGAAATACATACACACATATAAACCTATAAGTCACTCCTAAGGCAGGCCTTATCAATCCTAAAGGCAGAGTGCATGGTTCCTATGTGAGAGGGTGCCCCTGCATGAGCAGGGCCCCTCTGCAGCGTTCGGAGACCATCTCTGATGCTGTTTGTAGTGCAGCCTGACCATATACTCTTAAGCGCATTATATCCTCGCGGTAAAATGCTAACTTTGGAATGGCTGCACCTAAACATGTCGTGTTTGGTGTCAAACATCTTGGAATACTACCCCCCGCCAATCCTGGCAGCGGGGGTAGCATTCCACCCTTCTAGAGGAAAGACATGTTAACTCTGACGAGTCCGGTAACTTCTTTCCAGAGCCCTGGCATCACAAAATGGATGCTGCTGCCACAGACACGAGTCTGGCCTCCTGCTGCTGGACGAAACTCCAGCAGGGGAGGCCTGGAGAATAGTTTTCCTGTCCCAGGGAGGTGTGACCACCTCCCCAGACAGGATAATGTGTATTGGGGCTGGGCGGGAGCACTTTCGGGTGCTTTGAAGTCCTGCACTGGGGGCACATTTGGTGTCCCTGTGCATACCCCAGTTCAAACCGGATCAGGGGCTTGCAGCCCCTGCTTTGGCGCGAACTGGACAAAGGGAAAGGGGTGTAGCCACCCCTCTGCCCTGACCCACCCATAGGTGGGGCCACAGAGTAGTCCAACCCCTATTTTTAGAATAAAGGTAGGAACCCAGTCCTTAGGACTTTAGATTATACCTGGACGAAACTCTGAAACTGAATCCTGGACCTTCGACACTCTACGACAAGATTAGAGGACTGAAGAATCTCCCTTGGGGTCAAGGAGTGACTCCCCTGCTTGGCAGGCACCAAAGAAGCATCTGTCCGGTTCGCATTACTGAAGCTCCGTCAGACGCCGAAGTCATCGCATCACCAGAGGTGGATTCTCAGACTTCCCGAGGCTACCCTGAGTCCCCAGCAAAGCTGAGGCCCGTGGCTATCGTGGGTGACTTGAGACCGTGACCCCTGGACACCGAGCACATTTGCAAGTGCACCATCTTCTGGGTCTCCCAAGAAGTCGTGCTTTGGGCTCCGAGTAGCTCTAGCCTCCAGCACCACCTGCACCGAAGATCACTGGCCCCCACTCGATGAGTGTCCTGCAAGCCAGCTCCACGTGCGGCATCATGAGGCTCCTTCGCGGTCGCTAGCCCGTTGGCTAGTAGCCCTTAACAAGGGCCAATCTTTTCCTTACTTAGCATCCTGGTTGCTCCAGGCCTGCCCTCACTTACCTTCGCTGGGTGAGTTCCACAGACCTTGCTGGTCTGCACTATCGACGATCTACATCTTACTCGAGACTTGCCGTTGCCAAGGCTTGTTGGGTCCAATCCGGTCGCCGACACCTCAGCACTCGACAGACATCGAGCACCAGCCCGAATCCTGCTCCTGGTCGCCGACAACGCCTCCCGGACCTCGTGGCTGAAGAGTCAAGACGACCGTCAACGCACCTGAAGCACTCAACATCGGTGGGCATCTGTCCATCGCCTTCCTGGTCACTGGCTAGTGACCCAGACTCTGTCCCCTCTGCTTTCAGGTTCACCAGAACTCCGATCCACTCTTGGATCCACCCGGACACTTTTCTCTTGGCCGCCAGCAGCACTTTGCAGCAGATCGCCATTCGAATCGACGACGAAACCCGACCCCGAAAGGCACCTATGCACCCGGCTTCCCTGGGTGAGGTAACACGAGTACTCCGGTGCTCCCGTGGGTAGAGACTCTTCAAAGTCCTAGATCTCAAAGGGTTTTGTCCTAGTCCTCTTCTAAGTGTCCCTTTCCTCTATTTTCCCGATCCCGACTTTCTCCATAGAAGTTAACGGCGTATCGCGGTTGTGTATTTACACTGCACGCGTCTCCCGTGGGTCCCCTGTGTCACTACCTTGGGTGGTTCCTTGTGGTCCAAGCACTTCTAGAGGCTCTAGGCCTAGTGTCTAGCTCAGTCGTGGCTCGCATACCACTTTATTGGTATATGGTTTGGTACGCCCCTAGGGCCCAAACGTGTATTTGTGCTATTATTGTGATTTAAGATCTTATAACTTATGTACTTCGAACTCTAGCCTCATAAAGAGACTAGAGGGGTGTGTTTAGTAATAAATACATATATTTTGAATATATACCTGGTGTGGTGCTCTTTCATTTGGTCACTCAAGAGATTATAGACTGGTAAAACAAGCTGCTTTACATTCCTTCAAGACTTAGCCTGAAGGCTGCTCTCCATAGCTACCACTAGGATAGCTTTCAATAAGGTTGTCTTTAACCTACCTACCATAAGAGTCGATTTGGACTGGTGCAAGGTGCCCACTATAATTAGTGGACAGCATATGCCAGGCCAACTTCTCACAATAAAGAAATGCAAAATATAATAAAAAATGTACCTAAATATACCAAGAAAAACTACCTGCAAGCTAAGATTGAAACAGCCCATAATAAGGGAAAGAAAATATTCAAGATAGTAAAATCATTTACTTCACCAATGGCGGTTAAGAAAGAATCCCCACACTCAGCGGAGTGGTCCAGCAGTTGGTTCTATCCTTCCACAATAAGATCGCCACAATCCAACAATACTTTTTCAATACGACTGTGGTGGACCAGGTTTTAGTCCAACCTTTGAATGAAAAGTCTGATCACTTACAAACTACCCCATTATTGGAGTTTCCTGAACTACACCTGGATGAGTCGCTTAACTTCATCAAAGGCCTCAAGTCCGGCTCACCAATAGATGCCTGCCCAGCTAATAAATTAGCATCACTAGCTCCCTCCATCAATTCCACAGTAAATAAGGTGCTTAATACATCCCTCTCCACCGGCAAAGTGCCGCATATGTGGAAGCAGGCGAAAATCTTCCCTCTCCTAAAACAAAATGACCGCCGATCAGAATGATCTGGCTAACTATAGGCCCATCTCCCTCCTCCCAGCTCTCTCTAAAGTCTTAGAAAAACACATAAATAGAGTAATTTCAGAGCATGCAGAAAGTCACAATTTGCTACATATGTCCCAATCTGGCTTCAGGGCTAATTACAATACTGAGACTGCCCTGTTTGAAGTGACAGAGTACATAAATGAAAAATTAGATCAGGGTGGTAGGGCAGTTCTGATATTACTTGACCTGTGGGCGGCCTTCGATACGGTCCCACATGGGAGACTTCTTGATGGATTGAGGCATTTGGGCATAGGTGGGACTGCACTAGCCTGGATGACTTCCTTCCTGAAGGACAGATCTCAGGAAATCTGGATGCCCCCTTTTTCAGCCCCCATGCCGAGCATCGATGTAGGAGTACCCCAGGGCTCCATTATTAGCCCTACTTTTTTCAACCCATATCTGGCCCCTCTTGCATCCTTAGTAGAGGACTATGGTGCTAAGATTATTTCTTACACAGATGATACACAGCTGATCTTCAGCTGCGAACAAGGAGCCGACTTTGATGGAGACAACATTAGCTGCCTCCCAAAGGTGTTCAATTGGCTCAAAGCGAATCAATTGAAATGCAATCTGGATAAATCTGAGATCGTCTTTTTTGGCCAGCACATAGTTAGCAATTGGAGTTTATGGTGGCCGAAGGAGCTGTCTCTCCCCCTTTCAGCCCAAACGAAGGTAAAAAATCTGGGTTTTTTCATCGACAGTAACCTCTCCATGAACTCCCAGGTTCAAGCATTGGTTGGTTTCTGCTTTGGTTTACTTCATATGCTAAAAATATTCCTTCCCTTATTGCCATCTGATACTTGGAAGATGGTGGTCCAAGCCCTGGTGACATCAAGATTAGACTACGCAAACAGCCTGTACCTGGGCCTACCCGGCTACCTTATCCAGCATCTACAAGTGATACAAAACACTGCTGCTAGGGCGATCCTTAGACCTAAACCCAGATTTCATATGGCCCCCATTCTCAAGACCCTACACTGGCTGCGAATAAAGGAAAGGATCAAGTTTAAGGCAATGGTGATCTTCTTCAAAGCCCTCCACAGCATAGGAGCCAGTTATCTAAACAAGAGCGTAAATCGCTACACTCCATCAAGGACCTTAAGATCCTCCAACCTCGTCTGTATCTCTAAAATTCGCTTGACCCACATGGGGGGACAGTCCTTTGGGTTTCTGGGTGCTCAGGCGTGGAACAGACTACCTGCCTCGCTGAGAGCCACGGCTGACCTGACAACCTTCAAGAACCTTCTTAAAACCTGGCTCTTTAAGGTTTAGTTTTGTGTTACAGAGTCCTACCACCTGTTCTTCTCAGCGCCGGTACACTCTTGTTTGAGTAGCCGTGCACTATATCAAATCCCTATCATTCATTCATTCATAAATGTTCCTATACTTCTCCCAATAAAAACAGTATACCATATGTGTGGATGAACCTATCGCATGGGATATGACAAGTCCAAAAATACAACCATATGAAGAGAGAAAATTTGTTTTAGATAGGGAAAATTTCTTGGTGATGGTTACCTGCTGTATTTGGGCCCCACATCTCCCTGTATCAAAATAAATTTAGCAATCTTACCCGGATTGCCATGCAAATAAACTTTGGCTGAAATCACAGAATTTCTCCATATTTCTGTGAGGTAAAGTTTCAGAATTTGGGGTTGAACAACAAATGTGCTAGCATCCTGCTTTTTCAGACATTTCTGAAAGCTTAGCACCGGGGAAAGTTTAAGGTGTTGTGGCTTGCATGGATTCCACTAATTTTTCTTAGCCAAAATGCTTTGCAAATGTCAAACTTTGGGTGAGATCACAGAATTGTCCCACATTTTTGTAAGGGAAAGTTCTGGAACCTGTGGGGAACAACAAAAGTCCTATTTCTCAGTATTTAAACATTTATCCTTATTAACAAAAAAACAGTACTTCATTTGTGTGTCTGGACCTAGCGCCTAGAACAGGAAATGCCCAGAAATACGCCATGGAAATTTCAGTAATTTTACTATGAACTTATATTGGAATGCTAGGTAGCTACAGTATTGTCCATCAGCTAAGAAAATCTGCCAAACCCAGACATTTCTGAAAAATAAAGACCATGTGAAATCCATTGTGGTGTGGCATGGATCCCAATATGTTTCTTACACAGAGTGCTATTCAAACTTCATAGTATGACTAATTTATCCTCCACTACCTAGTCGTGGTCAACCTCCATTATCATTCCGATTTTTACTAAAGGAGATTGCTCATAGCCTAATTGTTATAGACCAATCTCTCTAATTGACACCACAGTCAAGATCCTTGAGAGGGTTTTATATAATAGAATTAGTGCTGTGGCAGAGGTGCAGTCTGTTTTATATCCATGTCAATATGGTTTCAGTAGTCGAGTTGGAACCATTAAACAATGCTTAAACCTGTCTTTGATCATTGGGACATATACAATTTCACGACATTCACCTATATATTTAGCTTTTATGGACCTGACCCAAGTGTTCATCTGTGTAAACCGTTCAAAGCTCTGGTCCATCCTTCTGGCACAGGGGTTGGATGAAACACTGGTGCATTTGCTTGCTTACTTGCATATGGACATGAAGGCTAAAATCAGAATTACCGTGGAGGGCGAGGTCTCTTCGGCAATAGAGGTTTTCCGGGGATGAGACAGGAATGTGTTTTATAAATGAATATTCTCCACCAGTTTTTTTTTACAACATAGTGTATTGAATTTTGGTACCATAGAGACCGGTGAAACCCGGAGAGATGTATACATACATATCCATATGGAGAGCCAACATTAATTCCAATATTCTCACTGGTTATGACTACAGTACATATAGGGAGATTAAAACAAACAGCAACCGAACTGTGTAAAGCATTGCACATCTAAACAATGTGTTACTGACCCTGTACCCTCCCGCCATCTACTTTAATTAGGGGGCTGACCTGATTAGTATTATCTTGACTGTGCCTGTGTGACAAAATATTCTCTTCCAGTCTTTGGCTCAGTGTAGTGTGGGATTCCAGCAATAAGCGTCTATAAGCAGCCCATCTTTGCCAAATTTTGGTGTGTTTTTGTGGGCATCCACGTGCCATGAAAATTGAGAGCTCCAGACCCATATTAAAGTGCATGCCCTTCTTCCATGCACCTATGCGGGGTGGAGTGTCCACTTTCCATAGTCTTGCTATGTCACGTTTGGCTAATGTAAGGCCCAGGAAGAGTAAGTGTTGTTTATATCTATTCCCCCCTATTTCCTCTGTGCAATGTAATAGTAGAAGGTTTGGGGATCTGGGGAGGTCCCATGCTAACACTTCAGCCAGGCAATTTATCACAGCATGCCAGAAGCGATCTAGAGCTACACAGGTCCATATTATATGTAGGAATGTACCTTCGTCTTGATAGCAATGTAGGCACTGTGGGGATGTAATCAGCCCCGTCCTCCATAGTCTGTATCTGGTATAGTACACCCTATTGAGATATTTAAATTGTATGAGTCTTAGATGGGTGGAGATCACTGCCCCTCTACATGATTCTAGTGCTTCTGTCCAATTGTTGTCATCAATTGATCAGGGATTGGTAGATTTTCATAATTTTGTGTTCTCCGAGGTACCCCATCAAGATTTTGCCCTCTAGCGGGCTAAACTCGGGAATAGTGGTTAAGGCTCGAATGAAAATTGTGTGTGGAGCATGGAAAATTCTGCTTGGAGTTCCTGAAAGGATTTGAGGAGGGGACCCTTCATAAAGTCTCCAATGGTGGAGATCCCGATTTGGTCCCAGTGTATGAATCCCTGAAGGTCCGCCACTTAAGGGAGTAGGTGGTTTCGCCACAGCGGGGTTTCTTTAGTGATGCAGCCCATATGGTGAAGAGACTGTCGCCAGACAAGAATATCACCCTTGTCGCAGGGGGAAGAT
This sequence comes from Calotriton arnoldi, assembly GCA_963921515.1. Lineage (NCBI taxonomy): Eukaryota > Metazoa > Chordata > Amphibia > Caudata > Salamandridae > Calotriton > Calotriton arnoldi. The sequence continues at coordinate 50,658 of CAWUFW010008229.1, forward strand.
CTTTTGGGTCTGATCTATTGTATAGGTATGTGTAAAGGGAGGGGTCACCCATAACCCATTGTTCCACTCTATACGCTGGGTCATTTCTGGGGCCATACCACAATTCATTCAGGATCTGTAGATGCGCAACTCCATGATATGATTGTATATCTGCAGCGGCAATGGCGCAGCAGAATGTGGATTGGAAGCAGGTGCGAAGGGCTACCTGTGCTATGATACCTCCCCATAGGAACTGGCCCAGTATTGTGTTGATTTGTCGAAACCATGTCGTTGGAATTGGGTATGGATGGGATTGTAGTTGGTATAACAGACGGGGAAGGGATACCATCTTTAAGAAGGCTGATCTTTCGTAGAGTGAAAGGGGGAGATTGGACCAGGAACCGACCTCTGCTTTCACACGATCTGTCAAGGCACCTAGGTTTCTATCCCATGAGACAGATTGAGCATCTGATAAATAGACTCCGAGATATTGTAGGCCATTAGTTGCTATTGTCAGTTCTTCTAACCAACGTCTGTTCCCCAGGGTCTCCCTCAATGCCCAGACGGATGATGTCTGCATATTCATGTATAGGCCTAGTGTCTCACCAAATATACGCATAATGTGAAAGATTCTCAGGCCGGATCTATGGGGGTCTGTGAGGAAGAAGAGGACATCATCCGCGTATAGTACTATGCGGTCTGATATCTCGGGCGACCATTCATAACCCCGCACTAAGGAGTCACTCCTCACCGATGTGGCCAATGGTTCTATGGCAAGGGCAAGTAAGAAGGGGGAGAGGGGGCATCCTTGCAGGGTGCCTCGTCCCAATTAGGAATTGATTTGACACTGCACCAGCCAACCGATTTGAAGCCGTAAGGGCTGTGTATAAAAAATGTACATGAGCTATGAATTTGGGTCCCATGTTCAAGTGTTTCAGCAGTATAAACATATATGTCCAACTGATGGAATCAAATGCTTTTTTGATATCCACAAGGAGTAGAGCTGTGGATCGGCCTAGTCGATCCACCGCAACAATTGCGTTGTGTGCACGACGTATATTGTGTCGCGTCGCTCTTTTCGGCATAAAGCCGGCTTTGTCTGGATGAATCAGTTTGGCCAGGTGAAGTATCAATCTATTCGCCAGCACTTTTGCCAATAGCTTGGCTTCTAGATTTAGAAGCAGGATTGGCCTGTATGATGAACAGAGTGCTGCTGGGCGTCCTGGCTTCAGGAAGACTACGATTTCTGTGTGTCTCCAGTCTGGTGTCATGCATTTATCTTCCAGAGCACAGCTGAGGGTAACCAGGTATCGGGGTCCTAGTATAGACATAAACGCTTTGAAAAACTCACAAGGAAACACATTGGGCTCCGGTGTTTTCCAGGATGGCATTTCTGAGATAGCCACTGTTAGTTCTTCAAGGGTGATCGGGGCTTCCAGAGACTCTCGTGCCTCGTCAGAGAGCTCCCTGGGTGGTATATTCCAGAAGAAGTCCTCGATCTGGGATTCTGTTAGGACTTCATGCTTAGTATACAGGGTTCTATAGAATCCGGTGAAACCATGAGCTACCTTGACTGGGTCTGTGAGTATCGTGTCGCCTTGTGATTTAATTGTTGGTATGTGAACCAGTTTCAGGGTGCTTTGACACAGTCTGTGGAGGAATTTCCCGTATTTGTCAGCCCATTGATGTATCCTGCTTTGTGTGGCATACCAAGCACATTTGGCTTTGTCTAGCAGTTCCCTATGGTATTTCTGTTGCATTAAGCCGAATTGCCTGCAAGCACTACCCCGTCTCCTTCCCTGCCCCGTCGCTCTAATTCTAAAAGTTGTGATTCCATTTGTAGTAGCGTCCGTTTTTTCCAACGCCACTCTGCTGCACAGTAGCTTATATTGAAACCACGTATTGTTGGCTTCATTGCTTCCCATAAAACTGCACTAGTAGAAGTTGTATCCTCGTTAAATGAGAAGCAATCTAGTAAAGCTTTATGTATATGAGTTTTGTATTGTGGGTTCTGCATGTGCCAGAGTGAGAGGCGCCATTGAAAGGGGGGCCGTTTAGGACCGATTAATAATTGTAGTCTCATTGGGGAGTAGTCTAACAGGACTCTAGGCATGATCTTGACTTTGGGTATTCTGTGGGCATGTTTACTTGTGATGAATAAATAGTCAAGTCTAGAAAATGAGCCATGAACGGATAAGAAGAATGTGTACCCGGATGTAGTGGGGTGTAAGGCCCTCCACTTATCTGTCCATCCCAACATCTCAGCCAGGGGACCTAATCGAGATTCTTTTGGTAATCCCTGTGGGGTTGTGTGTCTCCATCTGTCATGATCTGGATGGATCACATCATTCCAATCTCCCCAAATTAATGCAAGGCTTTCCAGTATCGACCCCCAGATTTCTATGATATGCTCGATAAGTGGTTGGTTTAGAGGTGGGGGGCATATACACTGCTCGGCACTATAGAATCCCTGCCCACTGTACCCTGTACAAAGATGTACCTGCTTTGTGAATCGACCCATGTACGTGTAAGAATAAAGGGAATTTTCTGCTGAATTGGTATGGCGACCCCTCTGGAGCCTCTGTTGAATCCTGAATGAAATATGTGCATTAAGCCGAAGCGGGCCAGGCACGGTGTCTTGGTTCCCATAAGATGAGTCTCTTGTAGGAGCAGGATGTTGGCTCCCATGCGTTTCACTTGCTTGAGAACAGCTCCTCGCTTGACCTGATACATGAGGCCTCGGATGTTCCATGTAACTACATTAAGCTTACCAGCTGGAATCTGCCCTCTCAAAGCTGTCATAGGGATGTGTGGTGTATAAGGTCGGAGGTGTATCTGATAGGGGGGGACACTATGTCGATGTGTCAAATGTGCCATGATAACATTTATGAAACAATACCCAGAACTAAACCCACCCTCCCAATTATACCCCACCCACACCCACCCCAATACCTCAGGAAACTTTGAAGCATCTGTCGCGGATGGAGTACCATGCCCACCCAAACAGGGGCGAGCACAGGACCCGTCTAATGGTTCCCCAAACTTCTTATCCCAAGCAAGTGTCCTGAGGAGTTCTAGATGGTTCGCTCGGGTGCTGTAGCCCATTTTTCGTGCCGGCATAGTTATTGTCATCTCTGATGTGCTAAGTTTCTTTGTATCTAGAGTTTCTGCGAGTCTGTTGCTTTTAGTGTCATCTGTAATCAACTGCCGAGAGTCTCGAGTTGTTTATCACCTCGTGATCTGTAGTGCCAAGATGATCTTGATCTGTGTCATTGTTTATCTTTCTTTGCATTTTGGCTGTGTCTTGGGTCGCTGGATGACGAGTCCGAGTCTCGGGCAAAGGGGTATGTGGCTTCACTGGACGGATCTTGTCTGTCCACTGGAATACTTCCTCGGTTGTGTTGAAGAACACGTGCGGTTTTGGTAACGGACTCAGTCGTGCTGGGAAAAGCAGCATGTATGGGATCTGTAATTCCTGAAGGTGAGCTTTCACCGTGGTAAAATCGATGCTGCTGTTGTACCATCTTGGTGTAGTCCAGGAATATCATTATGCGGTTAGATTCATACTAAGGGATTCTTGGGTCCTGGCTAGCCGAAGAATGATGTCCCTGTTGTGATAATTGAGTATGCGCTCGATGACCGGCCATGCTCTAGCGCCTGGGGAAGTTTCGTAGTTAGACCTCTATGGGCCCGCTCGATTATCAAACAGGTGGACAGGGTTTCAGCCGGGATCCATGATTTGAGCCATTGGGCTAGGAATGTGGCCATGTCTGTGACCTCACAGCCCTCAGGGAAGCCCGCAAAGTGGAGATTATTTCCATGGGCTCTACCTTCAGCATCTTCTACACGAGATGCAAGCCCTTTTGTGAGTTTCTATTCCAGAAACCCTGGGATCAGCTTGGGTAAGGCGTTCCATTGCGTTGCGTAAATCTTGGCGCAGTAGTATGCCATCAGACCCAACAACGCCGATTTTAGCATCTAGCATATCCCTTTATTGGGTGATTGCTGCCAGCAGCACAGCATTGTCCGGGACACTATTCTGGCTAAATGCAGCCATAGTCGTCTCCAAGCCCTTGCCAGTGAACTTGTCCATTGTGCATTGTTTAGCCAAAGGGCCCATAGGTTTGCCTTAAGACATGACTGTTGTGGACCCTGAGAGGGCGTCTTTGATATCTAGGGAGCTGTGTTAGGCAAGAGGATCACCATGTGCTGCACCCAGTAGGTTGATGGATGTGGCTGTGTCTATTATCGTCTTGTGAGGGGGTCCGAGATTAGACGTTATGTTGATAGACACTTGAGGGGGACCTCCCCTGCCACAGGGCACTCCAGAGCATAGTCTGGCCGCTTCCGCGGAAAGAGATATACCCCCCTCTAAAAGGTGCTGCCTCCTTGCCCCCTGCCGACATAGGCTGAATTGCGTGGTATCCCCTCAGCACTTTTCATCTCTCTGATTCTGTCGTCTTCAGGTGTCAATCCACACGGTGGGATGCTCGAGCCTACCGAGCCAGTTGGATATCTTACACCAGGGTTATTCTATTGCTGGAGTATACCATGCATGGGCTTTAATCTTTTTCCTGATGTCCGAGTCACTGCTCCTACATGGGTGTGTCACCGAGCCCACGCCCGAGCCTCTGTTTCGCCCCTGCGCCTCCCGATGGCTGCATATTGGACAGGGCTCTCTCTCCTGACTCTGTGTGTGTCCCAGCCCTTCTTTGCTGCTCCTATATGATGAACGCCCTGTGTGTTGGATTAAAGGCCCCCGGTGAGGACACCCCTGCAGGGCCGACGTCACAACAGTCCGGTGCTTGTTTTTGTGCCGTAGGCTGCACGGTCCGATGGAGGTTCCATGGTCTCCCCGGCTCCCGGTGTGTGACTTCCCCAAGTTGCTCTCCGGCTGGAGTGTGCCAAGCACGGGCCTTAATCCTTTTCCCCTGCCCGGAACGCTGCTCCTGCTTATGTGTAGCACCAGGTCCATGTCCGAGCCTCCACTCTGCCACAGCACCTCCCGATGGCAGTGTATTGGGTGAGGCTCTCTCTCCTTACTCTGTGTATGCCAAGGCTGCCCAGGGGGGCCCCGTAGGGGACCCTCCAACAGGGCGGCCGCCTTAGTGCCACAGGAAGGCACAGAAGTCCTCTGTCTAGGCTCCCTGGGCTAGGGACCAGGGGGGTCTGCAGGCCGCATCATTTCCGGCCGTGGGGAAGGGGACAGGGGTATAATTGCCTTCCCCGCCCACTGTACGGTCTCTTGACCGCTACCCGTCTCGCTGTTTGGTCGTGCCTCTGGTCTCCTCTGGTGCAGTTCTCCAGTGAGTGCTATCTTTTCCCCCCTCCCCCTTATACCAAGCGGCAATGTCCGGCCATCGCCGTGGCAGCGGCCGCCATGGGAGGGGGGGAGGACTGCGCCAGGAGGGGACCTCCTCCAGCCGGGGCAAGCCCTGAAGGAGGGGAGAGGCCATGTAGGGGTTCGTGGCCCGGATCACTCCAGGAGCTTGCACACGCGGGGACTCGGCGCTTTGTGATCCTGGGGTCGGGATGTAGTGTGGTGAGCCCGCCGGGTCTCCGCTCTCCTATAACATGACGGCGTTGGTCCCGGCTTGCCTCGGTGATGCTGCACTGAGAGGCCACGGGTGCCGGGTTCGGGTGGGGGAAGCCCGCTGTTCACCGTAACTTCTGCCCTGTCAGTGTTGGGCCCGGTTGAATTTCGTGTGGGGTGGCAGCTAGGTTGCGAGGCGCCCCCATACCCCCCGCCAACTTACCGTCTGGGGCGTCCCGGTGGCGACAGCGCCAGCCCGCCCGGTTTGCCATGCTGCGCTTGGTGGGGAAGGCAGCGAGGCCCCGCTGCTCCCCCTGTGGCCTGGGCTGCCGGGGGCAGGGCCCAGCTCTTCTCCGTACCTCGGCTTTACAGCCTCTTGCCGCGTCCGCTGGCTGGGCAACTCCGCATGCGCCGCCAGTGCGCGCAATATGCCCCCAGCTCCACCCGAGGGCCTGGGCAGGCCACAGCTTACCTCTCTCCACCTGCTTATTCGAGGACTTGATAGGGTAACCAGGGCAGTGATGTACAGGTCACCCGGCCCGGTACCCATCAATGTCTCCGCTGGTGCCCCCGGCTGTATGGAAGGTGCTGGCACTCCCGGTGACGGGAAGGGGCCGCGGGCGTGAGGCCGTGATAGTGCGGGAGTCAGTTGGTTCAGCCAGAGCTTGGCTGCGCTCGGTGCCTTTGAGGTCCACAGTGCCGGGGAGGCATGCACGGCCAATCGGGTGGCGCATGACTGATGCGAGGGGGACGGGGGATTTGTCCGCCGGGCGTTCCTCCGGGCACTGGCCAACACGAGGGGATTTTTTCGATTGCCTGTATCATAGGCTAATTCCATGCAGCTGCCGCCATATCTCTGAGGGGATGTGGTCTGTCGGCTAGACTGCCGACTTTGGAAATGGAAACCAGGGTTTGAGTCGCTTTGGGCTCATCAGTCGGAGTCGCGTCCACATCCTGTGACTCTGGGCAAATCACTTAATCTCCCCGTGCCGGCATGTGTAATATATATTCGGTGCTCAGATAAGCGCTCCAATACCTCCGGGTCGAGTTCGCGCTCTATTAACATGCACAAAAAAAAAAAAATGCGGTACCTCCCTGCTCTGCGTTAGTCACGTTTGGGAGACGAGCTGGGCACTTGCTGCCCTTGTGGGGACAGCGCCGTGTGCCGGTGCGGTCCCTGTGGGCTGTTTGACGGGTTGAGATTATGGCTTGGGGAATTGCGGGGGCTAATGGGTATAAGTACCAAAGATGTCATGAAGGGTAATTTGGTTGCTGCACAAAGCAAATTACACTTAACTCTAATATGTATCAGCAGCATGACCAGCCCAGTCAAGGCATTCAAGTTGGGATGCTGCAGGGCAGCAGTACGAACTCAACATGGTTGTCGGTGGCCAGCCCCCACATTGAAATTGTCCCAGTATCTTGCAGTGAAAGCCTTTGCAGGAGTTCTCTATCATGGTGAGGGAGCAGATGTTACCGTTCTGAGGTATTGAACGCCTCGTATTAAGGCCTAAGAGGCAGACCGCAAAAAAGAGCCAGAGGCTGCCTCTATTATAGAACAGAAGGGTGCCCTTATGGAGTGCTGCTGGTAGAGAGTCAGCGGCTGCCATAAACAGCCACTTAGCAGCTTGTTGCTTGCATGTTTGCGTGGCCTGCGCACGTTCTGTTTTGTCTTTTAAGTGTTGGCTGTCTCTAGCAGGGGCTGTGGATGTGTCTTTTATGCCAGGTACGCGTCTGAGAGTAGTGGGTAGTTGACTCTGCGTGGAATCCTTTGTGCACTTGTGTGTGCACGGACAGTGCCGGGATAGCTGGGATGCACCAGGTAGACGGCCATAGGCGTCGCAGTTATGCCTGGTACACGCTGGCGGGCACCGCAGCACGGTGGTGTTCAGAGTTCATGACCTAGGCACGTTGGTCAGGTGTGGAGAGCTCCCATCGAGGTACGGCAGGCAGAGGCCACTGTCTTCCAGTTCAGGCAGAGAAGAGGACTCTGGTGAAGCCTAGCAGCGTAAAACCAGGAGCCATGGCACTAACTACTGCATTCTGCCTCTGCGAGGTAACCTGGTTTAGCCGTAGCACAAAAATTAGGGCAACATTGTGACAGGACGGTTGTACATGTTATAGGGTTGCCAAACGCCAGGGCTTCTCAGCCTCACAGTTGGTCATACAATTGGGGGTTGGAAGAATGACACTAAGGAGGGACAAGCGTGATGTACGAGGAGGACCTTTCTGTTAATTTAGCTACAGGCAGGCTGGGGATCTAGTTCATTTGGCAATTGTAAGGTCCTATTTACATTTGTTCAAAACTGGCATTGACTAATTGTACATGCATTGGCATTACTATACCTGCAGCCCAAGCCATTCTTCTAGCTTGGGGGCTTGGAATAGTATGTTTTGTCATGTTTCAATATTGTCAGGGATGGTAGTAGTGATGTTCTAGGGGGGAAACGCGGCAGGAGCAAGGTGTGGTGCAATTTGGGGGTACAAATGTGTGTAGTGGAGAGTAACTAAGGGGAGACCCAAAACATCAAGGATTGGGAAGGGATATATGCAACCTTGGGTGCCTGCCCCTCTCGGGGATGAACATGGTGCTGGTCCAGGAAGACTGGTTTTCATCATCTACATATTATTATTTACTATGCCTGGATAGCGATTGCCCAAGGGTTAGGGCTGGATGCCGTGGGCGCCCATCCAAAGGGGTGTTGATACCTGCACTTCTCCTTAGGCAGTCGCGGGCGCAGCACCAAGGGGCCACGATTCAGTGGCATTGCAGCTCTGGTGTCAGCTGTGCGAATCTGCACATTCATGGGATGCTGATGTTCTCGCCTGGGTCTGGCAGGTCAGTTCTGCAGCGCGCATTTCTCCTGGATTTTTTAAGCAGTTTATATAGCACTTTAATTTTAAACTGGCATTATTTTGTCAGCCTCATTTTGCTTAAATCCACTTTGTGCGAAAGTCAACTAGGGAATTTCACAAGAGCTGCTCTGTCACTTAGTGTCAGCTCTTGCGCGTGTGACAATCTGCCTCTAGCGGGCGCAGCGTTTTGCCCAATATGGACTGACTAGGGCAGGGGTCTCCAACCTTTTCAGTAATAAGAGCTAATTATGTTCAATTAAAACCATCCAGTGCTACAAATAACCTGCACTAATGATTTGCTCAGCTAGCAGGGAGATATGTGGGTAGGTGGGGCGGAGTAGACAGACAACAGCAGCTCACGTCTACCAATGAGGCTTGGAATAGGTGAATTTGTCACGCTGACATGTGTGTCGGGGTTAGTAGTCGTGGTGTTACTAGGATTGGCAGCACGACAGGAGCAAGGTGTGGTGCAAAGGAAGTGGCCGCCTGACGTGAGTCATGGCTTTAGTGGCACAAGTGTCAGGTTTTCTGTAGAACTGCTGGGCTGCAATGTAGCGCGGGTGAATGCGGATCCTAGTTTCGCGCAATATTGGTTGTCTCTAGGTATGTGTCGCCGTGAACAGCTCTAGGTCAGAACATGTTACTCTGTTTATATACATTGAATGTCGTGCTTGCTGCTCAAGCCATTCTTATAGCGTTGGTGGCCTGTTTAGGAGGATGGTCACACTTGCACTAACTCAGGGTTAGTAGTTTTGATGTTACTATGATTGGCAGCACGGCAGGAGCTAGGTGTGGGCCAAACTGAAGCGTCCGCCTGAGGTGAGGCCTGGCATAGTTGCTCGACTGCCTGCAGCAGGTTGCAGTGAGCGAGGCAGGCGGGCCTACAGGGGGCTTGGGAGGTACCCGGGAGGGTCTCTGTCATTGAAGGCCAAGGTGATGCGCCGAGGAGAGGACAGGATAGAAGACGTACATTATTGGGGCAAAAATCCCAGCACACAATTTGCAATTCTTTGGTTTAAGACCACACTGTGAGGAAGTACCCATGGACTTTAATTAAGTGCTGCAATGGCCTTCCAATTGCAGTGGGTAGGCAGGGATGCAGCGGCTTCCCAGAAGAGCCTTATTGGGTGAAAAGGAGCACAAGGAGGGAAGGCCAGGGACAGAGACTGACATGGTTTGGGGCCACAATCTCAGCGAACAGCTTCATATCTATCTAACTGCAGCTTCATTCGGTCTGGGGTCAATACCTCAGCGAACAATTCTGCTTGTAAGTTTCTGTGGCGGAGGGTATGCTGCCACGTTTTAACACATGCAGTTGTTCCAGTTCTGGACCAGTGGGAAGCAGGGCTAGGGGTCAACTGGGTTTTCCCCTCGGTGCTGTTTTCAGATCTGCTGGTTCTTTCTAACCTCGTTGGCGGCTCACGGCATCCGATGCGCGTGAATTTGCCTGCCTGGTGTCCTCCATAGGGGCGGGCAATTGCTTTGGGGGCTTAGCCTTGCAGGCTACCCTGCGCCCTGGTTTTAACAGACTAGGGTGCGCGTTGGAATTGGTGGCAGGCATGCGCCAAGAGATAGGTCTTCCGATACATCTTTACCTGGTTTAGCATCCTGGCTACGGAGTGGGTGCGGGACACTCTAATTTTGAGGTGGGCAGCTGGTTGTCAGTCCTTCTAGAGGTGGGTCTGCAGCTCGGGCATGTCCAAGTAAGGGATCAGGTGCCAAAAGCCTGCCCTGGGTTCTCTTGGTCACATGTTCAGAGCCTGGTAGGTCCCTTAGAATTTCATCCTGCTGAGGTTGATAAAACTAGTACCATTGTGTGAGTAACATTTAACATGTTATGCAGCGCCAAGATACTATCGGATGAACGTATTCTAGCCAGTTGCGGGGGTCAGGGGGATACCAGGACATTACTATGGCCATACATGTGCAGAAGGATACAGTGCAAGGAACAACGTTTCCTCTGCTCGCACTGGGCTATCGGGTGTCTTCCTAGATATGCGTGTGCTGTGTCTACTAGGAGGCCTGGCCCTCGCGCTCCAAGAGAGGGTATTGCCAGTGGCATGCTGACAGCTCACCTCTTAACTTGGTTCAGGTAGAGCGGATATTGAGGAATCGTTAGTGTCAGGCATTGTGGGTATGGCTAGCTTTCTGTAGTCTCTCTTCCTGGATGGGCAGCATCAGCAGCTTGCAGGGCGGGCCTGGAGCGGAGCGCATTATGCAAGCGGGACTGGGTATTCCAAAGTTTAACAGTACTTCCGTCCGTAGCCAATCGGGGAGAGGATCACGTCCAGTGTGAATTCTGAGTACCGAGGGCAACCCTGTGAGGTAAAGACAAATGTCATTGTGCATCGCGCACTCAGCAGTAAAGCAAGCTAAGTTTCAGCATATCCTGGTATACCGTCAGTGAAACACATAAGGTTATGGGCTACACACGAATAGGCACTTTCTGTCAGCTCGGGCGTGAGTGTGCCATTCCCAAGAGGGTGCGGTTGGCCTTGATAGTGCTGCATTGGAGGGGACGGAGCACTAATACGGACAACTACAAGAGCACATTTTACAGTCATAGTTAGGGTGGTGCATCACTCATGTTACTCCAAGTCCCCTGACCAGAATTGATTACATGTCACCAGTTGCTCCAGTTAAGCGAATTGTCCTGGGGAGTTGGCAGCTAACACTGGGACTGCAATTTTGGGGTCAGCCGGTTGGCAGGCCTTTGAGATTTGGTTTTCTAGTCCAGACATGTCCAAGTAAGGGTTAGGTGCCTGAGGTTGGCCCTGGGGTACAAGTTCACAGGCATGTGGAGCGGCAGAACCGAAAGGGGCTTTGTTCGACATCTTGGTCACAGATTCTGGTAGGTCCTCTTAGCATTTCATCCTTCTGAGGTCGATAATACGAGTACCTTTGAGTTGAGTAACAATAAAGTTGGGTAAATTCCCCCATCCTATAGCCATGGCTGGCAGCCATGCAGGTTGTGGAAGTTGTCATCCATCGAGTGGGCTACGGTCCAACAATTGGGGGAAACTCTGGGTTAAAGCACAAAAGGGCTGCAAAAGATTAAAGAACACCTGGCTTTCCCAGTAAAGGGGGCAGGTATTTATACATATGGTTCCCCTCCGGTTCACTGCCTTGTTTGCTCCCTGATGTACTAGCAGAAGTTTGGGAGGGCAAGGTGTCACCTAGGGTGGTGACTGGCTGAATTCGAGGGACTTGCTCCGACAAGCGCAATACACAGATAACTGGGTGAGTGGAAGTAAGGCGGGCTTATAACTCTTACTTCTACCCGCATTGGCACTTCTTGTCAGGAGGGACTGGTCTAAGGTATTGCACCAAGCTAATGGTTTTAGGTCATCCTGGGTGCATATACACTCGCGAAGGGTATGGACACCAGGGTGGCAGCACAGCACCGGTGGGAAGGTGCCATTATACTATATGGGGGGGCCGGTTGATCCTACCATGTCTCTCCTTTTCAGGGTACTGCTCCAAGACTTGAGGGACATCATGTGTCAGTTGAGTAATCAGCTGGGGGCATGTGAACTGTGGTGGTTTGAAATTTTACCTCGCCCAGTTTGGCAAGGAGCCCGAGCGGGAGACGCAATTGAGATATCACGTAGGAGAGTGAACAGCGCCAGGCGTAAATTCACGGGGCAAAAGGGATTTGGCTTCATCAGTCATGGTTTTCTGCATGCCAAGTCTACTTGATGCGGGGAAGTGAATGGGATTCACCTCTCAAGGGTAGGCATGGACTTAATTTTGCTGGGCCTTGGGGAGGCCTTGGAAGCAACAGGCTGTAGGTAGGAATATCTGCCTTGGTGGGGGGCCCTGGTGGTGACGGTGGCCACCCCCAGAGCTGTGGAGGAGTTACAGGGCGATCCAGAGTCTGCAAGGTACAGAAGGGTACTATATTGCAGCAGCACAACAGGGTGCTAAGCCAAGGATACCCAGGGATGTATTAGCGGGTCCCCTGGAAGAACTACGGCGCCCCGTTAGCCTACAGGCGGTTGTGGGTCTGAGCAACCGGGGGCTGCCTGGAACGCTCTGCCCACCTGTGGGGGGGCGTGAGTAAGGGAGTGGACTGGCGGTCCACTGAGGGGAGAGGTGGCCTCTCCCAATAATTGGCAACCACCGGTTGGCGACGGCCACGGTGCAATTTAGCTCATCAGACGGGCAGGCGGCATAGGGGCTGGCCTGCCCTGGGATCGCCCGTAAGATAATCCACCATGTTGGCATATTGGTTATGCAAATAAACCTGCAGCAATATTCTCCACTAAAAAAGGTGTCGTGTGGTTTATTTATGTATGTTGCTGTATGGGAACTGAGTGTTGCCGATATTGGCACTATGCCAAGGCTGCCCAGGGGGCCCCGTAGGGGACCCTCCAACAGGGCGGCCGCCTTAGTGCCACAGGAAGGCACAGAAGTCCTCTGTCTAGGCTCCCTGGGCTAGGGACCAGGGGGGTCTGCAGGCCGCGTCATTTCCGGCCGTGGGGAAGGGGACAGGGGTATAATTGCCTTCCCCGCCCACTGTACGGTCTCTTGACCGCTACCCGTCTCGCTGTTTCCCACCCTACCGCTTACCCTGCGGACGGCCAAAGGGTAGTACGGGGAGGGGAAGATTCTAACTAATTGTTTTGTGTTGCAGGAGGAGTTACAGGGCGATCCAGAGTCTGCAAGGTACAGAAGGGTACTATATTGCAGCAGCACAACAGGGTGCTAAGCCAAGGATACCCAGGGATGTATTAGCGGGTCCCCTGGAAGAACTACGGCGCCCCGTTAGCCTACAGGCGGTTGTGGGTCTGAGCAACCGGGGGCTGCCTGGAACGCTCCGCCCACCTGTGGGGGGGCGTGAGTAAGGGAGTGGACTGGCGGTCCACTGAGGGGAGAGGTGGCCTCTCCCAATAATTGGTAACCACCGGTTGGCGACGGCCACGGTGCAATTTGGCTCATCAGACGGGCAGGCGGCATAGGGGCTGGCCTGCCCTGGGATCGCCCGTAAGATAACCCACCATGTTGGCATATTGGTTATGCAAATAAACCTGCAACAATATTCTCCACTAAAAAAGGTGTCGTGTGGTTTATTTATGTATGTTGCTGTATGGGAACTGAGTGTTGCCGATATTGGCACTATGTCCCCTGCCCTCCTTTGCTGCTTTGGTATGATGAGTGTCCTCTATGTGAGATTCAAGGCCCCTGGCGAGAGCGCTCACCGCGGGGCGACGTCTTGGCAGCCTGGCGCTTGTTCATGCGCCGTAGGCCGCACAGCCTTATGGAGGCTCCACAATCACCCCGGCGGCGCCCAGGGACGTTTCTTAATAAAAGTTATTCAGGGAGCATCCGCATGCCCCTGGGGGCCCTTCCAGAAGCACAGAGCTCAGTTAGTGATAATATGCCGGCAGGATTATAATGAATGTAAATTGGGCTACAGGAGCTGTTTTAAGCGCGTCCGCCATGTCGGACCGCTTGGCCATGCCCCCCTCTCTCCACCTGTTTTTAAAGCATATGACCCCAGATGTCCCAATAATCAATGGCTTTGCATTACCATCACTTTAATACGCGGATGATAACTTTATGGCCACCGTGGATTTGCAAACAAATTTAAAAAAATCTTTCATTATTGCCTGCGGACTTAAGAAATATCGTTTGTCCTCTTTATCCATAGGTAATAATGTTTAGACACGTACTAGCACCTTTTCTTATTTGGGAATAACATTTGCTGCTACCAATTCGTGGACCCCACAAATTGCACGTAGTAGGCTAAAGCTATTAACATCTACTAGCCTACCACAACCCAGGGGTGGCGGTGCCCTTTTGCCATTATTGCAAATTATTTCAAATTCAATGTGTGCCAACAGCTATCCATTGTGCAGAAGTGTGGAGTATTCAGAACTGTAACATCCTTCAGGCAGAAGAAAATAGGTTCTATAGAAAGGTTCTTATGATACCTATTTCCTCTTCAACTTTTATTTGCCATAGTGAACTGGACATCCCGTATATTGAGCATAACATTAAAGCTCGACAACCCCTGTTATGGCTAGCGATCTGGAAAAATGAGAAGGCAGGTTTAACCAGGGACATCATTCTGGATTGCCTTAGCTGTGACAAAAGGCACTGAGATTCCCTGATTGCTAGTGTTGAAGCTAGCCTCTGTTCTGTTATTTAAGAACAGGTTTATACTGACCCCATTAATAACCTAAACATCAATAAAGAACAATTACGGCAGGCTTTATATGAGCAGGTTGCTTCTGAAAGAATGCTTTTGGAGAGCCGAAAGGCGAGTGTGGCTACATACATGCTGTAAGCTCCTTCAGATAGTATCGCAGGGTACCTGATCAGAGCAAGGGGGCGATGGGAATGGAGGCTTTTGTTCTGCTACAGGGCTGGCACAATGAAATACCTGCTGTGTTTTCCATTGGGTTTTAACATTGACCTTGATTCCATGCCATGTCCCTGTGATGGAAACTCTGGGCAAACAATGCTGCATTTCACATTTTTCTGTGGATTCTATGTCATGAACTCAAAGGACTTTTTGATTCCCTTTTTAAGGAAACAATGTATTAATAATTTGAGAGATGCACTGAACATGCTTATTCATTTGGTGAATGAGGAGGAAACTATCCATTTGGGAGCTTTTTTGAAAGCAGCTATAAGAGCACATGGTACTATGAATACTATCTATGTATGCTGCAAGGCTTAAAATCTGCATTTTTTACTTCATGCACTTTTCTCAGGAGACGGTGAATTACATTTTTTTTCATGTTCTTATTTATGTATTGTGCTTTTAATTTTTTCATATTGTATGCATTTTATTGTATTGCTTTGCACTTTTATGGCTACAATCTGTATTCATATAAAGTTCTTGACTAATAATACCAAATGTTTACTCACTATTCATGGGGGATTGGCTGCAGTATTCAGGCCCAGTGCTGGCCAGGGCCCACGTAACCCTGTCAATTCCCTTATGTTTTCTTACAGAGAATGCCCTATAATTAGCATAAATATGCCTTCAAAATCAAAAATTGTAAGGATGTCCCATGGAGGATGGCTGCAGTATTGGGCCAGGGATTTAGCAGCACCCAGGTAAACCTATTAAGTTCTGAAAAATAGTCATATGGAGGAGTTCAGTTAGTGTGGCTTGGATGGACACACCACTTTTTGATACTCAGAATGACCTATAAACATCAAAGTATAGGTAAAAAACTAACATTCCCCATATTTAGGTGACAGAAAATTCCAGAACGTGCATCCTGCAGTAAAGGTCCTACCATTCAGCATTACCACACTTCTCCCAATGACAATGGTAGCCCAAATTAGTGGTTGGGCAAAGCACGAACAGGTCAATCAGGGACAATGGGAAATAAATGAAGTATAAATGTGGTCTTCACATAGTTGCAATTTTGGGTAATTTCTGTCACTTGCCTTAGATCGATAAACACATGGGGAGCACCATTTTTATCTAGAGAAAAATGGGAACGCAGAAAGGTGAGTACTTTTGCCATTAATGGATGTTCCCAAGATGTCTGTCATTTACATGTGGGGAAATTGTGTTTTTCGATCCATAATTTGATATGTGCCTGGCATACTGTGCAAGAACACATACTGGGATCTACATAAACTAGACCACCTTGGAGTTCCTTGGGTCTCCAGATTTCAGAAATGCCTCAGTTTGGTAGAGTTCCCTGGATGCTAACCGACTCCAGGGACACTATACAGCACCCATCCTTCATGGAAAGTGAGATTGAATTGGGTGCTCATAGGCATAGTTTGACTTTTGCCGGCCATCATCGGTATGAAAACAGGCCAGAATCTACAGAAGTCACATTACATCGGATTTCCTTCAGAGTCTAGATTTCAGAGATGCACCCACTTGGAAGTTCTCTATGTGTATTCGTAAAGCACACCATCACCAGTGAGGGTATCCTGGCGCTGAGCAGGTGTGTATATCTATCCTTGCCTAGGGCAGATTGTTTAATTGAAAAGCCAGGTCCTCAGCTCCTTGCAGAATTTAAGAAAAAGAAGGAGGATATGATGTAAGTGGGAGTCCATTTCATGCTTTAGGAAGAATGTAAGATAATGCCCATCCTCCTGATCTTGTTCTATGCATGAGTGGGTGAGTGGGATGTGTGGGAGTAGGATCCCTGTCTAGCGGAAGTGTCTAGGTGGTTGGTGGAAGGAGACACGACATTCAGGTAGCTGGGTCCTAAGTTGTCTAGTGCCATAAATGTGTGTGTGAGGAGTTTGAAATGAACACCTTTTGTTTTTGGAGACAGTGGATCTCCCTGGGGTGTGGTGTGATGTGAGTTCTGTGTGGGAGGTCAAGGATTAGTCTGGCTGCTGAATTCTGCTAAATTCTGGGTGCTTTGCAGCCTTCTGGTGATTTGATTAGTGATCCTGGTGTAGAGGACGTTCCTATTGTCCAACTTGCTGGTGACTAGGGCATGAGTAACAGTTTTTCTGGTGTTACTTGGAAGCCATTTGAAGATCTTCCTCAGTATCTTCAAAATGTGGAAGCAGGTTGCAATGATGATGTTGACTTGTGCGGTCATATCCTGCTTGCTGTTGGTGATTATTCTGAGGTTCTTGGCATGGGTGCTGGATGTGGGTGTGCATCAGATTTCAGCCAGCCACTAGTTGGAGTCTCATGGTGAGGTGTTCTTGCCAAAGATCACTACATCTGTCTGTCTTGTTTTGAGCTTGAGAACATTAGATTTAGTCCAGCGACTTTGGTCATGCATGTGGTGAACTTGTTTCTTGTTTTGAGTGTCTTGTCCAAGAAGGAGAGTATGAGTTGTTGGTGTAGGAGAGGATGTTGATGTCATGTGCACAGGTTACGTTGGTCAGAGGGATCATGTATGCGTTGAAGAGGGTGGGGCTGAGAAATAAACCTTGAGGTTCTATGCATATGAGTTTTTAGGCTTCCGAGCCATAAGGTGCCAGGCTGACAGCTTGAGTTCTATTTGTTAAGAAGGAGCAGATCAAGTGGTAAGCAGGTCCTTGGATGCCAATATCATGCTGATGCCTGATGAGGATGGAGTGTGAGACTGTGTCAAATGATGCTGAGAAGTCCAGGAGTTTCAGGACTACCATGTCTCCTCAAGGATCATGCAGATGTCATCTGTGGAAGCGATGAGTGCTGTTTCTGTTCTGTGGTTGAGCCTAATTCAGGACTGTGTAACATGGAGGATCTGGTGGCTGCTGAGGTGGTTTGTAAGGCGTTGGTTGGTTTATTTCTCAAATACCTTGGCTGGGTTTGGTAGGAAGGGAGATTGGTCTGTAGCAGGAGAGTGTGGCAGGGTCAGTGAATGGTTTCTGGATAAGGGGCATGAGCATGGCGTATCTGAGAATCTGAGAATGTGATTGAGTCAATGGAGATGTTGAGGAAGGGTATTATTTATTCGCTCATCCCTAGGAGTCCCTAGGAATCCTTTATTGAAGGCATGGTGGGAGAAAGGGTCAGATGGGGCCCTTGAGTGGATGGTCTCCATGTTAGCAGTGGTTTCAATGATGGTGATGACAGGCCACGAAGTCAGGGTTCATTCTTCTTCCATGATGGGAAGTTGACTTCTTACAGGAATGGGGTCCATTGGAGGGCTGAAATTGCAGTACATGGAGGTGATCTTGCTGCAGAAGAATTCAAAGAGCTTGCTGCAAAAGTCCTGTGAGGGAGTAATGTTGCTGTATGTGACAGGAGGCGCAGTGATATCTTTGGTGATGGAAAAGATTTGCTTGTTGCTTGTGGTTGTGGCAGCGTTCAAGCGGTCTGCAAAAGCTTTGCTTGATATTCTGTACCTCCTGGTGGTAGCATTTTAGGACTGATTTTAAGATATCTTTATTCATGGTGTCTTGACTTCTCCATTGGTGCTCTAGTTGCTTGCAGTGGCGTTTCGTCAGCCTAAGCTCCTCTGCATACCTGTGGTCGATCTCTTATTGCTGGACTGCGCTTGAGGAGAGCTAGGGTGTTGGTGCATGCAATAATCTAGCTGTAATTGTTGATGGCTTTAGGCAAGATATCCAAGGTTTTCCAGAAGAGCTGTAGAGTTTGGATTGTTGCGGTCTTCTAGGTAAAAGCTAAGGTCTCTGAGGCAGATTAAGGTGCTGGCGTTGATGAGAGGTGGGATGAAGTCCATGATGTCTCTGGCTAAATTTGTACAGGGGTTATGGTGGTCTGTAAACGAGGGTTCCGCCCAGGACAATGTTTGCTGTGATGTGTATATTGAATGTGAGGTGTTCCATGTAGCTGCTGGTGGTGTTCGTGTACATGCTGAAGCTGATGGTGTCTTTGATTATGATAGTGACTCCGCCTTCGGGCGTGTGCTGGTGGTCTTGCCTGGCAATCTTGTAGCCGGTGGGGATGGCTGTAGTGATGTCTGGTGGAGAGGTTGAGTTTAGTCATGTTTCTCTGAGGAAGAGCAGATCCAGAGCATGGTCATGTCGTAGGTCCGATATCTCTGTGGCATTTTTAGTGAGCGAGTGGGTGTTGAGGAGCATGTATGTGAATATGGCATGTTGCATGGGTGGTGGTTGGTTTGTATAAGCATGAGCTGGTGGCTGATTTGTATGAGTGAGAGCGAGTGTGGTGCTGGGTGCTGTTGGTACGGGAGTGGTGGGTGTAGGGAGAGGGCAAGTACATGAGAACTTAAAGGAGTGTGAACGCTCCCTCAGGGTTGTGTGGTGTAGTGTAGTATGGTGTGGCAACAGTGCAGTGAGCAGCCGCTGGGGTTGAGATCACGGAGGAGTATGGCAGGGTAGTGGCGGGTAGGGGGAGGACTAGGGTTTCTGTAGCTGGGAGTCAACCAGGCACAAACGGACTTGCCTTTGGTGCACCTTTGGCACGTCCAATATGCATGTCAGCTAAACGTCTGTGCTGCAGCTGCCATTAAGTAGGTCCTTGGAGGGGGGAGGAATGTGTTGGTGCACCAATTTGTCTCTGATTTGCTGCCCAATTTGCACCAACTACTTGGACCATCAGCCATATAGTACCTGTATGGACTTGACTTTGGTGCTGCCCGACTGGACCTGCGGCTAATTTCTTAAATGTTTCACATCAAAATAAAACTGAAATTCTCAATGAGAATCACAGACAAAGGCTAAAGTTTAAAAGAGTACTCAAAGAATATAAAAGTAGAAATATATAAGCTGGACCATCAATCAGTTAGTTGAATGGAACATAAATCATAAGTATGAAGAACTTAGTAAAGTTCTGCAGAAAATCCAGCATAAATTTGTCTTCTAAAGTGGGGAAAAATGAGCCGTACAGCATTGAAAAAGCAGGTCCTTTTATAGGACTTTAGAGAAAGGATCTCATACATTCGCTACACAAAGACGGAGGCTTTCCCAGTCACACTAAGCGTGATGTACCTAATCAAGAGCAACCTGGCTGTCTCAGGCTGCATTACATATTATGTATCAACTCATGCTACCTGAAAAGACTCTAAAAACACCCATCTTACAGTGCAACTCTCACAATTATTTATTACGAGAAGAAAACAACAGCAGCGGCGCTCATGTGGTGTATCATGATGTCACATTCAAAATAGAAGAAAGCACAAAATTGTTTTAAGTTATCGTAAGCTTGATTTTTACTAATTAAACACTATGATTAAAAAATAGATTCCACAACAACAGAGGGCAGTGGGTGGTGTGTAGATGGATGATGGGAAATAAAGTCCTCTTGCTTGGCTTTTTCTTTTAAAGATGGTTTTGTTTGAAACCAGTGATGTAACTTCCTGTGCAGATGAATAATGGGAAATGAAGTCCTCTCACTTAGATTCTTCTTTTAAAGATGATTTAAGTGGGAAACCAGTGATGCCACTTCCTGTGCAGACGGATGATGGGAAATGCAGTGATGTTACTTCCTGTACAGATCAATGATGGGAAATGAAGTATCCTTGCCTGGCTTCTTCTTTGAAAGGTGGTTTTGTCAGGAAACCAGTGATGTCACTTCCTGTGCAGAGGCATGATGGGAAATAAAACGATGCCACTTCCAGTGCCGATGGATGATGGGAAATCTGCCCGACCCCAAATGTTCAAATTGTCCCCCATGGAAAATAAGAGGAAATCTGATTTACTTATTGTAGTCTTGATATATGATCTAGCAGAGTGGGAGTAAAGGCCCAAATCTGCACCACAGGAGGGGCAGAAAGTCTCTCTTGGACCAACAGTTGCTGGGGCATCCTGATGCTTGACAGGCCGGCCTATCGAACCATGCCTTTAAAAAAAATCTCTAATGTCTAAGGGGCTTTCTACCCCCGTGGGATGGGCAGATTCATGGTAAACCTCCCAAATGTGCAACCTGGAGTGTTGGGCAGAATTGCTGTGTCTGCATCTGAAATGAAGGGTGTAGCCCTAAGTTAAAAAGAATCGACTTCTCACCCCAATGATAAAAAAAATAAAAAAATATGCAATCTCAGGTGTCCGAGGGGGATTTCTATCGCCAAAGATGGACGGATTAGGGGTAAGACTAAGGGCCTTATTAAGTATGTGGATGGATATTCCCTTCAGAATGTGATGGATATCCAGCCTGCTGTATTACAAGTACCATACGCTGTAATGCACATGTAATATGGTGACTGGGACATCTGCCTCATTGTGACAGTGTATCTCATCTGCCAAACTCTAAATAAGGCCCTAAATGATCCTCCCGGGTGGGACGTGTGGCCTAATGCCAAAAAGGGCAAGCTTCTACTCTATTTCTTATAAACAAATATGCTACCCGGGGAACTAGGAAACTTTCTGCCCAGGCAGTTTGGAGGTAATAGCCCAAGGGGCAAAATGCCTTCAGGGGCAGAATGTTCGACTTTTCCCCTGGCGTTGGTTGTGGGATACAGTCAAAAGCCTGTCAGTGCACCCCCCCATTGTTAACAAATGTAATCCTTGTGGTCCTGATAGGATTTTTGCACCCCTGGAGTGAAAATATTGGCAGTGAATCACCTGATTTACTATCCCAGGAAGACAAAAAGAGTGAATTAACTCTCAGGGTATGAGGGTGTGGCCTGATGCCATGATGGGTTGCCCCCCCCACACTGCAGTATTAACAACAAAACTTCTGGAAATCAAGTGGGACTTTGGCCCAGAAGGATAGGCAGATTGGGGCTTTACACTCCAAATATGCCCCCAGAGTGCAGAAAGGGCATGTTTGTCCCTGAGGTGGGAGTGCAACCTAATGCCTGGAAGGGGTGGTCTTTTGGCGCTGGTTGGAAAAATTGGCCTGGCTGGGGGCCAATCACCCACTTCATTAGCACCAGTGGTTTAGTGGTGTTGATCCAAGCTTGCGGATGCCCTCCCTGAGGCGATCACCGAGCAATGATCCACTGATTCACAAGGGAAAGGTACTGCTGGAAAGTCTTGCTTTTCCATTAGTACCTCTTCCAGTGAGATCGGTACTTGAGGGGGACGGGGGCTGAGTTGAGGCCCTGAGCATTAATCTGACTAAAAGCAACCAGAGGATTTAACCCGTTCTGTGGTTCGGACGTGGTGGAGACGTCCGACGCAGCAGTGCTCAGGTTTGTCGGACATCTCCCACATGTCCGAACACGTGGCACAGAAAATCCCTCTGGTGTGGGCACCAGAGGGATTTCCTTTATTCCAAAACAGCCTCTGGAGCTGGGGAATAGCTACCCCAGCTCCCGAGGCTGTTCTGGGTTCTCACTGAAATGACATGCTGACGCCATTTCACTGAAAAAGAAAGTGAAATGAGCCGATCGTCTCATTTCGATTTCACTGCCTACGTGCTCATGGGGCTAGCTCAGCCCTTGAGCACATAGGCAGACGGGAGAGGTATCATTGGAAAGGGGAAAATCTCCACTTTCTCATGGTATCCCTCCCTAGTGGATCCCTGTTTGAGGATCGCCGCAGGAGGGTGATCTCCAAGCAAGGATTCACACACTAGGCACCAGGGAGGGGGGAGCGGTCCCTTGGGCAAGGGCTTTTACTTCCCCCAACACTTCTGGCAATATTCAGTCTTTCTGCCCCCCCCTAGGGGGGGACAGAAAGCCCACTAGTAAGCAAGGGACTATTTTGTTTTATAGCTCAGGAGTGGGGGCTGCCCAGAATGGGCATGCCAATGCCCCCACCCCTGATAAAAGTTGCCACAGTCTTTCTGCCCCCCCGGGAAGCAGATGGGGGCAGTAACCCATGATCTGCCCCCTGAGGGAACAGAATGCCCACTAGGCACCAGGGAGGGAGCAAGGGCTTTTACTTCCCCCAACACTTATGGCAAAATTCAGTCTTTCTGCCCCCCCCAGGGGGGACAGAAAGCCCACTAGGCACCAGGGATTATGTTTTTTTATATGTAGGGGTGGGGGCTGCCCAGAATGGGCATGCCAATGCCCCCTGCCCCCAAAAAATAGCCACAGTCTTTCTGCCCCCCCAGGAGGAAGCAAAAACCCCACTAGGCACCAGGGACTATGTTTTTTTTTATACGTAGGGGTGGTGGCTGCCCAGATTGGGCATGCCAATGCCCCCACCCCCCAAAAAAGTTATCCACAGTCTTTCTGCCCCCACCGGGAGACAGATGGGGCAATAGCCCCTGATCTGCCCCCCCGGCAGGGCAGGAAGCTCACTAGGCGCCAGGGATTTTGTTTTTCCTTACACGTAGGGGTGGGGACACCCAGAATGGGCATGCCAAGGTCTCCATCCCCAAACACAAATAGGACAGTCTATCTGCGCCCACACTGTTTAAAACTTTGGTTGCAGGAAGACCAAGAATCCTTTTTATGAAGAATAAGGAATATAAGGCCTGCAACTCGAGGTCTAAATTCCCTAAGGTCTGGTAAGACATGCGTCAACAGTATACCTTCAAATTTAGATGTTGTCATACAACGGTTTGTGATTTCATGTTTTCATTATTTTCTTGCAATTGTAAGAGTTCAACGTAAGAATGACCTACGTTACATTAAATGTTTGAAGAATTTGGCTATAGTGTGAATATGAAAAAAATCTGAAAACCAAAGAATATCTTGTGTTAATGCAGTGGCTATTGGCTGCTATACCACTGGACGCTGAGGCCTTTGTTTGATGAATGTATCACTGATGATCCATGCTGCTTTGCAGAAGCAGAAAGCATTGGTCATATACTAACTTACAGACATAAAATAAACATTTATTTTTGCTGCTGCGTAATAGGTGTGAGTGCTCTAAAAATAAATAGAGCAAAATACCACACCACATACACATTTGTAATATGATTTTATTAGAACTTTGATGTCAAGCAAAAAAAGAACTAAGTAAAACATTGCCAGACTGGGCAGGTAATATCATGGCCACTTATCGGTGGTAGCGGGATTGTGTGGCCACAGCGTACAACTGAAGGCACGGCTGTGTCACTGTTTATGCACACAACTGCGTTTCTTGCATATAATTTTGTAACTTTAATCACTTAGTTTAAGTGTAAATAATTGTGACACTGTTTAAACTTAGATTGCAGTACACTCACCGGTGACTGTGCCCCTTTTTATTTGTTAATTATTGGTGAACCATGTCCAAATAAATGCCCAGTTTTCAGTAGTTTCTACTAGTAACACCATAGTTTAACTGTCACTACTACCCCCAGTATTGTACTAACTTTTAAATATTGCGGTAGGGTTGCGTTGCTTTAGAAACAAGTGTGTTGTACTATTCAACAGACATTTGTATTATTCTGGACGCTTGTGTAACACCATACTGCAATGGACTTCTCTACAAAACCTTGTGATTCTGTGGGTAGTAAAATACAGTTGGGCTCTCATAATGACGTGTGTACAGTATGACATGGTTAGAGTTACGTGTTTAGAATTACATAGGTCGTGTGGCATGTAACACAAAGTGATATAATCATGTACTGTAGTAGTAATGTATATGTATAAACACAAATATTTGTTTGTAACACAAAAGTGTATTGTGAGTTCCTGCACACTAGAGCAAGCCCGCTTTCATGAACGGGTGGCCTGGTAGAGAGCAGAGCTGTGCGCCTGTTTTCAAGACATTGCTCTGTATAAAGAGAATACATTTAACTATGATTGTACTACTAAATATCGACACCAACAACATCCTGCCATACTAATATCAAGGACATACTATTGAGGGACAAAATATCAAAAGGTAAGTGCCTATAGGGAAGTATAGATTTACTATTTCCTACATCTATCTACTGTGAATATATATGTACCGTGTAGGTACATATATGTGGAGTTAGGTATAGAAAATCTGGACTTACTTATTAATATTTTATTTTGGATACTCTGTCCTCAATATTCTGTTCCATCGATATTGTTGATCCGATATTCAGGGTGCACACCTTTAACTGGATCAGCAAAGCTCTGCGCTGGAGAGAGCATGTTTTATTCCATACTTGGCAGTGGAGGCTGGAGATCTTAAAAAATGTTGGGGTATAATCTTTGGCTCGAATTCCAGTGATTGAATCTGACTTCTCAGTGGGGATCGGGGGCTCACTCAGTCCCACCCTGGCTCACTCACTCACGCTCAGTCTCTTTCTTGCTCTGTTTTTCGCAATTAGTCTCACTCATTCTATCTAACTCAGTGTCACTCAATCTCATTCGTTCTCACTCAGCCTCACTCATTCTCACTCAATTAATCTCATTCTGACTCCCCCAGTCTCACTCAGTCTTACTTGTTTCCGTCTAGTCCTACTCATTCTGACTCACTCTCTCACTCATTCTCTGACTCACTCACTCTCACTCATTCTCCAACTCACTCAGACTGTGACTCACTCAGACTCTCTCATTAACTCAGTCTTACTCATTCTCAGTAAATCTTAGTCCCACTCATTTTCCACTCATTCTCAGTGAATCACTATTGCTCTGATTCATTCAGTCTCACTGACTCACCTACTGTCAATCATTCTCAATTATTCCTGCTCAATCCTACTCATTCAGACTCATTCTGACTGTGACTCACTCAGTTTCCACACAGTAACACTCACTATTATTCTCACTTACAGTTAAACTCACTGACATTCTCCATCACACTAAGACTCACTGTCATTCTCTGGCAAGAATCACTCACTGTCATTCTCTCTCACAGTAACACTCACTGTCATTTCCCCTCACAGTTAAACTCACTGTCATTCTTCCTGACAGTAACAGTCACTGTCATTCTCCCTCACAGTTACACTCAATGTCATTCTCAATTACAGTAACACTCACTACCATTCTTCCTCACAGTAACACACACTGTTATTCTTCCTTACAGTTACACTCACTGTCATTCTCCCTCACACTAACACTCACTGTCATTCTCCCTCGCAGTAACATTCACTGCAATTGGCGCTCACTCACAATTATTCATTCTCGCTCCTACTCACACTTCCTATCATTTATTCTTAATCACTGACTCATTCCACTGATTGGCTCACTTTAAATCACACACACAAATGCATCACACATGCACATGCTCTCCCTCACAAGCACCCTTTTATCCACAAACACACACTCTTATCCACATGCACAGCACAAAATATTATAAAGCTTTAAAGCTTTTTTTTTTACTTACCTTGCTGCAGGCCTCATTCGGACTCTTGCTCCTTTCAACTTCTGGTGCTGGGGCATGAAACTTTGATCCTTAACATTTGTTGGGACCTGGTTTCATTTCCTGCTCTTTCACTTCACCCTTTCCCAATTCTGGGATGAGGGTGGGTAGACAGGCTGATTGAAGGGAAGCCATGAGCACTGCAGGGCTTAAGCTTGCAGAGTCCATGTCTACCTTTAGCTGTAATGCTTAGCACTTGACAAATGGGGGAGGCACCCAGGCATGCCACATCCTCAAGGCCAGCGATGAGATTTCTCCGACCCTGGCAATCTCTCTCTGAAGGCTGGTGCAGGTGTCTGCGCCAGCCATCAGACTGAGACTGTTGTCGGACTGAAGGAGGCCAGAATTATTATTATAGCCAGGGTGAATAAAAGATTGTTATTCACCTTTGGTATAATAAAAACATATGGTCCAGAAAATGAGAGTGGCATAGCCCATGAGCCCAGTAGGAGGAGCCACTATTGGTAATTGGGCATGTGCTGCTTTCTATGTAAGAAGCTCACAGTTGAGGGTGTAGAGGAGCACAGATAGAGGCACTACTCTAAAGCAGTAAAAAATGCCTTGGGTGTGTGTCAAGCAATCTAATAACATCACAAAGTTTTGGGTAGCAGATGTTTGAGTACAGAACAGCATACATTTATTCTGTAACACAAGAGCTCCACTGATGAAACCTTACTAAGCAATGACTGTCAACTGGGAATTCAAGAACATGCAAGACCAGATGCACACAGATTTTTCCACTGACACAGTTAGGACAGGAGAGCAACAAAGGGGCTCTCTCACAGCTTGTTTGCCTACAAAGAGCTCAAGGAAAAAGTGGTGAAAATGGCATAAAACATTACTGTCATGTCATAGAAGACTTTGGGCCTGATTCAGAGTTCGACAGATGGGATTTATTCCATCAGGGCGATGGAGTAAAGTACTCCACCTCCATGGTATAGTACCTGCCCCCTGAATATAGAGATGTCCGCTGGCCCTGCAGGGATTTCTTGCATTGGTAGGAACCTCTGTCAAGGTGGTTCTTAAAAGTGCATTGAGATTTTGATGGATGGCACCTCCAACATGAAGGAGCCATATGGCAAACATGCACATTTTTTTATTTTCAAAAACAAATCCCAAAACGGGATTTTATTTTTGAAAATAAAAAAAAAGAAATGACCCCTCACCATAGGATATTTCTCCCATGGTGTGGGGGTTATTTATATGTTTTCTCTGCCCTTTACCGTCAAGTTTTACCTGGTGGTGGTGGCCCTCTTTAAATTGCGCAGGTGGTCAGATGGGCAAACTTCCGACGACCCTTAATCTGTCACTCCGTTGGAAGTGTATGTCAGTGGCAGATACAGAGTACTCTCCGTTGTTGACATACTTCAGATCTGCTTTACTCTAAATGACACAGATGGATCTTAAGTTTAGCGGAGAGGGTACTCCGTTGCCTTTGCATTGAAGTACCCTTTCCACCATACTCTAAATCAGGTCCTAAGCCGCAATCCATTGAAACCCTGTGGTAATTGCAAAAAAACAAAAACATTAGTCAAACTTAAAACCATATGAGTACTCAACCAATTGATCGCAGTTCCTGGCCTGTGAAGCTGGGGCTTGGAGGGCAAGCAAAACATGCCTGAGGGGTCAGGAACCTAACTGGGCAGTGTAAGGGGCTATGGGGTCATTGGAGTGCGCAAGGCAGCAACCTTCCCCCATTTTTTGCAGCTGTTGGGGGCCAAAGAAAGGACAGGTAGAAAGGATGGAGAAAAAGAGAGGCAGGGAGGGAGAGAAGGTGGCATGGTGTCAAGAGGCCTGTCAGCCCCTGCAAAGCTCTCAAAATCAAAGCATGTGAAATCCCAACCTAGGGATTGGCCCACGGGGTTCAAAGGAGACAATTAGGGGCAAAGGACTGGTAAGGCACAGGGGCTAAAATACATGGAGCACATACAACTGCTACATGGTCCCTGTTTCAGAAGCAGAAGAGGGATTCATAAACTCGAGGTGGTCAGCGGTATTTGCACCAGAGCCTGGAAGCAGCAGGAGTTGTGAACAGTGGTGTGCAAGAGCAGAACCATTGAAGGAACCCACCACTTATGTAAAATTGGCCTGGAGTTCTTCATGTTGCCTCGCCAGGCAGCACCCAGAAGGAAGCTAAACCCACTGGTGTACATCACCAGGACCCATCCCACATCATGGCCATCCATCAGGAAAGCAGCCAACACCTGCAATAGCCAGTAGAAAGCTGCTCTGTTGGGTCAGCAGAGCAGAGCAGCTGTGGTGTCACAACACACAAGGAGAGAGTCTACCACTCCAGCAGTCGGAGACGTGAGGTGGCTCTGGAAGCAGTGTATGGGACTCCTGAATTTGAGGGGAGGAGGTCAAGGCAGGAGGTGAGCACTGAGCAGACTGCACCCCTCAACTATACACTGGCAAGCAAGGAGGCCAGCAGCAGTGCCAGCAGCAGGAGAATGGTGGGCTGCCATGGTCCCAGCACAGAGGAAAGCAGAGGTGGTGTCAACTGGGCAGGGTGAGGTGAGGTGCCACAGTGAAAACAGCAGTCCCCAGCTCGTTACCACCTAAAGGAAGAGAGGCATCATGCAGCCTGGAAAGAGACACCTCTACAGGTAGGGAGCTGGTCCTTGGAGCCTGAAGCAGGGGATAGACAAGACAAGGCGATACAGCACATCCTAGAGCTGGCTTGTGCATCAGTAGGAACACTTGGTCAGGAATGGTTTATGGGGCAAATCCTTGGTAGGGATGCCCCACCTATGGCACTGCAACAGGAACAGCAAAATAGGCTGACCTACTAGAAAGAACCTCAAAGGAAGCAAGTGGATCAGCAGCAGAGGAATGGACAAGGACACAACAGGCCACCTAGAGCAAAGAAAACAGCTTTGCCAGGGGCAAAAATTCCCCTTGGCCCAGCGTATTAAGCCATTATGGTGGGGCAAGGGAAGAGAACTGCAAATAACTGCCAGAAGAGAAGAAAAACGGTGAGCACCACAACAGCAGACAGGTCTGGCCACCAGGCACATGAAACGGAAGGACTCCTAGAACTTGAAGCCTCCACAGTAGTGTGCAGAGAAAACAGTACAAGTGGCAACCAACAGTGTCTGATGAATCGTGAGAATTCCAGCGAAGGGTCAGCACAGGGCTTGGCAACAAGGGGCTATGCATAGCAAGGGATGCACCTAACCAGGCAGAACGGCAGGCTGGAGACCAGCTCAAGGCATAAACAACTATTGCACGCTGATGGGGGTACAAACAGTGCAGCAGCAGTGCAGTTTAGCCAGGTCAAGCCTGCACACATGCACTAGCGCAGGGATCATATGCAAGTTCTCACTCACCACTAGCAGCAAGGACCAGATGCAGCAACAGGAAGGAGAATGAAATGGTTACATTGGGGCAGCACTGGCATGCAGGCACAAAACCCAGCAGCGAAACACACACTAGAAGTGGTGCAATTAGCTGTGGCCCGCCTAGGTGACCAGGCGATAGCACGACCCAGATCACCCCACTGGGTACAAGTAAGTTGGGGGGTGCACAGGGGTCTGTGCTGATGCAGAAGCAGAATGGGCCATTCCCTCCATGGTTGGAGACAACCTGCCTTCGCAGACTGCACAGAACACAGGAGCGCAAGGACAGGCATAAAGCTTTTTTAGTGTTGGCAAGGATCCACATTTGGAACAAACTAAACCACGTAGAAGAAAGGGGCTGTGCCCCCTGAATAAAAGGTTCAATGCACACAATCCCACATACACAAACATGGGGCTCCCAGGCATCTTGGGAGAAGCACAGCAAATCCCACCATAGCCAGGTTGGGGGGGCCATAAGCGTGCCACTGGCAGGGCATGCAGTGAACACATATTTCAGGGCCTGCACAGGTTACCCCCTCATGCAAGTCAGAGAGACAGGGTAAGCAATCCTCATCCCACTATCAGTAAAGGAAAGGATCTGGAAGAAGGAGTTTGTAGCGTGGGCCTTGGAGGCAAAGCCAGACCAGTTAGGGACCACGGGAAACCCCTCCTGGCAGTGGGAATGAACACAAAGGTTGTGAGGCGGGAAGCCAGTGAAAAAGTCACGCAGCGATTGTGCTCGGGATTCAAACCCGTGAGCCACCCTATAGGAAAGGGGGGCGGGTGCAAAAGGAAATGTCAAAAGGGACGAATGGGAAGACCAAGTCCTGGGCACAAACACATCTCAATGTGGTTTCTCACTATGCCAATTTGGCGATGGGAAAAGACCCAACGGGGTCTTTCTACGTCAGGTCAACAATGAAAGGCTGGGGGAGGTTGCAGCCCAGGAAAAAAGACTGGAGGAGGCCCATTGACTTTAGGGTTCTGAGGGCAGTCCTGGGGACATTAGCAGAAATATGTACATCACACCAGGAGAGAGTGCGGTTCAGGGCAGCTTTTTCCCTAGCCTTTTTCGCAGCATACGGGAACAGCGAGCTGGTGGCCCCAGGCGGAGAGACCACGGTGTCTGCATGTGTGTACTCAGAAGACCTACACATGGGGGACGGGTACATGATAGTACACCTGAGATGGTCAAAGACAGATCAGAATGGCAAAGGGAAGCACACATGGATCAACTGCATTTAGGAAAGGGCGTGCTGCTCAGTATGCCTCATGCAGGAATACGTGGGACAGGGAGTGCCCCCCACAGACAGCTATTTCTACACAATGATGGAACATGCCTGTGCTGGTTTCAATTAATGGTGGTACTGAGAAAGCCCTGGAGAGAGCGGGTTTCCCATCCAGGGAGTTTGTGTCATACTCATTCCGCATAGGGGCAGCAACAACCACGGCCCACTTGGGGCTAAGTGCCAAGATAATCAAGAAATTGGGCCGGTGATCGTTGGGTGCATACAAAGGGTACATACGGCCGGCAGGCATCTGAAGTTTTGGTTTATCTTAAAGCAGGTCCGCTGGGGGGCTGGCATGAGGTGAGGATCCTGGAGCATTTGTACATCACACGGGAGCAACGGTGGGAAGCAGTGCGCAAAGCCTTTAAAGGAATATGGCTGAGAAACACAGAGGTGACCTGGCTGGGCAATCGGGCATGAAGTGGGACCAGCTGCTCCCGGAAATACAAGGGGCAATGCGGCGAGGAGGGCTGCGTGATGCGGGTGTCGTACACCTAGGGGGGAACGACCTGGCAAACATTGGTAGGAGGGAGCTGCTGGGGGCTATGTCATCAGGACTGGCGGCACTAGCCAGGATGGTTCGCCCAGCGGACATCGTATGGTCGGAGTTAATAGCACGATGGGCATGGAGAGGGGCTATTGACCAAGGGGCCGTTGACAAATCCAGGCGTAAGTTGAACATTACAATGGCAAAAATATGTAGGGCCAATGGGTGGGGTTTGGTGCGGCATGCGCTGATCAACCTTAGGTCAACGTGTTACCACGCAGAGGATGGAGTACACTTAACCGAGATGGGCATGGATATGTTCCTACTCAATATAGTCCGAGTTCTGGAGCAGCTGGGTTTCTCATGAACAAGCGTAAGGGGGAGCTGCCACCAATTGGGAAACCGCTGGCAGCATGGTGGAGGCAGCACAGAAAGGTACCCACGGAAAAGGGTGACCTAGATAGAAGAGCTGTTCAAACAGCGTCCTTGGGATGCCTCACGGCAGGGACACAGGGGAGCAGGCAACAGCACACAAAGACATCCAGAATAGAAGGGCTGCTCAGACAGTGTCCTTGGGATGCCACACGGGCACGGTGAGCAGGCGAGTGGTCAGCAAGGGTTCAGGGCAAGCGAGCGGCACTTGCAGTCCGGGCCAGGTCTGACGGCTGCCCACAAGGTCAGTAGCAAGGGAAGCCTAGAACTGCAAACACTGAGATACCTGCAGAAGGGGCCACCACACAAGGTTAGTGCTGTCGGCCAGAAATGGAAGCGAAAACAAAAGAGGACAATGTTACTGAAAGATGTGCAGAAAACATGAGTTTTCAAATGACCAACCTATAAGTTGCGAAATGTATGATCCATGTTTTGAAATAATAAACTGAGGCCTTTATGCACCATAAACTATTGTCCTCTGCATGATGTGAGGGGAGAAGGGGGTGCATTGTGTGGCCAAGATGGAGAAGGGGAAGTGAACTCACAGGCCTGGGAGGGGTTATAGATATCTTCTCGCTTCTTGATATTCGACAGGCAGCTCTAGACCTACTAACCCAGACAAGAAGGAGGAGGACAGAAAGGAGAGGAGTGGTGTTAGAAAAGAGAGATCCATAAAGAACTGGTTGCAGAACTTCTGTACAATGGGATGCATTATAGTGGAAAAGTTCCTGCAGAGCACTGCCACATTATGCCTATATGAGCATAAGATTCATGAGGCGCAGCACATGTTCCAGGGTGACTCATGGCTAAATTTTGACGAAGTGTACAGGCTGAAGTTACAGATAAGGCCTTCTATCGAATCGGAACAACAGGATGAATCGGTGTACACCCATATGATGGTGGCAACCAGGGAGGAGGCGGAAGAGGTACCACTTTCAGTACAATTCAAACAAGGCAAAACCTGACAGGTGCAAAGCAAACACAAGAAGATGATGGACGGAGTGCTGAAACTTTTCAGACACTCACCCCCAGTCACAGATCTGGGTTTAATCCATCATCATTCTTTAGCTCACTTCGCCACCCCAGTTCAGACCCAGCTATATGCAAATCAGTCTTGACCGTGTGCCTCATGGGAACAGTCCAGCCCGAAATGCCAAGCCAAGTCTTCCCTGGACCGGAAACAAGCTTCTAGGGACCGCTTTCGGGGTAACACCCCTCATCAACGTCTGGGCATACCCTGCCAACTTAGGGCGAATGAACCTGACAGGTATCAGCACTGGGAAGGTCAAATTCCAGGCAGGGAGCCGGCCAAGTAAGGGGTATGCAGACGTGAGCAGGATATTTGATATGGGTGAGTGCAAATGAGGCCCATCTTGCAAATTCTACCACATTTACAGCACATACGTGGATGACACCCAGCAAGCGAGTGCAATAGAGGTAAAGGGTCAGCTGAAAAGAAGGACCCGACAAAGAAGCAGTTGTGGGAAGAAGGATTGCATAAAGGAACAGCACCACCTGGAAGTGAGTCAGGAAGAGGGTGATGCAGTGCAAGACAGGCAGGGGAGCTACTACAGAAAGTATTAGGGCACCCACGCCTATAAAAACAACCATTCTCAGGCAGTGCTTAATACAGGACCGGCTCTAGGGCAGAGCGATCGGTGCCACCACACCGGGTGTTGACTTGGGGAGGGGGCGCCCTGTTTGCAAATATATTATGGCATGAAAACCACCTGCTGCCATGTTCCTTGCCTCCAGCAATTTTCAGACATCAATAAAAATGTCAAGATAACTCCGGTGATTAATGTTCTTCCTGGAGAAGAGAGACTGAGTTTTGTCTAGTGGAAGTTTGACTCCTCGTAAGGTAGCTCAGAGGGTTAACATGCCTGCTGCTAAGAACGTGTACCATGAAGATCACAAAGTGCATATAATGTTAATAGGTCAATAGGTTACTGCTTTTGTCAGAGAGATCTTTTTGTTACTTGCAGTTTATAAGTTAAAATCCCAATATAGAACAATGAGCTATTAACTGTCAAAGAGGTGCATGCAAACTGCAAGGTGTATATTAGTCCTACATGTTTTTTTGCCCTATCTTTCCTTAACCTAATCTTGCAAAAAGGGTTCATTTGGGTAAAAATGAATTATTATTATTAAAGAGAACCCCTAACAATTAGTGTTATTTTTTAAATTCTGAATTTGTGCTTTTCCAGACCAAGGACTCTTAAACTATACTGCCTACCAGTATGGATACCAAAAGGGATGATGGACGGAGCGTTAGAGCAAATCAAACACTCACCCCCACTCAACTGATCTGGGTTTAATCCATCATCATTCTTTAGCTCACTCCACCACCCCAGTTTAGACATGGCCATATGCAAATCAGTCTGACCCTGTGCCTCATGGGAACAGTCCAGCCCGAACTGCCAAGCCATGTCTTCCCTGGACCGGAAACAAGCATCCTGGGACCGGTTTCGGGTTCAAAACCCTCATCAGCCAGGCTATCTTGAATCCAGTGGCAAAGTGAGCAAGGGACCCACGTCTGGGCATACCCTGCCAACTTAGGGGCGAACAAGCGATACCAAAGGGGATGATGGACGGAGCGTTAGAGCAAATCAAACACTCACCCCCACTCAACTGATCTGGGTTTAATCCATCATCATTCTTTAGCTCACTCCACCACCCCAGTTTAGACATGGCCATATGCAAATCAGTCTGACCCTGTGCCGCATGGGAACAGTCCAGCCCGAACTGCCAAGCCATATCTTCCCTGGACCGGAAACAAGCATCCTGGGACCGGTTTCGGGTTCAAAACCCTCATCAGCCAGGCTATCTTGAATCCAGTGGCAAAGTGAGCAAGGGACCCACGTCTGGGCATACCCTGCCAACTTAGGGCAAACAAAGCGATACCAAAGGGGATGATGGATGGAGCGTTAGAGCAAATCAAACACTCACCCCCACTCAACTGATCTGGGTTTAATCCATCATCATTCTTTAGCTCACTCCACCACCCCAGTTTAGACATGGCCATATGCAAATCAGTCTGACCCTGTGCCTCATGGGAACAGTCCAGCCCGAACTGTCAAGCCATGTCTTCCCTGGACCGGAAACAAGCATCCTGGGACCGGTTTTGGGTTCAAAACCCTCATCAGCCAGGCTATCTTGAATCCAGTGGCAAAGTGAGCAAGAGACCCACGTCTGGGCATACCCTGCCAACTTAGGGCGAACAAAGCGATACCAAAGGGAATGATGGACGGAGTGTTAGAGCAAATCAAACACTCACCCCCACTCAACTGATCTGGGTTTAATCCATCATCATTCTTTAGCTCACTCCACCACCCCAGTTTAGACATGGCAATATGCAAATCAGTCTGACCCTGTGCCTCTTGGGAACAGTCCAGCCCACAATGCCAAGCCATGTCTTCCCTGGACCGGAAAAAAGCATCCTGGGACCGGTTTCGGGTTCAAAACCCTCATCAGCCAGGCTATCTTGAATCCAGTGTCAAAGTGAGCAAGGGACCCACGTCTGGGCATACCCTGCCAACTTAGGGGCGAACAAAGCGATACCAAAGGGGATGATGGACGGAGCGTTAGAGCAAATCAAACACTCACCCCCACTCAACTGATCTGGGTTTAATCCATCATCATTCTTTAGCTCACTCCACCACCCCAGTTTAGACATGGCCATATGCAAATCATTCTGACCCTGTGCCTCATATGGGACGTGGGTCCCTTGCTCACTTTGCCACTGGATTCAAGATAGCCTGGCTGATGAGGGTTTTGAACCCGAAACCGGTCCCAGGATGCTTGTTTCCGGTCCAGGGAAGACATGGCTTGGCAGTTCGGGCTGGACTGTTCCCATGAGGCACAGGGTCAGACTGATTTGCATATGGCCATGTCTGAACTGGGGTGGTGGAGTGAGCTAAAGAATGATGATGGATTAAACCCAGATCAGTTGAGTGGGGTGAGTGTTTGATTTGCTCTAACGCTCCGTCCATCATCCCCTTTGGTATCGCTTGTTCGCCCTAAGTTGGCAGGGTATGCCCAGACGTGGGTCCCTTGCTCACTTTGCCACTGGATTCAGAGATAGCCTGGCTGATGAGGGTTTTGAACCCGAAGCCGGTCCCAGGATGCTTGTTTCGGTCCAGGGAAGACATGGCTTGGCAGTTCAGGCTGGACTGTTCCCATGAGGCACAGGGTCAGACTGATTTGCATATGGCCATGTCTGAACTGGGGTGGTGGAGTGAGCTAAAGAATGATGATGGATTAAACCCAGATCAGTTGACTATGGGTGAGTGTTTGATTTGCTCTAACGCTCCGTCCATCATCCCCTTGGTATCGCTCTGTTCGCCCTAAGTTGGCAGGGTATGCCCAGACGTGGGTCCCTTGCTCACTTTGCCACTGGATTCAAGATAGCCTGGCTGATGAGGGTTTTGAACCAAAGCCGGTCCCTAGGATGCTTGTTTCCGGTCCAGGAAGACAATGGCTTGGCAGTTCGGGCTGGACTGTTCCCATGAGGCACAGGGTCAGACTGATTTGCATATGGCCATGTCTGAACTGGGGTGGTGGAGTGAGCTAAAGAATGATGATGGATTAAACCCAGATCAGTTGACTGGGAGTGAGTGTTTGATTTGCTCTAGCGCTCCGTCCATCATCCCCTTTGGTATCAACTGTTCACCCTAAGTTGGCAGGGTATGCCCAGACGTGGGTCCCTTGCTCACTTTGCCACTGGATTCAAGATAGCCTGGCTGATGAGGGTTTTGAACCCGAGACCGGTCCCAGGATGCTTGTTTCGGTCCAGGGAAGACATGGCTTGGCAGTTCAGGCTGGACTGTTCCCATGAGGCACAGGGTCAGACTGATTTGCATATGGCCATGTCTGAACTGGGGTGGTGGAGTGAGCTAAAGAATGATGATGGATTAAACCCAGATCAGTTGACTATGGGTGAGTGTTTGATTCTGCTCTAACGCTCCGTCCATCATCCCCTTTGGTATCGCTTTGTTCAGCCCTAAGTTGGCAGGGTATGCCCAGACGTGGGTCCCTTGCTCACTTTGCCACTGGATTCAAGATAGCCTGGCTGATGAGGGTTTTGAACCCAAAGCCGGTCCCAGGATGCTTGTTTCCGGTCCAGGGAAGACATGGCTTGGCAGTTCGGGCTGGACTGTTCCCATGAGGCACAGGGTCAGACTGATTTGCATATGGCCATGTCTGAACTGGGGTGGTGGAGTGAGCTAAAGAATGATGATGGATTAAACCCAGATCAGTTGACTGGGGGTGAGTGTTTGATTTGCTCTGACGCTCCGTCCATCATCCCCTTTGTGCATCGCTTTGTTCGCCCTAAGTTGGCAGGGTATGCCCAGACGTGGGTCCCTTGCTCACTTTGCCACTGGATTCAAGATAGCCTGGCTGATGAGGGTTTTGAACCCGAAACCGGTCCCAGGATGCTTGTTTCCGGTCCAGGGAAGACATGGCTTGGCAGTTCGGGCTGGACTGTTCCCATGCGGCACAGGGTCAGACTGATTTGCATATGGCCATGTCTGAACTGGGTTGGTGGAGTGAGCTAAAGAATGATGATGGATTAAACCCAGATCAGTTGACTAGGGGTGAGTGTTTGATTTGCTCTAACTCTCCGTCCATCATCCCCTTTGGTATCGCTTTGTTCGCCCTAAGTTGGCTGGGTATGCCCAGACGTGGGTCCCTTGCTCACTTTACCACTGGATTCAAGATAGCCTGGCTGATGAGGGTTTTGAACCCGAAACCGGTCCCAGGATGCTTGTTTCCGGTCCAGGGAAGACATGGCTTGGCAGTTCAGGCGGGACTGTTCCCATGAGGCACAGGGTCAGACTGATTTGCATATGGCCATGTCTGAACTGGGGTGGTGGAGTGAGCTAAAGAATGATGATGGATTAAACCCAGATCAGTTGACTGGGGGTGAGTGTTTGATTTGCTCTAACGCTCCGTCCATCATTCCCTTTGGTATCGCTTTGTTCGCCCTAAGTTGGCAGGGTATGCCCAGACGTGGGTCCCTTGCTCACTTTGCCACTGGATTCAAGATAGCCTGGCTGATGAGGGTTTTGAACCCGAAACCGGTCCCAGGATGCTTGTTTCCCGGTCCAGGGAAGACATGGCTTGGCAGTTCGGGCTGGACTGTTCCCATGAGGCACAGGGTCAGACTGATTTGCATATGGCCATGTCTGAACTGGGGTGGTGGAGTGAGCTAAAGAATGATGATGGATTAAACCCAGATCAGTTGACTGGGGGTCAGTGTTTGATTTGCTCTAACACTCCGTCCATCATCCCCTTTGGTATCGCTTTGTTCACCCTAAGTTGGTAGGGTATGCCCAGACGTGGGTCCCTTGCTCACTTTGCCACTGGATTCAAGATAGCCTGGCTGATGAGGGTTTTGAACCCGAAACCGGTCCCAGGATGCTTGTTTCCGGTCCAGGGAAGACATGGCTTGGCAGTTCGGGCTGGACTGTTCCCATGAGGCACAGGGTCAGACTGATTTGCATATGGCCATGTCTGAACTGGGGTGGTGGAGTGAGCTAAAGAATGATGATGGATTAAACCCAGGTCAGTTGACTGGGGGTGAGTGTTTTGATTTGCTCTAACGCTCCGTCCATCATCCCCTTTGGTACCAGTATGCATGACATGTGACTCCTACATCTTGTAATCCTCTGTCTTATGTAACATTTCCTATACACTGATTTACACGTGTGATTGTCTCTGTTAAATGTGTGTATGATGTAAAGTGCTGTGACACCTCACACTGGTATGAGTGGCGCTATAAAACTAAATGAATCTGAGAGACCGGCTATGGAGACTTGAGGGGCACTGTTAAATGGTGGTAGTAAGGGAATCTGTGGCAGCGGTGGTCACTGGGGGGCGCCAACAAACATTGTCGCACAGGGGGCCACCAGTGCTAAAGCCGGCCCTGGCTTAATAGATACCATAAACCTGATGAGGGCCATCTATTGGTAAAAGCTTTTGAGGAGGGATTCACCATCCTTTACAAAGTCCCACAGGTGGGAAGGTTTAGTAGGAATCTGAAATAAGGGACAAGCAACTAATGGTGGCAAGACAGAACTTGGTGAAGGAGTTATGGCTATGTTGCATCGAGTGCCCATTCCAACACCCCACATTACCACATTTCATGGTATCCCCACTAGGGATAATACCAAATAAGGAGTCAGGGAAATTCGGGCTGATCAACCACCTCTCCCACCCAGAGGGTGAGCCAATCAATATTTGATTGATGAAGAACAATGCTTAGTGGCGAATGCAACTTTTGATGAAGCCAGTGACCTAGTAAGGAAAGTGGGTAAATCCACCTTGATGACCAAAGCTATCATCTAATCATCCTTTTAGCTGTTACCCACGCATCCTCAAACCTTTCACATGCTGGATTTTCAAATTGATAGTGAATATTATTTTGATAAATTCCTCCCTACAGGCTGTTCCATATCATGCTCTTAACTTGAGTCCTTCAGCACATTCCTTGAATGAGTGCTGAATGTACGGCATCCTGATGTTGTAACGCTTCACTACCTGGACAACTTCTTCTTTATGGACCATCCTAGCTCGGGGTAAAGCCAAATGATGCTGGAGACCTTTTTGTAGCAGATGGAGAAACTAGGGGTGCAGTTAGCACAGGACAAAACAGTGGGCCCCACAATGAAGCTGACCTTCCAGGGGATTGAGTTGAACTTGGCTCTTTGGGATTGTAGGCTACCTAAGGACAAGGTGTGAGATGGGCATTAGAGAGTGCTGGACCTGGCCCTTTTGGCAGGGTTATGCCCAAACCTTTTGCCTTTCTCCTCCTATTTTTCTGGCCCTCTTTGTGTTGACTTTATGACTCTGAGCTCTTTACCACTGCTAATCAGTGCTAAAGTCCACGTGTTCTCACTCCTAAAACATGGTATGATTGTTTTATACTTGTTTGGCATATTCAATTTATCTGTCAGTCCCTTGTACAGTGGTACCCAATATACCCAGGGCCTGTAAATGAAATGGAACTCGAATACACCTCTGCTTGCTCCACCCACAGAAGTAGCCTTTCAAACCTGTCTCTAGCCTCTGTCACTGCAGTGCCTGCATGCTCAGTTTACTGCCACATTGACTTGCCATTTAAAGTTAATTGCCAATCCTGAAACTCCCCTTTTACTACATATAGGTAAAAAAAAGAAATCCGTATTTGTAAAGCGCGAACTACTCACCCTTACGGGTCTCAAGGAAATTAAGTGAGCTATTGCCCAGAGTCACATGGTGCTGAGATGAGCTGCCGCAGCCGGGGATCAAACCGTGTGTCCTGTGCTCCGAAGTCAGCTGCCCTGGCCGCTGCACCACACTTCTCTCTACCTAGGTCACCTAAGTTAGGCCCTAGGTAGACCTGTGGGCAGGGTGCTGTGTAAGTAAAAGGTAGGACATGTGCCTTTATTGTTTGGCATGCCCTGGTAGTGACAAACAGCCTATCTTGTTTCTCGTTACTGTGAGGCCTGCTCCTTCCATAGGCTAAAATTGGGAATCCCCCTTACATGTGTTTAAGTGTTAATTACTGATCTGAAAGGAGTAGCGCTGCCATGTTTGGTATGTTTAGAATGGTAGTGAAAAATCATGCTTGCTGATATGGGTGGATTTTTTATTACTATTTCTAGAAATGTCACAATGACACTTTTAGAAAGTGGGCATTTCTCTGTGCTTATAACTCTTTGTGCTTTGCAGCCTGACTCCAATCCACGTCTAGGGTAGAGTGACAGGTGGACCTGTGCATACTCTCCAGACAGCCATCACATAGGAGGGGCTGGGTGCATCTGCATACTGATGGTCTTCCTGGGCTGGGAGAGAGGGAGGTGGGGTGCACTTACATTTGTATGGGCGGGGCCCTGCCCTCACACAAAGGACTTGTTTTCCCCATACTAAAATGGAGCAAGACCACTGACTCATTGTCAGTGAAATTGCTCTCCCACCCTCGCAGCTCCACCATTAAGTGAGGCTTCTCCTTTAGCCCCTGCACTGCCGTAGCGTTTGGTGTTCGAGGCCCTCCTCCACCCGCTGGTTTATACTGCGCCTCATCCCTGGTGGTCCAGTGGAACTCTGATTCCTTTCTCTCGCTCCGCTTTCAGCCCCTTCGGCTCCGTTTTTCACCCTTTAGCTCTTTTTCACCCTTTCACTGCTCTCAGCACTCTTCTTCTGCTTTCTGCTCCGTGTCCTGCTCCGTTTTCCCCTTTCACTCTTCTTAGCACTCCTCTGCTTTCTGCTCCGTTTTTCACCCTTTAGCTCTTTTTCACCCTTTCACTGCTCTCAGCACTCTTATTCTGCATTCTGCTTTCTGCTCCGTTTCCTGCTCCGTTTGCCCCTTTCACTCTTCTTAGCACTCTTCTGCTTTCTGCTCCGTTTTTCACCCTTTAGCTCTTTTTCACCCTTCTACTCTTCAGATCTTTTCGTTTCTCTTTCACCCTTTTTACTCCTTACTTTCTTCCTCTATTGCTTGCTTTCCCCCGTTTTGTTCCCGCCGCTGCTGCCCCCGCAGCCCCTCCCCCAGCGCGACCAGCCCGAGCCAGTTCCCCTCCCCGCTCCTGCCTCCCAGCTTTCCAGCTTTCCAGCCCTCCCTGACCCCTACTTAATGGCGGCCGCTGCACGGCCGTGCAGCGGACGCGCTGCTGGCGCACCAAAGGCAAGCCCGTATGCACCTGTCCGCGACCCGACCGCGACCAGTGCCAGGAACCCTGGACCTCCGCCCAGCGGCACTCCACACACTCAACCCAGGCCGCAACAACAACTGGAAGCTAGCGCCACCAGCCGACACCCACGGACCCTTCAAATGTCAGCACTGCCGGCACACCTGCAGCACCGCCAGGAACACAGACCCAGCACAACACGCCCGCAAGAACACAACTGAACCGAAGACCCTGCAATGCATCCTCCTCAACGTCCGATCACTCCACAAACATGCCACCGAAATCTGGGACCTCCTCGACAGCACCACCCCGGACGTAGCATTCTTCACCAAAACCTGGACCAACACCACCTCGGGACCAGACATCGCCATCGCCATCCCCCAAGGATACAAGATCTCCCGGAAGAACCGCCCCACCCGCCCGGGAGGAGGAATCGCCATCGTCCACAAATCCACCCTCCACCTGAGCACACTCCCCGACGAGCCCACAGACCTGATGGAACACCTACACTTCAAGATACAGGCCAGCCCCACCACCAGCCTCCGAGGAACTCTCATCTACCGACCCCCCGGACCCCGCGGACCTTTCACCAACTCCATCATGAACATCATCTTCCCGCAAGCCATCGCATCCATCAACTACACCCTGCTGGGAGACCTCAACTTCCACCTAGACAACCAACTAGACCCCAACACTGCATCCCTACTGGACAACCTCCACAACATCGGACTCCGCCAGATTGTGACCGAACCCACGCACTCAGCAGGACACATCCTCGACCCCCTCTTCACATCAGGAAACTCCATCACTTTCAGCCACACCACCGAACTCCCGTGGACAGACCATCGATGCATCCACTTCACCTTCAGAACACCCACCAACCACAGACACCAGCACCTGCTCCCACGAAGAAACTGGACCAAAATCACCAACGACCAGCTCACCTCCTCACTCAGCAACTCCACCCCAACCACCGCGGAAGACGATGACCCCAACACCGCAGCCCGAACTCTGCACAGATGGATCTCCGACAGCGCCAACACCATAGCCCCCCTCAAGAAGAACAACAACACACACGCCAAGAAAGCCAGATGGTTTACCACCGAATTTCGAGAGTCCAGACGCACATGCCGCTGCCTCGAAAAGGCCTGGAGGAATTCCAAATCCACAGAAGCCCACAACAACTTCAGAGCCGCCACCAACACCCACCACCAACTCATCAGAAATACGAGAAAAACAGCGATTGAAGACAGAATCTCCACACACGCACACAACAGCAAAGAACTCTTCAGCATCATCAAGGAGTTCACCCAACCCACCAGCGAGTCTACTGACATTCCTCCCTCACAAGACCTCTGCAACAAACTCAGCGCCTTTTTCCACCACAAAATCAAGAACATCTACGACAACTTCGACGAAGACAACCAACACACTGAACCCTCACCAGCCACCTCCGACACCCTGAAACCAACGATTGACAGCTGGACAGCCCTCACCACCGAAGACACACTGAAGACAATGAAGTCAATCCACTCCGGGGCCCCCACGGACCACTGCCCCCACTACATCTTCAACAGAGCTGCCGACACCATCGCACCCTTGCTTCGCCACACCATCAACCGCTCCCTGGCGACCGCGTCTTTCCCCGAGGACTGGAAACATGCCGAGGTCAACCGCCTCCTGAAAAAGCCCTCGGCGGACCCCACCGACCTCAAAAACTACAGACCCATCTCCCTGCTCCCGTTCCCAGCGAAAGTCATTGAGAAAGCCATCAACAGCCAACTCGCCACCTTCATCGCAGAGCACAACATCCTCGACTCCTCCCAATCCGGCTTCAGAAAAAACCACAGCACAGAAACCGCCCTCCTCGCCGCAACAGATGACATCTGCTCCCTACTGGATAAAGGAGAAACAGTAGCCCTCATCCTCATCGACCTCTCAGCGGCCTTCAACACAGTCTCCCATTGCACCCTAACACGCAGACTCCACAACGCAGGGATCCGGGACAAGGTCCTCGACTGGATCCACTCTTTCCTCTCCGGCAGAATGCAGCGGGTCAGACTCCCTCCTTTCCTCTCGGACCCTACACCAACCACCTGCGGAGTCCCCCAGGGGTCCTCCCTCAGCCCCACGCTTTTCAACGTCTACATGGCTCCGCTCGCCCCCATCATCAGAACCCACGGACTCAAAATTGTTTCATACGCAGACGACACCCAACTCATCCTCTCCCTATCCAACGAATCCAACGCAGTCAACTACAACTTTCAAGAAGACATGGAAGCTGTTGCCATATGGATGATAAGCAGCTGCCTACAACTCAACACCGACAAAACAGAAGTACTCATCATGGGCCCACACCCGATGCCTGGAACGATACTTGGTGGCCCCCCGCCCTCAGAAGCCCACCCACTCCCACGGACCACGCACGCAACCTTGGAATCATCCTGGACTCCGAGCTCAAAATGGACCGCCAGATCAACTCTGTCGCATCCTCCTGCTTCCACACCCTCCGCCTCCTACGCAAGACCTTCAAATGGATCCCCCTTGAGCACAGAAAGACCGTCACTCACGCCCTCGTCACCAGCAGACTCAACTACGGCAACGCACTCTACGCCAGAATAAACAAAAACCTCACCCGCAAGCTACAAAACATCCAGAACCCCGCCGCAAGACTAGTCCTCAACCTGCCAAGACACTGCCATATCTCCCAGCACCTGCACACACTCTACTGGCTCCCCATCGAGACTAGAATCACCTTCAAGATCCTCACCCATGCACACAAAGCCCTCCACAACACCCGACCAGCATGCCTGAACAACCGACTCAAATTCCACGTACCGCAAAGGACCCTACGATCAGCCCAGCTCTCCTACGCCGTGGTCCCCTGCGCCAGAAAGACCAGATCAGGAGGCCGCTCCTTCTCCTTCCTCGCGGCCAGAGCCTGGAACGCCCTACCGCTCCACCTCAGACAGACAACATCACTCCCCATCTTCACGAGAAACCTCAAAACTTGGCTCTTCGAGAGACCCCCTACTTGATGGGCTGGAACCTGCACCTCCCCTCCTCCCCAGCGCCTTGAGACCCTTACGGGTGAGTAGTCGCACTTAACAAACACGTGATTGATTGATTGATACTGATGTCTGGAGCCAGGGCTGGGGAGGAGGAAAACTCCTGGAACTTCACAGGCCTTGCAGGAAATGTCTCCTACCTTCTAGAAGCAAGGCACCAGAGTATAAGTACAGAGGCTCTGAACCCACATTTTTAGTACACTACTGGACCTGAAGGAACCTGCGCTGGAGTAAAGGCTGCTGCGTTAAAGCATTGCCATATTGCTGTGCTGACTGTTTCCAGGAACTGCTGCCCTGCCTGTGCTACCCTGCTACCTGATGACCTCTGACCTGCTGCAAGGACTACTTCATCCCCAGAGTGTCTCCAAGGGCTTGTTGCCTTGCCCCAAGTTCTTTCCTGAGGTCTCAGGAACATAAAAGACCTTGCCAGCTGCCTGGATCTAACTCCCTCGCACCGCTCATCAAGCACAGGCGCTCAGCTTTGGGAGAACACTCCTAATTACCAGCGTGCTCCTGAGCGCGATGTATTTAGGCGATTCTTGCACCATTGTGAGCCTGGCTTGCGGATTTCCCTCTGTGTGTGTGTGTGTGTGTGTGTGTGGTGCTTTGTGCACACTTGCAGCATTATGATCCTGGCCTCCTGCCTTCACATGCAACCTGCCAG
This sequence comes from Calotriton arnoldi, assembly GCA_963921515.1. Lineage (NCBI taxonomy): Eukaryota > Metazoa > Chordata > Amphibia > Caudata > Salamandridae > Calotriton > Calotriton arnoldi. Next base: position 95,489 of record CAWUFW010008229.1, read on the forward strand.
CACATCTAAAGTACGACCACAGGGCTGGATCTCTGCCCGCACACCATTTCTCAAGAGTGCAGCCAAGAGCCTCATGGGGGCATCTTTCTGTCCCTCACTCATGTGTAGCGCTGCACCACTTCTCTGCACCAGCGTGGGAGCCTCTGAGGTTTCTCAGTCCATCCTGCTGTCCTGCCTTCAAGGCGCGCCAAGCACGCCACTCCCTGAGGCCTGTGAGATGCTTCACAGCCACGGAAAGGAATTCCCTCAATATGGTCCCCAAGGCAGAGAGGCCGCAACGTGCCACAGTCCTTACGGAGAGCACCCATTCCCAACATCTGCATTCCTGAGAGCCGAGTGTCGGAGGTGCTGTTCTCAACCTCCCCGCTGGGAGATCAGCTGGTTGCTGCTGGTAGCCTTTCTAAAGAGTCCATAAGCCTGCTAGACAATGGGCAGGCCCGCAGTAGTCCCTAGGGGCCCAGAGAGGGCACCACGAAAGGTACGGTGCTGCTGCTAGTGGGCATCTGTCATAGGCTGACACACGCAGGGGACCTAGTAAGATAGCCCAGCAAAAGGAGGTAGTAGGTACCAACCCCGTGTCTGCGCATACCTGGGGGCATTTCTTGATCTTCGGCTGTACGGGATAAAACCTCAAAGGAGGGCCCCCAGTTAGGAACTTGCCGCATTCCTGAGGATAGGACTGAAAATTACCGTAACTAGTGTAGTAGTAGATCATACCTCTTTGTTAAGATCACAAGATTTTCTCTCTGCACTTGGAAACTGCTGCATGTGGTTTCTATCATGGGGGCTTTACAAAAAATTACTGTATTACCAATAAGAGAAAAGCAGGTGCTTCTGTGCCCTGCATGGGAATATTTTCTGACCCTCTAAAGTTTAATAGGAGTGCAGGTGTGGTACACCTTATGCTTATGGTATTAGTTAGTAATCCCTGAATTACTGGTGATATTGGGTGATTTATGTGTTGTTGTGGATGCCTGTTTTGTCAGGATAATGAGTACTGATTCAGGATTGACATACTATGTACAGTGATGGCATTTCATTACGTGTGCAACATATAAGTCTTTACCTTATTGCACTAATTGTGATGTTTTGACAATTGTCTAGTTAGCAAAGTGATTATTGGTTCATGTTGTTTTGGTCTATATTATATGCACAATATATACAATATTTTTATATAATCCTGTGTGGTGTCTCTTTTGTGATGTATTTATTGTTACTCATGTGAGTATGTTGCACAAACGCTTTACACATAGCCTCTGGGATAAGCCTGACTGCTTGTGCCAAGCTACCAAGGGGGTGAGCAGGGGTTATCCTGTGTGCGTAACTCCCTTACCCTGACTAGAGTGGTGGGTTCTGCATGGCTTAGGTGCATAAACTAGCCAACCAGAAACCCCATTTGTAATTGAGATTATAGCAGTCAAAGTGAAGGTCACACTGGGAGAGAGATACAGCAGATTTTGGATTAACTCAATTTTGCCAGGAAGGTGACCCCTGCCGGCAGGGTGTTTGCAAGACGACTGGCAAAATTCACGAGGGGGCTTAGCAAGAAACACCATCATGTTAGGCCGACTGCAGGAGTCAAGCATGATTTTAGGATGTGGGTGTCTTTCCTGACCGACTTCATCGGCAGCTGGAGCTGTTCTTCGATGCAGCAATTGTTTTGGCATGATGTTGGGCACATCCTGAATGGCAGAAAAAGGGATTGCAAGGAACATAATGCTGTTGGAACTCTTCCTCATAGTGGTGGCTTTCTCAGTCTAAATGAGTAAACCTTTGAAAAAAGACAGAGAATGGTGTCCAGATAATCACACAGTGGTGCAGCTTGTAAACAAAAGCACAGCCAGTTGCCCATGAGTGTTGGGCCTCTTACCCACCAAGTAGCATCCCAGCTGAGCACGAACATAGCAATAACGGCTAGACATGTACCAGGCTGCACTAACACAGATGCTGATGCACTTTCTTGATTGCAGTGGGGCACGTTTGTGTAGTTGGCATCCCAAGCGTACCAAGAGATCACCATATTTCCACCTGAGTTGGGGTATCTGGTAGCCCAGACCTAAGAGAGATGGTCGACAATGCACTTGAACCCAAAACAGCCACTAAGTACGGTAAATGTCTGGAAAGTTTTCATCAAGTGACTGGGTCACAAGTGCTGGAGGGAGATTAAGCAACTGTAGCAGTGGAAAGGTTCATACTCTAGGCATGCAATGGAGGGTAAAGCAAAGATTGGGCCCATGGCCATTTGACAGCAGTGGCATACTTTGCCAGATTGCAGACAGAAAAGGACCCTACAAGCAACTGCTACTGCAGGGCAGCCATGAAAGGGAGGGGGCACATGCAGGCCAGTGTCGGCGGCCAGTACGGTACAGGGGTGGTGGGATGGAGGAGGGGGAGGGTGGTAGGGGAAAAATAAATAAAAATGTGCATACCTGATCACCGCGGCTCTCCTCCGTCTCCCACTTCGTCTCTCCTCCACTCCTCAACCAGGAAGCACCCAGGCTCCCTAAGCCAATCACAACACTGCATTGCAGCATTGTGATTGATCTGAGCACCTCGGTTTGGCGCTCAGACTGGGAATGGGCACCTGGGCATGTTCTCCACCCAGGCTGTAATGCAACCTGGGTGGAGAACATGCAAAGTGCGCATGACAGTTTGGCCGGGCCAAGACGGCCAGCCAAACCATCATGTTCACTTTAGAGTGCAGCAACCATTCCTCCTCCCGGACATACGGGAGACAAGCCCCGCCCTATCCTGGCGATACTAAAAATAAAATGATAATAACTTATGTTGTTATCATTTTCTTTTTTCTTTTACACTGTTACGCAAACAGTGGGGCGATGCTCCTCCACCTTAGTGGAGGAGCCTCCACTGTTGCAGGCAACCACCAAAGATGATTAACTACCCACAAACTTTGATGGGCTAAGGTGAGCGATTGGGGAGCTCCATATCACATGCCGGGGCCTATTTGAGACCACACTATGCAGGGTGCACTTGTTGTGGCATTCTTCAGGGCTCTCCAGGGTAAGCAAGATAGTGGCATCATCAAGGCTTGTGGCTGGCAGATGTCCAGTTAGAGGCCGGGTACATTGTATTGCAGATTAGGAGGTCGAAGACCAACCAGATGGCAGAAGAAAGAATTTCCTGCATAGATTGCCTGCCTTCTGTGCACAGCTGCCCAGTATGCTTCTTAAAAGAGTACCTCAATATCGGGGGGAGGCGGGGCTAAGTAGATTCCAATTTGCCATGGAAATGCAGAAAGCACTGGTCATGGCAGGGCTACAAATTTAGCACTTTGGAACCCAGTCATTCCTCATTGAGGCCACAACAACAACTGCACAGTATGGATTGTGGGATAAAGCAATTAGAAAAGTGGGAAGATGGGAGTCTTGGGCTTGTAAAACATACGTGAGGCTGGATCTCTGTTAAGCGGCTGATTTATCCTTAAACAGGGACACAGGACTGCAAATGTACAGTTTGGCTGCTGGGCTACTCCTACATCTCAAGGGTGCAGTGATGGGCAAGCACAAGGCAAAAATACAAAAGGATGTGGCTAAAAAACACAAAAATAAAATAGTGTGGCAAACCTGTGATGAAGTGGGTCTGTCTGCTAACAACTGTGACCAAAGAGCTGGAAATACTGGGTAGACTAGACATACTCATGGTACACTAGGGAGTGTACCTGATATCACTTTAAAAAAGGCGGCTCCTACTGAGAATGAGAAGGGGCTTGACTATGGTAGCCAGACTAATGGGCCCCATGGATATTCTGTGGTCGGAAATCATACCCCGTTTCGGATGGAGGGGGCAATGAACCATAGCATAGTGGAAAAATCCAGGTGGAAGCTTAAAATAGCAATGGGCAAGTTCTGCAGGAGTTGGGCTGAGATTTCATCAGGCATGGGCCCATTAACCTACAGGTCCTGGGATACTACGGGGAGGACAACGTTCACCTGTTGGGCGTGGCATGAATATGTTCTAGCTCGAAAATATTTCGAGTGCCTTGAAACTACTGTGATGCTCTTAGGCATTTCAGGAGGCAGCAGCACAGGGGTAGCTGTCAAAGGTCATGAATACATTGGAAGTGTGACGGAGGCAGCAACCTTAAGCAAGATCAAAAACGCCTGTGGGAACCAAAAATATCCAAGAAACGGAAAGATTGCTATACAGGTGTGCCTTTGGAAGCCTAAAGGAGGGACCACTGGGATGTGGGCAGCAGAGGAGGTAACAGAGTAGTCACAAATTGGGCACAGCACTTGCAGCCCAGACACAGCTTGAAAGGCGACAGGTCAAGCATCATTTGCAAGGAAAGCCTGGAATCTGCTGCGCTCAAATAAAGGGAGCTTCATACAATTTACAGCCAAATGGCGAGTGGTGACAGTGATTTGCGGTCATTATCAATGATTTATTATAGTGACTGATTTATTGTTCCTATCAGTGGGTTATGGCTTTATGACACTAATTACAATTTCCTGCAGACTGTTATCTTCAACAAACGACTCTGTGTATTCATAGGGAGGAGGGAGTTGGTTAAGGAGAGGTTGGGGCAGTGTGGCAGGATTGGGTGGGTTTGAGCATAGGTCCTGGCTAGGCCTGGTTGAAGCTTGTGGAGGTTCACTCCAATGAATTCCGCTGAGTTACTGTTAAACTCCGCCAAATGCCGCGGAGTTCCCCAAGCGAGCAGAGCATTGCAAGCTGCTCTCGCCCATCTCCAATAAAAATAAATATGTTGTGTTTTACTACTGATCACCTAAAAAATTAATTTCAACTAAGCAACAGCTCCCTCCACTTACCCTTAGCTTCATTCGCATTACGGGGAAAAATCAGCTTGTTGAGGTCTGAAAATCGATGCTCACAGCAGGACTACTATTTATAATACACAGTAACAAAAACAGTAACATAAAAGTAACCGCTGACACAGAGGCTAGCAGTGTATGGCTTGGGTATGGTTGCAGTGAGAAAGAATGGTACATACTACATACAAGAAGCATCCAGAGGAGGTTGCTGTGCTTACCAGCATTACTCCCAAGCTGCTCCAGCTCCTACACTACAGCCACATCCAGATGCCTATGCAGTGGGAGGGTGTCGGGGCTGTGCTGCTCTCCCTTTACCGTGCCTGCATAGAGGTTGCTAATTCCTGCCTGCAGCGCTGCCCATCATGTCCCAGGTACTGGTGCTGGCACTGGGAGCAGTGGGTCACCCACTCTCTGCACCTGGACTATAGCTAGCTTGAGCGATGCAGCCAGGGCACTCGTGTGACTGGCAGCTGGGTCTCTGGGCTTATGGTGCACGTAGCTGAAGTGTGCGGCTGCTGGGTGAGTTCTTTCTAGCAACTGCTGTGGGTGATCACTGATAGGGCAGCCAGTCCTACATCAGGGGCAGTGCCCAAGCAGTGACATCACAACCTCCCTCCACACAGAAGGGCCTGGTAGCAAGTGGGGTACGCTAATGAGCTCACGGCTCAAACACCAAATAGGAGGGACCTAGCCTATGGGGAGACCCAGGTGGTGTTTTTTTTAACTCAGACTGGGTTGGGGTTAGCCATGAAAATAGTAAAAGGGCAAAAGTTTGACAGAACCAGCGGCTATCTTGGACAAGCTCTTGCACATTCACTGCCAAGAGCTGCTAAACAGTGCCCGTAAACTCTGCCACACGGCATAAGCGAAGTTTTTGCCAAACTCCACACAGTGGCAAAACTCCGTGAACTCCACCCGCGGAGCGGAGTTTACCGGCCCGGCCTATTCTTGGCTTGGGTAGACAGTCCTTGGAGGCTTAGCCTAATATGCCAGGGTGGTCAGGAACCCAAACTAGGTAATGTAAGGGGCACTGGGGCATCAGAGCATGTAAGACTTCAATCTCCTGACACCCCTTATTGCCGCCAATAGGGGTCAAAGAAAGGGTGGGAAGAAAGCATGAGGAAAAAGAGTTGTGAGGAGTGAGAGGTGGTGTTCCACCAAGAAGCTTGCTGATCCCCTGCAAAGGGAGCAAAATCAAAGTGTGTGAAATATTGAGCTAGGGAATGGCCAATGGGGTTCGAAGGAACCAATTAGGGGCAATGGACTGGTGAGCCAGAGTGGCTAAAAGGCATGGAGCCCAGGCAACTGCTACATTGCTCCTGTTATGGAAGCTGACCCACCAATTCACACCTAAGAGGCAGGATTAGAGTATGCAGCAAACACGGACCCATGTGTTGGTAGTGGGTTGGTTCAAGATCAAGAACACCAACGGGCAGCAAAAAGGCCCAAGAAAGGGCAAGGTGGCTGACCCTGTGTGCCTTTAGATGCCTAATGGCAGGGCCACCGGGGTGGAAGCAAGAGAGGAAGCAATGGGGTAGTAAAAAACCAGGCACAGCATTTTCAGCGAGAGGTAAAACATCGCTCAACCCAAGAGAGCTTCATAGAATTTACAGCCAAACGTTAATGGCTTGCCACCTGCGAGTGGTGACAGTAATTTAACGCCTTTATCAATGATTTATAGTTTCATGGTGAATGAGTTCTGGATCTTATCAGTGATTTATGGCTTTATGACACAAATGATAATCTGCAGCTTGTTATCTTCAACACATGATTCTGTTCGTTCATGGTAAGAGGGATTTGGTTGAGTAGAGGTTGGGGTTGTGTGGCACAGTTGGGTGGGTTAGAAAAAACTCAGTCCTACAGCCTGACTAAATCGTTTTTTAAACGATGCAAAACATCTATAACATTAACATTTTCAGAGATTAACAGGGTAACTCCCCCTTCCATCTCAAGTATTAATGAGAGGATGGTTAAATATGTAGGGCTTGGGTCACAATAGGCCTTTTGAAGGCCATAAATACTCCAGTAGCACTACTTCACATAGTACTAAATGCAGTTCATAAACATAAGGCAGGATACCTCCACCTCTCCTATCTTTTCTGCATGAAGATCTCTGATCCGGTGGCTTAGATTTCCACAAATCTAAGGGGCATATTCTCAAGGACTTATCGCTGAGTTAACGGCACTTTATCGCAGCCAAAGTTGCGATAAATTCATCGCCCCATTCACAAGCTGGTGTCAACAGCCCATAACACCAGTTTACCCACGATAGCAGCCTCAAAAAACATCGCCACAGATGACCCCGGCAACTATCGCTAATGAGATGCAGAGTAGGCATTCCCGTGCAAAAAGGCGCGACCACACCACTCCTCAACATTCACAACGACCAGCCAGATCCGCGATAAGATCACAAAACATGCGATAAGGCACGTTAGCAGCAGGAAACTAACACCTGCTCCGACCTGTTGCAAAGTCGGACGACAGCCTTCACCACAAAAGAGAGCCCAGCCCGAGCCACACCTGAAGAACAACAGATGCCATGGAGCCACTGAACATGCATGCCGGACACCCAAGAGGGCCACAACACCCACAGCCACCACCCCCAGGACCACACCCCACAAGGCCCCCCCCAGGCCCCACCCTGGGCACCCCCCACCTCCCACGGAACAAGACACAGCACATCAACTGCACGGAAACATGAACACAAGCACCAGCCTGATGTCGCACAATTGCAACAATCAACATACATGTGAGGACTGAAATCCTGATTCATACATACACCATTGAAAGACCAAACAAAATGTCACATTCTAATTTGTCACCAAACAACTATTCTGAGGAGTCATGGCAGGGCATCCCTGGACAATCTGTGACTCACAGCCTGCAAGACAATATCCAAGATAAGAAGGTGTGTCAGGCACCCATCAAAGGACAGGGAGAGAGAGAAAGAGAGAGAGAAAGAAAGAGAGAGAAAGAGAGAGACTGAACAAGGAGCGCAAGGCCAATCGGGCCATTGGCTCATGCAAACATGCCAACAGCTGCGTGTGTCTCGAAATCTGCACACCCCAAATCACAGGCCTGGCATCAAAGTCAGCGCGAACTCCACATCACAATTAAGACATGCAAGCAGTAGTCAGACGACAATCAGGAATGAAAGCTCCTTTGTCTCAACACACAAGGCTGAAGGCCAACCAAACCCCCGACCTTGGTCCTGAATGCGGCTGGCACACACTGCGTGAGATACCATACCAGCCTCCGACGACTCCCACACCACGAACTGCGCTAATGAAACACCAACGTGCCCACACCCCACACACACTTGTCCCTGCATGACGTACACCTGCAAGGGATGCCCTTGACACATTGTCAAAAACTACCCATACGTCTAAACGTTGCACACACATATGACTCATTGCCCAGAGCTGTGGCATATCGTCCACCAAACATCCGCCGGTCAGAGGAGTGCCGGTGCCACGAGACCAACAAACGCAATGGCAGGCATTCCCGGGCACATGCACAACCCCTGTCATGTGGAACTGTACCGTGCATGAATGCTGCATCTGTTGGGATCCCTGCCAATGGCAGTGTTGCGAATCAGTTTCCGTCTGAGTTTCCGTCTTGCCTACGTCACCTGCGTCCAGCCCTGGTTCCACTGTCGATCATGCACATTCGAGTGGCCCATGGAGGTCTGCCTATCCAACGCAACGGTAGCTGAATTGGATTATGACCTGACAGTGTGCCCCCTGTTGGCCCAAGAACAGGAGTGTCACCTGGATAGCCGTGCATGGGATGCACTGATCCTTGGCGTATGTGCTGGCAGTTGCGCATGGGAGATTGCACAACTCCTCGTGTGCAGTGACCACATCGAGGTGCTCCCCTATTGGGCTGTGTTGCGGATTGGGGAAACGGCGTGGACTGAGCACATCTGCCCGAACCAGTTAATGGATTGGCTCACCCTGGTGTTCCTTGAACCCGACAACGACGTACTATTGGAACACATTGCACATGAAGCTGCGCTGGCATTCATGGACGAGTAACTACGTCCCTGCAGCCACTTCGGATTGTCACCCACAGCACTGGTCCCAACACCTTGTAGCATCGTGGGGAATGCTCACATATCCCACCACAACAGAGGACATGTCTGCCTTCGTCTGGACTCTGAATACATGTGCGTGGAACTACGCATGTGTACACACACCTGTGCAAGGTGATGCAGTTCCATGGTCGGAGCAGCACAGCGTCGTTTGGCAACGTTACCAAGTCGGACGCACTGCTGGGGGGAGAGTACACACATGGCAATGTAGCATGACATGTGAACTTGTCGGACCCTTTCACCTGATCACTGTCAGCAGAGCAGACAGTTGGCGCAGTCGGGTGGCAGAGCACTATGCAGACCCCATGGGCTGTGAGTCGTGCCCCCTCACACGGGGCAATGGGCAGATGCCAAACAACACATGACTCATTCAGCAAGGCAAGGTGGGCTGAGACCGTTGCCATCCGTGATGATTGGTGTTCATTTTTGCCTCCCCATTCCCTGCACCTCGACATGTCCCCATGCTGCATGTAAGTGTCTTAAGCATGTCCCTGCCTGTTGTGGCCGTTGCCTTGTCCGTACTGACACGCACATGCCAATAAAGTCTACGCAACACCACTGGTGTCTAACTGTGATGAGTGTTGATTATATTGACCACTCGTGTGCCACAATGAGCATCATCCCTACACAGGGAGGAACTGACTGACGCATGTACAATGGGGGTGGGTCCCTTTTGACAGCTCCACCTCGGTGAGCCAGACATTGTTTTGGGATAGTTGCTGGTAGACCTATGCTCTTACGTGTCTTCAGCAATGTGAGTATGGTGTCCAACCTCTGACCATGTTGAGCAATGTTATGAATCATTACAGAATGTGTCCACACAGATGTGTGTGAGTAGGTATGCGACGTGAAGTTCTGTTGTCACATGTGATGTAGGACACCACTTCTGGCCTGCTACCGATTTGGTCATTCCTACACACAGCCCTATTCAATACATGGACTTGTGCCTACGTTGGGGGGTTGTGAGATTGTTGCTAATGTGCAATGGGGACACAGCTAGTACCCACCTTCACAGTCATCCAATTGGCCATGTGTCTCGGGGATGAACATGCGCATTGATGTCATTTACCTGGGTGTACCTTCTTGTGTAATCATTGTCCCTACATCCAGCCATACTTCCATACGTGAGTGAACATAGTCATGACACATCTGCATGATTTCGAATGTTTTATTCACATTCTGGTGAATGACGGAGAGGGAGCTGTACATGGCCATCCAAGCCCACATAACATGGAAGCCCAGTGGTGGGCCAACCAGAGTCCTTTGGGGATTGAAAAGTGATTTGGAAGAGGGGGAGTGCAGTCCGCAGCAGGATTGCTGTGTAATTGTCAAGCAGTGGAGATATGGCAGTCTATGTCGGGGTCCGTGTGAATGTCGCAGAGTGTTCCGGGGGTCAGTGGAAGGTGTTGTCCCAGGGCATGATGCATAGGGCAGAGCCAGGCAGGGAAAGCCATATGGAGGTGATGGATGCTACTGCCTCCTTCCTCACACAGTAATTACCATCCACATCTTACTCCTCTGATACTTCTTCTGTGTCGGGTGTGTCCGGTGTGTGTGGCGGTGTAATGGCTGCATCACTGTGTGCCACTGACACATCAGGGTGCGAAGGTGATGGGGCTGCATCACTGTGTGCCACTGACACATCAAGGGTCGGAGATGTGTGTGTCGAGGTTCCTGCAGCAGTCATCTGGAACAGGCTCAGTGGCAGCAATGGCAAGATGAGGATCTGCAAGGCATGGAAGATCGCAGCTACATCTCGCTGGTGTTCAGCAGTGGCAGCCATACTTCCAGCCTGCATCGGCTCCATGGTCTCCATTGTCCTCCGCATCTGTGCCAACTCTGTGCTGTCATCGCTGGAGCCTGTCTGCCTAGACAGTTCTTGTATCCGAGTAATGGACCCAGCGATGTCAGCCAAGGATTGTTGGTGGGCATGGTGCGGACAGTGGGTATCCGTTAGGGACTGTAGGTGCTCCCTGATGGGACTCAGGCACCCACATATGGCATCGAGTTTGGCTGCCATGAACTCGAAACCCAGCCGCAGCTGATCTGCCATCTTCTCCTGGCACCCTAACACACGGCGTTTGAAATCCATGTGTTGGTCGTGGGGGTCATGGGAGGCAGCCGTGGTGGTGTGTGCTTCCTGCTGTGTGGTCTGTGCAGGGTGTGGGCTCACTGCGATGCAGCTGGGCTGCCCTGCTCCTGGAGGTGGGGTGAAGAGGCTGTCCATGAGCCGTTGGAGTGTGTCTGGGCAAATGGGCAGGGTGTCCTCTTCATCAGCACTGAAGAGATGTGTGGTCTGCTCTGCAGGAGGTGTTGATTGTCCCTCTGCAATGTAGAGGGGAGATGCAGGTTAACAGTGTGTTCCATGTATGTTGACGCATTGTAGATGTTTACATTCAGACTGCATGACTGTGTACATTGTGACTGTTTTGGTGAAGCTGGCTATTTGATGGGAGTCAGTGGACATTTCGACTACATGACGGATGTGTGGTTGTACTCGTACATTATCATCTCACAGTGTCATGCATTGCCAGATGTGATTGGCCAGTTTCTACGCATGAGAGGCACCAGTTGTGTCCTCTGTCCTGTGGTGTAGGGGTTGCACTCTGTCCCACATTGTCATCAATGTTGATGTACTGTGATTGCTATGTGTGTGTGCTGCATTGTTGGCGATTCGCCCCTGCAGCTCTGCATTGGCGGACCCTTATCCCTTTGAGTCGGTGTGCATTTGGCTTGTGTGCTTTTCGGGTGCTGGGATGTTTGCGACTTGGGTCATTTGTGCTACTGGAGATATTTGTTACTCTTGTGCATTGTTTGTCTGCAGATGTGTTCTTGACGTCATGGGTCGTAGGTGCACGTGGATGTGTCAGAGTGTGACCGGCTCCTTTACGGATGTGGTCCACACTCAGCCACCTCAGTGTCGTCTCGTGCACCATGTCATGTATTGTGACTTCAGCCATGCTATCTGTCATGCAGTGTCACTTGCATTGTCAGTGTGGCTCACAGAGCCGCTGCTTTTCTGGATTCAGCACATGTGCATGGGTAGGTTGTGGCATTGGTGATATGGAGGGGGCCCATTTGTGCACATTGTGGACGGGGGCCTACTTGGTGTTTCTATGTGTGCTGCAGTGTGCCAAGGGTATCAGGGACATGTTCCACACTCATTGCAGGTGTGCAGTGTGCTGCACATGATTGTGCATGTGTGCCATTGTGCCCATCTGCTCCCGTCCCCCCAGTCCCTGGTCGTTACTCACCCTGTTGCTGTTGGGTCAGGTCATTTCGGGCTGTGTCCAGACCCCCAACTCCTTGCACCGTCTCCACACTGATGACTGTGGCCACCATTTCCACCAGCTCATCCAGCTCCTCCTGTGGCGCAGGACTCCCACCTCCAGTCGCCTTTGCTGCCTTCATGTTGGCAGCGAGTTTCTGTTTGGTTTGGCTGTGCACTTCATGCCAGCGCCTCTTGACCTCCTCCATTGACCTCCTCGACACTTCGACTGCATTCACTTTGGTGACGATGGACTGCCATATTTCCGTTTGTGTTGCCAATGACGCAGTGGAGGTGACGAACAGTTGTTGGTAGTGTTCTATCACCTCCGTGACAGTGATCTGGTCTTCCTGCGGACTGAACCCCGTCTTCCTCTTCCTCTTCTCCTTGCCCTCCCCCGAACAAGGGGTTCCATGCTGGTCCTCTGTGGGGCTTGTGGAGTTCGGCTTGTCCTCTGCACTCGGTCCGGGTGCATCCATGGTGCTATGCAGTTTGGATTTTTTTTTTTTTTTTTTTTTGGTGTTGCTTTTATAGTGCATTTTTACGCATGACGCATGGGTATTGCAAGCCTTTCGCTGGTTTTCGCTGATTTTGGTATCGCACTCTGTGGCATCGCAACTTTTTGGGCGATCGTGTTTCGCATTTTTTGTTTATTGCGTTGATTTTTACGCGGTTATTCGGCGGGTTATCATGCTGCTATCGCATGGTGCTGAGGGGTTGGGAATTGGACGTTAAGATGGTGTTATTTTCTCGCAATGGACTGTGATATGCAAAGTTGCGTTAAGCTAAATTTGCGATGATTATCACACGTTCTTGAGAATATGCTCCTCAGTGTAGTATTTAGTAGTAAATGTGGGAGGGATAAGGGAGAGTGGTGGAAAATGGTGAATAATTACTACAAAATCAGTAGGGTTCATGGAATTATATGAAGGAGAGTAATAAATCCACAAACGATTACGCCTATTACAAATATAATATTATAAATGTGTAACTAAGTTTTTTATGAATTAAAACAAAATGCTAGCGAGGGTGGGTGGTTGTATTTGCAAATTATGGTTTAAAAATACATATGTATAAAGTAAATTAATAAATTATTATATATAACAAGAATTTACATTTTACTTTAACTTGAATGTCAGGAGGTACTGCGTTGTAACTTTATTTTATTAGTTCTATCTAAATATAAACTGTTTTAAATTAATTTACATTTCTATTTTACATTAAAATAATTGTTATATTAAAAAAAATAAACAGTGAACATTTTCCCTATATTTTCCTATACAGGGCACCTCACCCCAGTGGCTGAGATTTCCACAGTCAGAAAGTTACTAATAGTAACTTTATGCATAAAATGGTTATACGAGGCACCACCACCTCATTTGAACACGTGGGGGCAGATTTACAAGCCCTCTGCGCCACCAGTACGTCACTTTTCGTGACGTACTGGTAGCGCAGAGGGCTCCTCTATATTTACAAGAGAGGAAAAGCCACCCTGCGTGACTTTTCCTCTCCTTGTAAATACAGTCCCTTCACACGCAGCACTTTGCGGTGAAGGGGCGTTCTATGGGTGTTGCAGTGGGTGTTCCCACGCAACACTCATGGAACAGGACTCAACTCCAGAATTACGTGAAATCGTAACTCTGGAGATGCGTCAGTATGCTACGCCACCCTAGAGGTGGCGTAGCGAGGCGCAATGAGGAGAAATGTTTTCATTTCTCCTCGTTTTTTGCTCTTTCAATGCGTGCTGCATTCTACAGCACGCATTGGAAGAGGAAAATGCCTGTAGTGATTGTTTTTGTGCAGGAAGGTGCCCCTTCCTGCACAAAAACAATCTCCCCACGACGCAGGCATCCTTGCACCATGGTGCAAGGGTGCCTGCGCCGGCGCATGACAGCAGTTTGTGCGCCAGCGCAGGGGGAAGCACAGAGATGCGACATATTCTTGTAAATATGTCGCATCCCTGTGCTTTCCAGACTAACGCAGCACGGCGCAGCAAAATGACTTGCTGCACTGTGCTGCGTTAGTTTAACGTAAATCTGCCCCGTGGAGTCTCTTAAATCTACATCTATGTATTAATCTCCACTTGGAAACGGTAAATAGCAAAAAAGTAGAGATTTGCACCTAGGCGTAGAAGCTGTACACCTGAGTAAATGAACTCATGTAAGTTTTATCTTTCTGTATCGGTCCATTCGGCCGCGACGTTTAGAGAGAATGAAAGGAAAACCGTACTTTAATTTCTTTCTTTACCCTACTTTTCTGTTAATATAAGGAAACATGGGTGATTCCCATTTCTGGAATAGCTCTCAGGCTGTCTGTTGAATTAGAGTAATGCGGTTCACTTTAACTAATCGTGCATCGTGTGCATAAACGGTATCAGATATTTGAGCGGTAAATGGATATGGCTGAACGGTTAATGTTTATGTTTTGTATTTTTACTGTGTCCTAAATATCCCAGGCATTGGCTGAGGGCTCTTCTAAGGCGCTTGTACCCAGTTGACCTTCGCCGTCCGTCTCCCAGTCTCTCAGTTTTTATAATAATTGTCTCCACTGACGCACAGTCTGTCCTGCCATGTCCTGTATTATGAACTGTTACTGCCATGTATTGTTATAGAACTGCTACGTTGATGGGATCTTGCTCATTCTTATGCATTGCGAACAAATGTACGAGTGATTTGCAATTCCCAAATGCACGACACTATAAAATGTCCTTTGTGCAATCTTGTTCGGTTGACAGCAGCGTCTTATTTGCGAGGACGTTTTAGTACACCATGCAGCCGTGAACTGAGTCTCAAGCTAATTTTTATATGACATCCCTGAGATCGAGAGCTTCGAGACAACTTATAGTTCCAGCCAGCAAAGGCAATAACATACTTCATCAGTTGTAAACAAACGAAGGGTTCAAACGCAGCTTCTACAACAAGACTGCTCTTGATACGATTAATGAAAAAAATGCACATTATTTTATTTTTAAGTATTTTATTTTTAACTGATGACCAATTTGTGATATTTAGGGGCATATTTATGAGAGCTTTGCGCCATGCCTCACCACGCAACGTGGTACATGCACGACGCAAAGCTGAAAGTCATATTTTTGGAGCCACGCAAAGACACTCTGGGGCAGATCTACAAGAAAGTGCCGCAGCGTGGCGCTGCAAGCCCTTTGGCTGCGCCACGCTGCGGCACTTTCAGAGCACAGGAATGCGACATATTTACAAGAATATGTCGCATTCCTGTGCTCTCCCCTGCGCTGGCGCACAAACAGCTGCCAAGCGCCGGCGCAGGCACCCTTGCACCATGGTGCAAGGATGCCTGCGCCATGGGGAGATTGTTTTTGTGCAGGAAGGGGAACCTTTCTGCACAAAAACAATCAGTACAGGCTTTTCCTCTTTCAATGCGTGCTGCAGAATGCAGCACGCATTGAAAGAGGAAAACGAGGAGAAATCCTCGGTGCGCCTTGCTACGCCACCTCTAGGTTGGCGTAGCTTTCAGACGCATCTCCAGATTTACGATTTCTCGTAAATCTGGAGATGTGTCTTGTTCCATGGGTGTTGCGTGGGAACACCCACAGCAACACCCATGGAACGCCCTTCACCGCAAAGTGCTGCGTGTGAAGGGACGGTATTTACAAGGAGAGGAAAAGTCACGCAGGGTGGCTTTTCCTCTCCTTGTAAATATCGAGGAGCCCCCTGCGCCACTAGTACGTCACGAAAAGTGACGTACTGGTGGCGCAGGGGGCTTGTAAATCTGCCCCTCTATGTGGCTCGGAATGGCTTCAAAAATATGGTGTAATGCAACACAGCGCAAATCGCTGTGTTGCATTAGTCTGCGCAAGGGAGGCGTTCCCGGATTTACCAAACCTGGTAAACCTGTGAATGCGCCAAAAAGATATGTGTATATATAAATCTGTATTGCTTGATTAATAAAAATCTTTGCAATCAAAACATCTTCACATCACATAATATTTAAAAACTGTACCACATATACTATTTAAAAATTTGCCAATACATTCAAAATAATATCCAAAACCAGACCAATTCACCATACATCAATAGTTACTATGACATAATATTGCAAATTTTGCAGTTTAAAGTGACAACGTGCAAAGCATACTAATTCCCTGTATCTAACAACAAGAATAAAATGTATTAAAAAATACTTCAATAGTTTCGGTAGCAGAATATTACACATGTTGCATTTTAAAGTGCTAACATGCAGTAATTGCAACTTCCATTGTGTTAAAAAAAATTAAAGTGCATCAAAAGTTTCTGTAATGGTGAAACCTCTATTATTACATTTTTAATTATCACCCTAGCAGCATAATCACTAAGATATACAGGATATAAAAAGTATTAAAAACTATTAGGTTCCAGAGCCATAGAAATAATGGAACTCAAACTTATTATATCAAACATTTTTCAACATCACTTAAGAATTTTACCAATTGGCATAACAACGGGATCGATTCTCCAGATAATGACATAATTAAAGCCTGACGAGCTGATCTAACCCCGATCCTCAAGAAATGTGGTTTCAAAACGGTACGTTGAATGTTAATCAGTTTAGGACACACGCACACTATATGTAATAATGTTTCTTGTGGCCATCCGCATAGTCTACAATTAGAATCTGGCTACTGCTTGATCCATGATTGCGTGCCCTCTTTTGTTGGATTTATTCCCATTCGTAACCTTAAAAAAATATTTGTAATCTTTGTTGAGAAGAAAGCAGTCAAATATGGCTGAATGCGTAGAGATTGGTATGAGTTAATCACATACCATGCATAATTTTTCCCTGCTAATGCATTTTTGTCCAACTTGAGGGATTCAGCTTTCATCAGTTTTTTTAAAATTAACTTATAATTGGGCATTTTTAGATCTTGCAGTGCTATTTGCAGACCAATATCCCTTAGGGAGGTTAAAATATGGGATCTCCATTTAGCAGCGTAGGCAGACTTATCTATTTCTAACCAGCAAATGTTCCCTGGGGATGCAGGAGCTGATGAAGACATAGCGACCATACATTTCAAAAATGCTCCTTTTGACACCAGGCACTGTCTCTGGAGACCAAACTCTAATCTTGTTCCCGCTTGGCCTACTGAACTAGCAATCCCACACTTTGCTTTGAAGACCTTGACTACCAATAGATCTAGGACCTTCGCATCTTTCCCTCTGGTGATGGGTGAACCATATAAAAGGGTTGGTTGTAACTTAGCTTTGATGACTTTAAGAATATAGTCATACGATTGACAGTTCAGTGATTTTTTAAGCATTTAAAAGCATACATTAAGGTCACAGTTTTAGCCCTTATGTCCTTAAAATGGTATTTAAAGGATACTCGTTTTTTGAACACCACCCCTAGATATCTATGTTATGTTATGTTATGTTATGTTATTTTATTTTATAACGCGCACAGATACTCGAAAGTGTCCCGGCGCGGAGCCTAGAGAGGGGTATTACCATAATGTTCAGGCAAAAAGATAGGTTTTTAATAATTTCCTGAAAGCCAGATGGTCCTTGATGTTCCGTAGACCAAAAGGAAGAATATTCCAGGCCAATGCTGCTTTCCTTGCAAGCGAGCTGCCGCCCAGCCTCTGGCATTTGAAGTAAGGAACAGAAGCCAGAAGTTGAGAAGAGGAGCGCAGCTGTCTTTTAGGCTCATAGAAGGAAAACCGTTTTTTTAGATAAGACGGCCCCTGATCGTGAAGAGCCCGGTGAGTAATTGTTAGTATTTTAAACTTTATCCTTGCCGTCACTGGCAGCCAGTGTAGCCCACGCAAGTGGTTCCTCACGCTGCTTCTAGTCGGCAGGTCCAGCAAAAGTGTAGCTGCGGCATTCTGAACCACCTGAAGCCTATTCAGTAAAATGCCCGATATGCCTGCATATAGACCATTGGCGTAATCCAGCCGTGATAAAATAAGGGTCCGGACTACAGTCTCTTTCGCGGCCCTAGGGAGCAGCGGAAGAAATTTTCTAAGGGTTTTTAGGAGGCCAAAGCACTTGCCAGCAAGTTTCTTAATTTGTGTATTAAAGGAGAGATTCTCCTCGAACCAAACCCCTAGGTTCTTCGCTGGCTTCCCAGTCGAGACAGGCAAGGAAGAGTCAGAGGGCCAGAGAGACTCCCTAAACAGCGGGGGAAATTTTCCAAAAAGGAGAATCTCTGACTTCTCCTCATTGCACTTAAGCTGGGCGGAAGCAAGCCATTTAAAAATGGAGGACAAACAAAACTTAGCCGCCGACACCGAGCTGGCATTCCTCTCCCAAGTGAACAGCAGCTGCGTATCGTCCGCATAAGCTATAATTTTAGCCTCCAATTTTTCTGCTAGATATATCAAAGGAGTCACGTACACATTAAATAGCAGGGGGCTAAGGGAAGATCCTTGAGGGACCCCTGTAGTAACTGTTAAAGGCTTAGATGCAGACGGAGGCAGCCAGACCTGCTGGGTGCGACCCTCCAAAAAAGAACTCACCCAGGACCAGGCTGAGCCAGAGACCCCGATCTCAGCAAGACGTTTAAGAAGAAGTCCTGAGTGAGGGACCGTGTCGAACGCTGCCGACAGGTCCAGGAGGATCAGGGCTGCCTTACCTCCGGCATCCAGACACTCCCGAATTGCCTCAGAAATTTCAATCAAAGCGGACTCCGTACTATGGGCGCCTCTAAACCCTGACTGGGCCGGGTGTAGGAGTTCAGCACTTTCAACAAAATCATTGAGTTGCTTTGTAACAACCTTTTCACAGACTTTGGCTAAAGCAGGCAAGAGGGAGATAGGACGATAGTTCCCTGGAACAAGTGGATCTAAGGAGGGCTTTTTTAAGAGTGGGAGAATCTTGGCCTGTTTCCAGGCAGCCGGCACATAGGCCGACTGAACCGACCCGTTGATAATCCCATTAACTTCCATGTTAATTGAGTCAGCAACCGAGGACAATAACCTAGCGGAACAGGGGTCAGTGGGTGAACCTGATTTCAGACCTTTAAGAATTTTAAGAGAGTCGCCAAGATCCACCCGGTTGAAAGCCTGCAAGGAATGCATAGATGACCCTGATGGAACTTCCTTAACTAGATCAGCACTAGTTGGAAATGACGCTTGTATATCACGAATCTTATCGTGAAAAAAGCAAGGTAGTTGATTACACCAAGCATCAGTGGCAGGGGAGGTATTAACTTGGGCAGTAGGAGACATGAAGCTCTGGACAATGGCAAAGATTTCCTTAGCATTATTGTCTGCCGCATCAATGCGGGCGGCATAATAAAGATTTTTTGCCTACATTATCGCTTCATAATACATTTTTTGTTTTTGCCTAAGCTGATGTTTATCATCAATACTGAAATTGTTGCGACGCCACCTTCGTTCCAACACTTTGCACTCGTGTTTAAGGTCTTTCAAAGCCGGCGTGAACCAGGGTTTAGAAGGAGACTCCCTTGCAAACCTAGAAGGGCGTGATGGCGCTAGTCGAGTGACTGCCATCGACAGCCAGTTGGTAAAGCCAGCAAGGTTAGCTTCAAGATCTGAAGGATTATTCTCGGAGTTGGTCAAAAGAATCGGCCTAGAAGTGATCAGGGTGTGAGAGAAGGCAGTGGAGTCAATTTTAGAAAAGGCTGGTCTACCATGGCAGCTGGTCTGAGAGTCCATATGGTCGATAGCCCAAGAAAAATAAATTAGATGGTGATCGGACCAATGGACCGGATAAGGGGCTTCCACCTCCATCGCAAAATTAGAACAGATAATGTCCAAAGTGTGACCTGCTTGATGGGTGGAGCCAGATACCCACTGGGATAATTGAGCCAATTGAAGGGAATCCAGGAGGTCAGTAGAGTCCCTAGCCTCTGCCTGGTCAAGATGGATATTAAAATCACCTAGCACCATATACTTAGAATAGCGGAGAGCCAGCGGGACGATCTCCTCACTAAAAGATTGAAGAAAGGGTCCTGTAGGTCCCGGGGGCCTGTAAATTAGTGTACCCCCAAAGGACACATGGGCTGAGAACCGTATGCTAAAATCAAGAGATTCGCAGTGTCCCCAGGGAATAGCATCCCCACTGCGAAAGTCCCATTTATCTTTATAGAGAATCGCTATCCCACCCCCTCTTCCTTCTGGTCTATCTGCTCTGGCGATTTTATAGCCCGGAGCGGTGGCCAAGGAAACAACAGGGTCTGCGGTGGCGTCTAGCCAGGTTTCTGTCATAAACAAAACATCCACTGGTCTGTCACACAAAAGATCAAACACATCCACATGGTGTTTCCTAAGGGAGGGGACATTAATCAGGACAGCCGATATTGATAGTGCCCTCGTGTACTTTCCTGGAAGGGTATTAAGAGCGCTTACATTGAAACAACCTAAATTACACCGAAAGCTGCAGATGCCACAGTGCAACGCATTAAGTGGGAGAAACTCACCAAACTCTTGATGGGGGCAGGGCGGTGGGCGAAGTGTCAGTAGAGCGTCCCTGGTATAGAAAAGCTTATGCGATGTATCAGAGCCCAACCGGGCAGCATGACTGGCCTTGGCCTCCACCGAGACGCTGACGGGCGCAGACAGGCTTGCCTTCGGCGCGCCAGTGGCGCGCCCGCTGCGCGCATCCGCTGCGCGTCCGTGCAGCATGCATTTTTATCCGAGGTCTGAGAGACTAGAGCGCGCCCTATCCCAAGATGGCGGCTCAATGTGGCAGTATGAGGAAACCCGGAAGTACAGACCCCAGCCCCTTCCCGAACAGCATCAAATTCAGTCAATCAACAGATAAAATAGTTCAACAATAAAAATGCGGTTAAAAAGGCAGTACAAATTGTGCAAATAGCGAAATAAGCAGCGAAATAAGCAGCAGCAGTTAGCAAGGAAAGATTCTGGCAAAGTGAACCCCCCAAGGCGCCTGCATCCGCGCAACGCTTTAACGTTTACGTTTTAACAACTTCAATTGGGCCTGCTCTGGCCTTCCATGTATTGAACTTCTGTTTAACAGAACCAATTTTCATGAGTTTGTTTTTTTTACATTCAGTTCAAGGCCATTTATTTGTATATAATCAAAGGCGTTAATAAGTCTAAAAAGATGTGGCCCCCAGGTGAGGCCTAATGAGGAGAAATATCTTTAGTACTCCTTGTTTTTTTCTCTTTCTATGTGTGCTGCATTCAGCAGCACACATAGAAAGAGGAAAACACCTCTATGGATTGTTTTTATGCAGGAAGGTGCCCCTTCCTGCGTAAAAACAATCCTGCCTACAACACAGACACCCTTGATCCATGGTGCAAGGGTGCCTTTGTTGACCCTAGGCTGCCGAAACTGCTCCAGTGCAGTGGGAAAGAACAGAGATGCACCGTATTGGATTAATATGGCACATTCCTGTCCTTTCCCTGTGATGCAGGGCAGCGCAGCAAGATAACTTGCTGCGGTGCCCTGCACCACAATTATCTGAAATATGCCTCTTAGTGCAATGCCCTTACATGTCCTTCGTAGCTTGAGAACATTTGGCACTATCAACGCACTATTTATTTTGATGTGTTGTGTCATACCAACATTTTTAAATTTTTGAAGAGCCTTATGTGTAATGAGTAGGGTGAGTGATGGCATGCTGGTACTTACACCTTAATCTTTTTGCAAAATTAGCAAATATACTTCCCGTTCGTCATAAGGAACTTTGTTAGTTGACTTGAAGCGCTGTAAGGGAGATAACATCAGAAATACATTTCCAACTTGTGAAGCCAATAAGACTCCACAATAAGGACCAGGAATCAATAATTAGGATTAAATGGGTTTATTTTAGAATACTGATCAAACAGAGTAAACATAAATTCACAAGGTATAAAAATATAGTTTGCAGGCTGAAATGTCTCAATAAATTGAACCATAATAATATGATATGAGATACAGAATGGTAACAGCCACAACGAGGAACAAGCAAATTGTCGCAAATAGGTTTTTAATAAAAAAACTTCCCTTTTCTATTGTAAGCATAGATTGAGGAAAGAATTTCTAAAACGAGGTTTCTTTCCTGGGAGCATAGACGGTGTCAGCATAGAATCGAACTTCTGTAATAGTTCAGGAAAGTAAAAAGGTGCTCAGCATGAAGCTTTACACTTAGACGAAAGCCCAGCAAGAGAGAAATCTGTTCCCTCTCAGAGTCGGAGAAAGTCTGCCTAACTATGGAAAACAGTAATTAGATATAACAGTAGCTTCCAATACATCCTTATCTCTACTTACACCACCTGGAACCAACCGAATTGTTGAATCGAGGGTATCAGCACACTCCCTTAAGTTCCCATCTCATTGAAACTGGGACTGTAGCGCTAAACAGAAGTCCTCCTTTGACCATTATTTCTCAGAGTTCATTGCTAGATTCCTTCCCGCATGCCTCACTATCAGACGTATAATACAAACAATGAGTCTTTTTCTAACTAACAAGAAGCATGAAAACACACCTGCAAAAGTAAGACACAGCATACTAACAAGGTTAAAACACATTTTTAGTTAGGGCCAAAAGTCAGGCTAAGTTAACTCAATAGTCAATATGAAGTTTGGTTACACAATTATGCATACACACACATATATATATTGAGAATAAATGTTAGACACAAATATAAAAAACAAACAGGATTACATTGGACAATTAATCAATCTAATACACTTATGCATGGATTCTTGATGACTACTATGATTACATCTCATAAATTGCTTAAAATGCATCACAAACACGTCAATAAAGTGTCACACTAAAAACTGATCTTTATTTATAATCTTTTGATGTTGAATTTCATCCCTCTCATGATCCTATAAATAAAGATCAGTTTTTAGAGATAACCCCGCACACTGAAATTGGGGAACTAATGGGGTCTCTCTTTAAAGAAATGAAGCATGGCTTTGCCAAGTCTGAAAAAAATCAGGAGAGGATCCAGGCAACATGCGAGGCGTTAGAATCTAAGGTTAATGCCTTAGTCGATAGGGTCTCCACTATAGAAGTATCTCTGGAACAAACCAAAAAAGAAGTGAGATCATGTGAGAACGACATTGAGGAATTAAGATCTTCAGAGAAGGAACTTAGAGACAAAGTTGAAACTTTGCTAAACAACGCAAGGAGGAGTAATTTACGTTTTCTGAATATCCCAGAAGGCGCCGAAGGCCAAAACTTAAAGAGCTTTATATTTAACCTGATCAATGGAATCTCTCCAGAGCTAGACGAAAAAGCGCTAGAGGACGATATTCAAAGGGTTCACAGGGACCCTTTCAGACTGAACAAACCAAGGAAAAACCCTCGCCGAATACTTGCTAATTTCAAAACTTATACAATAAAAGAGATTATCTTAAACGCTGCGTTAAAGTCTACCACTCTCACAAAGGATGGTTATAACTACAAAGTTCGCTCGGATATATATAGGGCGACAGCAGACAGACAGTGGGCCTTAGGGAATTACATGAAAGAGCTGAGAGCAGCAGGGGCGTCGGTTCAAATGAAATTTCCTGCCCTCTTGAAAATTATGTGGAATAACAAGACTTTTAACATTCGTGAACCAAAAGAGGTAGAATCACTGTTGGAGCAAATAAAAGCTCACAAATAAATGAGACTGAAGTAAGAGCCAGAGATATAACACAATAAAGATAGGATGACCCTACAACAACGGAGCTCAAATAGGGTAATAAGATTGCCCAAATGGAAGTCGGGAGGGTTCTCCAGGGAGGGGTGGGAGGTGTAGAGTGGGTAGGAGCTGTAGGTTTTTTGTTTTATTTTGAACACACTTATAACGATTTGTTTTCATTGGGTGGGGAGCATAGGGAAAAAAAACAAAAAAATGCATTTGTCCGCTATGTACATTTTATGGTAAACAAGGCCACGATAGCTTGTAGAACTAAAAAACTCCTCTAAGATAGGCGAAATGAAAATCACAACATGGAATGTTAATGGGCTTAGGGTCAGGAGAAGGCGTCAAAAGATCTTTGAATATCTCAAGCTAATAAAGAGTGATGTTATAATACTGCAGGAAACTCACCTACTAAAAACAGAATGGTATGAATTCACAAAACATGAAAAATGGATAGAAAGTAGTGCCTGTACAAATCAAACCTGCTGTATCAAGGGGGTTGCAGTAATTGTCAAAAGACCATCTAGAATAACTATGTTGGAAGAGTGTGGGGACCCAAAAGGTAGATGGATCCTAGTGAAAATGAAATCTGGGGACAACCTCTTCTCGGTGGTTGGTTATTATGGCCCTAATTCGGATGACCCTGAACCACTTCAATCATTATATGCCCAACTAATTAATGTATCCACGCCAATAATTCTTGGAGGAGATTTTAATATATTGTTAGACCCTAAGCATGATAGACACCCGCCTGGAAGAGGTCTCAACTTAATAAAAATGAGGGACTGGCTGAATAGGTTTAAAGAGGACTTGGGGCTGGTAGATATCTGGAAGATCAAAGGTGACCAAAGTAATAGATTTACTTACAGGAACCATAAATATGGTCACGCTTCCAGAATTGATTTCTTTTTAATTGATAAATTATGGAGCAAAAGTGTAAAAAAAGGTAATACATACACCAGCGCACCTTTCCGACCACTCCCTAGTCCAGATGGAATTAACCCAAGACTCCCCTCAGGGTAAGAAAAGATGGACACTAGACCGTACTCTCCTGTTAGATAAACAACTAATTGGGAAGTTGAGGGGCGAGACATCAGAATACTTTCAAATAAATGCTAACGGGGAAGTTCCCAGCCACATAGTCTGGGACGCATATAAATCCGTCATTAGAGGAAACCTCATTGGTCTTGCAGCAAGGAAGAACAAGGAGAATAGGCATAAAATCAATCAGTTTGAAGCAGATATTTTAGAAATGCAAAAAAAGAGTGAAGGCACTACATTGAAGGCAGAACAAGAAAGGGCAATTGAAGAATTATCTAAGAAAAAGCAGGATTTATCACTATACTTAGAAGATTGAGTCAGGAAAAGATGGGAGGCTAGCAGTTTGTCAACCTATGAGTATGGGGAAAACAGTGGAAAACTACTAGCATGGAAGCTTAAAATAGATTCCAATAGGAACAAGATTATGGCAATTTATAAGGCTCGAGATGGGGGAGGGTAGAAGACAGCCTAGGTATAGAAGAAGCATTTGTAGACTTTTTTTCAGGCACTATATGAGGAAGATTTAACACCTTCTGCTCAGGCGGTAAACTTGTATTTAAAAAACTCACAAATAACAAGTTTAGACTTAGACTCACGTGAAGCCTTAAATAAAGCAATAACTACAGAGGAGGTCATGAAGGCGATAAATAAGATGAAAAAAAACAAAGCTGCCGGCCCTGACGCTATTCCAAATGAATTTTATCTAGCCCTAAAAGAACAATTAGCCCCCATTTTGACAGACCTTTTTAATTCCATATATCTGGATGGCCAACAGCTCCCAAAATCATGGAATGATGCCACTATCAGTTTAATTTTGAAACCTGGTAAAGACCCCCATAAATGTGAGTCATACAGGCCTATTTCTATCCTGAATAATGATTATAAAATCTTCACCCAGGTTTTGGCAATAAGGTTAGGCAATATAACCGATAAAATTATTCACAACGACCAGAAAGGTTTCACTAAGAGGAGGCAATTACACAAACTCACTCACCAACTTATTGGCGCCATTGATATAGCCACCCAAGAAAAAATCCCATTAGCGGTACTTACGTTCGATGCTGCTAAAGCATTCGACCGTGTAAATTGGTCATTCCTGCAATCCGTTATCTCTCACTTTGGTTTAGGAGATAATTTTTTGAGAGCAATTAGAAACATATATAAAGCCCCAAAAGCAAAAATTTTGATAAATGGAAGTCTCTCGAAAGAATTTGCTATCAACAGAGGCACGAGACAGGGGTGCCCGCTCTCCCCTCATCTTTTTAATTTGTACATTGAGCCTCTTGCAAATATGATTAGAAGGTCTCAAGAAATTATTCCCTTCTCCTTTAAAGAGTGGGTCATTAAGGTTGCATTATATGCAGACGATCTAATGCTCTACACAAGTGATTTAGATAAATCTCTTCACCCCATAACAAAGTTGTTAACAGACTTCGGTAACATCTCCGGTTACCTAGCTAATCACCAGAAGACTGAGATGATGCTCTGGAATATGAATTCACCATCAATAGGAGGTAACAATAGAATTAAATATTTGGGGATAGAGGTTCTAAAAAACATTGATGAGATTGCCCAAGCAAACCTAAACTCAAAAGTTAAAGAGATGAGAAAATTACTAAAGTCCTGGAATAGTCTGTCCCTTACTTTTCTGGGGAGAGCCAATGCTGTAAAAATGTCAATTCTGCCCAAATTCACATTCTTATTTAATGCAATCCCACTGGAATTCAAGCCCATATGGTTAAAGAAGATCCAAAGTGAAATTAACACCTTTATTTGGGCTTCTAAAGGGGTAAGGATAGCGTGGAAGAAGCTTTGCCAGAGGAAAAATCGAGGAGGCATAGCTAGTCCGGACCTTTTGGCCTATTATAGAGCCTTTCAATTTAAGAATATTAGGATCCTTCTCAGATCCCGTGATTTGTATCCTCCGTACTGGCACACTGTAACGGATGAGGATAACTGCCTTTATAAATTTGGTCATCCAAAATATTTTAAAAAGATAAAACTAAAAGTTCTGAGATCAGCATATAAGCTATGGTATGATCTAAGAAAATCTTGGAAAATTCCCTACTATAGTGGTTTAGCACCTATATGGTGTTCACCTGGAACCCCAGACTGCTTAAAAGACTCCCTTGCTGTCCCATTGATAAGTGCAGGTATAACTCGTTGGGGAGAACTTCTTGAAAGCGGCATTCTACAAAGTTGGGCTTCATTGCTAGAAATGACCAACGGTGGTCTTTCCAAGTTCAAATATTACCAGCTGGCGAGTTGGTCAAAAGATCAAGAGAAAACATCAGTTTCTACACAAAAATTGGAAGAAGAGTTTCAAAAAGACCCAACCCGGAAAGAAGTATCTAAATGGTACTGGTACATGATTCAGAACGAGGAAGGCGATTTCACCACCCCAGACGACGTCTGGAAAAAGGTCTTTCCGGACCAAGACTTGCAACAGTTATGGCAAGTATCCTGCACTTTTCTTTGGTATACTATTGCTTCTGCACCCCTAAGGAAAAACCATTTGTTTACCATACACAGGTCATATTGGACGCCTGAGAAGCTGTCTAAAATAAATAATCAGGAGACGAAACACTGCCCGAAATGCAACGAGATAAATGCAAACGATATTCATATGTTTCATCTGTGCACACACCTTGGTGTCTTTTGGTAAGAGTGTACCAAAAGCTTTAGATATCAACATCAAGGTAAGCACTTTTACAGTTATTTTCGGCATTTCGGATAATAATGCAGCGGATATGGTACTAAGTAAAAACCAAAAATACTTATTATTTGTCTTGATCCTGTTAGCTAGACGGGAGGTGTGTATTAATTGGATTCTCCCTACTCCTTCTGGGGTGGCAGAGTGGCGTAGGGCAGTAGATAGAATTAAGAAGCTGGATAAGGCTAGTGGGAAGAGCAAACGAGCAAAGTACTGGGAACTATGGGATAAGAATATATGTTAAACTAGGGCGGGATGTCCAATGATTTTATCTAATGCGAATCAAAACAAGTTGGATGGAATCATCATGGTGGGACCATGTTGACCAATTCCAAATACCTTGAAGGTTGTTGAGTCCTGGTTTAACCTTGTACCCTATCGGCGGTTTTCTTTCAAGAGTTTTGGGGTATATAAGGTGACCTTGGCCTTACCATAACCATATTTAATCGCATAAATGAGGACAATAAAAAAAATAAAAAAAAATAAAGTGTCACACATTGAATACAAATGTTGTATATGAATATATAGGTGTATATTTGGTACGTATAAAGGGTGGTGCCTCAATTTCACTGCCCCAATACCCACTCTGAAGGCTAGGATAGCCATCACAAGATCACATGTATCTTACCTCATGAAACCAGCACAAAACCTTGTTGTTTCATCATCTTATGTCTTGTGCTTTCCCGATGTTTCATCTCATCATAGAACCTATACGACTCTCCTCCAATTCTACGTCCCTTCTCTTTCTCTTCACTTTCCTTTCATGTTGTTCCTCACTCTTTGATTTTAAATACTTATACCCTTGAACATGACAAAAAAATAAATAACACAAATAGCAGTAACTATGAGGGGCCCAGTATGAAGCCTAATATTCCACTTCCTGAATTTCCCAAAAACTTGCCTTCTGCAGAAAATCCACTTCTGGTTGCTTCCCAAGTATCTGTAGCTTCAAACTCTTCCACATGTCCCGTCAAGTCAGTAATATTCTTGATGAACTTCTTTGTCTCTTCACTCCTAATAGTGATATAGGTGCAACATTGTTAGACGTGTAACATCTTGCAGGCGCCACCCTCCTTTGAAAGAAGGATGTCTAATGCAAGGTGGGTCTGCTTAACCATAGATCTTATTGCTATCATTTCAGTATTGACGGCCAGCAATGAACCAGCTGTATTAGTGTCTGACTTATCAACTATAGTGGATAACTTTCTAATCTTGAGAACATTCAGAACCACTTCATTAGAAGGGATCATTGCACCAAATATATTTCCCACTATCTTAGGAGCACTACGACTCTGTTTTGGTCAAGCATATGGCCCCCATACCGGGTCATTCAGCTGCTCTACTTGGCAGATTTTCTGGAAAACTATAGCCAAATCGCAAGTGAAATCCCAAACTTGGGACAATATAAAATTTGCATGCTTCCCACAAACATAATAGACACCAGGAATAACAGGATCCTTTCCTACCATAAATTGATCCCATTTTCCTCCATATTCAAAGATATGTTCACAATCACTCCTTCCCATTAATTTAGTATGAACTACCAATTTTCCTCTAATCACACATAGCTTCCCTTTGTCTTTCCAATCCCAAGTCAATGCGGATGAAACACCTGACTTCTGATGTTCCAATTCTTCCTTAGCCTATTTATTCTTGTACTTTTGATCTTTAACTATTCTCCATCATGCATCCACCCTCCACCATATCTAAAAATGTATTCTGAACTTCAGTTAGTTAACAGGTCAAATTGTGCCTAGGGCATATGCAGGATCTAACCTCACAATGGGTTTGAAAAAGCTCTCAGCAGTGTCCATCTCCTTAGCATTTGTATGGGGATTCAAATGTTTAAACATAGAGACTTCAGAAAGAACTAAGGGGCATATTATCAAGGGGCCGCGATAAAATTATCGCCGCTTTAGCGTCCATTTTCGGGCGAAAAGCAGCGATAATTTTATCGCATTATCATCAAGGAAACGCTAGCGCGTGTTCCCATAGCACCCGTTGTCAGCACGCCTCGCATCGCATCGCTAATGAGATGCAAAGGAGGCGTGCCTGACAAAACTCCATGGGAAAATATCGCTAACCCAGCTTCGTGATATTATCAACGAGGGGTAGCGATATTTGAAATCGCGTTAACTATGCCTTAACACAGGAATTTCACGTCTGTTAAATTCCTGACTAAGGCATACCTAACATGGGAGGTGGATTGTGGGGCTAAGGCCACAGGGCCTTATCATCAAGTTATCGCCGTTTTCCATGGAACAGCGCTGGAAAACCAGCGATGTTCCATGGAAAACCCCGCTATCGCTGGAATATTTATCGCCATAGCGCTAAGCGTTGATAATACAGCGCTAGCTTGGCGATATATTCCAGCGATAGCCGGCGATAATTTAAAGCGCGCTAAGCGCGCTCAGCGATAATTATCGCTGGGGCTTGATAATATGCCCCTAAATCGTAATTTCAAAATTAATACTGAAAGTGCCCTTGTACATAAAAATGACTAAGCAAAAGGCTACAAGTACTACCAAACGTGAGAGGAATGTGATGGTATTTTATCCCCTCCTCAGCTGAGACAGGCAACTAGGTACAGACATAGCAGTATTTATCCTCAATTGTATCATTGTATTTATAAATCAACTTAAAATAAGCATTTGAAGAGAAATCTCCCCTTGAAGAATCATGTAATGCCTTAAAAACAAATGTGTGCAACCTACCATCAGTGAGAACTGGGACACTAGGTGTAGGCTTCGGTTTAGTTGATTTAGAAGGGATGGGTGAATATAATCCTAAAAGCAAAACAATTAACTCTATACCAATAGCCACTACCACTCCAGCTACTATAAACCTGCATCTATTATGGTTACTAGTTTCTTTGACTTCACTAAAATCAGACCGTTGAGTAGAAAATAGCAGCAAACTGATTCTCTCTGAACGTTTTTACTTGTGCAAATGACAAAACCAAGTTCAAAATGTTGTATGTTTAGCTTATTTACAAAGATCTTCGTGAGTCTTCCTGAACCCTATTCGATCTTCTTCTAAAATCACAACCATACACTCTTTCTGCAGCCTCGGGCCTAGGGAATCTTCCTAATTCTTTTAGCAGGAGTTCATTAAGTTGTCTCTAATTAAAATAAATGTCAAAGTTCAGTTCAAAGATGATATCAGAGTTAGCTCGGGCAGTTCATTCAATGGTAGGAAAAGCTCAAAACGACATTCCACAACAAATTTAGACTCACAGCGGTGTAGCAGATACCTCACTATTATTTTCCAAATCACAAAATCCCCTGTCGCTCTCATTTGTAACAAAATATGTCCACTCAGGGGCCAAATACCTTCTAAAGGCACTTGGGCTCTCTTCGATCTCCTGAGAGCAGGCTGGTTGTCCTCATTGCAACTTAAATCTGGTGCTTCAGTTTCCTTTGGGCCAATATGATGTATGTTCCACAGACAAACTCTCTCTCTTTCCTTCCTTCTCAGCCAGCCTGCTCCAGCTCCAACTCAGCTGGTTACACCATCAGGCCCTTTGCCAGGACCAAGGTTGGCTTCCACTTGTACCACAGGCCAAGACTCTCTTTCTGTCTCGATTCCAGACACTGACACATCAGGGCCACCCTCCGGCAGAGGGTATTCTATTGCAGATTCTTGGGCTGCCACTGAACTCTGAGGCCCCCGCCTCCTCTCTGCCGTACCCTCAGCTCCTTCTTGGTGCTCCTCAGTTGTTGTCTGCATTTCAGATAGAGGCACTGTCACATCATCAAGGGGACACTCTACTCTCTGAGTATGGGAGGCAAGCACTCAATTGGGCAGACCCCCACATTTAACTGCAGTGTTTGTTATGAGGTTGACCTGGACGGGCCCCCCAACGAGGTTCCAAACACATTTTCCGAACGTACATCTTCACCAAAACCCACTCTCGGGGACTGAGGTTATGGCACTGCTGCTAGTGCAGAAGGGTGCTGGCAGCTCCAACCTGATTAGACACAGAGCGCACCTCATCAGCAAGTCCTTTGCAGTAGTCAAAAACCATGTCATCTGTAATATTTACAAGCACATTTACAGGGACTGCAGGAAGCCTCCTTGCTTGACCCATGATGATTTCATAGGAAGACAGTTCTGTCCTCCGACGAGGATTGCTGTGAAGCTTCATCAATACTAAAAGCAAAGCATCCGGTCACTTCAGAAATGATGATGTACACACTTTAGGTAGCCGGTATTTCAGGATGCTATTTACCTGCTTCACAATTGAAGAAGCCTCAGGCCGATAGCTACAGTGCAGTCTCTGTTCCACTTGCAATGCTGCACACAACATTATTAAAATGAGTTCCACGGTCTGACTCCAGTGAAGTTGGGAAACTGAACCTAGGGATACATTTTCTGCAACAACAACTTAGCTACAGTGAGATTGTCATTTTTCCAGGTTGGGTAAGCCTCAGTTCAACAAGATAAAATACACACAATCACTAGGACATGTCTCAGCCTGTTACACACAGGCATCTCGATGAAGTCCAGCTGCATCCTATTAAATGGTCCTCCTGATCTTCCAATATGGCTCAGCATCACTGGTGTCCTTTTCTCTCCATTCGTCTGTGTCATACAGCACATCTGTTGCACAAACATTCAGCCATCAACCTAAATCAGGGTGTAAACCAATCCTGTAGAAACAGCCTGACCATTGCATCCCTCCCAACTTGTGAGGGACAAGGAAATGCCTAGTCATCGGGTCCAACAAATTATCCAGCAATCCAGGTCGTCCATCTGCCGACACCCAGATTTCATCATCCCTTTTCACACAACCTGCTCTGACCCAACCCTGCTGTTCAGACTCTGGTACTTCCTCCTGCAATCTATTCACTTCCTCCCAAGTATCAGCCATTGCCAATAAAAGGCTGTAGTTTTGATTCATTTACATATTCTCTATTACAGGTTTGGGACCCATGACCTCAATACTGTGCAACTTTGTCAGCATAACGGTTGCCAACCGTTACATAGTCATTTCAGCTCCAGTGTGCCGAACCCTTTACAACTGAAATCTCTTTAGGAAACTGCAATTCTTCCAACAATTTCATAACATACTCCCTGTTTCAAATAGGGTATCCCGATTAAATCGTAAATTCCCTTTGTGGCCATAACTGTCCAAAGTAATGGACCATTCCAAAATCGTGTTGACTATCAGTAAAAACAGTCACTTTCAATTGTTCTGAAACACAGCAGGCTCTAGTAAGAGCAATCAGTTCAGCCACTTGTGCAGCGGCTACACCTCAAAGTCAGGAGGCTTCCATTTGCCACTCAACTGCACAGACTGCATAAGCAGCTCTTAGTGTTCCCCAATCATCTCTTAAGCATGAGTCATCCACAAATCGTACATAATTAGACTCGGCCAGAGGCTCATTTTGAACATCTGGACTCAGCTTGATGAATAATTCCGTGGCATCAAGACAGTCATGCTCTACCTCCCCATCATCATTTTCTTCTTCCGGCAATGGTAACAAGGTAGCAGGATTCAATGAAGCACATTGCGTCGGGGTGACATTCTCAGCTTTGACTATAGTCTGTTCATATTTTGCCAGCCTGCTGTTCATGAGATGCTGAGTGCATCTACGCATCAGCAATATCTCGGCTGAGTGGGGCACCTTGAGAGTAGGAGGGTGTCCCAGGACTATTGTACGGAGCTGGCTCTCTATATAGTATACTAAAATGAAGTACAATGTCAGAGAGACAAGGGAGACCCAGATTCGTATACAGAGGCAAAAGGAGATAATACTAATGCTCTATTTGTGGTAGTGTGGGCGAGCAGTTAGGCTTATTTCAGGGTAGTGTTAAGCTTTTGTTGTACTTACAGACGTATTAATTTTTAAGACCAAGAACTTCATTCCCAGGTAAGTACTTTTTAGGTATGATTTTTCAAATTTCGGAAAATAAAAAAAATTGGGAAAATAACTCACTGTTGTGCTCAATTACGAACAATGAAAGTCTATGGAGAAAAACACATAAATGTATATAAAATCGTACAGTCGGGTCTAGGGTTTCACCTTCTAGGTTTAGGGTAGCAGCAGGCCAAAGTCCAATGTTCCACCAGCGGATCATCAGGAGCATCCCAGATTCGGCCAGGAGCAGGGTGCTGAGGTCGTTGGTAGCAGGTGTGCTACGAAGAAGAGGGCCACCTCAAAACAGGCTGCACAAGGGGACTTACAGGTAAGCCCAAGGGACCTAAAATGAGGAATTGGGTCGCAGGACCACAGGAGCACAGCTGGTTCGTCAGTACCCAGGCCAGCAGACTAGGTGTAGAGCAGATAGGTCTACAGGCTCTGTGAGTCAAGATTGTCTTTGCGGTCAGGAGCAGTCAGGTTGTAGGGATGATTTTGGGACAGCTGGTCCACTCACAGAGTAGGTCTCAGGGTCTCGAAGTCCCTTGATGGGTGCTTGCTTCCTGGGCAGTTGGAGTCCACATTCGACTCTTCATGTAGGTGTCGGTTGCAGGTGGTCTGGTACCTTAGGTATTGCTATGGCTTGGCTCCGGTAGGTTCTGGTTTCCTCCCACTGGGTGGGGGAACAGATCTGACCCTCGGGAGCTGGTGTACCACTTCTGGTTTGGTTGCTGTGTTGGCATCACAGAGGTGCTGCAAGTCAGTAAGTCGGACTCTGTGGGTTCAGTGCCTGCAGCTGCAAGGGAGTAGCTTCTCTTATCCAAGGGAGTTCTCTTGTGATTGTCAAAGGGCTGGAGGTGCTCCAGGGTTCCTGGAGGCCTCAT
Organism: Calotriton arnoldi; assembly: GCA_963921515.1. NCBI lineage: Eukaryota > Metazoa > Chordata > Amphibia > Caudata > Salamandridae > Calotriton > Calotriton arnoldi. Next base: position 129,705 of record CAWUFW010008229.1, read on the forward strand.
AGCAGCAGGTCGAGTCAGCACACCATGATGGTTGAGTTCTTGGAAGCAGCAGTCAGGGTTTCGCCCCAAAATTCTGCATCATGTACTCCGTTCAGCAACTATTCTTTGTCCATTGTCCATTTTCTTCTCAGGTCCATCAAATCTAAAGGTCAGGGCTGAGGGGTGCCATCAAAATACTAAATTTAGGGGCGTTAAAGAGGGTGACAGGTAGTAGCCAATGTGCTACCTACCTGTAGGGTGTCTACACCCTCTACGTGACCACTTCCTTTGGAGAGTGGGCACAACCCTGACCCTAATTGGCTAATTTCCTCTCAAACAAGAGGTAGGAAACTGAAAAGTGGGGTTCACATCACCTGCCCCACCTTAAGGGTGGTGCTAGCTGAATGTGGTCCCACTCCGTTTCTAACAAATTTTCCCGCCTGTCCTCCAACCAAATTTGGAGCAGAAAAGGGCTGTTGGCATCCTCCACTATCTGGAGATGCTTCAGTTGTATTTCAAAGGCAGTATCACCTTTGAAGCTTCCCTCCTTGAAATGCCATTTTGGCCTGAAAGAGGTGTCAAGCATTATTAATAAATCCAACACTGGCTTCAGTGTGGATTTATTAAGAGGAGATGTTTGGCACCAAACATCTGTGGGTACAGTGAAGCCATCTTGGAGCTGGGGAACTCGTGCTGAAAAGTATCCAGCCCATGGTCTCTATATGGCTTTCCTGTGCACTTACAATTTCCAAGAATTGACTTAGATATTGCAGGGTCATATCTGCTCCGGCAGATGTGACCACACATGTGGAATAGTGCACCCTGCCTTAGGTCAATAAGGCCTGCGGTAGGGGTGACTTACCTATACCTCATGCAGTGTCTGGGGGCATGTGTGCCATGTTGACTCTTCAGTTTTCTCTGCACCAAGACAAGCAGCCTGCAATGGCAGTTTGCACGGTCTTCTTCAGGGGTCCCTAAGTTGGTGCAATTTGTGCCGCAGCCCTAGTGTACACTCTGTAGTCCTAATGCCCTCGGACTTATACAGGGGCTGAAGTTGTGCCAATTGTGGTACAGTTTTAGGGTATGAACACTGGTACTGGGAACCTGGTTGGCAGGGACCCAGTAAACCTCAATTGCATAAAAAAACAGGCAAAAAGTGGTGGTACTGCAAGAAGAACCCAGTTTTCCACACAAGCTCCCCCCAACCCACAGGCCCGAAGACTCAGCCAAACCTGGAAGAGTCTTCCTAGTCTGTCAGGCGAGGAAAAGTAGGGAAACAGGCCGGATCGTAGCAGGGCTTAAATCCTCCTGTCTAGGTCATTCCCTCTGGGGAGCTGATCTACCTCAACATTTTCCTGACTCAAATTAAAATGCCCTTTGCCCATTTGTTTAGTGTTCTCACTCAATCTGTTTGGTTTGGGATCTGAGGTGTCCACCTCTGCTAGTTCTTACTTAACCAGCATTGTTCGGTGGCTCGTGTTGAATTTTGGTCAACCGTAGTGCCAGTCATTATAATGAAGGAGCGAGACATTCTCCATAAAAACGGATACAACATCATTACTGTCAATCAAACTAGTCCTGCCTTCAATCAAATAAAAGATGATGAAGGAAAGCTGGCCTCCATTAATAATAACAACCAGCAGCTTGGGGACTACAAAATAAGGAAGTACGGGCAAGATAGCTCTCTGTCGATCTCCGTCAGAGATGGAGGGCCTGATTCACAGAACTAACTTACGTGAAATACGTAAAGTTAGTGATTTTCGGTATTCACAGAATACACGTAGCACTACTAACTTTATGTCCGCTCCCGGGCCGGAGATTCCGGTCCTGTGGCGGAATTTCCGCCTCTTGGCCGGAATCTCCGCCTCTGGGCCGGAATCTCCGCCTCCGGGCCGGAATTCCCTCATTTAGGCCGTTTGAGCATTGAAACGGCCTAAATGAGGGTATTCCGGTCCGGAGGCGGAGATTCCGGCCCAGAGGCGGAGAATCCGGCAAAGAGGCGGAAATTCCGCCACAGGGCCGGAATCTCCGGCCCGGGAGCGGACATAAAGTTAGTATTGCTAAGTGTATTCTGTGAATACCGAAAATCACTAACTTTACGTATTTCACGTAAGTTAGTTCTGTGAATCAGGCCCGGAGTGCGTAGAATCTGGAATGGCTCTGATTCAAGACAAGTGTCACAACTGGACGAAAAATCTTGGGCTTGGGTTGCGGGAGCAATAAATAGGAATAGGTCGGGCAAGGATCGGAAATTGCCATTTTAGCGAGAAGCAAATAATAGTGTCATGGAATATAGCAGGAATGACTACTGAAAAGATGACTTTTGTGCTGGAAAATTCTCCGTCTATTGTACTATTGCAAGAAACGTGGTCCTTTGCCTCTTTTGTTCAGAAGGGTTATTTCGTGTTCGTCAAAGCAGCAGAAACCTCTAGAAGAGGCCATTCAAAAGGAGGCCTAGCAACCCTATTAAGAGAGGATACTGAGAAGAAAATGAGCTTTCTCTCCCTAATCTGCAATGCATCAGCATCAAGTATCGGAAAGAAAGAACGGCCCCTTTTTCAAGTTTTCTGGTTTTTAATATTTATTTCCCGCCTGGCACCTCAAAGGATCACTTAGTGACAAATGCATTCAAGAAAATTGAATTAATTTTGGAAGAAAGGGGGTATCCAACGATGGTAATAGCTGGGGACTTTAATGGCAAAATTTCTAATGCCCTACTCAACAAGAAGGGGAAATCTCCTCAAGAAATAGCATGCCGAATTCCATCTCCAGTTTTCCCCGATAAGATAAAAGCAGATGAAAGGGGAGAAATGCTCCTGTCATTCTCTGAAACAATAAATGGTGTTATCTTAAACGGGAGAACTGAGGGAGACCTTCCGGCGGCATGTTCCAGATTGGGCTCTCCGAGGTCTTCAATCATAGATTATTTCATCAGTAGTCTAGACCTGTTCTCGAAGGTACAATCATTATCCATTCAGTAGACACATGAAAGTGACCATGCTTTGCTCTCTACTGTAATCGAGGTGTTTAATCAGCCTACTTCCTCGTGGTCTTTATATACCTATGAAGGACGGGTGGATATAAATAAAAAAACAGGAAGGATTCACTGGAACTCTAATGCAATCAGTAAATTAAATTATACAATCTCCCAGCTCGTGCAAGTGTCTCGAAATAGAAGAGAAAATCCTATTATCAGATTCGAAGAAACTATACAGTCTGTAGTCGCCTCTTTACAGGTAAATTCTGAAAGACAAGAAATTGTTAACATTTCTAAGAAAGGATCCCAAGCTGATAATAACTCTCGCCAATTAAATAAATTGATCAGATGCCAATTTCGAGAGTTTTGTGTCGCAAGACAAGGTGAAATAAAGAAACTGAAAAAACTCCATCAATGGAAGAAAAAGAGAGATAAGCAAGCCCAAAGAGATAGAGTCTGGACTGATATACAAATTGCAGTAAAATGTAGAAACAATAAAACTTTCTTGAAGATCATATCGGAACCAATGGGGATACAAAAATCAACTCAAGCTACTCCAGTATCTTCATCAGCCTGGGAAAAGTATATTTATAAGCTTTATAAATATAATCCTCAAAACCAGAGTATTCCTAACCAGTGTCCTGCGCAGAAGCGCCAACGTGGGCAGGAACCAAGGAAAACCTCAGCTTCACAAATCTCAGCTTTTATAACCTCTGCAAGGCCATCAACAGCGTTGGGTCAGGACAAAATCCCAATTAAAGTTCTACAAAAAAACGCAGATGACTGGAGCAAATTCTTAGTACCACTCTTCCAATACTGTTTGATGAGTGGAGAAATACCAGATTCTTGGCGGGGGAGTATAGTGGTCCCTCTCTACAAAAAAGGCCAAAGAACGAATCCAGCTAATTACAGACAAATAGCTCTACTCGACGCTATGGGTAAAATCTTTGCAGCTTGTGTCCTGGATCACTTAAAAGACTGGGCCTATGCAAATAAAGTGATCCCCGAGACACAGGCTGGATTTCGCTCTAAGCACTCGACACTGGATAACATAGCTGTACTTCAGACAGTTCTTGACAAATATGTAACGTTAAATGCTCACATTTTATATTGTGCTTTTATCGATTTTTCAACCGCGTTCGATAGTATAGATAGACCGACATTGTGGAGAAAAATGGAGAATCTGGGAATCCCTTCTGATCTTCTCACAATAATAATCTCCCTACATACAGCTACTTGGTGCAGAGTCCAGATGGGGGAGAAAAAGGTTTAACTATTCAATTTCCTACGAAGAATGGATTGAAGCAGGGCTGCTTATTAGCCCCCTTACTATTCTCTATTTACATCAGTGACCTTCCTGGGCGCTTTTCCCAAATTAAGAATTTCCCTCCAAAGTTAGCACATGTTGATATACACTGCTTAATGTATGCAGATGACATCATCATACTCGATCGTACTCCAATTGGCCTGCAAAGAAATCTGAACGAATTGAGTCAATATGCGACTGAAACTTTTCTGGTCCCAAATATATCTAAAACTAAAGCACTCCCTTTCACTGGCAGAAGGAAAGCATTATCTTTCACTTGGTCACTGGGAGGTAAGCAAATTGAGACAGTAAAAGAATATGTATATTTGGGCCGTATTTTTAAGCATAATCTACAAGATACAGCCCCCCTTCAACATCTAGGGCGGAAGGCAGAATCACATGTTGGGGCATTACTGAGATTTTATCGTTCTACGGGAAACAGACACTTCAAATCGTTGTTGGAGGTCTATGGCATGAAAATCCCTCCGATATTATCCTATGCCATGGAATATACACAAATCAAAACATGGCAGCAGATAAAAATAAAGGAAGGTAGTATACTACGAAAACTGGTAAAAGTTCCCCAATCTGTGCCAGTTCAAGCTCTTCGCCTTGAGCTATCTATAACGGGAATATTCGTCCGAGTAATCTCTAACATCATAAGGGGGCATATAATCTCTTGCATGCAGCGCCAGACACATTGAGATATTTGATAAAACTGGAGACTTTTAGAGAGGGGGCGTCCCGGTACACTTTCAATAGGAACCTGCTAAAAGCACTTGAGGTCTCACAATGCACTTTAGCACTTTTACAGGATTGGTCTCCAGCTCATCTGAAGCTCTTTTTAAAACATATGGCCCCAAGAATCAGTTATGAAAGGGATAAAGAATACTGTATTCAACTAAAGCATTATAAAATCTTTGCTGAGAAAATAGTATTTAAAACACCACAGCCTTACTTACAGTTTCAATTAGAGCATGGGGCAAGGCGTTGTATCCTCCTCTTACGATTGGGCATTCTCCCTTTAGCAACTTTTATTGCTAAGTGGGAAGGCACAAATAACTCTAAAGGCATATGTGATCTATGCAAAGGCGGCCAACAAGATCTGCATCATGTTTTATTAATTTGCCCCAACCCGAGATTGGTAGAGGCTAGACAACGGTTTATATCGCCTATTCAGTTAAGATACAATGCCATGTTAGCTCAAAATCTAATTTTGCTGTGTAACTCTCCCACAAATGAATTTGTATGTTATCACTTATTTAATTTTTTAAAAAGTTTTTGTGTTATTTTAAAAACGTTTAATTTTAGTATTTCTATTACCTGTATGTTGTATAAATAGTACTAACTAATCATTTTTAATTAGAAATTCAACAGTTTGATTCAAGTGCCAAGAATAATAATTGTAAATATCTGTATTTGTTGATCTCTTGTGAGGTCTGAATCAAATAAAAAAAATAGAATTTTGAATTTGAATTACTTAGCCAGGGCAACCCCCAGCTTACCCAAAGAGGTTACCTACAGCTTGAGTTGCCCCACCATGATTAACAGGGTCAGGGGGCCTATCTTTCTATTTGACACAGGGTCAGACCACCATGCCAAGAACAGTGCAGCATAAAGGCTAACACCCAGCAGAGGCCACTGACAGCTGTCAGTGCCCAGAAAAACACCTTGAGCTCTTCACTGACAGGTGAAGAAGCTAACCTACAGGTTTCTTGAGGTTCAGGTTGCCTGTCTACTGCCTTAGAGTGGGGGTTACTACCTCCTGTAGTACACACACCCTTCTTCCACCCTCTTTTCTGTCAGCTGAGGAGCCACCATCTCAAGCTGAACAGCTGCCTTACTAGTCTGGACTTTTGGGGGGACAGGTGGGGCTGCACCAGTGCCATCTTTGGAGTTCTCCCCTACTGGGGTAGAATCTCCTTGGCTCACTGGAACTTTGGCTAAAAGTTGTCCACCTTTCCTACCCTTTCTCTTGTTCTTTTGGGGCTTACTTGCACTAGCTGCAGGCTCAGCCCTCCTAAAATCCTTGGGTAGGGACTGGCACTGGACCAGTACCTCTTTTTGTCTCAGATCAAATTCTAGGTGGCCATTTCTAAGGAGACAGTCAATGGGGGGGGGGTCTTTACTGACTACCACCATTCTCAAACTAAGGGGCCCAGCTATTTCTAGGGGCACTACAGCCGCAGGTCTAACAGTGTTCACCCTAAGATGGCAGGGTATGCTCAGATGTGGATCCCTTGCTCACTTTGCCACTGAATTCAAGCTTGCCTGGCTGATGAGGGGTGTTACCCCGAAACCAGTCCCAGGATGCTTGTTTCTGGTCCAGGGAAGACATGGCTTTGCAGTTTGGGCTGGACTGTTCCCATGAGGCACAGGGTCAAGACTGATTTGCATATAGCTTTGTCTGAACTGGGGTGGCGAAGTGAGCTAAAGAACGATGATGGATTCAACCCAGATCTGTGACTGGGGGTGAGTGTCTGAAAAGTTTCAGCTCTCCCTCCATCATCTCCTTGTGTTTGCTTTGTTCGCCCTAAGTTGGCAGGGTATGCCCAGACGTGGGTCCCTTGCTCACTTTGCCATTGGATTCAAGCTAGCCTGGCTGATGAGGGGTGTTACCCCGAAACCGGTCCCAGGATGCTTGTTTCCGGTCCAGGGAAGACATGGCTTGGCAGCTTGGACTGGACTGTTCCCATGAGGCACAGGGTCATGACTGATTTGTATATAGCTTTGTCTGAAATGGGGTGGCGAAGTGAGCTAAAGAACGATGATGGATTCAACCCAGATCTGTGACTGGGGGTGAGTGTCTGAAAGGTTTCAGTGATCCGTCTGTCATCTCCTTGTGTTGGTATGTACCAACTTACACAGGCTGCAATGGCAGGCATGTAGTTCCATTTTGCATGGCCTCTCATGGGTGGCATAATACATGCTTCAGCCCATGGGAGGCCTCTGGGGTACCTATGCCCTGGGTACCATATATGAGGGACTGACAATGGTACCCCGGTATCCAATCTGGAGTGTACCTAAGTACATACATAACAGTTTAGGGAGAAAGCAGATAGACTGGGGTCCTGATTAGCAGGTTCCCAGTCAGATTAGTCAAAAACAGTATTACATTTAGCAAAAAGTGGGGTTACCCATAAGAAGCAGATCCTACTTTCCTACACAACTCCCCCCCCAAACGCTAGGAGATGAGATTAACCTAACCCAGTTGAGTCTTCATTTTCTAAGTGGAAATATCTTGAGAGTCCATCTGCATTGGCACAGTTACTCCCAGGTCTATGTTCCACTGTTTAGTCCATTCCCTGTAAGGGAAATGGACCACCTCAAAAGTTTGGGGTTTTCACCATTCATCTGTTTTAGCCATAAGAGGGGCCTATGGTCTGTCTGAACAATGAAATGAGTGCCAAACAAGTGCCTCAACTTCTTCAGGGCCCAGACCACAGCAAAGGCTTCCCTCTCTATAGCTGACCAAAGTTTCTCTCTGGGGGTCAACCTTCTGCTAATAAAAGCTACTGGTTGATCCTGGCCCTCTGCATTTAGTTGTGACAACACAGCCCTTACCCCCAACTCAGATGCATCTGTTTGGACAATAAATTGCTTGGAGTAGTCAGGACTCTGCAGAATGGGAGCAGTGCACATGGCCTGCTTGAGATTCTCACATGCCTTCTGACAGCTAACTGTCCACTGAACCTTCTTGGGCATTCTCTTAGAGGTGAGATCATTCAAGGGAGTCACTGTAGACCCATACCCTTTTACAAATCTCCTGTAATACCCAGTCAGGCCCAAGAAAGCTCTGACCTGAGTCTGGGTAGTTGGAGCAAGCCAGTCCATTGTGGTCTGGATTTTGCTCTGTAATGGTTGAACCTGGCCTCCACCCACAAGGTGGCCCAGGTACACAACCTTGTTCTGCCCTATCTGGCACTTAGTCTGCTTTCTGCAGAGCCTCCAAAACATTCTTCAGGTGGAACAGGTGATCCTCCCAGCTGAAGCTAAAGACAGCTTTATCATTAAGATGTGCTGCACTATAGGCTTCCAGACCTGTGAGAACCTTATTCACCAGCCTTTGGAATGTGGCATGTGCATTCTTCAAACCAAAGGGCATAACAATAAATTGATAATGCCCACTAGCGGTTGAAAATGCAGTTTTTGGTTTGGCATCCTCAGCTAGTCTGATTTGCCAATAGCCAGCAGTGCCAAATGTGCTTAAAAACTTGGCTGAGGCCAAAGTATCAATAAGCTCATCTGCCCTAGGAATTGGGTGAGCATCAGTCCTAGTGACTGCATTGAGTCCCCTGTAGTCCACACAAAACCTCATCTCTCTCTTACCACTCTGTGTGTGAGGTTTAGGTACCAGGACTACTGGGCTAGCCCATGGGCTATCTGAGGGCTCAATCACTCCCACTTCCAGCATCTTTTGAACCTCTGTCCTGATGCAATCTCTGACATGGTCAGGCTGCCTGTAGATTTTCTTCTTGACAGGTAGACTCTCACCTGTGTCCACTTCATAGGTACACCAGGTGGTTTGACTGGGTGTCAGATAAAACAATTGCCTCTATTGATTGAGGACCTTCCTACAATCAATCTGTTGTTGATCAGTGATGCTGTCTGCCAAGACTACACCATCAACTGACCCATCATCAGGGTTTTGTAAGAGGAGATCAGGGAGAGGGACACTCTCTCCCTCCTGTACCTGATCAGTTGCCATGAGCAAGCCCATGTCAGCCCTGTCTATGAAAGGTTTGAGTCTGTTCACATGGAGCACCCTATGGGGGCTCATAGGAGTGCCAAGGTCCACCAGGTAGGTGACCTCACCTTTCTGCTCAATTATGGTATGGGGTCCATTCCACTTGTCTTGGAGGGCTGCTGGGGCCACAGGCTCCAGCACCCATACCTTCTGCCCTGGTTGGTAAACAGTCAGAACAGCCTTTTGGTCATGCCAAGCTTTTTGTAATTCTTGACTTGCCTCAAGGTTTTTACTGGCCTTCTTCATGTACTCAGCCATCCTGGAGCGGAGACCAAGTACATAGTCCACTATGTCTTGTTTAGGAGGTTTGAGAGGTAACTCCCATCCCTCCTTCACCAAACACAAGGGACCCCTAACTGGATGCCCAAACAGAAGTTCAAAAGGGCTGTAGCCAACCCCCTTTTGTGGGACCTCTCTGTAGGCAAAGAGAAGGCAGGACAGGAGAACATCCCATTTTCGCCCGAGCTTTTCTGGGAGGCCCATGATCATGCCCTTGAGGGTTTTGTTGAACCTTTCAACTAACCCATTGCATTGTGGGTAATAGGGTGTGGTGAACTTGTAGTTCACTCCACACTCCTTGCACATTGCAGTGATATAACTTGACATGAAGTTTGTACCCCTGTCAGTTAAGACCTCCTTAGGGAAACACACTTTGGAAAAAATTCCCAGGAGGGCCCTGGCCACCACAGGAGCTGTGGTAGACCTAAGGGGAATGGCTTCTGGGTACCTAGTTGCATGGTCCACCACCACTAGGATATAACTGTGCCCAGATGCTGTTAGAGGGTTCATGGGACCAATTATGTAAATCCCAACCCTTTCAAAGGGAACCCCCACCACTGGTAGTGGTATGAGGGGGGCCTTTGTGGTACCACCTGACTTACCACTGGCTTGTCAGGTGGTACAGGAGTGACAAAACTCCTTTGTGTCCTCAGACATGTGAGGCCAGTGAAAGTGAGGGACAAGCCTGTCCCAAGTCTTACTTTGGCCTAAGTGTCCTGCCAATGGAATGTCATGTGCTAGGGTGAGTAGGAAGCCCTTAAACTTCAGAGGTATGACCAACCTTCTGGTGGGACCAGCACCCACTGACAGTTCCAGCAGCCTCAGCAGCAGCTTGCTGTCTGAGGGGTTCAAGAGAGGGGCAGGTTTGCTGCTCCAAACTCAGGACTGCCCTGGAAGGGCCCCCTGTCCCCAAGAACTCAACCTGATCAGGTTCAAACTCATCCGAGACAGTCCCTTCACAGGGGCTAAGATCATCTCCCTCTAGAGACTGATCATCACTCGGAGTCTGGGGGAAGACACAGCCTTACCCCTCCTGCTCCTTCTCTTGGAAGGCACCTGGTCCATTGTTCCAGGATCCAGGGCCTGTTCAGTGGTTGACAGTTTGGCTTGTGACCTATTCACAGCAAACACATCTGCAGATATGCCCAACATTGCTGCATGAGTCCTTAGTTCCACTTCAGCCCAAGCTGAAGTTTCCAAATCATTGCCCAACAAACACTCTACTGCTAGGTCTGAACTTACCACAACTTTTTTAGGGCCAGTTACCCCTCTCCAACTTAAATTAACAACTGCCTGGCATTGTTTGCATTGGTCACTTGGTATATTTCTCCAAGTATGATTTGGTCAGGGGCCACAAGATCTTCTGTCACCATAGTCACACTTGCCCCTGTGTCCCTGTATGCCATGGCCTTCTTACCATTTATCAAAGGCTGCTGTCTATATTTGCCCAGGTTACTGGACTGACAAATAAGGTGGCAAAATCCATGCAACCATCACAGACAAGCACAGCCTGAGTTGGAGTTCTGACTAGGCCAGAACCTATCTTAGAGCCCAAGGTTAACCTCCTAATCCCTAGTTCCCTGTACCACCAATTGTGCTGGGGGCGCAGTTGCCTTAGGGGCAGTGGTGGTAGGAGGATTTTCCTTGGCTTTTGGACAATCAGCATTCTTTGCCCAATGGGTTTTCACCTTACAAAAGCAACCCCAAGGTTTATTTTTGCCTTACCCTTTGTTGGACTGTGACTCCCCCCCAAGATGCAGGTTTTTGGGGCCCTGATGAAGACTCTTTTTTGTCTGTACCCTTGTCCCCACCCTACTCTTGAGTTTTAGAATCTTGCTTCTTCTGGTCACCACCAGTGTTCTGTTTTTTTTTTTTTGCTTCACCCTGGTTCTGATCCACTTATCTGCCTTCTTTCCCAATTCTTGGAGAGAAGTCAGATCAGAGTCTATCAGGTATTGATGCAACAGCTGATTTTGGCAATTATTAAGGATCTGCTCCCTCATAATCAAATTGTACAATCCCTCAAAGTCATGCACCTTGCTGCCAAGTAACCAACCTTCCAGAGCCTTAATAGCACTGCCCACAAAGTCTACCCAGTCCTGATTCTGTGCCTTCTGGGTGTCTCTAAACTTAATCCTGTACTGTTCAGTGGTTAAGCCAAGCCCATCAATGAGAGCACTCTTCAAAGCTTAATAATTATCAGCATCCTCTTCTCTAACAGTGAGGAGCTTATCTCTACCTTTGTCAGCAAAGGAGAGCCACAAAATAGCTGCCCACTGCTCTTGAGGGACCTTCTGTACTTTACAGGCCCTCTCTAAAGCAGTTATCCATTTGTGGATGTCATCCCGAACATGGTAGGGAGGGACAATCTTTCTCAGGTTCCTATTGTCAAAGGAATGTTCCTTAACTCTAGGGACACTGTTGCTGCCACCATGGGACTCTAGTCCCAATTTTATTCTAGCTCTCTGGACTTCTAGGGACTCTTTGTCAAGGGCCAACTGCTCTTTCCTGAGTCTAAGCCTAGCTTTCTCAAGTTCAAGGAGTTGGTATTCCCTATCAAAAGAGTGGTCCTTCTTGCTAGATACAGAGGTCCCTACAGTTTGTCCTGAGTGATTAGACTCTGCAGAGGGAGATCTAGATCTCCTTGGTAAACTCTGCACTCTTCCAGGAGGAACAAGGGGGGCCCTCAAGGCCTTCCCCATCTTCCTCCTGAAGATGAGTTGTCCAGGTGGGAGCCATCAGGTTCCCCCTGGTCCAGGTTAGATTCTAGGTCAAAGAGGGATCCCCCTCCAGTCCTTTCTTCATACCATGGCCTACCCACTCTGTCCTGTTCATCTGACCCAGGAGTCTTCCTTAGGTCATCTAACAGCAACACCTCTACCAGGCGTTGAGTGTTGGCACTCCTCCCTGTCTTCAGCTTCCTAGAGGCACACCGTGCTTTCAGTTCCTGAAACAAAAGTTCACTGTATCTAGAAGGCAGAGAGCCACTGGCATCTCCTTTAGTAGACATACTAAGTGTGGTGTGGTGTTGCACCTACCTAACCTAGTGGGAGCTAAACTCTTAATTTGGAGAAAGGGTGTGCTATACCCTTAACTACCCAACCCCAAGCTCAGTAGAACTTACTTTTTCTAAGCTTGTATTATATGTGCCTAGCACTTAGTGTTTTTTCAGTTAATCAATACAAAGATCTATCTGGTAAAACAATGCAGGCTTGAATCCCAACCGCTGCACACCAATGTGAGAGGCTGGCCTGGTATATGCTGTCCACTAATTAAAGTGCGCACCCTGCACCAGTCCAGACAACCCTTAAGGTGATTTAAGAGGTCTCAGACAACCTTAGAAAGCTATCCAAGTGGTAGCTGTGGAAAGCAGCCTTCAGGCTAAGTCTTGAAGGAGTGTAAAGCAGCTTCTTTTACCAGAATGCAATCTTATTGTATAGATTAAATGAAAGGAAAACCACACAATAGTTATAAAAAATATGTATTTATTATATAACACTATCTAGTATGTTACAGTATCTCCTACATGGAGATAGACACAAAGCACACAATACTTAAGCAAATAAACGACAGTAAATAGCACTAATACACAGTGGGCCCCAAGGGGGTAACAAAACATATACTAAGAAAGTGGTATAAGAACCACGACTCGAGTCAGGACAAGTCTTCCCCCTCCTACCACTCTCCACGCGGAAGACCCTGATGCAAGCATTGGTCCTGAGCCGCCTGGACTACTGCAATGCCTTGTTGATTTCAGCCAAGGAATCTTCCTTGAACAAATTGCAGGTAGTCCAGAATACGGCTGCCCGGCTAGTGACTAATGCGCCCCCCAGATCAGCCTCCCTCCCCATACTCAAAAAGCTACACTGGCTCCCTATCCGCAAAAGGATCAAATTCAAGATTTGCTGCATGGTCTTTAAATCCCTAAACAACTTGGGGCCACGATATCTGACAGATAAGCTGGTCAGATACATACCAACCAGGACCCTTCGTTCTGGGTCCAAGGATCTCCTCCACATGCCCCGTATACAACAAACTCGGTTGGGGGGGGAAATCTTTCTCCTATCTAGCTCCACTCTACTGGAACCAACTGCCCACCCATCTACGGCTTTGCTCCAACTATCTAGTTTTCAGAAAGCTGCTAAAAACCACACTGTTTTAATGCTCTTTCCCCTAGTAGGCTAAGGCAGTCGCAGCACGGAGATACCCCGGTTGGGGTGATTCGGGCGCTCTATAAATGATATAAATAAATAAATAAATCACTGGGACCCCAAGGAACCACCCAAGGTGAGTAGATAGGGACCCCGCAGAGGACAGGTGCAGTGTGGGAACACGACTGCGTGCTCCATACAACTCTATGTGAAAGTCGCGGTTGAAGTTTTAGAGATTAAGCACCCTTCCCAGTGGACAACGAAGAAACCCTGCGGAAGACAGAAGGTTGGAGAGACACCCTACCCGTGGATACCTAAGTACCCAAGTTACCTAACCCAGGGGAGCCGGGTGCATAGGTGTGAAGTGGCGTCCGAAACCACCGTCCAACCCAGTGGAGGACTTCGAAGAAGAGCCACTGCTGGAAGGGAGAAGAATGTCTGTTGGAATCCAAACGTGGATTCGTGTCGAAGAGTACCTGAAAGCAGAGTGGACAGAGTCTGGGTCACTTCAGGGTGACCAGGGGCTCGGTAGACAAATGCCCACCGATGACGGGTGCTTCAGGATAGTTGAGGGGGTCCTTGACTCTGCAGCTGCGGGGAGCAGGCGATGTCGAGGATAACCAGGAGCCGATTACGAGCTGTCCCAGAAGGATGTCAAGTGCTGAGGGGTCAGAGTCCGGCGGGAGCACCAACAAGCCTTGGCAACGGCAACCCACACAGAAGGTCAAGGAGGTGTACGGTTCGGACCAGCAAGGTCCAGGAGACTCACCACACAGGGGAGTTAGGGCAAGCCTGGAGCAACCAGGGGAGCCCAAGAAAAGCAAAGTTGACCCTCAAATTGACCCACAGGCCGGAGGCACAGGAGTCGCGAGAGGATCTCAAGCAGCTTCACAAAACAACAGGCCACGGAGCAAACGGTGCGAGGTGATGGAAGATCATTGTAGGAAGGTGTGCCAGATGTTGGGGCTACTCGGAGCCCAATGCACTTGTTAAGGAATTGCCAACAAGCACATGCATTTGCAAAAGTACGCGGTGCATAAGGGTTCGGGTATTGCAGCCCCCATGAGGATTTCTGACTTCAAACTTGGTGAGAGGGCAGCTCCGACCTCGAGGGACGTAGAAACCCACCTCCTGTGTTGCTGAGCCTTTCAGAGTCTGTAGGAGCTCGGGCTCAGCAGACCAGTCAGCAGTGTTGGGGTGCCTGCGAATGCAGGGGAGTGACTCCTTCACCCCAAGGGAGATTATCTTCAGGTGTCTTTGATGCTCCACAGGTCCTGCACGGATCCTGTATGGTGCACAGGCACAGACAATGCAGCAGACTGAGAGGGAGACGGAGTCAGGCCCAAACGAAGTCCAGCGAAGTCCAGAGTGCCCAGACGGTCGAAGTGCAGTGGTTTCAGGTTAGAATTTTGTCCACGACGAATCCAAGGTCCTACAGCCAGGCAAGCCCTTACGTACCCACGGGGGAGGGTTGGAAAGATTCAGGGGACCCTCCCAGGTGAGGGTCTGAACAGTGGGGAGGTTACTCCCATGTCCTTTGTCCAGTTTTGTGCCAGAGCGGGAGCCAAAGGCTCCCAGGACTGGTTTGAACTGGACTATGTACAGGGACACCAAATGTGCCCCTCATGCACACTTTCAGTCACTGGCAAGCGCACCCACCCAGCCCTAATACACTAAATCCTGCCTGGGAGGTGGTCACAGCTCCCTGTGACAGGATGCCTATTGTTCTGCCTTCCCCTGCTCGAGCTTGGCTCAGCAGCAGGAGGGCAGAAATGTGTCTCTGGTCGGCAGCAACTATTTTGTGCTGTCCGGAATTAGAAGGCTGGTACCGGGAACACCAGGGACCCCATGAAGCTCGCTTCTGAGGGGTGGAATCATACCTCCCACACCGGTTACCGGTGAGGGGGTATGATTCCAACATGTTTGACACCAAAGACGATAGGGTTTGTTTCAGCCATTTTAGAGTTGGTCATCACGCGGTCGCGTAATGCCCCTCTATATGTTGTATATGGCTGCTTCACTGAAAACCCAGGAGAATGGACTCCGTATGCTAAAGGGGTGTCCTGCTCATGCTCACTTAGAACCAAGCACCCTGCCCTCAGGATTGTAAAGGCCTGCTATAGGGGTGACTTATAGGTTTTAGGTGCAGTGACACTTAGATATAGTAAACCTATATATTAGGTAAGTGGTGCATGCACCAACTTACACAGGCTGCAATGGCAGGCTAGTAGTTCCATTTTGCATGGCCTCTCATGGGTGGCATAATACAAGCTTCAGCACATGGGAGGCATCTGGGGTACCTATGCCCTGGGTACCTGGATACCATATACTAGGGACTGACAAGGGTACCCTAGCATCCAATCTGGAGTGTACCTAAGTACATAACATAACAGTTTAGGGAGAAAGCAGATAGACTCAGGTCCTGATTAGCAGGATCCCAGTCAGACTAGTCAAAAACAGTATTACATTTAGCAAAAAGTGGGGGTAATCATAAGAAGCAGATCCTACTTTCCTACAAATGACATCCCCTGGGATAACCCTTATTCTCTATGTCTCACCTGGAATATACTGGTTGGAGATTCTGTTGAATAAAAACCAGTTTTGAAGAAAATAGTTTGTCAAACTGTAAAAACTACACCAGTTCCATTTTCCACACATTTTGTCCTACTCTTGACAGCTTGAGCAAAAATCTTGGAACCTTTATAGAACAGGATGAAATCTACTAAGTTGAATGAACATATAATTTAAGGCCAGATGTATGAATCATTTTTGCATTTGCAAACGGCCCAATTCTCAAAATCAGGCCGTGAATGCAAAAATGCCTTTTCTGATGTGTAAAGTCTAAAGTCTGACTCAGTAACCTGTTACCGAATCGCAATTTGGGTTTGTGAATCGGTATTTGGAAGGGGCGTGTTTGGGGCGCTCCTTCCAAATACCAATTCTCATTGATATGTTTGAATGTTTTGCAACGGAAATGCGGTCGCAAAAAAATCACACTTTACCACCAACTCACAGTTAATGGCAACCCATTCGCAAATGGAAAGGTGTCCCCTTGGGACCCCTTCCCCTTTGAGAATGGTTGATTAAATATTTTTTTAAAGCAGGCAATGGTCCCACCGACCAGTGTCCACTGTTAAAAATTAAAATTCAACTTTTTATTTTTATGTTTAAACATATCCAATTTTCCTTTAAGGAAAACAGGCTGCAGTTTGAAAATAATGATTGCTTTATTTAAAAGCAATCACAGACATGGTGGTCTGCTGACCCCAACTGGCCACCATCCCTGTGATGGCAGTGAATCATAGTGGGTCACAAATTGCGACCTGTATCATTAAAATTCGTGAGGCAGGTCTATTTGCGACCCACTATAAATCGCTGTATAGGGAATAGTGGCTAAACAATCTCTTTGTATGTTAACAATAGCGATTTTCAAATAGCGATACGCAAAAAATCACAATTAGGTCATCGCTATTACTATTGTTCGTACATCTAGCCCTTAGTGGAGTATAAAGACTCTAAGAAAGACTCAAAAAGGTATGAAAATCCACAAAATCTACCATCTTCCCCCATCACACTCAATTAAAGGAATAACGAATCTCAAATACGCTTTAAAGGGAGATTCTATTGAAGAATTCCCTTTCAAAAAAATGTTTTGATTTTGGATCACATTCCACCCAATAGGGCAGCCCACTGATGTCTCAGATACAAACTTCTTCCAGTACGCAAGAAAACTACATGGTACTTAACGGAAAGAGGTACACACATTTTATGATTAGATTAATTAAACTCCTTAAAATACATTAAATATTCACAATTATTTTTAAAATAAATTCAATTTGTCTGCGAAATATGTCATTAAACAAAGTTCCAAAAATGTTTTTTAAAGAAACTACTGCAGTCAAGTCTGGAACGATGTCTGAACAAGAAGGTTTAGAGTCGAGACTCAATAAATATGAAATAGCGCCTAAGAACTGACATTCTTCTTCTTTATTTGTTTGGGGGACAAACAATATATTTGCTGCAAGGATTATGTCATTAAAACGTGATGTCAACGATGAGGCAGCATCTGAAGCATAAGGATCATTCTGATATAATGTCCTTACAGGCTCTTTTCTTATCTACTGCAATAAAATATTGGTGAACTTTCAGATCAGCTCAGTGTTGGAACCTTCTAAGCTGGCTATCATAGATTAACGCGATACAAAAGGGGATGATGGACGGAACGTTTGAGCCAATCAAACACTCACCCCCAGTCAACTGATCTGGGTTTAATCCATCATCATTCTTTAGCTCACTCCACCACCCCAGTTCAGACATGGCCATATGCAAATCAGTCTGACCCTGTGCCTCATGGGAACAGTCCAGCCCGAACTGCCAAGCCATGTCTGCTGGGACAAGGAAGAAGGAGATACCCCCGCCAACTTAGGGCGACCAAAGCGATACAAAAGGGGATGATGGACGGAACGTTTGAGCCAATCAAACACTCACCCCCAGTCAACTGATCTGGGTTTAATCCATCATCATTCTTTAGCTCACTCCACCACCCCATGAATGCCAGAAACCGGTCCTAGGATGCTTGTTTCCGGTCCAGGGAAGACATGGCTTGGCAGTTCGGGCTGGACTGTTCCCATGAGGCACAGGGTCAGACTGATTTGCATATGGCCATGTCTGAACTGGGGTGGTGGAGTGAGCTAAAGAATGATGATGGATTAAACCCAGATCAGTTGACTGGGGGTGAGTGTTTGATTGGCTCAAACGTTCCGTCCATCATCCCCTTTTGTATCGCTTTGTTCGCCCTAAGTTGGCGGGGTATGCCCAGACGTGGGTCCCTTGCTCACTTTGCCACTGGATTCAAGCAAGCCTGGCTGATGACGGCTGGAATGCCAGAAACTGGTCCTAGGATGCTTGTTTCCGGTCCAGGGAAGACATGGCTTGGCAGTTCGGGCTGGACTGTTCCCATGAGGCACAGGGTCAGACTGATTTGCATATGGCCATGTCTGAACTGGGGTGGTGGAGTGAGCTAAAGAATGATGATGGATTAAACCCAGATCAGTTGACTGGGGGTGAGTGTTTGATTGGCTCAAACGTTCCGTCCATCATCCCCTTTTGTATCGTATCATAGATTAACAGCAAGTTATTATTGTAGTGAGTTAAAAAGTGGTTTAAAAAGAAGTTCTATCATCTTTGAATTTGGGGCAAATCCATAAGAGATGCACAGGTCATTCAAAATGGTATTGGCAGATTCTGAAGCTTTGGTCGGGGTCTTTTGATTTCCATGGTAGAGCTCTATCTTTTGATGGGAGTAGACTGAGCCAGTATTCACTGGCGGCCGCCACAAGTAAAAAGTCGTGGGTCGTTGGAGGGGGAGCGGGGGAGCGCAGGAGTGGGAGCGCAGGGGTTAATAATCATTTTTTTAAAAAGGAACTTACCTGAAGCTGCCTGCCACCTCCCGTGTCGTGCCTCGGAGTTCTTTCTCCTTCTTCCTTGTCCCAGCAGGCACTGGGACAGAATCACAGATTCCCTGTGCAATCCCCGTGCTGCTCTCATGCTATGAGAGCAGCGCGGGGATTGGCCTGAGCGGGCTGGTTTGACCTCCACTCAGGACAGGAAGTCTGTGCTGTTCTCCAACCAGGCTGTTCAATACACTCCGGTTGGAGAAACCTAAGTGTGCATGTGTGTTTGGCCAGCCTAAGACGGCTGGCCAAACACACATGCGCTCTTAGAAGTGCACAAACCAGTCCTCCTCTTCTCCCATGGCCCTGGCCCAACTCCTCTCTATGCACGCTGGCATTTGTCAGCAGGTGAAAAATAAAACGATGATAGAATATTGTTTATTTTTCACCTGCTGGATCTGAGCCACTGGGGCAACGCTCCTCCGCCATTGCGGAGGAGGCTCCCCTGCCAGAATTGCAGAAATGTCATCTTTACTTTCAAGGTGTACAAAAGCTGCAGATAATCTCGGGGTCCGGGTTGTTTATAAGAGTTAAAGACTAACCACAGGTTGGATCATTTGCTGAAAGCATTTTTATCCTAAAGAAAAGCAAACTTTTTAGCCATTCTGTTGCCGACCTTTTTGAATAAGTTATGTCTTATTGTTCCACATCATATGTCTTGTAAGCCCATCATTTTTAATGAAGTTGTAGGCAGGTTATGCCATTGATTTGCATGGGGGGCTGTTATTTATTTGCTATTTCCAGACAGATGTGAAAGCCTACTTTATTAGAATTAGAATTTTTCATTTTGGGAGACCGCATTCCAGCGTAATATGACTTTGAGATGAGTTTGGCGGAAGGCAGAAGAATTTCTTATGTAATTTTTCTATGATGGTGGGCTATGTCATTTGGGAGTGCAGCCAGACCAGACGTTAAAGCTGGATCTAATTTGCTTCTAATGGTTTTCAACAGTGGTTTGAACAATGGCCCCTCTAATTTAGAATGTAGAAGTTTGAATACATATGTCAGGGTGCTTGCTTTTTTCTTTAAGAAAGATTTGTTCCCTAGGGAGAAGCCTCGTAGTCGAACATTATGTCTAGCTATTTGAACGAACCCACAATTTCGACTTTTCGATTGTTTTCAACCAGGCCACTTGTTTTTTAAGTTCGACCCTATGACCATCATTTTGGTTTCCTCCAGATTAATCTCAACGTTGTTGTTGTTGCAATAAAATACCGATTTGTCCAATGATCATTGTAAATCAATCGGAGATTTGCTCATCAAGAGAGTATCATCTGCATATTGTAGGATTGGTAGATGTTTTTGGGATAACTTTGATAGATCAGATTAAAGTTTTTCCAGGACATGGGTTAGATCGCTACAAAAATTATTGAAAAGGGCTAGAGCCAATATGCAGTCTTGATTAAGCCCACTTGAATTGTAGATTTTCCAGTATATCACACCTACCTTGGTTACTGATTTATGGTCTGACCCATGTCTCAGTAAATGAAAGCTGTATACCCTTTAGAATTAGGGGAGAAATTGACCATTTGGACAGTTATGATCACAGTAGCTGCCGCAATACTTTATTGAATGCTGACTCCAGGTCAATAAAGCTGGTATACAATGTTGTTTTTGTCTGTAGTGTTCTTAAGATTAGGGCTGCAAAGGTGATAATAATTTGGTCAATGCCTACTCCTCGTCAGAAACCAGTTTGTGTTAGAAGAATTACCTTCTGATCTTCCAACCATTCTTCTACATCTTCTAATTTGCAATTTGCAAAGTATTCTGCTTCTGTATCCAACGGAGCTATCAGTCTGTAATTTGAAGGGTTGGTGATAGCTTCTTTTTAATAATTGGCTGCAGAATTGATCCATGCCAAGAATCAGGGATTGCTTGGAGATGTATACATTCCATAAAGAGTTGGGCAAACAGAGCAGACCAAATGCAAAAGCTGATTTTAAAGACTACACCCAGCAGGTCATTTGGACACAGTGTGCCATCTTTTCTCCCCTTTACAATTATAACGGTAAACAGTTGCTTGAACTTTAATGTCGCTCAAAGATGGTGAGTTGTTGAGGGGAAGAATGTCATATAAAGATTATAGAAAAGAATCCAACTTTTTTATGTGATGGTTTGTGTTTCCAGCAGGGGATAATTGATCTGCCAATAATAAGTGTCCAGAATTGTTTTGGGGTTGCCTTTATTACAGGCACCTAGTAAGGTGTTGCAGAGTTTCTCCTGCACCAGTTTTTGCTGTTCAAACTTCCTGTTTATCATTTATTTTTAGTTGTATGACTTTTTGACACTGAATTGGGTGCCAGTGGTTTTTGATCATACATCTTATTTCCCCACGAAGTTGGTAAGACATAAGGGCCACATTTATGACCCTTGTGGCCTGTGGAGCACAGCAAATCCCCTTGCTGCGCAGCCCTGCATCACAGGGAAAGTTCAGGAATGAGCTATATATATATTCAATAAGGTGCAATCCTATCATTTCCCATTGTGCTTGTGCCGTTTTGGCAGTCTAGCGCCAACGCAGGCACTCTTGCACCATGGTGCAAGCGTGCCTATGTTGTAAGCAGGATTGTTTTTGTGCAGGAAGGGGCTCCTTCCTGCACAAAATAAATCCTGAGAGGCTTTTTCCTCCTTCTATGTGTGCTGTAGAATGCAGCACACATAGAAAGAGGAAAGAACATGGAGAAATAAAGATATTTCTTCTTGTTACGCCTCACCTGGGGAGGTGTATCTTTTATGCTCATTCCCAGGTTTACCAGCCTTGGTAAACCTGGTAATGCATAAAAAAAACATGGGAGTTGCATGGGAACACCCACACAACACCCGTGGAACACCTCCCTTGCGCAGATTTATGCAACGCAGTGATTTGCACTGCGTTGCATTACTCCATATTTTTTTAAGCCATTCAAAGCCATGCAAAGGTGCTCTGCTTGGCTTAAAAAAATTACTTTATGTTTGTGTCACTCTTGCACCACCTTGCGCAGTGCAATAGTGATTCAAACTGATCATAAATATGGCCCTAAGCATCTTTGGAGAATAAAGGCAAATCCTTACCAAAAGCAAAATTCACCATGTCCTGCTGCACCCAGAACCAAATGCTGAATTAGGCGTAAGCCTGTGGCAAGAGATTAAAATGTTCTAATCAGGCTTGCAAGAGGGAGGAAAACAACGTTCATCTCATAAATAACCCCCCTAAAATACCTGTAGGGGCAGAATTCCATATATGAGGATCCAGGCTAAAACCCTGTGGCCGAATCACCCAAATGGTCCAAACAACATCTCAAGGATCTCAAATAAAATCTAAAACATATTTGTGTGGGCATAACATTCAGTCTACACAGTTATAACTAATGTAAACCAGCCCGTAAAGTGACTTCTGAACACATGCAAAATACAGAACTGTCCTTTTCCTCAGGAAAAAGCCAGATGATCATAATATTACATGGCGTTTTAGATCTACTATAGGAATATCCTTATCTGATTCTGATCCTAAACGCAAATTCAGCTAAATGCTGTCTCAAATTAGGAACAAAGCAAAAATGAACTCTGGATGCCGAAGGCTTTTTAAAACATTTATCAAAAGCAACATCCATTATGTTAAAACACTGTCTCCCAGACAAGAGTGGAAACCTGCAACCTCCCAGATGTCAACGGTTTGGGAGAAGACCTCAGTAGGAGGTATTAGCAGAAGAACGGTTGCATGTTGTCCTAATGACTAGAACTAAGACAACCATCTTCCACCATGAACCTTTACAAAAAAGAAAGGTAGATTTTAGTCAGCAAATGACTCATAGGAGTGACTTCCATTTTTTTTCTTACACCTCAAAAAGGACTACTGTCTTAGACTAATACAAAATGGCATTTCCCTACTTAAAAGTATACTATGTGGGATCTGTAATATTATAGTCCCATAGAAGAGAAAATCCATGACCTCTGAAAACAGACACCATAACCAAGTTTGCACACCCAACACCTCTGTATTAAATGGGGAGCCTGCATAATATAGCCTTATAGCCCGCCGTAGCGGGCTATACCGGCTATTAAAGGCCTGTTCCAGCGTTAAAGGCGAGGGCCTTTAATAGCCGGTATAGCCCAGCTACGAAGGGCTACAAGGCTATTAGAACATTCTGCCACTAGAGGGCAGAATGTTCTAACAAATTAAACAAAGGCCTCTCGGAGCCCTGAAGGGATTGAAATCCCCTATGGCTCCGAGAGGCCTTTGTTCAAACAACATTGGAATGTTGCTCTGCGGGCCTTTACCGGCCAGTAGAAGCTTGGAGCACTCCATTGTATTCAATGAAGTGCTCCACATTCCAATGTTCTAATAAAGCTTATAAAAATTATCAATCAACCCAACTTCAATATTAAGTCATTGATCAATTATTGAAAAATGTTTTAATCTGCTTGAGATCTACAGGAAGGACAAGCAGATACTTTACTATTGAACCCACGGGCTCAAAAGACTCCCAACCTACGTGACTAAGAGTCATCAATCAATGATTTTACAGAAAGTGAAGTCTACAGCTCCTTGTTGAAAGCCTCCAGTTCCCGCTCAGAAGTCACCCGTCATCTAGTGAAGTCCTACCCAGACAAGGACATATTGTGACAGGATCCTTTCATACCCTGTACTCCTTCATTATAAGATTACCATGAGAATCTCATTCTTCAGAGGAGAAAAAATTGAATCATTAAAACTCATCAATTATTAGAGATATCTTAGAAAAATCTTGTGAGCTGGGCAAGACCTATAAACAATAATCCAAGCAGATTAAGGTAACGTAAAGTTCAAATCATTGATGTCATCTCAACCTAGAGAACTAGAGATGCCTATGAGAATGGTGGCACATTGAGCTGACACCTGCTATAACTCCCACCGCCCTAGTTATATATTAACCCTCATAGTGAGATAGCACTAGAGTCAGTGCTTAATTTGTAAGTGAATGAGTGCCGGCCCGAAAGTGTTTCTCAGAAATGCTTGCCCAGCACTGTCAAATGTCCAAGGTGCTGAATATCAGGACTGTGAATTAGTGATTTCACCTTATATTTCTTTCATTCACCACTAGGTACTTCCTGCCCCTTTATTTTACTCTTGCATGGTTTTTTATCGGCCCTGATTATTCCTTTGTCACAGATTCTCCCATCTTTCTCTTGCTCCTTCTTTCTACTTTCTGTGTTTTTGTCTCTCTTGTTCAGAGTCAATGTCTGATAAATAAAACAAAGTGCCCCAAAACTGAGTACCGATGTCCCCCACCTGCAACCACTGGCGCAAGTTAAACACAGACTAGAGTATTCATTTTCATAGAAAAACTAGTGGGACTTGAATCCTTAATTCTTTAAAACATATATAAATACTACAATAAGAATGCACACCACCAGAATTTGACCTGAGAAAGATGAAAGGCTGAGTGAATCCACCTGGATTCAAACCTGCAGACATGAGATCAACACAGGCTTCTGGAGAGGATGCATTAGCTCCCTGAGCCATCAGCCAGATTTAGAATCCAACAAAAAAACAAAAATACAACAATTCAAATACCATCTGAATTCCATTGAGGTTTCTCTTACCCCTTTTAAAATGTAGTGGGTCTCCTCACCTCCAGCAAAAACAAAAAAGAATCCCGGCCCCCAGCACTTCCGTTGACTGATAGAGTTCAGAGCAAACAGGAGCTAACAAAAACAATGTAGCAGGCCCATGTACTGACAGTGGCTGGACCAATGCAGCCTCTGCCACTTTGTGTGTTCCATTTCACTTTTTCCAATATGGGGAAATAAAGTGACCCCAGAATTACAGTACATCGAGCTGTGGCTGAGGTCAGAACCCGTTGATATCTTCAGCTGCATCCCAACAAGCAGACCCAGGCACTGCTGTTACATAATACACTGTTGTGAGGAACCCCTGTGGGATGAGCTGAGAGTTGAAAACAAAGCGATACCAAAGGGGATGATGGACGGAGCGTTAGAGCAAATCAAACACTCACCCCCAGTCAACTGATCTGGGTTTAATCCATCATCATTCTTTAGCTCACTCCACCACCCCAGTTCAGACATGGCCATATGCAAATCAGTCTGACCCTGTGCCTCATGGGAACAGTCCAGCCCGAACTGCCAAGCCATGTCTTCCCTGGACCGGAAACAAGCATCCTGGGACCGGTTTCGGGTTCATAACCCTCATCAGCCAGGCTATCTTGAATCCAGTGGCAAAGTGAGCAAGGGACCCACATCTGGGCATACCCTGCCAACTTAGGGCGAACAAAGCGATACCAAAGGGGATGATGGACAGAGCGTTAGAGCAAATCAAACACTCACCCCCAGTCAACTGATCTGGGTTTAATCCATCATCATTCTTTAGCTCACTCCACCACCCCAGTTCAGACATGGCCATATGCAAATCAGTCTGACCCTGTGCCTCATGGGAACAGTCCAGCCCGAACTGCCAAGCCATGTCTTCCCTGGACCGGAAACAAGCATCCTGGGACCGGTTTCGGGTTCATAACCCTCATCAGCCAGGCTATCTTGAATCCAGTGGCAAAGTGAGCAAGGGACCCACGTCTGGGCATACCCTGCCAACTTAGGGCGAACAAAGCGATACCAAAGGGGATGATGGACAGAGCGTTAGAGCAAATCAAACACTCACCCCAGTCAACTGATCTGGGTTTAATCCATCATCATTCTTTAGCTCACTCCACCACCCCAGGTCAGACATGGCCATATGCAAATCAGTCTGACCCTGTGCCTCATGGGAACAGTCCAGCCCGAACTGCCAAGCCATGTCTTCTCTGGACCGGAAACAAGCATCCTGGGACCGGCTTCGGGTTCATAACCCTCATCAGCCAGGCTATCTTGAATCCAGTGGCAAAGTGAGCAAGGGACCCACGTCTGGGCATACCCCTGCCAACTTAGGGCTGAACAAAGCGATACCAAAGGGGATGATGGACGGAGCGTTAGAGCAAATCAAACACTCACCCCCAGTCAACTGATCTGGGTTAAATCCATCATCATTCTTTAGCTCACTCCACCACCCCAGTTCAGACATGGCCATATGCAAATCAGTCTGACCCTGTGCCTCATGGGAACAGTCCAGCTCGAACTGCCAGCCATGTCTTCCTGGACCGGAAACAAGCATCCTGGGACCGGTTCGGGTTCATAACCCTCATCAGCCAGGCTATCTTGAATCCAGTGGCAAAGTGAGCAAGGGACCCTTTGGTATTGCTTTGTTCGCCCTAAGTTGGCAGGGTATGCCCAGACGTGGGTCCCTTGCTCACTTTGCCACTGGATTCAAGATAGCCTGGCTGATGAGGGTTTTGAACCCAAACCGGTCCCAGGATGCTTGTTTCCGGTCCAGGGAAGACATGGCTTGGCAGTTCGGGCTGGACTGTTCCCATGAGGCACAGAGTCAGACTGATTTGCATATGGCCATGTCTGAACTGGGGTGGTGGAGTGAGCTAAAGAATGATGATGGATTAAACCCAGATCAGTTGACTGGGGGTGAGTGTTTGATTTGCTCTAACGCTCCGTCCATCATCCCCTTTGGTATTGCTTTGTTCGCCCTAAGTTGGCAGGGTATGCCCAGACGTGGGTCCCTTGCTCACTTTGCCACTGGATTCAAGATAGCCTGGCTGATGAGGGTTTTGAACCCGAAACCGGTCCCAGGATGCTTGTTTCCGGTCCAGGGAAGACATGGCTTGGCAGTTCGGGCTGGACTGTTCCCATGAGGCACAGGGTCAGACTGATTTGCATATGGCCATGTCTGAACTGGGGTGGTGGAGTGAGCTAAAGAATGATGATGGATTAAACCCAGATCAGTTGACTGGGGGTGAGTGTTTGATTTGCTCTAACGCTCTGTCCATCATCCCCTTTGGTATTGAGAGTTGAAAACAGTCATCATTCTAACAAACGTTGTTAAAACTAATTGGTATCGTCTATGAGAACTATTGGCTTTGACAATGATTTGTGACCATGCTGTGCAGCAGCGCAGATGCTTTGCAGTGTGGCTAATACTAATTTCAAAAAGTACTATGACACAGCCAGGGCCAATGAACTTTTTTCTTTTTGAAAAGTGCATTAGTGCTGAATGTATCATAGTCATTTTTTTATAATAATATTTAGGGAAGCTGCACAGCCGCCCACTGCTGTACAGCATGGCTACAAATCATTGCCAAAGTTGTCAATGCCCAT
Organism: Calotriton arnoldi; assembly: GCA_963921515.1. Classification (NCBI taxonomy): domain Eukaryota; kingdom Metazoa; phylum Chordata; class Amphibia; order Caudata; family Salamandridae; genus Calotriton; species Calotriton arnoldi. The sequence continues at coordinate 156,769 of CAWUFW010008229.1, forward strand.
GCTGTTCAACATTAACAAAAGGCAATGGCTGAGCTAATGGTCTCAAAAGTGGGACCTATTGGCTTTGCCAATGCTTGTTAGTTCTGTGATTTTGAGCAAATCAGATAATCTCCCCATGCGAGAAAAAGAAAAAAAATGACATTTGGCAAGAAATCTTATCATATAAAAAAAGCAATTGCACCCAAGTCCATGTCTTAGTGAAAATACATTTAGAAGCAGAAAACACCTGTTTTCACAATAAAAGTAGATAACATCTGTTGTCACAATAAATATCCATTTCAAAGGAGAAAGGGGCTTCTCAAAGTGTATGTGGCATAATTAAACATAGCTATAAATAGCAAGAGGATCAAGAAGGACTACAGGGAAGAAGAAAATAAAACTAGTACCTCAATTACAGCACGATCAGCGGAAGTGCAACAAACAAGCTGAAGCAATCGGTACTTGGTCCGTGATCCACCCGAAAGAAGAGGAAGTGAAGCCAGTTCATGCTGGCCAATTTGCAGGCAGCAAATAAGACTGGCAAGGATGCCAATGAATGTTAGGCAATGGGCAGGCTGAAAGCCTTTTGCTATATACAATATTTTTTTGCAAGTGAGAGTGCCTGCAGCACATGCGCTGTCGGAGGCGAGATCTAAAAATTGAAACAAACACAAGACAGACCACAGTTTGAGATTCCTAATTAGAGTTTCCAAAACTAAAAGGGAACAAGACTCCAGCCCTGCTGGAGCTTGGAGAGTCTGCCTACAGACAGGCAGAAAAATAAAAAGGAAGTGCTTACTGAGCCAGCCCCCTTTCAGGGAGCACATATGGCACATTAAGAAACTGTGGGTAAGCTCCCTTTTCAGGTGATGTCGTGTAAAATAGATCTTTTGAAAGGGGTGTTGGTCGAGGAGAGACCAGCCTTTTCTCATCAGGTAAAGAATAGGACGACGAAGGAGATGAGGAGGAGACATTATTTTAGCAGAAGCTGAGCTGTGTACCAGTACTCCTTATGAAGTTGTAGCTACAAAAGCCTCACAAAAACAATGTTAGACTTTGGGGGAAAATGTTACACACTCCTCAAGATTAGTAACACAAGTGTGCATAGGAACAATTTACAATTCATTGGTAAATTAATCTCACCTCTCCCCTAAAGATTAATGACTGGACAAGTGTGGCCAGGCCCAGGACATCAACTAGTCACTAGAATGATCGTAAACAATTTTAAAAAACATGTTTGGGGTCTTATTTCCTCAGGCTTCAGATGGTAGGAGGTTACCAATATGTGAGGTTCAAATTCCAAATGATTTGAAGGCACATTAAGAGCGACTGTAACTTTTTACAATCATAGGTTACTTCACCTCACAAAATGGAAGCCACTATGGATAGATTTTAAATGAGGATTCTCCTGTGTGAGGCACTACTGTTTCTCAACAGTCTTAAGAAGTTCTGCTGCCAATACTTGTCTCAGATCAAATGGCATAATGTGTGACACAAGAACAGACTGATTAGCAAGAAAATAAGTACATATTTCACAAAATGAAACACACAGATATAAGGCCATGTGTACAGTAGGTTTTTTTCGGTTGCAAATGGCCTGATCCACAGAATCGGGCCATTTGCAAGAGGAAAAATGCATTTTCCTATGTACCAAACCCATTTTGCGATCCAGTAACCTATTACAGAATCGCAAAATGGGGGACGTGTTAAGGGCGTCCCTTACTAATAGTGACTTGCAGTGCTATGAAGGAATGTTTTGCGACCGAAATGCAGTCACAAAACATTCACATTTTACCGCCTACCTCAAGAAGATGGTGACCAATTCGCAAATGGGAAGGGGACCCCTGCCCCTTTGTGACTGCATGCCACGGACCACTGCCTACTCTTACAAAATGTAACTGAAACTTGAATTTTTCTTTTTGAAACACATCCCATTATCCTTTAAGGAAAACAGGATGCATTTAAAAAAAAAGTTGCTTTATTTTAAAGCAAATACAGACATAGTCGTCTGCTGTCCCCAGAAGGCCACCATCCCTGTGTTTTTAGCTATTACCAATGGGTCACACATTGAGACCTACCTCATGAATATTAATGAGGTAGAGCAATTGCGAGCCCATTAAGAATTGCTAAATGTGTCAAGGGCTCATTAGTACATAGGTGTTTGCGATTTCCTAATAGCGAATCATGAAAATTAGCTGTAAGGTAATCACAAAATGAAACCTACGCACATGTGGCCCATACTAAACTAAGATCGGCTAAAGAGGAAAAGTTTCGAATGTACTATAAACATGTCAAAATGAAACTCTTTTTGATGCAATAATCACAAGTTTTTCTGATACAAGAACTCATTTAACTTCATTGAACAGCTTTCTCATACTTTATTTGATGTTCATCTTTTAGGGCCATTTGTACAAAGAATAGGAATAGCGATTTCCAAATAGCGATTTTATCTGATTCGCTATTTGGGAATTGCTATTCCTTATGTATGAAACTTTTTGTTTCATACTTGTGATACCTAGCGGGTCGCAAATCATCCTACCTCATGAATATTAATGAAGTAGGTCACGAGTTTGCGACCCATTAGGAATCGCAGACATCACAGGGATGGTGGCCTCCTGAGGTCAGCAGACCACCATGTGTGTGATTGCGTCTTAATAAAGGAAGCCTTTTTTGTTGAAATGAAACCCTTTTTCGTTAAAGGAAAATGGGATGCATTTCAATAATAAAAAATAAAACATGGGACCACTGCCTGCTCTTCAAAAATGTTAAACCCAACATTCACAAAGGGGAAGAGGAGAATGCATTACCGCCAACTTTGAGTAGGTTGTAAAGAGCAAATGTTTTGCGACCGCATTTCAGTCACTAAACATTCGTGCATCACAATGCGATTTGGTATTTGGAAGGGATGCCATAAACACACCCCTTCCAAATACCGAATCTCAAGACCCGCATTTTGATTCGGTAACAAGTTACCGACGATTCAGTAAACAAGTTACTGAATCGTAATTTGGGTTTCATACATTCCAAAAAGCTTTTTTCTGGTCGCAAACGGAAAAATGCTTCGTACATACGTCCCTTAGCTCGTTCCCACTGCTGATATTGTATTAATACCTCCTACAACCCTCTAAACTCTTCAGTTTTAGCTCATTTTTAACATGTTCAAACTAAAATGTTGCTCTTTGCTTGTCAAATCATATTTTTTCATAACTTACAAAACAGGTGTTTTTTTTTTTACATAGGATTGTTTGTGCATTGTAGGTGTTTTTCTTGGTATTTTGCGTGTTGCCTTCCAAATCCAAAGTCTTCCTCCCACTAAACAGCTGCTATGTTTGAGTGCATTGTTGTCATGTGAGTTAGGTACCAACACATTTTATATGAAAGAAATATTCCACAGTCACTTCTAAGATCACTTTTAGCATTGTTGATAGTTTATTGATTAAAGCAACCTAAAGCCGTATTTGTGGCATTTCAAACTAGTAAATGATATGAGTGATTTTCTGTTGAAATGTTTTCAATTACGTTTTCATATTGCAATTGCTCAGTAGACCCTGGCTTTCACCCTCAATACCATCTGCTTGCTAACAGTTATTGCTGTTGAGATTATCCTTTTCCTTACATAGTATTAGCTATTTGTTTTGAACAATGCAATAACTAGAGTTTGTTATTTTTTGTGGATAAGTGAAAACATGAAATGGGAATAGTCCTTGGTATTGATGAGAATGTGTCATGCCAAGAAATATTTTCTCACTGATTATCATCATCATCATCATCATCATAATAACAACAACAACAGCAATAATTAATAATAATAATAATAATAATACATACATACATACATACATACATATATACATTCATACATGCATAGAGGGACTGTCTATGGTCACACCCCTTCAACGACTGTTCAACTGTATTATGATTCCTGTTTTGAATTAGCTCCCAAGACATACTGCATATAGAATTGGGCAGTTTGTCCCTACACCTAAGTCACTTGTTTTTTTGTCAGTGCCATTCACATTAGAGACTAGCCCATAGGACAGCCATTGTGTAATTGAAGTCAAATCATGTTGAGTGGTCACATTTTGCTTGTTAGTGACCGCTCCAATAATGGGCGAGCCTTGAGCGCAAAATATTCCCTCTGATAGATGAAGGAGTGGCTGATCACAGTGCCACCCTCTGCTGCCACTCTCTCGCTCACCCTAGGAATCATTGTGGTCGACCCTTTCAAAAGAGGAGTAGCAATGCCACTCTGCAATGAACCACCCAATCTAAGATCACACCTGGAAAGATTTCCTTAGTCCCAAGATGATCTTGTATTTCTCTCCCCCTTCAGAGAAAAAGAAAATGGGCAGGTGTCTCTCACTCTTTTCTTTGATGAGTTAGGCTCATCCTAGATTTATAGTGTTATTAGTCAGAAAACCTTGCCAGAAATAGTCCCAAACCATACCCCTAGAAAGAGAGACACACACAGCTGTTTGGTGTTTTATAATATTAGTCTCAACATTCTGTGATTTAGGTCAAATCAGCTAACTTCCCTATGCCTACAAAAAAGAAATGCGTGTAATTGTTGTATTCTGAGATTAGTTCCATGTCAGAACACAAAACGCTGGGAGGTGGAATGTTGTATGGTGTTCCATGGGAGTCAGTTGTTGTTGGCTGTAGAGGCTGTTGTAGGTTATATTCTGAAAAAAGAAGATCCTTCCCACCCTTACATCATGTGAGCAGTCTTAACACTAATGACGTCTGTTACTCTTAGCCACTGTTAGAAATGGATTTTCTGGTTGGCTAGGGTATGCACCTAAGCCAGGCAAAATCCACCACTGTAGTCAGGACAAGGGGATTTCACAACTAAAATAACCCCTGCTCACCCCCTTAGTAGCTCGGCATGAGCAGTCAGGCTTATCTCAGAAGCAATGTGTAAAGAATTTGCATATAACTAAGGGTGGGCGTAGTTCGCGGAGTTGCGCTACGCAACGCTACGTGAAGCGGTAAAACAACTCTGCCACGCTACGCTGAGCTACGCGAGCAGCGTAGTGCAATAGGAAAATGCTGTTCGCGGTGATTGCACAGTGCCGGATGCTTGTCCGCACTGTGCAATCATTGCAAACAGCATCATGCACAGTGCAAGCGGTCGTTTTCTGCCGCTCGAGTAGATTTTTACTCGAGCGGCAGCTTTCTCAACGCGAACGGGCAGTTTCTCATCGCGAGCGGTCGCGAGCATATGCGACCACTCGCAATGAGAAACCTGACCCCCCCGTGTTGAGAAATCTCGCCGGGAGGTTTATTTTCCACGCTCGCGCTCGCCAACTTGATGTTTCCGATCGCGAACGAGGAAAAATCTCGCCGGGATGTTGATTTTGCTTGCTCGCGGTCGCCAACTTGACGTTGAGGAATGCGAGATAGCAAAAATGTCCGCTACGCAATGCGTAGCGGATTTTCTCTGCACTCCGCAAGATCCGCGTAACGCGGAGTGCAGAAAACTCCGCAAACTCCGCAAGCGGAGCGTAGTTCACCGCCCAAGGTTACATATAACCAACAGTAATCCAGTGAAAGCACCATAAAAGGAAAACTATCCAATATTTTACTGTGTAAAACAAGACCAAAATGTTAAAAATCCAACATACAGTAATCAAAATATGGATAATGCAAAAATAGGCTTTATATACAGTTCCTTGAAGTCGATAGCTCTGTCCGGGGCTATCACGGCAATGTGAACAAACAAATCCAACAGTTCCGGCCGGCCGGTCGTGGCATTGTGGGCAAGCTACCCGTAAAACAGTACCTTTGGAGATGTAGGCGTCGGACCTTGCGGGGAGCTCTGGAGAAACGGCCGGTGTCGGTTCTGGAAGTTGAGGACAAACACCGTGAGTTTGAAGTCAGGAGCTATGATGTCGACAAGGGTCTGGGCTGCGTGTGAAGTGGTATGACGTGCGGTGCCCTCAGGTCGCGGTGCAGACAGCGGCTCGGTGACAGTCGTCCAGCGGCATCGGTGAGCCCAGGGCTGCAGTGCAAAGCTGGCGGGGCGCGTTGCAGTGCTAAGACGTCACGGTGCAAGCAGCGTTGTCGCCGTTGCTGAAGTGTTGTTGTTGGTTAACCCAAGGCTGGGTTGCGAGATGGGGCAATAGAGTGTTCAAGGCCCACAGGTAGTGGTGCAGGCAGTGGTGTCGGTTGACAATCTGGAGTCGATGATGCTGGCTTCGGTGGGCCAAGGTTAGGGTGTGGGATGGGGGGGTGCGCCATGTAACCTACGAGCGGTGCCCCCAAACCACGGCAGGCAGCGGCATCAATGTCAGCTTTTTTTTTTAAATGTAGATTCAAATGGTCCTTATATATATGGCACTCACGCAGCCAACGCGTTTTGCCCAAGACTGGACTTTTTCAGAGCTGCAAACACAACGTGTACAGACATTTATAAACCCACAAAGACATAACATATATACCATTACAACACAGGACCATGAGTACATGCCTAATATGAAAACAAACCCACCTCCTTATGTGTGCAATCTTACTAAATTTACATAAAAAGCAAAATTACACAATTACACAATTAGACTATTGACAAACAAAACTACAACAAGAAACAACATCTCATGATGGTTCGCTCGACTCCACATATTTATGCATTTATATCAGAGCCTACACTCACCAACATATATTAAAACTGAGGCAAAACACCATAACACTGACAGATGTCTCCTAAAAACACATCTATACATACATATGGTTAAAACCAATACCAGTATATTATACAAATAATTAAGAAATAGTTCAGAAATAGGATAGGGCAGAAAAGGGGGGAAAAAAGAGGTCAAGGGAAATAAAACTTGTGTGTATATATACACTAGATTCGTTTTCAACATCAGCAGTTAATGTACGGCAAAGTTCATCAATCATATATTATAAAATTAAGAATAGTCGCAAACCTATGACCTTCATGAGATCGAAGTACCCATAGTTACAGAAGAAGAAAAAGGAAACATTTTATGTATATAAATGTAAGTGTACCTGCCAACAGGCAACAAAAGCAGTGTCAAAACTAGTAGTGCCAATCTATATATCACTCCATAGTATAAAATTGATTCCAGATCTCAATCTCCACAGCGAATGTGTCCCTGTGTACAAATAACATCTAAAACAATGACCAATGCAGCAATTTTAACATAACAGCAGATGAGCCCCCCAATTAGTAAAGAGTATTCTAAAGAAAAAAATTGTACTTACTAAGGCCATTATATTCAGCCAGTAATGTAATATATATATATAAGTTATGGAGCTCCTGTGTAAGCCAAGCACTTTATGTAAGGAATTCCAAAATATACAGGGGGTAACAGTCAAACCCCAACTGCGGCACCTATGAGGGACAAACAGATAGGCGAATGCTATGTCAACCAATAAATAGTCCTAGTATCCACAACAGTCAGAGAAAAATCTCTCATTCAAAAGACCCAATTAGAACTCTTTCGATTATGATATGAGCACATACCAATTGCCAACGACAAGTGAAGGCAACATGTCCTTAAGCCACGGTATCACAACAAATCACTGTGCATTAAAGCAAGCGTAACATTACATTCAAATAGGTGGGAGGCCCCAAATGTACCAAAGCTTCACCCGACATATAAGGAGTAACAACACAGGTATTGATTACACATTTGAGACAGAAAGAAAAAAGAATGAATAAGAAGAGGAAAAAGTGACCCAAATTAAAAAGGGACCCAAATTAAAAAGTGTAAGTATGTGCTTACCGGAATCAGTGACCGGAATAGCAACAGACTCACAGTAAATAATGACAAAGATTAAGTCAGCACGGTCCAAAAGGAGGACAATGGGAGTGACCCCGGTTGGACCATACGGGTCCGTGCTTACTGGAGGGAATAACCCGGATCAGCAACATAGCGGCCACGTATCGGCCAGTCAACAGCACGAGTGAAACTGAGCTGCGCGGAGCGGCCTCATTTTAAAGTGACGGCCAACACATAAAAATGTCATATGTTCTGTCAGTATTGTACCTAAACGTTTTGGTCTTATCTCTTCCCAGGGTACACTTATTGCATTCCCGGCATGTGTATAAACCAAAAACAGGGGTCAATAGCCAAGTGGAAGGTTTTTGTGTGACCACATAGCTCGGACAAAGCCAATTCTTGATCGTCCTCCACCTACGATGTGACTTTCGGTTTCACTGGAACAATGTCCTTAAGGCCTGGTATGCTGGTGAGAAGATTCCAATGTCTTCATAGGATGCCATAGATACAGTTACTACATCTGTTAAATTGTGTAACAAAGGCTACTCTATTGGGTCTGTCTGTAATCTGCTTTGGATCTTTCTTTTTCAGGACATCTGTCCTTGCAGTGATGTTAGTAACAAAGGCAGCCTCAGTGCTGCAATTGCGTCTCACACGCACAATTTCACCATAAGGTATATTGTTAATAAGATGCTTAGGGTGTGCACTAGAGGCACAAAGAGTACTTTTACAAGCTGTAGCTTTGTGGAACATGGTACTCTGTATCGTGTCATCCCTGACATAAAATAAAATGTCAAGAAACTCAATCTGTTCTTTACTGTAATTAATCGTAAGTTGTATGTTGTATGGATTGTCGTTCAAGAACTCATGATAGGCCATCAACTGTTCCACTGTGCCATTCCAGAGCAGTCTACCTGTCTCTGAGATGTCTGGGCTGGTTAACAACATTTTACCATTTTTTAATAGGAAAGCCCATGCATACTACTGGAAATCAGGAAGCGTCAGACCCCCCTTTTCTCTTTTCCTCCTCAACTTTTTCCAAGCAATACATGCCCCTCGTGATGCTCAGACAAAACTATTTACCTTGCGCTCGCTGCATCGCTGAGTTGACAATGCAGCGAGCACAAGGTAAATAGTTTTATTTATTTATTTACTTACCTTACTCCTGCCCGTCGTATGTCCAACTCCTCTACCCCCCACCCAGCCACTCCCCCGCCCCGCCTCACCGCCCCGCAGCACTCCCTCTGCGAGCCGCAGTGCTCCTCTGGTTGTTTTCCAACACCTCAAGCTTCGCCTGATACTCCTCTTTGTTTTTCTTCAGGCGGAGAATTTCTCCCTTATTACTGACAACTGCAGTTTCTAACTTACTAACTGCCCCCTCTAAATATGCTGTCCTATCTGCCAAATCATCACGTTTCTTCCCCATGTCTTCGCACATTCCTCGAATCTCCTTTTGATTCAACTCTGAGGTTTCAAACCTATTCCTGATCTCTATTGACAAGGAGCGGATCATGGCTTCCATTGATTGCCTTACTACTTCTTGATCTTCACTTGAAGCGCAAGGTTTATCTCTACCTCATTCCCTTTCGCTGACACACACCCCAATTCCAGAGGGAGGCACACTGGTGGCATTCTCACACTGTGATACAGGCTGCCCTGCTTCGTCTAAGTTTTGCTGCTCATCCGAACTTCCCTTCTCCAGGTGGCTGACCCAAGAGGTTGGAATCTGTTTGGGCTAGCTAAGAATGAAAGATCATCAGAACCCATATTTTCTGCTATTGAGGCTTGACCTTGTACCATCCATGGTCTCTTAGTGGCCTCCTTCTCCCCTTCTAACTCCCTCATTCAATACAAGTGTCTTAGGCAATACCTTGAAGTATTTCCGCAATGAGGGGGTAATTTTTGCCAGTTCTCTTACCTTCCTCGCTCTCTTAGGAAGGGGATGTCCACTGCACCCAGGCTTTTTGGTTGTAACTAAAACCTTGCACTCTCTAAGTGTAATGTCACACCCCTTTAAACCCTCTGCCTCTCCTTCCTTACCCGTGTCAGTGAGGGCTCCCCAACTTGAGATATGACCTCCGTAGCAGCGTTGACAATGCTTCTTAGTGAATATCAGGACCCCTTACCCTGATCTATCACAAGCCCAGGTTCTATTATGCCTTCCTTTACAGCCTTGGGAGCCTAAAATGCGGCTCCTTTACTGCTAACATTCAGTGCCCCTTCTGATCTCTGTGCCCTTACTGGGGTGCTCACGTCCTCCTCCTTCCCCTTTTCCGGGGCTGTATCAATTTCAGCTGCCTTGACTTCTGTCAGCTCCGTTCCCACTGTACCCATTCCAAATACATCCTTGTCATAGTGTCTGATGCTATCTCTGCCACCTCTCCCCTGGAAGGAGATTCTTGCTGCTGCTCTCCACCCTCTGTGAAACACGAGCACAGCTCTCGACCAGCGCCACAACTCTTGCTGAGCCGAATCCACCATTGCTACCACATTCAGCAGCTCAAGGGAAAGAAAACACAGATCTGCTTACATTTTTTGGGGCAAGAGGGATAAGTAAATGTGCTATGGGTTTACGCACTACTCACTAGTGATTCGGCATGCACCTCTCAGGCTAAGTGCTCCAGCGGCCCGCAGCCAGTCAGCTGCCGTGTTCTCCCTCTCCACTAGATAAGGTATCAAAGATGGGTAAAGGCGGAGTGGTGATTTGCAAAAAATGCGGGCTTGAGAAAGCAAATGACATTCGTGTGTTTGTGGAGTATCTGGGGATTTCGAGCTATCGGAAGGAGGTGTGTAATGCTCTGTTCAATATCCTCAATTTTAAGATTAAGGTAATCCCTTCCCTCATGATATTTGGGACATGGAACGGCCAGGAAAAATTCAAATAGGGAGCAAGCAAAATTACTTTTGTATGTGATTTGTACATGATTCTCCTGGCCCGGAGGGAGATCTGTAGGAGGTGGCTCAGTGACCTCCCACCCACATATATGGAGTAGTTGGGTTCAGCTACATATAACCTGAAAATGGATGCAAAAGATTTGAAGAGGAAAAGATATACGTTTGGCTCCCATTTGCAAAATCGTTAGAAAGAATGGGTGAATGGAAGGATAAGATTCGGGCAAGTACTGAGATCAACGGCTTTTCTGTCCTATGATTATACCCTATTTGATGTTTGATTCAATGCTTCGATACAGGGCCGGAAGATTCATGGAGTGTTGAAGAGTTTTAGCATAATATTACCCTGGTGGGGAGACAGTATCCTCTTGAGATCTGAAATCAGGGCATATTCAGGAAACGGATCTGAAAGTGGGCAAATTAGGGAAATGAGGTAAAAAAAAACAAAAAAACACAGGGGCATATTATCAAGCCCCAGCGATAATTATCGCTGAGCGCGCTTAGCGTGCTTTAAATTATCGCCGGCTATCGCTGGAATATATCGCCAAGTTAGCGCTGTATTATCAATGCTTAGCGCTATGGCGATAAATATTCCAGCGATAGCGGGGTTTTCCATGGAACATCGCTGGTTTTCCAGCGATGTTCCATGGAAAACGGCGATAACTTGATGATAAGGCCCTGTGGCCTTAGCCCCACAATCCACCTCCCATGTTAGGTATGCCTTAGTCAGGAATTTAACAGACGTTAAATTCCTGCGTTAAGGCATAGTTAACGCGATTTCAAATATCGCTACCCCTCGTTGATAATATCGCGAAGCTGGGTTAGCGATATTTTCCCATGGAGTTTTGTCAGGCACGCCTCCTTTGCATCTCATTAACGATGCGATGCGAGGCGTGCTGACAACGGGCGCTAAGTCAAGGGAACACGCGCTAGCGTGTCCTTGATGATAATGCGATAAAATTATCGCCGCTTTTCGCCCGAAAACGGACGCTAAAGCGGCGATAATTTTATCGCGGCCCCTTGATAATATGCCCCACAGAGACTTGAATACAATTATTTTCCTCCCTGGCAGCAAAGTGTAGTTTAGCCAACATTGGGGAGATGTGAAAGCCGCACTGTGTACAACTCGCCAGCCTTGCTGCAAAATATTTGAACAATTGTAACTCTAACAGAAATGCAGATAACCCCAGATAAATGGAGTTACAATAATCTAGGCGGGATGATATAAAGGTGTTTAGAATTGTACTCTTTTTGAAATAGTGTAAATAAATTTAAACAGTATAATTGAAACAGGCAGGTCCTGATCACAGCCTACACTTGTTCTGTTAGGGTTGATGTCGCATCGATCTTAATGCCCAGGTTATTTACTACTGGAGCCAAAGAAGATAAAAGCCCCAAACTGGAGGCCACACTGGGCTGGAACTGGTGCAACAGGTCTTCGAGTACCCAAGATCTCTGTCTTTAATCTATTTAATTTAAGATAATTGGAATTCATCCATTGCTTTACCTACAATAGGCAATCATGTAGGTTAAATGTTGCTCTGATCTCGCTCTCTTTGAAACATGCAAATATTTGGGTGTTGTCGGTGACCAAAAAACATTTCAAACCAAACAACTCAACCAAGTGGACAAAATGGGTTAGGTAGAAGTTAAAGAGCAGTGAAGATAGGATAGAACCATGAGTAACATCACTGTGAGCATTGCCTTAGTGAGGATTCATAATGTGTTAATCTTACTCGGAATACCGTATTTGTTAAAAAGTCCTTCAACCACTTCAGAGCTATGCCTCGGATTACACTATCTTCAAGTCTCATGGGAAGAATATTGTGATTCGTGGCATCAAATGTTGCAATTAGGTCTTATAGAATTAATGGTGGATCTGGTTCTGTCACGTCCTCAGGTCGTCCAGGGCTAAGACACTGGTAAGCTAAGTGCTGCAGCCTTCCCGGAAGTCCATGTGCCCAAGGGGTGAGTCCTGTTTTTTAGTAAAGGAGAGACCAACACTCTTTTAAAGGAAATCTGGAACTAAACCTTACTTCCAGGATGCATTTACGGATCACTGACACAACACTGACCGCTATAATATCAACCTACACAATTATCGAGTCACTAATATCGCACACAAAAATATTGACTACCAATACAAACAATTGAAATGACACAAATATAGTAAAAAAAACTCGTCAAAATATTTATTGACTACAAAAATATCGATTACAAAGAATTGGTACACAAAAATATTGAACAATTAAAAATAACATATAATGCAACTAGAACATCGATATACATAATAACAACAACACAAACATCGCTAAAATACATATTGACTCAACCTAAAAATAACATTTAAACATTAAAAAGAAAATATTTTCAACACTTTTAAAAAAGAAACAAAAAACCTAATTCAAAAATTAAAACACACATTAATAAATGAATTACACAAATACGAAAACTAATATACAAACTAATAAACTTGAAAAATTAAATTCAAATAAAGTCACAAATGCACCAACAGAAAAAAATCACCACTATCAAACATAAACAAACATATATATATAACATATTTAAAAATAATATATGATATTTATTAACCCGTATATTTTAATTATATTACTATAGAAAATAAAAAGACACATTAAATAAATATAAATAAAATTAAACAAATTAAATTATAACTGCCAAAAATTCAAACAGATGCTATCCCAACCAATACATTTAAACTACAACTACAAAAACCAATAGAAAACTCTAACTTATTAAAGGAACACTATGAAAGCAACCAAATAATTAACCAAAAAATTACCGTGAAATGGACAAACATTGCAGAAGGACGAAACCTTACCAGACAGACAACACAACGAAAAAGATCTATATATGCAACTAAACATAAAAGCTCTCATTAAAGGTAAGAACAAAACTTTTAAAATAAGAAAATAACATTAACTAAAAAATCATTAAACATAAACCTGCTAAACTAAAATATTATTTATTTTTCTTAACATTTTATAGACTAAACTTGACCAAATGTCTACCTAGAAATTTCCACACCACCATTTCCTCCCAAAAAAAAGAACAAAATCAACATTAAAGAAATACATAAAACCAGTAAGTATATATCTTAACTAATTATAAAACATAACTTATTAGACCTTAAAATAATACCGTCAAACAAAATATAACTAACAAATACTTTTATTTTATTCCCTTCTACAGGCTACAATACAAAAACAAAATCAAAGAAATAAATTACATCAACAAAAATGGTAAGTATTTTTTAGAACAAAAAAATAACTAAATAAAAATAGGCACTAACTAAACGAAACTACCAAATAAAATGTACACCTTCAATAAAACTAACACATTTTTTTTCAACCAACAGTAAAAAAAGAAACCATTAAATCACCCACAAACTTTTAAAAAGCATCAAAAAAGGGAAAAAAGCAAGATATATGTAAGTACAATTAAAAATGTAATATGTATACCTAAATGTTTACTTTTCACTAAGTAACGATTAACATATATATATATATATATATATATATATATATATATATATATATATATATATATATATACATATATATATATATATATTATCTACTGGCGGTCGCCAGTAGATAGTTATAGTTAGGACCTATTATCCATAGGAAATCCGCGACATTCTATTTGCAATAACGTTGGCGCCGGTTGACGAATCTTCGCGAAAGCTTCCAACTTGTTGGGGCGCTCCGGTCCGCTCCTACCCTGAAAGTCTCGGGGTGATACGTCAAGCGGGGGCCGAGAAAAAGGGGGTCCCAAAACGCGTTTTCCCCATTCATTTTTCCATAGGAACCTTTAGTCGCAGCTACAGCCCGAACTGCTGAACGGAATTACCCCAAATTTGGCAAAGAGGTAGCCCTTGGTTCAGACTGGTGCCTTTTGCTAAAATGGTGTAAATCCGTTCAGTAGTTCCTGAGAAATTCACAATTAAAATCACATATATATCTATGGGCGCGTCGGATCCGCGTACCCTCCCGATCATGAGCTGCATGCTAATTGGCTGTCAACACTCCAAATCAAGAAGTGTTGGCAGCCATTTTGTCCCTCGGTAGAACCGAGGGACAGAAACAAGTGCGCAAAGCGCAAAAGGGGGCAGGGTAGAAACACCCTGACCCCTAGGTCTGCTCAGGGGTCCCACAAGGACCCCCTGGGCAGAAAAGATTTTTTTATTAAATCGGCGGGATGCGCTTAGGGTGCGCGGATCCCGCCGAGAAAAAAAAGAAACAAGTGCGCAAACGCACAAAGGGGGCAGGGTAGAAACACCCTAACCCCTTGGCCTGCTCAGGGGGTCCCACAAGGACCCCCTGGGCAAAAAAAAAAGCATTTAAAAAAAAAAAGAAAATCGGCAGGATGCGCTCAGGGTGCGCGAATCCTGCCGAAAAAAAAAAAATCGAAGCGCGGTCTCCCGCGCTTTGATGTTAATTGGCCCTCGGGTGGCCCAAGTCCCGGGGGCATGGTGGGGGGCATAATTTAATGTGTGGGGGCCTCAAGGGCCCCTAGCCCCGGGGACCGCCACCCCCGGGGCTTTTTTAAAAAATGGTGCAGGAGGGCTCTGAGCCCTCCTGCAGCCCCGGGACCACCACCTCCCCGGCGCTTTTTTTAATTAAAAATAAAACCAGTGTGGGGGCTCCAGCCCCCCACACGCCCCGGAGACCCGCCACCTCCCCGGGGCACTAAACATTTTAATATGGGGGTCCGTTACGGACCCCAGAGCCCCGGGGACCACCACCTCCCCGGGGCTGTGTACTGAATGGGAGGGGGGCCGCGCGGCCTCCTCCTGGAGCCCTTGATGGCCCTGGGGACCACCACCCCCCAGGGCCGGCTCCTGCAGTGTCCCGGGGTGCCTACCCCCGGGACACTGTAGTTTGCTATGGCAGGGACGGAGCCTCACGGCTCCCGTCCTGTCATAGTAAACTGCTTTGGATATTGGAAGAGAGAGCAGGGAAACCTGCTCTCTCTTCCAATATCCAAAGCGATTGCTTTTCCACATGGGGAGCAGCATGTCAGCTGCTCCCCATGTGGAACAGCAATGCCGGCTCCCAAGGGACGTGGGAGCCGGCGGGACTGTGGGGGGATTGGGGACCCCCCACAGTCCCCAACGGAGAGGGCCAGCCCCGGGGGATGGGGTCCCCGGGGCAAGTAGTGGCCCGGGAGGGGGGGCCACGCGGCCCCCTCTCCAAAAAAGAGAAAAAAAATGTAAAAAAAAAAATGGAAAGGCCGGCCCCGGGGATGGGGTCCCCGGGGCCTTAAAATGGCCAGAGGAGGGGGCCACGCTGCCCCCTCAAAATAATAAATATAGAGGCCATGCCCCGGGGATGGGGTCCCCGGGGCCAATACAGGCCCAGGGAAGGGGGCCACGCGGCCCCTTCCCGTTTTTTTTTTTTTTGTAATTTAAAAAGGGGTAAGGCCCTGGGGGATGGGGTCCCCAGGGCCCAAAAGAGAAAAAGGAAGGGGGCCACACAGCCCCCCTTCAGGGGACAAAAAAAAAAAACGATCGGGCCCGCAGGCCCCGCCCCTTCCTTCACCACTCTGCAAACGCGCCCCCTGGCGCGCGTTTGCAGAGGGGAACGAATCCCCTTGAATACTGGGGGTCCCTGGGGCCAACTAGCCCACCAGGAACCTCCAATATGCGCCAGGGGCTGCATTGCAGAGACGTGTAGAGAGGCCACACCCCTTTTACACCTCTCTGCAACGCAGCTCTGTGGCGCTTTTGGAGGTATATGGTGGGCTAGTTGGACTCCGGGGACCCTCAGGATCCAAGGGACTTAATCCCCCAACTTAAAACGCGCCACGGGCGCGTTTACAGTGGTGAAGGGAGGGGCGGGGCTTCAGGTGACATGTGTGCAAACAGGCCCCGTGGCGCGTTTTAAGATGGGGAATTAAATCCCCTTCAATCCTGAGGGTCCCTGGGGGCCAACTAGCCCAACAGGTACATCCAGAAAGCGCCACAGAGCTGCGTTGCAGAGAGGTGTAAAAGGGGTGTGGCCTCTCTACACGTCTCTGCAACGCAGCCCCTGGCGCATATTGGAGGTTCCTGGTGGGCTAGTTGGCCCCTAGGGACCCTCAGGATTCAAGGGGACTTAATCCCCCAATTAAAACGCGCCACGGGGCGCGTTTGCACAGATGTCACCTCAGGCCCCGCCCCTCCCTTCACCATTGTGCAAATATTCCTCTAAAATCAGCCTGAAATACGAATTCCGATTTACTCACCTGTTATCAGGAGAGACCTCAGTGCTGTATCTTTCAGCCCAGTACTGGTCCTGAAAAGTAATTCTAACCATACTTACCAGTAACTTGAATTTCCTTCCATAGGCTAACATTGACTGGTTTCACTTGGAAATTCTTCTAAGTGTGGAGTTTTGGAACTTTAAAATATTCCTCTAAAATCAGCCGAAATACGAATTCCGATTTACTCACCTGTTATCAGGAGAGACCTCAGTGCTGCATCTTTCAGCCCAGTACTGGTCCTGAAAAGTAATTTTAACCGTACTTACCGGTAACTGAATTTCCTTCATAGGCTAACATTGACTGGTTTCACTTGGAAATTCTTCTAAGTGTGGAGTTTTGGAACTTTAAAATATTCCTCTAAAATCAGCCGAAATACGAATTCCGATTTACTCACCTGTTATCAGGAGAGACCTCAGTGCTGCATCTTTCAGCCCAGTACTGATCCTCAAAAGTAATTTTAACCGTACTTACCAGTAACTTGAATTTCCTTCCATAGGATATCATTGCCTGCTTTTGCTGAAAAAGTTTCTAAGTGTTGATTTTTGAAACATACAAATATTCCTCTAAAATCAGCCGAAATCCGAATTCTGATTTACTCACCCGTTATCAGGAGAGACCTCAGTGCTGCATCTTTCAGCCCAGTACTGGTCCTGAAAAGTAATTTTAACCGTACTTACCAGTAACTTGAATTTCCTTCCATAGGCTAACATTGACTGGTTTCACTTGGAAATTCTTCTAAGTGTGGAGTTTTGGAACTTTAAAATATTCCTCTAAAATCAGCCGAAATACGAATTCCGATTTACTCACCTGTTATCAGGAGAGACCTCAGTGCTGCATCTTTCAGCCCAGTACTGATCCTCAAAAGTAATTTTAACCGTACTTACCGGTAACTTGAATTTCCTTCATAGGCTAAGATTGACTGGTTTTCAGCAAAAAGTTTCAAAGTGTTGATTTTCACAAACTACAAATATTCCTTAAAAATCGCCTGTATGACTTAAACGCATTTTTTCAACTGTTTACAGGAGATGCACCAGTGCTGGATCCAGGATCCAACACTGAGTAAGAAAAAGTAACGATAACAGTTTTTACCTGCTAAGTGAATTTCCTTCCATAGGATAACATTGGTGATTCTATGAGAAAAAGTTTCTAAGTGTCAACTTTTAAAATACAATAATATTCCTTAAAAATCACGACTGTAACCAAAACGCTTTTACTCAACTGTTTACAGGAAATGTACCAGGACTGAATCTAGGATCCAGTCCTGTGGTTACAAAAGTAATCCATAAAGTAACTAATTGCATTTAACTAGAAATTCACATTGAGCTGAATGTTGCATTGTGTTTGAAAATGTGTTGCCCATTGCAATAACTGTAACTACTGTACTTAAAAGTCTATTGCCTATCTGCAAAGTATTTAAACTAAAGTAATTCATTCTGAGAAAGTATTTTTTGTAATGTAATGTATAATGTAATTACAATGTAATTTAAAAAATAAAATATGTAAAAAAAAAATGTTTCTAAAAATGTAGTAAATCAGTATGAAAAAAATTAATATAACAATTAATACATTTAAAAATTGTCATTTACAAAACATTTGAAATTCACTGAAAAAACCGTAGGTTTCAGGCACGTTATAGTTAGAAATTAGCATTTAAAAAACCTTTGAAATTCACTGAAAAAACCATAGGTTTCAGACACGTTATAGTTACAAATTAGCATTTAAAAAACCTTTGAAATTCACTGAAAAAACCATAGGTTTCAGACACGTTATAGTTACAAATTAGCATTTAAAAAACCTTTGAAATTCACTGAAAAAACCATAGGTTTTAGGGACAGTTATAGTTACTTGGACATTGCACTCGTACAAAACCCGTGAAATTCCCCGTTATAGTTAGTTCAGCTAACTATAACTCGCGCTTCCGCAATGCACTGCTGATGACGTCACATATTACATCACTCATGACATGGTCAGTGACATCACTGATGACATCACTGATGACATCTCAAATGACATCACTGATGACATCATCCACGTGATAATCTGATGCACCTCCTCACACCCTAATATAACCTTTGATACACCCACTCTAAATTACAGACTGCCATTCGCAAAACCATAGACACTCCAACACCAATAACTACATACCCACTCACTGATTCTTAGGTCTACACACACACATCCACTCACTCACCCGTACAGTCACTCATACTTACAGTCACTCAGTACAGGACTATCATATGCACTCTTACTCCTATATAGACACTCAAACAACGCCACTCATCCATAGAGATACTCACACACCTAGTCAGTCATGCAAATAATTAAACACACTGCCATTTACTCACCTATACAGTTATACACACACCAGCTCACTTACTCATACAAATAGTAGCACATTGTTACGCTCTTATTCAATCACTGATACAAGCACACACTCATCCATACAGCCACTATCACAATCACTCACTCTTGCTTATAGCTATTTATATACTCCAACACACATATATACTGCCTTTCACATATGTAGTTACTCACACATGTACCACTGGGACATACATTCACTCACTAACACACTCTTACACACACTTACCCACCCATACAGTCTATCACAGATGTACTCTTGAAACCATCCACCCAGTAAATCACCCACTCACACATCTATGCACAGAGTTGCACACACCCTCCCACACAAACACTCAGGCACCCATACAGATACTCAGACAAGCATTCAATAACTCATATAGACACTCATGTAGCTATTCACAAACACATGCAGCCACTTACACAGCAACAGACAGATGGATACAGACATTCATCCAGTTTAGTCACTAACCCATGCATTCAGTAAGATACGTTAAATCACTCACTTATAGAGTCAGTCACGCACCTACTAAATCATCCATACAGACACTTACACACCCACTCATTCTTCAATACATCTTTTCCTATATATATTAAAAATATTGAAACTTTACAGAAACACACAGTCACTGGATGATGTCATCAGTGATGTCATCAGTGATGTCATCAGTGATGTCATTTGAGATGTCATCAGTGATGTCATCAGTGATGTCACTGACCATGTCATGAGTGATGTAATATGTGACGTCATCAGCAGTGCATTGCGGGGGCGCGAGTTATAGTTAGCTGAACTAACTATAACGGGGGAATTTCACGGGTTTTGTACGAGTGCAATCTCCAAGTAACTATAACTGTCCCTAAAACCTATGGTTTTTTCAGTGAATATATATATATATATGCCCTTCCAATGATTAAGGCTGATTCAGCAGCCGAAACGCGTCTGGACAAGATTAAAGACTGCCGCCCTTTTAACCAATAAAAGCACACGTGTTTCCAGAGTTGGGCGTCGGTTTACTTTTCTTTTGGTGTTGCCACAGCAGGATGCTCTGAACCTGTGTTGCCGAGGCCGCCCTGCCAGGGTTGGGGGCCCCCCATATCAGAGGAAGTTGGTTTGGATATATATATATACATACATACATATATATATATATATTACCTACTGGCGGTCGCCAGTAGGTAGTTATAGTTAGGACCTAGTTTCCATAGGAAAAGCGTTTTTTCTTTTGCCAATATCTTTGGCGCCGTTTGACGAATCTTCGCGAAATTTTCAAAACTAATGGCCCGCTCAGGTCAGCTCCTGCCTTGAAAGTTTCGGGGTGATTCGTCAAGCGGAGACCGAGAAAAAAGGGGGGTCCCAAAACGCGTTTTCCCCACGTTAATTTCCATAGGAAAAATTGGAACAGGCTACAGCCCGAACTGCTGAATGGAATTACACCAAATTTGGCAAAAAGGTAGCCCTTGGTTCAGAAAGAGACCATTTTTTTAAATGGTGTAAATCCGTTCAGTAGTTCCTGAGAAACTAAAAAAAGAAAAAAAAGATATCTGAGCACTTAGGACACAAGAGGACCTCGTCGCCCCACCAGCAGTGCGCCAAGAAGCTCTTTTGCACAGTGGTGTAAAAAGGGACGTGGCCTCAGACCACCTCTCTGCAATCCAGCTGTGTGGCGCTTACTGGAGGTACGTGGTGGGCTAGTTGGCCAACAGGGAACCTCAGGATTCAAGAGGACTTAATCACCCAAATTAGAACGCACCAGGGGATGCGTTTGCAGAGTAGTGAAGAAAGGGGGCGGGCCTGTGTCCACCTCGCAGCAATCCCACTGTGTGGGGCTTACTGGACATAAGAGATAGGCTAGTTGGCCCATAAAGGACTCCCAGCAGCGAAGGGGACTTCAATCCCCATCCAAGAGTGCGTCAGGGAGCACGTTTGCAGAGTGGTGGGCAAAGGGGGCGTGGCCTGCTATGAGAATTTAGCAATCCTGCTGTGTGGGACCTACTGGAGGTAATAGGAGGGGTAGTTGGCCCCAAGCATGTCCTTGCGGGCCAACTACCCCTCTTGTTACCTCCAGTAAGTTCCACACAGTGGGATTGCTAAAACGTCTTCGGAGGCCATGACCCCCTTTCTCCACCACTCTGAAAACGCGCCTCCTGACAGACTACGGGATGGGGATAAAGTCCAATTTACTCCTGAGGGACTATGGGAGCCAAGAAGCCCTCCTGGTACCTCCTGTAAGTCCTACGCAGCGGAATTCCTGAGCGCTGGTCAGAGGCTCAGCACCCTTTCACTACCTCTCTGCAAACGCGACTACTACTTAAATTAGCATGTTTCTACACCTCTGACTTAGAGGTAGTTTTAATCCCCCTGCCCTATTATATACTAGGGCCTTACAGGGGAGGTCATGCCAATGACAGGGGTACCCCAACCTATAGTGTACCCTAGTGTATTTAGGTGTTTTCACTGAATTCTAAGTGTCTTTTAGAATAGCACTGGCTCCGGGAAGACTTCAATCCCCATCCAAGAGCGCGCCAGGGAGCGTGTTTGCAGAGTGGTGGGCAAAGGGGGCGTGGCCTTTTATGAGAACTTAGCAATCCTGCTGTGTGGTACTTACTGGAGGTAATAGGAGGGGTAGTTGGCGCCCAAGGATGTCCTTGGGGGCCAAGTACCCCTCTTGTTACCTCCAGTAAGTCCCACACATTAGGATTGCTAAGACGTCTTCGGAGGCCATGCCCCCTTTCTCCACCACTCTGCAAACACGCCTCCGGGCAGACTACGGGATGGGGGTTGAAGTCTACTTTACTCCTGAGAGACTTTGGGGGCCAAGAAGCCCTCCTGGTACCGCCTGTAAGTCCTACGCAGCGGAAATCTTGAGTGCTGGTCGGAGGCCCAGCACCCTTTCTCTACCACTCTGCAAACGCGACTACTACTTAAATTAGCATGTTTCTGCACCTCTGACTTAGAGGTAGTTTTAATCCCCCTGCCCTATTATATACTAGGGCCTTACAGGAGAGGTCATGCCAATGACAGAGGTATCCCAACCTATAGTGTACCCTAGTGTATGTAGGTGTTTTCACTGTATTCTAAGTGTCTTTTAGCATAGCACTGGCTCCGGGCGGACTTCAATCCCCATCCAAGAACGTGCCAGGGAGCGTGTTTGCAGAGTGGTGGGCAAAGGGGGCGTGGCCTTTTGTGAGAACTTAGCAATCCTGCTGTGTGGTACTTACTGGAGGTAATAGGAGGGGTAGTTGGCCCCCAAGGATTTCCTTGGGGGCCAAGTACCCCTCTTGTTACCTCCAGTAAGTCACACACAGTAGGATTGCTAAGACGTCTTCGGAGGCCATGCCCCCTTTCTCCACCACTCTGCAAACACACCTCCGGGCAGACTACGGGATGGGGGTTGAAGTCTACTTTACTCCTGAGGGACTTTGGGGGCCAAGAAGCCCTCCTGGTACCTCCTGTAAGTCCTACGCAGCGGAATTCTTGAGCGCTGGTCGGAGGCCCAGCACCCTTTCTCTACCACTCTGCAAACACGACTACTACTTAAATTAGCATGTTTCTGCACCTCTGACTTAGAGGTAGTTTTAATCACCCTGCCCTATTATATACTAGGGCCTTACAGGAGAGGTCATGCCAATGACAGGGGTACCCCAACCTATAGTGTACCCTAGTGTATTTAGGTGTTTTCACTGTATTCTAAGTGTCTTTTAGCATAGCACTGGCTCCGGGCGGACTTCAATCCCCATCCAAGAACGTGCCAGGGAGCGTGTTTGCAGAGTGGTGGGCAAAGGGGCGTGGCCTTTGTGAGAACTTAGCAATCCTGCTGTGTGGTACTTACTGGAGGTAATAGGAGGGTAGTTGGCCCTCAAGGATTTCCTTGGGGGCCAAGTACCCTCTTGTTACCTCCAGTAAGTCACACACAGTAGGATTGCTAAGAAGTCTTCGGAGGCCATGCCCCCTTTCTCCACCACTCTGCAAACACACCTCCGGGCAGACTACGGGATGGGGGTTGAAGTCTACTTTACTCCTGAGGGACTTTGGGGGCCAAGAAGCCCTCCTGGTACCTCCTGTAAGTCCTACGCAGCGGAATTCTTGAGCGCTGGTCGGAGGCCCAGCACCCTTTCTCTACCACTCTGCAAACACGACTACTACTTAAATTAGCATGTTTCTGCACCTCTGACTTAGAGGTAGTTTTAATCCCCCTGCCCTATTATATACTAGGGCCTTACAGGAGAGGTCATGCCAATGACAGGGGTACCCCAACATATAGTGTACCCTAGTGTATGTAGGTGTTTTCACTGTATTCTAAGTGTCTTTTTGCATAGCACTGGCTCCGGGCGGACTTCAATCCCCATCCAAGAGCGCGCCAGGGAGCGTGTTTGCAGAGTGGTGGGCAAAGGGGGCGTGGCCTGTTATGGGAACTTAGCAATCCTGCTGTGTGGTACTTACTGGAGGTAATAGGAGGGGTAGTTGGCCCCCAAGGATGTCCTTGGGGGCCAAGTACCCCTCTTGTTACTTCCAGTAAGTCCCACACAGTAGGATTGCTAAGACGTCTTCGGAGGCCATGCCCTCTTTTTCCACCACTCTGCAAACACGCTTCTGGGTAGACTACGGGATGGGGGTTGAAGTCTACTTTACTCCTGAGGGACTTTGGGGGCCAAGAAGCCCTCCTGGTACCTCCTGTAAGTCCTACGCAGCGGAATTCTTGCGCGCTGGTTGGAGGCCCAGCACCCTTTCTCTACCACTCTGCAAACGCGACTACTACTTAAATCAGCATGTTTCTGCACCTCTGACTTAGAGGTAGTTTTAATCCCCCTGCCCTATTATATACTAGGTCCTTACAGGGGAGGTCATGCCAATGACAGGGGTACCCCAACCTATAGTGTACCCTAGTGTATGTAGGTGTTTTCACAGTATTCTAAATGTCTTTTAGCATAGCACTGGCTCCGGGCGGACTTCAGTCCCCATCCAAGAGCGCGCCAGGGAACGCGTTTGCAGAGTGGTGGGCAAAGGGGGCGTGGCCTGTTATGAGAACTTAGCAATCCTGCTGTGTGGTACTTACTGGAGGTAATAGGAGGGGTAGTTGGCCCCCAAGGATGTCCTTGGGGGCCAAGTACCCCTCTTGTTACCTCCAGTAAGTCCCACACAGTAGGATTGCTAAGACGTCTTCGGAGGCCATGCCCCCTTTCTCCACCACTCTGCAAACACGCCTCCGGGCAGACTACGGGATGGGGGTTGAAGTCGACTTTACTCCTGAGGGACTTTGGGGGCCAAGAAGCCCTCCTGGTACCTCCTGTAAGTCCTACGCAATGGAATTCTTGAGCGCTGGTTGGAGGCCCAGCACCCTTTCTCTAACACTCTGCAAACGCGACTACTACTTAAAGTAGCATGTTTCTGCACCTCTGACTTAGAGGTAGTTTTAATCCCCCTGCCCTAATATATACTAGGGCCTTATAGGGGTGGTCATGCCAATGACAGGGGTACCCCAACCTATAGTGTACCCTACTGTATGTAGGTGTTTTCACTGTACTCTAAGTGTCTTTTAGCATAGCACTGGCTCCGGGCGGACTACAATCTCCATCCAAGAGCGTGCCAGGGAGCGCGTTTGCAGAGTGGTGGGCAAAGGGGGCGTGGCCTGTTATGAGAACTTAGCAATCCTGCTGTGTGGTACTTACTGGAGGTAATAGGAGGGGTAGTTGGCCCCCAAGGTTGTCCTTGGGGGCCAAGTACCCCTTGTGTTACCTCCAGTAAGTCCCACACAGTAGGATTGCTAAGACGTCTTCGGAATCCATGCCCCCTTTCTCCACCACACTGCAAACACGCCTCTGGGCAGACTACGGGATGGGGGCTGAAGTCTACTTTACTCCTGTGGGACTTTGTGGGCCAAGAAGCCCTCCTGTAACCTCCTGTAAGTCCTACGCAGCGGAATTCTTGAGCGCTGGTCGGAGGCCCAGCACCCTTTCTCTACCACTCTGCAAACGCGACTACTACTTAAAGTAGCATGTTTCTGCACCTCTGACTTAGAGGTAGTTTTAATCCCCCTGCCCTATTATATACTAGGGCCTTACAGGGGAGGTCATGCCAATGACAGGGGTACCCCCACCTATAGTGTACCCTAGTGTATGTAGGTGTTTTCACTGTATTCTAAGTGTCTTTTAGCATAGCACTGGCTCCAGGCCTGGTTAGTCAGAGTCAGTTACCACCAGTACCAGTCAGCAAAAAGTTGGGGGCACAGGATGACTTTGCAACAAGGCATCTTTCTGCACCTCTGCTTGTTCTTTCTGCATATCTCTTGCTTCTTTGTGCACTTTTCTTCGTCTTTCTGGACTTCTGTTGCCTCTTTCTGCAATTCTCTTGCTTCTTTCTGCGCCTTTCTTCATCTTTCTGCACATATCCTACCTCTGTAGGCATAGTTAGAAATTAGCATTTAAAAAACCTTTGAAATTCACTGAAAAAACTACAGGTTTCAGGGACGTTATAGTTAGAAATTAGCATTTAAAAAACCTTTGAAATTCACTGAAAAAACCATAGGTTTCAGGGACGTTATAGTTAGTTAGACATTGCAGTCGTACAAAACCAGTGAAATTCGGCCGTTATAGTTAGTTCAGCTAACTATAACTCGCGCCCCCGCAATGCACTGCTGATGACGTCACATATTACATCATTCATGACATGGTCAGTGACATCACTGATGACATCACTGATGACATCTCAAATGACATCACTGATAACATCACTGATGACATCATCCACTTGGTATTCTGATGCACCTCCTCACACCCTAATATAACCTTTGATACACCTACTCTAAAATACAGACTACCATTTTCGAAACCATAGACACACCAATACCAGTTACTACATACCCACTCACTGATTCCTAAGTCTACACACACATCCACTCATTCACCCATACAGTCACTCATACATGCGGTCACTCATCAGTACAGCACTATCATATGCACTCATACACGTATACAGATACTCACACACCGCCACTCATCCATAGCGTTACTCACACACCTAGTCAGTCATGCAAAAAATCAATCACACTTCCATTTACTCACCTATACAGTTATACAAACACCACCTCACTTATTCATACAGATACTAACACATACTTACTCTCTTATACAGTCACTGATACAACCAACACACCCATCACACACTCACCCACCTATACAGCCCTTCACAGATGCACTCTTGAACCCATACACCCAGTGAATCACCCACTCACACATCTATGCACAGTCACACGCCCCCCACTCACCCACACAGATACTCAAGTACCCAAGGAGTTGCTCAGACAACCAATCAATAACCCATATAGACACTCATCTAGCTACTCACCAACCCATGCAGCCGCTTACACACCAACTGACAGACTGATACAGACATTCACACAGTTTAGTCACTAACCAATGCATTCAGTAAGACACGTTTAATCACTCACTTATACAGTCAGTCACGCACCTACTAAATCATCCATTCAGACACTTATACACCGACTCATTCTTCAATACACCTTGGCATATATATATATAAAACATATTTAAACTTTACAGAACACACAGTCACTGGATGATGTCATCAGTGATGTCATTTGAGATGTCATCAGTGATGTCACTGACCATGTCATGAATGATGTAATATGTGACGTTATCAGCAGTGCATTGCGGGGGCGCGAGTTATAGTTAGCTGAACTAACTATAACGGCTGAATTTCACTGGTTTTGTACAACTGCAATGTCCAACTAACTATAACGTCCCTGAAACCTATGGTTTTTTCAGTGAATATATAAATACATACATATACATATACATACATACATTCACAGAAACACAAACAAAATTACAGAAGGGGCAAAGTTCATTTCCTTCACAAAAAGGAAAACTAGCACTATGCTACATGGGCCATGAGCTACAGTTACACACAAGAAAAAATAACAGAAAATAAAACACATTGGGAATGTACTAAATACGACTCCAATTCTTGCTATAGGAGAGCAACGACAAGGGAAACAACTGTAATTAATGTTAGAGAACACAACCACCCCCCCAACGCCACAGAAATAGAGGTTAGAGATGTTCTAGAAAACATCAAAGAAGCAAGCACCAGCTCACAACAAACTGGCACAGAAATCTTAAAAAATGTGCTAACCCGTGTTCATGAAAATACCTTCCATCCCCATCCTAAAATGCCTCATAGCCAGAACTAAAAGATCAACTACTCATACACCATCACCCCCCAAATCTTTCTCGGAAATAGAAATTTTACCAGAATACACAGTAACACACAAAGATGAAAAATTCATTCTTTATGACAACAATAGCCATGAAAAAAGAATTATCATCTTTGCTACTAACACCAACATCCAAAAATTAAAACAATGTGAAACATGGATGATGGATGGGACATTTACATTTTGTCCCAAACCATTTTATCAACTTTATACTATCCATGGCGAATATCAAGAAACTAACATCCCTTTCATATACACCCTACTTCCCAACAATCAAAATACAACCTATATAGAACTACTAACAATAAAATAATAATAGATTTCGAGCAAGCAATGATCCAGGCAATTTAAAAAATATATCCACATTCAGCAATACAAGGATGCTATTATTATTTCAACCAAAATATATGGAAACATCTCCATAATTCGACACTAAGCATAGCATATGCAACAAACAGCAACTTTGCCTACCAAATTAAAAAAACTAATAGCCCTGGCCTATGTACCAACAAGAGAAGTAGCAAACAACTATAATTTACTGATCGAAAGTCCATTTTACCAACCCAACAAAGCCAAACTAACACCCTTGCTTGACTACTTCGAAGACACCTGGGTAGGAAGACTACATAGATCAGGGCACCGAAGACAACCGAAATTCCACATCCCCTGGTGGAATGTCCATGAAAGCACCCTAGCACAAAAAGCTAAAACAAATAACGCAGTGGAGTGATGGAATAATGCCTTCCAAGTAAAGAACAAACAAGAGAGCAAGGACCAGGTAGTGGGACCGTCCCTGTCCCTGGGTACGTATTTTATAAACAACGTGGACGAACCCAAAAGCAGATGACTCTGTAACACTTATAGTGCTGGGCACCACATAGGTTTGTAAGAAGAACCCTCACCAACCAACCTAGTTGGTGGCATGCTTCATCATCGGGTTCCCAGCTGGGTAGCCGAATGCCACCCAGCTGTGCTACAACGCCTGATTACAGCGGAGCGGGATTTTGTGGTAGTGTGTGGTAAAGTGGTGAGATTAAAAATATCTCTGGGATTCCTTACTGACCGATATTTTATTTCCAGCGGCCCAGGATATATTAAAAACAAAGATAAGGATAAGCATGAAGATTAGCAATTAGTCTTCATTATCCTGCTGGTCAACATGTTTCAGCCTCTTTCAAAAATTATTGAGGCTTTCTTCAGGACCACATTAGAGTGAAGTAGTGTAAAGTGAAAAAAGTGCAAGTGGCAAAAATCCGCCACATGTATCTTTTTGCAGCACATGCGCTAAGGTGTGCTGTGCATGTTTATTTATTTATTTATTTGAAAAGTTTTATATAGCGCTGGCTAGACCCGGAGGTATCAGAGCGCTTTACATGAGGATCAGCGAGTTACAGGTTACATAGTTACGTCAATTAAATCAAAGAATCACGGAGGGAGGAGGAGGGGGAGGGAAGGAAACACAATGGGGAAACCAGGAAAAACAATGTCAGATGACCGGCTGGGTAGGTGACGGCCGAGGGGGTGAAACCAGGGCCAGACTCCTCTATCGCTGCATGTGACAGCTCCACCAGGCATCGGCCAAGGTTGCTCGTGCACCGAGGTAAGTACAAACAGTTTTGGTATCCTCCCAGAGTTACAGGTTACATAGTTACATCAATTAAATCAATGAATCATGGAGGGAGAAGGAGGGGGAGGGAAGGAAACACAACGGGGAAATGAGGAAAACAATGTCAGATGACCGGCTGGGTAGGTGACGGCCGAGGGGGTGAAACCAGGGCCAGACTCCTCTATAGCTGCATATGACAGCTCCACTGGGCATCGGCCAAGGTTGCTCGTGCACCGAGGTAAGTACAAACAGTTTTGGTATCCGCCCAGGGGGCATCGTCAAAGGTCCATCGAAAGTTCTATCAAAGTTCCACTGGGCATGGGCCATGTTGATCCGGCTCCGAGGTGAGTACAATGTTCAAGGCTCTGGGCCTTCTTCGGCGGTAGGAAGACCAGTGGGGGGGTGGTCGCCCCACGTCATTGTCACCTGAACGTCGGACCGTACTGCTTTGACAACCGCCGTCGTGACCCTTCCCCCACTTCCATGGCTGCTAAGTTCTTCACCTCTCGGGGGCAGCCCCTATTCAGCTGTGCGCACTGCAACCACTCGCCCAACAGGTCATTGCTGGTAGGGCCCGCTATTCCATAAACTCACAAGATCTCGGGCCTGTGCACCGCCCCTGATTGTACTCAAGGCCCCCTCAGGATAGCTGCCCTAGTCTGCAGATAGTCAATTTGTGGAACTTTTCCGGTCTCGCTAGGCTAAGGTTAATTCCTTGGGTGGCTCCTGCGTTATACTTTGATGGTGCCGCCTTCGTCCGCCGCCATCTTAGGGTCAGGCATTGAGCTTTTATTGCCTCTCCCCCTCCGGATCATGCTGCCAGCCGTAGGCCCGGTACCTTGGCCGCACTCAACACACGCCAACAGATCTTCCTTAGTCAGCGCCATGCTGGATTCGGCGTTCCCCTGCTCTGGTGATTGCTTCTTCTCCGCGGGTGCAAAAAGTGTGACACCTTGGCTGTAGCCTTTTTTGGTGGCATAGATGCGGTCTCCACCATCTGCGAGGGCTTCACGGTCCCCTCAGCTTGCCGGTGCTTTCAAGGCCAGGTTTCTGCGTTTTAAAATGCTCTCTCGGTATGTCCTCAATTGGGTGCCTTTTGGACTCCTCAAATACCAATCAAGGTGCAGCTGTTGTGGTTAGACCGTACTTACGGACCCACTGCTTGAATAAACCTGTAAGACAAAAATAACAAGTAAAAGGACAGACAACAGACAGTTAAAAAACAAACATAATTGGTGTCATTTTACACTTCTATACTTTAGTCCAACACTTGCCCCTAAGAGTGGTGGCCAAGGGCACTTTTTTTTGAGTCGATCAATCATGTGCGTAAGCACTCATACTTCAGACATGCAACACACTTCCGGTAAACACTGGATCATGCATGTGCTTTCTTCTGTACATGCGTGCCTATATGTGTTTGGCATATTGGTGACAGGTTTCTACTGCGTGCCTATATTTGTTTGGCAAGTTGGTGACTGGTTACTACCTGTGTCATTCAGTATATAATTCCCCAAAATTCCCCCAAAATGTTTTGGGGCATGTGCGTCCTATTACACGGCTACTTGCGTGAACTATCAATCGTTTCAGTGATAGCTAAGGGTTGTGAGCGAGTATGATTATTTACATGCGTTTCTTATGCTTTTGTCATATAGGTATAATTACATTTGCTACGTGATGTCATAGCTTGTCAGATCCTGGGAGGAGCGTACACCTTTAGTCAAACACTGTTGGAAAAGTAATTAAGACCGAAAAACAACTGTTAGTTTCAGCTAGTAATATTCGGTATATGAAAGAGGCGTATAGTCTCTATCTGGTAACGCCTTTCGAGTTTGGCAGATGCCAGCCCCTAGAAAAGGATAAAAAACCTTACTTCATCAAGGTAGAGCGCGGGCGAATATTACTAACTGATACTAACAGTTGTTTTTCGGTCTTAATTACTTTTCCAACAGTGGAAGCCCTGAATTGCAGCGGTGCCTGCCATGCAACGCTGTAGGGATTATGATATCCCTTTCCTCCGGTTGTACTGCGGCAGTCAACCCACTGCAAAATGGCTGGTGGAAACGGATTTGGGGGCCCGTAGTGGGCCCCCCTTAATCCCAGGTGCAGGGACATGTACTCTGGGGGCACCTATGGTGCCCCGACATATCCCTGCACCATGTGGCAGGCACCGCATGGTGGCTGCCACCTAGTACAGGGATGTGTCTGCACCCTATATTTTGTATTGCGGCAGGGGCTGCTGACCGCATCCACGCCACAATGCAAAATATAGGTGATGCGACCGCCGTGGTGGCGGTCGCATCGTAATTCGGATTGTGGGAAGGCCGCATCATAGGCAGCCGGTCCCAAATCCGAAACAAAGTCCGTCCGCCATCGTAATGAGGCCCATTGTTTAGAGTTGGAATAGTAATTTTTTTAGTTTTATTATCCAACACTTTCCCTGAGTTTAGTTAGTTTGGAGTTGGAATAGTAATTTTGAATGGTTTATTATCCAGCACTTTCCCTGAGTTTAGTTAGTTTGGAGTTGGAATAGTACATTTTTATGTTTTATTATCCAGCACTTTTCCTGACTTTAGTTAGTTTGGAGTTGGAATAGTATTTTTTTGAGTTTTATTATCTAGCACTTTCCCTAAGTTTAGTTAGTTTGGAGTTGGGATAGTAGTTTTTTTCAGTTTTATTATCCAGTACTTTCCCTGAGTTTAGTTAGTTTTGAGTTGGAATAGTAATTTTTAATGGTTTATTATCCAGCACTTTCCCTGAGTTTAGTTAGTTTGGAGTAGGGGTGGGCGGAATTTGCGTAGTCGCGCTACGCAAAGCTCTGCGAAACGGTAAAAAATCTCCACGAGCACGCAAAAGTTCCGCGAACACGCGGAATTGCTTGTTCCGCCCGTTCGCGATGCTTTTTTCCTGTTCGCGAACGCTGTTCACGTGCTCGGGGAGAAATATCTTGCGAACACGCATTTTGAAAGCTCAAACAAGCAAAAAACTCCGCGAAGCCGCGAATCGCGGAATTTTTGGCAATTTCGCGTTCTCCGCGGAACGCGAAATTACCCAAATTCCGCAAATTCCGCGAGCGGAACGGAATTTACCGCCCAGGCCTAGTTTGGAGTTGGAATAGTACATTATCCAGCACTTTTCTTGACTTTAGTTACATTTTTAATTATACTTACATATATCTTGTTTTTTTTACTTTTTTGATGCTTTTCTAAATTTTGTCGGTGATTTACTGGTTTCTTTTTTTGTTGGTTGAAAAAGAATTGTTAGTTTTATTGAAGGGTTACATTTTATTTGTTAGTTTCATATAGTTATTTTTTTGTTCTAAAAATGCTTACTATTTTTTGTTGATGTAATTTATTTCTTTGATGTTGTTTTTGTATTGTAGCCTATAGAAGGGAATAAAATAAAAGTATTTGTTAGTTATATTTTGTTTGTCAGTATTGGTTTTAAGTATATACTTACTTGGTTTTAAGTATTTTGTTAATGTTGATTTTATTCTTTCTTTTGGGAGGAAATGGTGATTTGGAAATTTCTAGGTAGACATTTGGTCAAGTTTAGTCTATAAAATATAAAGAAAAATAAATAATAGTTTAGTTTAGTAGGTTTATAGGTTTAATTATTTCTTAGTTAATGTAATTTACTTATTTTAAAAGTTTTGTTCTTACCTTTAATGAGAGCTTTTATGTTTAGTTGCATATGTAGGTCTTTTTCGTTGTGTTGTCTGGTAAAGTTTCGTCCTTCTGCAATGTTTGTCCGTTTCATTGTAATTTTTTGGTTAATTAATTGGTTGCTTTTATAGTGTTCCTTTAATTAGTTAGAGTTTTCTATTGGTTTTGTAGTTGTAGTTTAAGTTTATTAGTTTGTATTTTAGTTTTCATATTTGTGTAATTCATTTATTTATGTGTGTTTTAATTTTTAAACTATGTTTTTTGTTTCTTTTTTAAAAGTGTTGAAAATATTTTCTTTGTAATGTTTAAATGTTATTTTTAGGTTGAGTTAATATGTATTTTAGCGATATTTGTGTTGTTGATATTATGTATATCAATGTTTTTGTTGCATTATATGTTATTTTTAATTTTTCAATATTTTTGTGTACTATTATTTTGTAATCGATATTTTTGTAGTCGATAAATATTTTGATATTTTTTGTGTGATATTTGTGTCACTTCAATTGATTGTATTGGTAGTCGAAATTTGTGTCAGTGATCCAAAGATACTTGAGTGTCATATGTTTCAACAAAAGAAATCTGGAATCTGATTTCTCATTAAAAATTGTATTTCGTTCATGTGTGGGAGGTCTTTGTAGATTTATCAATACTGAGCACATAGCTTGCAAAAAGTTGGATGGTTTCAGGATTCTATCCAGTAAAGGTTTGCCCAAGCTGTACTTAATGTGCATTTTTAGCTCTCGTTGTCACTCATCCATTCCTTTTGATTACTTAGGGAAAACCAGCTCTGCATTTCATAAGGTTCATAAAGTGTATTTTATATTTTTTATTTTCAATTGGTACCGCATGTTTGATGACGTGTTACAATTCTTTAAAGTTCTAATTAGAGCTTTCTCATCGAATGTTCTTAGAAGACGTTTGTGATGTTTCACAACTAGAGTAGAGGCAAATGAAATCACCCCAGAGCTCGGTTCAGGTTTATTACTTTTCCATGTCCTGAAAGCAAAGCTTTCCACATGAAAGGGAGACTGTAGCTGATGACAATATTCCTCATTTTCTGTTCATGTAAGCTCTGTAGCATTTCCACAATCTCTTTTACTGTAGCTGCGTTTTGTCAGTTCCATACACCATATATGCATATCCACAATCACAGAGCATCTCAGAGATACATTCACTCTTGTTCTGCATGAAATGCAGTGCATTTAATCTTTGAAGTGTTAAATAGTTTGCAAAAATATTTTTCCCTTTTAGACTTGATCCAGCATTTCTGGGCCCAAGGTAGGAGTTTAGGTTTTCTCCACTTACTTACTTTCTAGCTTGGCCCTCCAATCGATCTTTTTAAGTCGCACTGAGGAGAAAGAGTGTTAGCATTTCTTGTACAATCAATGTTCAATTTCAATTAACTGTTCAACCAATTTGTCTACACAATGAGGACCAAGAATCAGTAGCCAAGTTCAAGGGTGTTTATTATAAATTAGTAATTAAGTTCAAATAAATCACCCTTAATACCCTACTGTAGGGATACAAGATGGCAACAGGGAGGCCAAGCCTCCTAAAGAAGTTTAGGCGATCAAGAATTAAACAAACAAGGAGCTTGGATGATGCAGTACAGAACAATAACATGAGAATCGGATGCTTGGATACTAATCTCAATTGGTCTTTTCTATGCATTAGCAATCTAATTCTTCCAAGCACAGACAAAGGCACAGAAATACTCAGAGTTCAGAAATCAAATAGCTTTATAGAAAATTGTAGGGATAAGGCACAAGAGTATTAGCAACACTAGCAGTAGCATTGCAGAAGTTCAGTCAAGAGTTTTCAGTAAATTTAACTAAGTGTCAATCAAAACCACACAGAGGGAAAGCAACAAGACATAGGGGGATGTTGTAAAGAGTCCATGCAAGGAGCAATGAGTTTTCAGGAGATTGTTAGGGTAGGAGTCCAAGGACGGTTCTGCATAGGGTCTGCTGAAAAGTGTTCAGCAAAAAATCTGCAAGGAATCTGCAAGGAAAGGATCAGCAGCATTCCAAGCGAGTTCTGAATAGAGTTCACAGTTGTCGATAGGTTATAGTCCACATATTCGTATGGCAGCTCCCCTTTTGTTGCATCATCAATAGAAGTCCATTGTTTTTGTTTCAATCTCCTTGTGGATTCACATGTTACACACTGCAACAGTGGAGAAAATCCCACATTGGACTTGGGAACACAATCTTGGTCACACACTCAGGCTAGAGCATAATAGTCTTTTATTCGTCACAGGTTTCTCATGTGCTCGTAGTCAAATTCCTTTCCCAGACATGTATGCTGTTGCAAAAATGTATCTATTCTAACCTAGCAATGCATGAGAACACCTTCAAAAATCAAGACAGCAGAATACAGGAGCACAGTAAATTATGAATTGAAATACAATGAAATACAGGCCTTATGAGTAAATGCAAACTTAAGACATTAAACAATGGTGCACATTTAATATGCGTGTGCACATTTAAACATATACAAATATAATATTGCTTTAGTACTTTTAGCTTGTATTGCATAGATCACACAATAAGTAATTAAACTGCACAGTAGTAGGTATAGATGAGAACCACATTGAAAGTACATAATGTAACAGAAATGCATACATTGAATAATGTTTGTCGTTTGACTTGTACTAAGATAGCACACATATAAGAATCATTGAGAGCTAAGAACAATATCCCTAACAATTTCACAGAAAATATAGCACACATTTAGGAATCATGAGTAATGTTTCAGCAGTGAAATAAAGAGGATGGTTTTTGGAACAACTACGCATTACTACGTTTCATCTTTGCATTGTAGCACACAATATAACTGGAAATCCAGTTAGTTGCAACAAAGCATATACATTTTATTATTGATGTCAGTCACTTTATTATTCAACACCAAATGACTATTTCTAGATTATTTTATTAAATTCATCTCTTATTTAGTAAAGACGGTTCCTAAGTTAAATGTTCAAAAGGATTTCTTTCATCATCAGTAAACATTCTATATGAGAACTGCAAACTCTACAGTAAAGATTCTCCTGCAACAGCAGTGTCAAATGCAACGTGTTCATGAATCATTATGACACGCAGAACACATGTGCAAATTACACATTCATGTTGTGTGTCAGGTATCATTTGCATTTATGTTTTAGTGGCTTGTAAAGAGTGGGCAGCTTTGCGCTGCACCAATCTTCCCTCAGATGGCGAATCAAGCCATCACAACAATATCTGATCAGAAGTTCAGATTACAGCTCTGTTGTCTTCATTAATTTCCTCTGGAATCCTTCAGAAATGTAATGTTATCATAAACTTTACTCTGTCTCTCTTCTAGCTCTACATATGCTCTCTTACTTTTCACTTCCTTTCTCATTTGTGCACGTCTTCACACTTTAACAATTACAAACAAAAGTAATCCGCAAAGAGTGATTATCACTATTGGCCTCAAGATGCTTCCAATTATTGCACTCCCTAGATTACCAAACCATCTGCCTATAGCAGAAAATCCATTACCTACTGCTTCCCAAGCACCTGTTGCTGTCAACCCTTTCAAATCTTTCTTCAAGTCAGTAATGTTGCTGATGTGTTTCTTCAGGCCTTTACTCTCATCTGGGAATAAGTACAATGTTGTTGAACTTTTAACATCCGGCAGACTCTGCCCTCCTTTGCAAGAAGGACATCTAGAGCAAGTCTATTCTGCAAAACCATAGATCTAATGGCAACAATGTCTGTGTCAATAACTAGGAATCTTCCAGCTGTACTAGGAGCCAATTTATCAACTACAGAAGAAAGTTTTCTAATCTTGTGTGAGTTGAGCATCACTCTTACAGTTGGGATCAAGGCACCAAAAATATCACCTACTATTTCACTAGCACTAGCTTTCCTCTTGTTTCTCACATGTTTTACCTTTATTGAGACCTCAATTTGGTCCACATGGTACATTTTCTGGAAAAACTACTCCTAAATAGCATGTTCCATACCATTGCATGGGTAATCTGTAGAATGCACTTTTCCATCCATCGAAATACAACCCCCCCCACACTTTCACTGGTTCCTATATAAAAATTGTGTCAGTTGTGGATTTTCTAATGGAGATACATAATCTCCCTTTATGTTGCCAATCCAGAGCAAGTGCTGCCATGTTTCTCACTACTCTATGTTCACTCTCTTCCTTTGCTAGGGTGGAACCTTCGAATGATTACTAGCTTTAGCCCTCTTCTTCTATTCTCCACAGAGTCAATGAATTTCTTTTCCACACTGTTTAAAGAACAGGTTAAGTTGTATCAGTGTGCATAGGCATTATCCAGTGACATAATAAGTCTAAATAAATGCCCATTATTTCAGCATTTTTAGCATCAGGCTGTCTATTCAAGTGCTTCAGCATGGGAACTTCAGAAAGAACTAAATGTTGATTTGAGTATTAATATTGGAAATTACCCTTTCCTGGCACTTCCTCCTGCAATCTCTTAACTTTCTCCCAAGTATCAACAGCAGATAACAACAGATTGCAGTTTGAGACATCTGAACTGTCATTGATGTATGCCCCATTAAAGGTGCAAACATTTACTATGCAGTACTGTGCAGTTTCATCTGCTTATTTGATACCCACTGTCACATAGGCTGTACCAGATCTATAGGCAGCACACTTTACCACAACAATTGGGAAGGCAATTGTAGGGACTGGAGAAGGTTTTGTATACTTTCTAACTTTTGGTTTGGTGATCCCAAAAGAGGTCATAAATCCGCGCTGGGAGCACAACTGCACAAAGTCAGGAACGACACCAAAGCCGGACTGACTATCAGTGAAAATCGTCACTCTCAGCTCGTCTGAATCACAGCACACACAGTAAGAGCAATCAATTTGGCCACTTGTGCTGAAAACTCTCCTTGAAGTCAGGAGGCTTCGACCATGCGTGCAACAGTGCAGACTGCCTAGCCAGCTTTGAAATTTCCATCATGGTCACCTAAACAAGAGCCATCAACAAACAGCACATGATCTGATTCTGGTAGTGGCACATCTTGTATGGCTTTGTGGCTAGCTCAGTAACATCTACGCAGTCATGTTCAGCTTCAGCACCCACTGTTTCATTTCCAAGAAGGGATAACAAGGTGGCAGGATTTAGAATAGTACACCTCCTAAGGGTAACATTCTCGGCACCCAGAATGAGTTGCTTGTACTTGGTAAGCTGACTATTGGTAAGGTGCTGTGTCCGGGTATGAGTTAGCAACACCTCAACTGAGTAGGGTAAAAAGACTGTCAATGAGTGACCCATAACTAAGCTCTCACATTGTTCAAAGCTTACACAGGTGGTATCAACAGCTTTGAGGTAACCGGACAATGTGACGGCTTCAGGGTCAAGTGTGGCAGAAAAATAAGCCGCTGGTTTACAAGCATTGCTGTGAATTTGGGTGGGCACTGAGAGAGTGCAGCCCTCTCTCTCAATGAAGAATAAAGCAAAACATTTATTGTAATCAGGCATTCCCAGGGCTGGGGCATGGCAGAGACATCTCGCAGCTCTGAGGAGGGTCGCATGCAGCTGTTATCCCATGGTACCAGAGCTAACATGTCTTTGTGAGTCAACCTCTGAAGAGGTTTGGTCATCAGGGAAAAGTTGGGAATCCACAGGTGACATTAGCCCACCATTCCCAAGAGCATTCAGACTACCTTCTGGTTAGTTGGCAGATTCATTTTCAGAATTGCAAAGGATCTCTCTTGGGACACCTTCCTTGCTCATTTCTCAATGTGGTGTCCTAGATACAGGATTTGTTTGGTCAGGGACACTTTATGTCCATTCTCAACTAAGTGATTCAGCAAAGCAATAGTGTCACGTTTGCAAGCCTCTTACGTATTCAACACCACCAATAGGTCGTTGATGTATTGGACTTGGACTGAATGCTGAATCATCACTAAAGATTATAAATTATTTTTAAGTATCTGATTGAAGATTGAGGAGCTTTCCATATACCCTTGTGGAACTCGTCACCATGCCATGACATGGTTGTCGAAATGGAAAGTGAAGAGGAACTGGCTATCCTCATGCAATGTAATAGAAAAGAAGGCTTGACACAAATCAATGACAGAGAATCACTTGGCCTCACATGGAATCTGAAACAATATCACAGCAGGATTTAGTACCACATGAAAAGGAACCACTATTGAATTTACCAGTCACAAATCCTGTACTATGCAGTACTTGTCATTGGGCTTCTGCAAACCTGTGATGGGCGAGTTAGATCGAATCCCCATGATCTACTTCAGAAAGCCTTGTTCAATCATTCAGTCAATCACAGGAGTAATCTCAGCAATAGTTTCAGGGGTCAAATTGTATTGTGGGATTCTTGGGTATTTAGCACTTGGCTTCACAGTGATATGGACTGGTTCAACACCTTTAATAAGTCTGATGTCTTTACCTGAGAAATCCCAGACTTCAGGTAACACTGTGTCTCTGAATTCGAGGGGCAAATCATCTCTAGTCAATAAAGGGTACATTCAGATGTCTGACCACTGTCTAGCAAGCTTGAAGACAGTGTCCTCATTGTGAGTGTGGAACTCAATACCCTTTGGGTTACAGCAAATGGAAAAAAGAAGGGCAGGTTAGGAACCTGTGCTGTTCTTATAGTAGAGGGGGTAGCACAAGTGTAGACAAGGAATGAGACAGGATTCCCATTTACCTGGCCATCCACATATGGACCACTCTTGTCCACCTCTAAGGTTGCGCCACGGGTCTGAGTGGAAATCATCCATTTGAATCATGTAATGTTGTTGGAACATTCTGATTCACAAAGGGATTAATTTTGCATTAGGGACCTTGTTCGTATTGTATCTCTGGACACTCACATTTTGCTGTAGCATCAGAGTTTGTGGAACTTGCATTGCTTGGGCCTGAGGTACATTGGGATTTTGAACTCTTTGCCTGTGTACCTGTTGTGGTTAAACTATGTTATTTCCATGAAACTGCCCAAATCCGCCATTCTGAACCTGATATCCACTTACCATATTTCCAGTATTAAATCGACATTCACGCTTCCAATGCCCCAACTTGCCGCAGACATGGCATGAGTTTGTTTACTTCAGAGTCGGCACATAAACAGCTGTTGTCGGATCAATCGGCAGACCTCAACCTATATCCTGCTGCTGAAATCCTGGCTGTTGGAAACCATTAACGCCTTGCATCATAGGGACCTGATGATATCCTCTCTGCAGAGGACCTGTATTACCAATAAATAGCTGAGTCTGACCTTGGAAGTGCAGGATTAGTGACTTTGAAATATACTGATAGGTGGATGATTGAAATCCTATTAAAAGGATATAATGTATCGTGTTCTATGAACCATTTTCCACGACTGTGTTGGGTAGTGTGACTTTTAAGGAGAGTGCCTTTCTTTAGTTCCTTTATAAAGTTTGTTGTTGATTGGCACGAAGTGGAGCTGATGATACATCCTTTTTGCAAGCTTCGTCTCCACTAATAATGAAAAATATCATCAGGTGATTAGCCATTTAAAATTGAAAATACCTCTAAATAGATCGATTTGCTCAACATAGATAGACGACCCAGGAATCCAAAAAATCAATTCATGCTTTTTATGAAAGGTTGTTGCAGACATTCAAGCAGTTCAGTGGAACAGAGAATATCTCAGCCAAGGAGATGGGACATTTTGTTTACAGATTTGTGCATGGATTAAGACACGAGGTTAGTTCTATGATTCAGCAGCTTTGGTCTGATTGCAGAGTAAGCCCATTGATGAGTTCCTGCGATATGCAAAATATTGCAGTGATGAATTGGAAATGAAGCACTAAAAGTTGAAGGAAAAGTTGATGGTTGCACAAAGGAAGGCAGCTCGGTTTATTAAAAAAACAGCTTTCTCCTTTTCACTCCAAAGACATTGATGAGTCCAAATATGGGTCACTTTCCCCAATGAACACAGTCCTCTTTTTATTTGAATTTGGTTTATTTCGTAAACAAATACAGCCGCCAGAAAGAATTCAGCCAACATGTGTTTCGTCAATCTTGACTTTTTCAAGGCTGAAAAAAGATATTTACATATATGTTGTTGATATTTTACATAATTTTTCACATAATGTTTTACACAAATACTTCAAGAGAGATGAAAGTAAAGGAGTGAGTGGAAAAAATAGATTAGGAAACGGAAAACAAAAAAATGAAAAAGATGGGAGAACCGAAGTGTAAGGAGGAAGATGGCAAGAAAAGGCTGGGTCTTAGTCCAAAAGAAACTAGGTGTCTCATAAGTGTCAATGCTGTTAAGCAATTATCGTGTGAATATTCACTGAAATGTATCTATGCACCAGTTTGTAAAAATCACCCGTGTGGAACGGTTGAACAGCAACATGTACCCCATAGTACCGAAGAAACACGCACCAGGTAAGTAGAAACGCAATCGATGTTATGTTGATAATTCCTAACCTTCGTCACACTGTGAATCATCTGTAAGGTTCCAGCGTATCCAGTGTTTGGCAACTTTTGTGAACCCGGGGTATACCACACACCTGAAGTAATGGATAAGCAAAACTAACACTGTAATGTACCGAGTTGTATAGAATTAGGACGTATAGTCTAGTCCATTAAACTAGGAAGCACTTATTACTAATAGAGAAAACGGTCTGGGAATCGTCTTGTGATCGATATCTAAAAGTGGTGCCCCTCAGGAAACAAAAACTCGAGAGTATAAAAATAAGGTAAAAATAAATGTCAAGAACCTTGATTCAGAAGGTAAAGTACAAACTTTAATCAGAAGCGGAATCTAGCCAACAAATGTAATATTACAGAACATTCCCAAGAAGAAATCAACTGGTCTGAAGATGTTCAGATGGTGAGAAAAAACATCTATACGCTACACGTAAAAACACCCATGCAGTGCCATTGTGAAAAGTATGCAAATGATGTCACGAAAGCGCACCACGGACATAGGTATGTTACCAGAAAGCAGCAGTATCCATAAATATCACTGTGACGTAGGAAATCAAACTGGCGCCCAGTTAGGCTTATAAGAAAGAGTCCATGATAAGCTCCAATGCTGCAAAGAGTAGGTAAGCAAAGTTCCATTAAAAGTAAAACATTACTAATGGTAAAGTTGACATAAAAAAGTGACATACCCATCATATAAATTTTTAGTCTTGTCAATCTGTCTATATTCAATCCATTCATCACTAATAAGAGGGTGGAAAACACCATGTTTCATATCCTCAAATCCAATTACTTATGCAGATGATGCAATGTGTCACCCCTCATGCAATATATATATATATATATATATAAATGTATAGTCTGCTGAAAAACAGGTATACCTCGAATATCTTGCTCCAGTTGTTAAATTTCGCGTTGCAAATAGACTCTCTTTCTCTCTGCGTGTCTTATCAAGATATCCATCATGCCAAAAGATGAGGATAAGATCAAATTCTCCCATTCTCCCAATAGATCAGTATCTACATCCTCAAACAATGGGAAAATGATCACTCGAAGGCCTCTTGGCACTTGCTTAATTTCTATGTATTTTTTCAATATTGTTAAATCCCACCATCGGGATAGCTCTTGCTTTCGCAGTCTTTCTAGTTTGATGAACTTTTGTCTAAGCCCTTGCGGTCTCTCTATTACAGGACTACTTCTATTAGGGGCCATGTGCCCAGAGAAGATTTCTAAAAACATTTTGTCCCTATCATCATCGAAGATAGACATATTCTTTAATGCTAAGGAATAGTCCCTCTGATATTTTTGATAACAGATCCCACAAGCAAAAGACCCGAGTGCAGGTAACCACAGATAAATGTACATACAAAATTGGGATAGTAGGGGCCCCAAAAAGGGGGATTTACTGCACCTCGTAATATAGCAGTAATTCGAAATATTCTTAAAGCATGGGCAACATAACACAAATATGCTAAATGTAAATAAGAAAAATGGAGGTGCTGCTAATGTTCCAGCAACCTACTACCCAAGGTTGCACTTACACATTACCAGAGTTAATGTGTTCAACATACATTATAAAGGAACTAAAGAAAGGCACTCTCCTTTAAAGTCACACTACCCAATACAGTCGTGGGTAATGGTTCATAGAACACAATACATTATATCCTTTTAATAGGTTTTTAATCGCCCACGTATCAGTATATTTCAAAGTCACTAATTCTGCACTTCAGTTATTAAAAAAACAGCTTTCTTCTTTTCTCTCCAATGACATTGATAAGTCCAAATATGGGTCTGTTTCCACAATGAACGCAGTCCTCTTTTTATTTGAATTTGGTTTATTTCAGTAAACAAACACAGCCTCCAGAAAGAATTCAGCCAACACGTATTTTGTAAATCTTGACTTTTTCAAGGCTGAAAAAGACATTTACATATATTTTGTTGATATTTAACATAATATTTAACATAATTTTTTACACAAATGCTTCAAGAGAGATGAAAGTAAAAGAGTGAGTGCAAAAAATAGATTAGGAAACGGAAAACAAAAAAACAAAAAAGATGGGAGAACCAAAGTGTAAGGAGAAAGATGGTAAGAAAAGCCCGGTCTTAGTCCTAAGAAACGAGGTGTCTCAAAAGTGTCAATGCAGTCAAGCAATTATCGCGTGAATATTCACCAGAATGTATCCATGCTCCAGTTTGTAAAAATCACCCGTGTGGAACGGTTGAACAGCCACATGTACCCCAAAGTACCTAAGAAACACACACCAGGTAAGTAGAAACGCAATCAATGTATTGTAGATAATTCCAAAACTTTGTCACACTGCGAATCATATGTAAGGATCTCAGTGTATCCAGTGTTTGTCAACTTTTGTGACCCCGGGGTATACCACACACCTGAAGTAATGGATAAGCAAAACTAACACTGTAATGTACGGAGTTGTATAGAATTATGACAGTATAGTCTAGTCCGTTAAACAAGAAGCACTTACTACTAATAGAGAAAAAGGTCTGGGAATCGTCTCTATCAGGGCTCACATGGAGTTTCCATGGGAACGAGAGGCAGGAGACCGTTGCACAGGTCCCAACTTCCCGCTACCACTAGTCCGCCCAACAATGTCAAAGCAGAGCCAGTGAGTAGGGGGAAGAGGGGAAACAAGGGGAGAAGACAACAGCAGAATGACCCTCGACTTGATCTGGGCAGCAGAACCACTGGAGAAGAACCCCTCGGCACGACCTGGGCAGCAAGAACTCGTCACGGGAGACGTCGAAATCCTGTGGACAAAAGTACCATCAATGATCTACTCTGAGCTGTTACTGAGACTACTAACATCCCCATGCATGGTCATAAAACAAGAAATTCATAAACGGCTACCTGTTGGCTTCCCCTCTTTCTGCGAACCCGGAAGTGAACGCAGTGAAGATCCGGTCGGGAAGGGAATGCGAGAAAAGCTTGTACCCGAAGCACTCCTCCCATCCGGAAGCAGGGATTTAACTCCCTTCAAGCTCCGCCCCGTTTGCTGACGGTGGCCGGGACGGTGCGTTCCTGA
This sequence comes from Calotriton arnoldi, assembly GCA_963921515.1. Classification (NCBI taxonomy): domain Eukaryota; kingdom Metazoa; phylum Chordata; class Amphibia; order Caudata; family Salamandridae; genus Calotriton; species Calotriton arnoldi. Next base: position 200,990 of record CAWUFW010008229.1, read on the forward strand.
CAGTCTCTTGATCGATATCTAAAAGTGGTGCCCCTCAGGAAACAAAAACTCAAGAGTCTAAAAATAAGGTAAAAATAAATGTCAAGAACCTTGATTCACACGGTAAAGTACAAGTTTTAATCAGAAGCGGAATCTACCCAAAAAATGTAATATAACAGAACATTCCCAAGAAGAAATCAACTGGTCTGAAGACATTCAGATGGTGAGAAAAAACATCTATACGCTACACGTAAAAATATGATGCAATGTGCCACCCCTCATGCAATATATATATATAAATGTATAGTCTGCTGAAAAACGTGTAGACCTCGAAATATCTTCCTCCAGTTGTTCCATTTCGCGTAGCAAATTGACTCTCTTCCTCTCTGCGTGTCTTATCAAGATATCCATCATGCCAAAAGATGAGGATAAGATCAAATTCTCCCATTCTCCCATTAGATCAGTATCTAAGTCCTCAAACGATGGGAAAATGATCACTGCGAAGGCCTCTTGGCACTTGTTTAATTTCTATGTATTTTTCCAAAATTGTTAAATTCCACCATCGGGATAGCTCTTGCTTTCTCAGTCTTTCTACTTTGATGAACTTTTGTCTAAGCCCTTGTGGTCTCTCGATTACAGGACTACTTCTATTCGGGGCCATGTGCCCAGAGAAGATTTCTAAAAACATTTTGTCCCTATCATCATTGAAGATAGACATATTCTTTAATGCTCAACAACAACCTTGCATTTAACCACCAAGTCACTTGGAACCACAATTTCAAATAAAGTATCCTAATCCTTCCATAAAACCTTGGATATTTTCACAAATCTATCAACCTGTCTGCCTCACTCCACTGGATTCTCTCTCAATTTTAGGGGGTCACTTGTGAAGGATGCAAGATCAGCACTGCTCCATGGCACATGTACATACCCTCCACTAGGCACCTATCTCATGAGAAGCATGTGTATGTTTTCATCACCATCTTCTGTTCCAGATGGATGCATTTGTATACAGACATTACTTTGTCTCCTTTTTCTTTGACCATCTACCTTCCCACTTGTCCAGTTCATTCCATTTCCATATATATGGTATCAACTCTCTAATCTGTAATTAAATTCGAGGTGGGCGCATGTTTTCAATGTCTTGGTCACTAAAGCTCAACCTGTAGCTTCTTTGTAAGTCTTTGGCCCTTTGGATGTCAATCCCATGTTTCTGAGCTAATTCTGCAAGCCTGTCATGAGCCTGTACTGCACGCCTAGTGATGCCTTTACACTGGAATAATTAATCATCATCCTGATAAACCTCTAATTGAGTCGGACTAAGAGTTCCATCTATCCTTTCTTCCATGTCTATCTTCAACTTAGTCATATCTATGACCCTCTCTCTCTCTCAAGAGTTTGAGCAGTAGCTCCTCCATTCGTTCCATGATTACCATTATTTGTTGAAGTATGCAAACCTCTAAGCCAGTCATCAAATTCTTGAGAACAAAGACCTAGTTGTTCTGCTGGTCTATTTAGAATTATTTTCCATTGTAGGTACCACAGCTTAAGGCAGGCGGCAAATGCAAAAAGGACATGTCAGAAGCTGGTGTTCCCATGGGCATTTCTGCCCTAGGGGGATTGTAATTCATCATTGGTGGGGCACTTGAATTGGGCATGAAAAATGTTGATGGTCTCTGGGGAAACCTTCGGGAACAGTCGATCACTGTCTGATTAGAAGCACAGGTCGCATTGGAAACACCAGTAGCGGTCCCTTGTGTCGGAACCATGGAAATCTGGGAAAATTGTATCGGCACTGAGCCTGCTGAATTGTCAGTTACAGCAGTAACAGTAGTCACAGTAGGAACAGCCAAAGTATGTGTAGCGTTTCCTGTTGCTCCAGGCTTACAAAATGGGACTACAGGACATATAGCGACGGGAACTGTCAGTACATCTGGGGCATTTAGAGCATATGACGTGGAAGGAACTGTTGTCACTGTATTTTCTCTGACTTATTTTAGCATATGACGTGGAAGGAACTGTTGTCACTGAATTTTCTTTGACTTATTTTGGATTCACACTGAATGGTAGAGAAGGTGCATCAAAGGTTCCACCAACAGGTGCACTGTTCGATCCAGCAATTGTTATCTCATTATATGTAGGTGGATGATGTAACAATAATTTGGTCACAAAATCCTCATCTAAATCACTGTCACTGTCCTCAGGGTTATTCTCGGTCTCTTCTGTCTCTTTATGCTTTTTCTTTTCTTTGCATTTACCCTTCTCTTCTCATTCAGTTGTCAGTACAGGATATAATTAGGTTTCCTCAATTATGTCAGCTCTTCAGGTTTTCGATTGGGCATCTTACCTAACATTCGCACAAGTGCTTATGGCTTTCCTAACTCTCCCCTGATACCTCTCTCTCTCTCTTTAAGATGTGCAACATGTCCCCAAGCATTAAGTGCATCATATTGGGTAGGTCAAGGAGGCAGTTACATTTCATACAATTTCTTCCTCAAGTTTTCAATAATTCTCAAAGTAAATGTTCTGTAATGGGAAAACTGCAATGCATCATCTTTCTTGGTGATCTTATGCCATAGTGTGAGCCAAAGGCATGCGTGAAAGCACTCATCTGTCACCATAATGTGACGTGGAGTACCTTCAGGTGGTGTGTCGTCTCCTTTTCTAATGGACATAGTCACATCGCCGCTTACAATATGTTGTATTGCTTTCAAGAATTTCATTTTTGTTCAATTTATTATACTGTTCACAAAAGAGACCAGGAAATGAATTTCTCCCACAATTCTCTTGTTCAGTGATCACAACTAATACCAGCATGGCTCTGTATGATGTACACAACCAATCCCAGCCCCGCTGTACACCAACGACCGATACCAGCGTGGCACACTGTGAAGTAAATCTCACTCCTCGCAGCATACACAAAAGGAAATTCAGAACAACATCTTTCAACCTATTCTAGCACTCACTCCAAACGAAACCTCAACCAGCGGGTTCTCACTCAGATTGATACAGTTACTCCCTGGGCACTGAGATCGACTATACCAACTACTTCTCACAACCACATGAAGATCAAGTCCCTATCTTAAAGATGCTGTCAACTACATCTCACGACAAGCACCACAACACAGAAGACAACTACAATCATTGTCTTCTACACTGAGACCCACCACATAGGTATATATCTATTCCAAGATCTTAGGCCATGACGCACCCGATAACCATTTCAACTTCGCCACATTCTCACCTGAACCTAAATCAACTCCGCATGTCACCACACAGCCATTACAAAGCACAGCAACCTGAGCATAAGCACTATAAGCAGTTACAACAAGCAAACCTATCAATACTCACTCCTCTGCTGCCACAGGTCATCTCTCTATTGGTGTTAGTCCATCAATCCTCTGACCGAACCATGGGCATTTGGGGTTTGGACTGGGTTGGGCAATTTCTAGATCAGACACCCTTACTCTCTGACATCAGGGGAAAAAAACATTCGATGTGCTACCAGATTTGATCCACAGTAGGAGTTTAGGTTTTCTTCTTTACTGGATCACTAAACCACTTACTTACTTTCTATCTTGGTCCTCCAATGGATCTAAATAATTTGCACTGAGGCGAAAGAGAGTTAGCATTTCTTGTCCGATCAATGTTCAGTTTCATTTAACAGTGCAACCAATTTGTCTACACAATGAGGACCAGGAATCGGTAGCCAAGTTAATTGGTGTTTATTACAAATTAGTAATTAAGTTCAAATAAATTACTCTTAAGACCCTAATTTAGAGATACAAAATGGCAACAGGGAGGTCAAACCTCCTAAAGAAGTTTAGATAAACAAGAATTAAACAAACAAGGAGCTTGGTTGCTATAATACAGAACAATAACATGAGAATCTGATGCTCAGATACTAATCTCAGTTGGTCTGTGCATTAGCAATCTAAGTCTTCCAAACACAGACCAAGGCACAGAAATACTCAGAGTTCAGAAGATCAAGTAGCACTATAGAAAACAATAGGGATAAGAAACAAGAGTATTAGTAACACCAGAACTAGCACTGTAGAAGCTTGGTCAGGAGTCTTCAGTAAGTTGAAATAAGTGTCAGTCTAAACCACACTTAGGGAAGACAAAAGGGCTTAGGGGAATGTCTTACAGACTCCATTTGAAGGGCAATGAAGATTCAGGAAATAGTTTGGGTAGGAGTCCAAGAAAGGTTCTGCATAGGATCTGCAGAAAAAGTTTCAGCAAAGAGTCTGCAAGAAATCAGCAAGGGAAGGTTCAGCAGCATTTCAAGAGAGTTCTGAAGGGGGTTCACAGTTGTCGATTGGTGATAGTCACAAGTTCATATGGCAAAACCCGTTTGGTTGCATCATCAATAGAAGTCTATTATTTTTGTTTCAATCTCCTTGTGGATTCGCACGTCGCACACTGTAACAGTAGAGAAAATCCCACAATGGACATGGGAACACCATCTTGGTCACACACTCAGGATAGAGCATAATAGTCTTTTATTTGTCCACAGGTTTCTCATGTGCTCGTTGTCAGATTCCATTCTTAGACATGTATCTATTTCTGTTACAAGCAAATTTTCTATTCTAAGCTAGCAATGCATGAGAACACCTGCAAAAAGCAAGAAAGCAGAATACGGGGGCATAGTAAATTATGTAATGAAATGCAATGAAATACAGGCATTTTGAGAAAATGCTAACTTAAGATATTAAAAACACGATGCACATTTAATATGCATGTGCACATTTAAACCTACACAAATATAATATTGCTTTAGTACAATCAGGCCACTCACAAAAATGAGAGCGCAACCCTTCAAACAAAAAGGACAGGGTTAAGATACCTAGAAACAGAAAAATGTTCCTCTTGTGTATCATTTCCATATTTATCTGTTTGTCATTATCTCAATGAAACATACAATCAACACTCTAACCTTTTATCAACCACACTATGAGACCTGTTTATTGAAAACATATCTGTCCTTTTATTAAAAATTTTGATACAAATAATCTCATCTGCAATATAAAATATCATAAAACCATTTCAGACTATGTTACAATATATCTCATCACAAAAAGTTACAATGTAGAATCAATCAATATTGCATTTAGATCAACCACTTATGTCTTTGCTTTATATCCTCCGTGTTTTCCTATACCATTACATTACTGAAGGCTATTTCAGCCATTTTTGTTTCATATGTAATGAAATAAAAATGGTTTTATCCAATAAATGCAACACATATAAACACCTTGCTAAGATATAAAAAACAATATTACAGATATATCTAAAAAGCAGAATTACAAATTTTCACAAATTGTCAAATGTAGTACTATTAGGTCCACGTGTACGTAGGTTTTTTTCCAGTCACCACCAGCTTGATTCGCCGAATTGGGCTGTTTGCGACCAGAAAATGCATTTTCCTATGTACCAATCCCATGTTGCTATTCCGTAACTTATTACCAAATCGCAAAATGGGTTAGCGAGTCGGTATAAGGAAGTGGCAAGTTAAGGATGTCCCTTCCTAATAGCGACTCGCAAGGGTATGTTAGGATGGTTTGTGACCGTAGTGAGGTCGCAAAGCATTCACATTTTCCCACCAACTTCAAGTTGGTGGTAACCCATTCGCAAATGGGATGGGGTCCCAAGGAAAACCTTCCCCTTTGTGAATGCTTGCGAAAATGTTTTTAAAGGCAGGCAGTGGTCCCTACTCTTAAAACATTGAAACTGAAATGTTTACATTTTCTTTTTGAAATGCATCACTTTTTCCTTTAAGGTAAACAGAGCTTTATGTACTTTCCTTTAATAAAGCACATGGAGCTCCGTCTCCCTTGATTTGTGCAGCCTCAAACCAGGCCGAATCAACTTCCAGTAGAATACCAGGACTGTCAAGACATCTTTGGCAAACAGAGAGTTACAGGACTACTTCCCCATAGGGAATTTGATTGTCGTTTAGCCTTAATTCCAGGCACTGCGCTATCTTGCAGTTGTATTTGCGCTCTCTACAAGCCATAGACAGAACACTTAAATAGCTACTTATAAGAAATGCTAGCCAAAGGGTTTATACGACATTCCACCTCTCCTACGTCATTGGTGATCTTCTTCATTTCAAAGAGGGATGGCAGTGTTCAAGCGTGCATAGACTAAAGAGCATTGAGCAAAGTGACTGTAAAAAACAGATACCCATTACCATTAATTCCCGACTTGTTAGATCCAAGGTGTACACAAAACTGGAATTACGGGGTGCATACCACCATGTTCTTGTAAAGGAGGGTGACAAATGGAAGACTGCCTTTCGGGCTAAGTTCAGACTTTTTGAATATACCGTTATACCATTTGGGTTGTGTAATGCCCCTGCGGCTTTCCAGTACTTCATAAATGAGATCCCACTAGATGTGCTGGACATTTGTGTTGTTGTATACATTGACGCCATCCTGATCCATTCACGAAACATGACTGAACATAGAGACCATGTTAGGACAGTCTTGCAACGACTCCAAAAACATGCCCTTTTTGCCAAGTTGGATAAATTCATGTTCCATACCCACTCTGTTGAATTCTTGGGATATATCTTGTCTCCAGAGGGTGCGACCATGGACAGACAAAAGGTCCAGGCAATCCTAGATTGGCCAACACGGACCACAGTAAAGAAAGTACAGAGCTTTCTGGGTTTTTCAAATTTTCACTGATGATTTATTGCCCATTTTTCTGACATTGTAAGCCCCATCACTAGCCTCTTCCTAAAGAAGGTATATTTTGAGTGATCCCAGGAGGCCAATGATACCTCTAAATTACTTAAGGAGAAATTTACAGCGGCCCCAGTACTCAGACATCCTGACCCCACGCAGCCTTACTTTGTGCAGGCGGATGCCTCCCAGTTGGCTGTGGGAGGTATTTTATCACAGCAGGACAACCGACCAGGACACATGCACCTCTTTGCCTTCTTTTAAAAAAAATTATTGCCAGCAGACAAGAATTGCTCAATTACTGAATGAAAATTATTGGAAATCAAACTATGCTATCAAGAACGCAAAACTACATAATAGGGGCCCGGCATATCGTCACCATATACACTGATCATAAGAATCTCCAATTCTTCAGGTCCTTAAAAGCCTTGACCCCTAGACAAGTAGGGTGATTATTATTTTTTCATAAATTTCATTTAATTGCTGCAGGCCTGTGCACATGTCAAAGTAAAATACAGAGTAAGTACTCCTTCTTTCCAGACTTAATAATGCAACAATCACTGTACAGTCGAAATAAAATAAAGACAAAATGAGCAATCTTGAGTGTGGTGTTCTTCTTTTACTGCCGAACGGTTGCCCAGCCAACACGTGTTTCATCTGGGGAAGTACCCCAAGACTTCTTCAAGGCTGAAAGTATATACAATGAAACACAAACTAAGCAAAATGAACCCTGCAAGGGTCATATGATTCTGTGCAAGGCGACAGAAGTAGATGGGGGTGCACCCTTCGTGACATATTACCCTATGTGAAGCAAACGCTAGGACTAGCCTAGGACTAGTTTATAGAAAATGTCAATGGTGTTACCCCCGGGCAGTACTGGTGTCCACTTGGACTTGGTCTTGAGTCCACTAGCCAGTGAATAATCTGTGTCCACATTTAATTCTTGTAGCAGATTGCTCATGTCGTCAGGAGATTGTTCCTGTTCCTATTTTTCCCTTGCACGTGTCACCCTTCTTTATTCTTTGGACCTCTCAATCTCCTGACGACATGAGCACTAGTCCTAGGCGATCTGGATAAGTGTGACCAGAAAATGAGACCTGGCAGGACACATACTAGGGACAACCTCATACAAGGGGAATGGCATGCCTTGACGCACCTCACCGCTGAGAACACAATCATCATCAGAGAGGCAGACAAAGGGGGCAACATCGTGGTCATGGACAAGGAGGACTACAATGGAGAGATACTGACTCAACTATCGAACACCAACTGCTATGAACAGCTGAGTTCCAATCCTACAGGGCCCCTTACCATCCAAATCAATAAGCATCTGAGAAACTGCTACTCCGCAGGTCTCTTAAATGAGGATGAGCATCTATATCTCAAGGTATACAGACCCACATTTCCCGTCCTATACACTCTACCGAAGGTACATAAACACTTACCTTTCCCCCCTGGCAGACCGATAGTATCTTGCATAGGAGGCCCCACAGAAAGGTTAGCGGAATATGTGGATATGTTTCTGCAACCCATAGTGCAGAATCTTCCTTCCTACATCAGGGACACTAAGCATATCCTCAGCCTTCTATCAGATCTCACGTGGCGGGATGACATCATTCTAGTAACGTTAGACGTTGTGTCTCTTTACACAAACATCAGACCCGATTTTGGTATGCGTGCCATGGACTGGCATCTTAGTAAGAGACCCGCGACCCAGTGGGAACATACCAGAATGCTATTATCAATGATGGAACTCATCCTGAATAACAACTGCTTCATGTTTGAGGGCCAATGGTACAAACAAACTCAAGGGGTGGCCATGGGTTCGAAGTTCTCACCATCGTTCGCCAACCTTTTCATGGGTTTTTTTGAAACACAATTGGTATGGCACCCGAGGGGCAACACCTACAACCAACATATAGTCTACTGGGGATGATACATTGACAATTGCCTGATGCTTTGGTCAGGGACAGAAGAAAAACTGACACAATTCTACGATTATATGAACTCGAACACACTGGGGTCCAGTTCACACAACATCACAGCAGAACACACATCATTTTTCTGGACATAGAACTATACATTAACAACGGCACCCTACACAGCAAACTGCATTGCAAACCTACATCTTGCAATGCGATTTTGCATGCCAGTAGCTCACACCCCTTGCACCAAATCAAGGCCATCCCCTACGGAGAATTCACCAGGGCTAGGAGAAACTGCAGCGAGGAGGGCGAGTTCCTCTCTTGCCTTGAGTCAATGAAAACCAGATTCAGGACAAGAGGTTACAATCCCTCTACCCTCAACACAGCAGAACGACGCATTTTGAAACTACCCAGAAAGGAGACCCTAAAAGACAGGAAGAACAGGATACCCTCTAATCAACCCGTTAGGCTGATTACCAACCACAATGAACTGACAAAGAATCTGCTCAAGAGCATGAAGAAGCATTGGCACATCCTCAGAGCTGACAAGTCATTGGAAGGATGCACTACACACACCCCCCAAATTAGATATAGAAGAGGTAGAACCCTGAAATCTATTCTCAGCCCTACTGTTCCCATAACTGACAGAGACAGCAATTGGCTTACCCATCACTCCAAGGGTTTTCACAAATGTGGTTGTTGCGGGGTATGCAGGTGGGCTTTAAACAAAAAGGTGTTCAATGGACCTGATGGTCGTGAATACCAAATCAGAGAGAACATCAACTGTGTGTCCAAATATGTTGTTTACGTTATCATGTGCAAATGTAACAAACAATACGTGGGTAGTACCATCAGGATGCTGAAAGAACGCATCAGTGAGCACACCAGGGCACTGAAACAGTGTGATGAAAAGTACCCCATGGCGGTCCATGCTACTGAATGCAGGGCTCAAGGCTAAGCCTGGGCGTAGTTCGCGAAGTAGCGCTACGCGAAGCTACACAAAGTGCAGTTCGCACTACGCGAGCTACGCGTAGCACTACGCGAACTGCATAGTGCACTGTTCGCAATGATTGCACAGTGCCGGATGCTTGTCCGCACTGTGCAATCATTGAAAACGGCATCTTGCACAGTGCGAGCTGTGCTTTTACTGCCGCTCGAGTAGATTTTACTCGAGCGGCAGCTTTCTCAACGCGGACTGGTAGTTTCTCATCGCGAGCGGTCGCGAGCATACGCGACCACTCGCAATGAGAAACCTGACCTCCCCGCGTTGAGAATCTCGCCAGGAGGTTTATTTTCCACGCTCGCGATCGGCAACTTGATGTTGCTGATCGCGAACGAGGAAAAGTCTCGCCGGGATGTCATTTTGCTTGCTCGCGGTCGCCAACTTGACGTTGAGGACCGCGAGCAAGCAAAAAATGACTGCTGCACTACGCTACTCTACGCGTGTTTGCACTGTGCTACGTGCAATTCGCGTTGTGCGAAGTAGCGCAAACTTCGCAAACTACGCGAGCGTAGCGTAGTGCTTTGCCCAGGGTTACTCAAGGCCCATATAAACAATTCTCATTCTTTGGTATCGAACAAGTCCCAGGCAGACAGAGAGGGGGAAACAGGGAACTCCTTTTACGCCGCACTGAGGCAACCTGGATCATGCGTCTGAAAGCGGTCGAAAGTGGCCTGAATACCGACCATGAGATGCAATATTTTCTGGGGGACGAGGTTTCCACACCCAGATTACAGCGACCCGGGCACAATCAGTCTGCCCAACACATGGAAGCAGTACTTATAATTGCATCCTGCCTAGTGATCACTACCCTTGTCTGACCTAACCACCATAACAATGTGACTCAATAATTCCCAGGCCCCAATGACTAGGTGACGCTATCCCCATCAACACTGTGTGTGCATCTATTGGTGGAGCACTCCCAGGTGCATCTCCCTGTACATATGATTGAGTGAGATCACTACTTGTAAGCTAACAGTAATTCATCCATGCATTCGAATTTGTGATGTATAATGACGCTTTTAATCAGCGATAGGTTACTTTCACCTGGGCCCTGATGTAATCATGCCTAAGTGACCATTGTACCCCACTTTTGTCTTTCACGACCCATGCTTCATAAGATTATTTTCCTTCTGTAACCAAGATGACTGTGTATCTCCATATACTAATAGCCAGTTATAATTGATTTTCCACAATGCTTGGTAAAAATGACCATTCACATGTAACATTTCCCTCTACCCAAAACGATGTCACTTATAATGTTTGCATTCACTACCTTACTCGTCTATTCTCTCCTCTTATTTTGCTAGGATCTATCATCACATCATGTACGTTGTAGTCCAATTCTAATGACTCGGGGTAAATTTTCGCATTTTAATCTTGAGAGGTGCTGCTTTAATGTAGACCGAGTCTTTACCTTGAAACTGCCTTTTTTTTACCTTCTACGTTCCATGCACGTACATCCACGCTCGAAGGTCGACGCTCTAGTCTATTACGTCCTCCACGCCTTAAGAGTGGTAACAACAACGGGACCTCACTTCCGGTCCCATTCGTTGCGATCGTCGGTGTCAGACAGCGTACTCGCTGGGTCAGGTACATGTTGGCTTCCCGGCATGTTTTTTGCCACCACTTCCAGGTCACTCACATTTGTGTTAAATCCTCTGAGTCTCCGATGCCATTTAGCCCTCGGTCTGTCTCTCCTTAACGAGAGCCCTCCCACTGTATGGAGATATTTCCCGTGATACAGCAGTGGCACGCGGTAAGCTCTTCACTCAGTCACATTTATTCGATTTTACCTACATTTTTGTTACTCTCGCTATCCTCGTTGCAACCTCGTCTCACTAGAGATACACGGGGAAACAGCCCAGTGGCCCGTTTCCTTTCCACTCTTTATACTATTTCACTCCTCCCAAATCTCTAGCGAAACCTATCTGGCATACCGATGGGCGATGCAGCCCATCACCCCACATACCGTACAGACAGATTTGTTCGTCATCGGTCTACGAACCTGAATACCGCGCCCTTCCGCACTTTCCGATCCCTCCCTTTTTTCATTGCCCTGAACACGGTCCAATTTACGCCTGTGCCTTTTCTTTCAGAATTGCCCTTAGTGGCTATATCAGAGGGTCTCCATTCTGGACCTTTTACCACTCCATGAACTCTCAGCTCTCACACACAGCTGGGACGGAAGTATAACCGGTCTTGAGATGAGGTCCTCCTCCGGTAGGCACCCAACACCACTCTCATACCTTTAAGCATTGCAACTCATGCATTTAATCTTGTTTCCATAGTGAAGCACACACTTGGCTCCACCACGGGGTCCCATACCTAGGACACTTGACACCTGGATTAGACCCATTCCCTTCGACAAGCCAGTTCAGAAGTACAACCGGCTTAGAGGTGAGACTACCTTCCCTACTTTACTGTGTATACCTATACTCAGCATAGTCCACTCCCCCCCAGCTTCTGTTTCCTGATATATCCATACCTTTTTGTTCCCACAGATTCAAGATACCCTCTTGACATTGCCTCATAGATAGGATTATCATCTCGGTGAACCCACCTTCTTATTGGTGATGGGGAAATCTCATCACATCTGGGCACTACGGGTACTAGGTACCCGCCATCCTTGCACGAGCGTTCCACTCTCCCCACTTAGCATTCATCATCGTCTCACTCTTTTGGCTCTCATGCTTACATTTCCCCTGAGTCGTTTCTGATAGATCTTTCCTTCTTCTTCTTTTTCCTTCGCCACATCTCCTGGCCTTTTCCTCGCCATATGCTCCCTTCATTCAAACTCTCTTCTCCTCCTGAACCTACACACCACTCACCTCCAAAGCCACTGCACAACTGTGTTTGTAATTTGTGTCACGTTTGTTCACAATTGTGAACTTCACCAGGGTCCATCATGGACACATGCTTGAGGAGCGTTTGCTTCACATAGGGTAATATGTCACGAAGGGTGCACACCCATCTACTTCTGTCGCCTTGCACAGAATCATATGACCCTTGCAGGGTTCATTGTGCTTAGTTTGTGTTACATTGTATATACTTTCAGCCCTGAAGAAGTCTTGGGGTACTTCTCCAGACGAAACACGTGTTGGCTGGGCAACCGTTCGGCAGTAAAAGAAGAACACAACACTCAAGATTATTAATTTTGTCTTTATTTTATTTTGACTGTACAGTGATTGTTGCATTATTAAGTCTGGAAAGAAGGAGTACTTACTCTGCATTTTACTTTGACGTGTGCACAGGCCTGCAGAGATTCTGTGAGACCTTGGTCTAGATTTCAGGGGGTTCAGGGTGGTTCCCCTTCCTGTTAGCACTGTCTCACACACTTCAAAGCCTAATAGACACGTACACCCATTGTAGGCGCCCTCTCCAAACCACATATGCTCAAAACCCTGCCCATTTGCTCACAAATTTCATTTAGTTATCACCTACCGGACAGAAACACACAACATATTAAGGCTGATCTACTATCTATATGGGGTTACACAAATCAGAACACTCTAGGACAGGTACCACAGAACATTGTGAACTCAGAGCACATCGTAGGGCTCTGCGATCAGGAATCATTCTTAGATAAAGTCAGACGGAGTATGAGTCAAGAAGAAATGAAAGCTTGGGTGACTGAAAACAATAATCATAAATACAATGGGGCCGGTTCACGAAGGTGATCTGAAACAAAAGTCTAACTTTACGACTTTTGGTTATCACTGAGATCATTTACGAGTTGTATTTTTAAGTCCGCAGTCGGGCCAGAATCTCCACACCCGGGCCGTATTATCCGCACCCGGGCCATACTCTCTGGCTCAGGCCGGATGAAGTACAATCATATCCCAAAAAAGTTTGCTCCTTTGCATCACAGTACATGCAGTGCACAATTTGCTTTCCCCTCAGTGTTGAATGTAGTGTCAGCACTAAGGGGAGTGCCCTTAGTGTTGACTGTAGTGTTAACACTACAGTCAACACTGAGGGGAGCGCAAATTGTACCTTGATGCAAAGGAGCAAACTTTTCTGGGCTATGATGCAGTGTCTGGCTACAACCTTTTCCCTGCCCAAACTGATTTTCATGACCTCCTCTACCATTTACCACACGTTCCTAATGTTCCCTGTTGTAAAAATTGCATTCTGGCCCATTGATTACACTTCATCCGGCCCGAGCCGGAGAGTACGGCCCGAGTGCGGAGATTGGAACCCCACTGCAGACGTAAAAATACAACACGTAAATGATCTCTGTGAATAGCAAAAATCGTAAAGTTAGACTTTTGTCTCAGATTACTTTTGTGAATCGGCCCCAGTGAGCTTCCTCACCATGGTACCACCTTATATGTCCCCAAAAAAGAATTAAGACAGGAAGCAGTAACCTGGTTTTATGATACTTCACTAGCAGGTCATCCAGTAATCCAAAATACCTTAGCAAACTGTCAGTGGTGATTTTGGTGTCCAAGAATGTGCATGACTACCTTCAGAACTGCCAAACATGTTCTCAAAACAAGGCATCTCATTCCGCCCCATCAGGGTATTTACAAACCTTGCCAGTGCCACCACATCTTTGGCATACCATAAGCATGGACTTTATTACTGACCTCCCTGACTCCAATGGCTATACAACAATTTGGGTGGTAGTGAATCTTTTTTCCAAGATAGCTCACTTTATCGCTCAATAAAAATGCCCACTGCCAAGACCCTTGTGATGCTGTTTATTCAACCAATCACGCAGATACAAGGCCTCCCTTTGGTCATCATTTCCAATAGGGGACCGCAATTAATTTCCCGATTCTGGTGCAGTCTTTGCATATCATTGGTCATTGATGCCCGGCGCTCATCGGCCTATCAGCCACAAACTGATGGCAGATGGAGCGGGTAAACCAGGTTTTAGAACAAACACTGCGATGTCTTTTGACCTCTACTCCTAATGGTTGAGAATCCTTGTTATCTTTAGCTGAATTTGCCTACAATAACTCACAGCATTCAGCTACTGGGGTTTCTCCTTTCTTTTGTTTAACGGGTATGCACCCTCATATGTTGCCCAAAAATATTGTAATGCACTCTGAAAATGTAGCTGCCATACAAGACTTGGTAAAACATCTGGCTGATTCACAACAGCAGGTGTTATCACATTTTCATCAGGCTAAGTTGAATATGGAAAAATATGCTAACAGACATCGACAACAACAGCCAGACTATAAGGTTGGAGATCAAGTTTGACTGTCCACTAAACATCTGCAATTACAAGAGCCATGTAAGCTATAACCCAGATATGTGGGTCCCTTTTGTATCAAAGGAATCATTAACCCACTAGCTGTAAAATTACAGTTGCCAGAAGATTTACCCATTCATCTAGTGTTTCATGTGTCCCTATTGAAGCCCTATTGTGCCCAATCCCCTCCTGCTCCCCTTCCCTCACCCTCTGCACTGGATGGTCATTTGGAATTTGAAGTACAAAGAATCCTTGACTCTAAGCATGAGAATAGACGCTTGTTGTACTTGATAGCTTGGAAAGGGTATGGTCTGATGAGCAGTCTTAGGAACCAGCCAGCAATGTTTATGCCCCTCGCCTAGATCGTTACATGCCTGTCACACAGACAAACCACGACCTGTAGGGCGTTCCTGGCAGAGGAAGCTGTCACGACCCCCTCTTTCACCCTCTGTGTAGTGGGCTTAGCACACAGGGCTCATGTTGCTTTAAGCCATGGCACTTTATGGCTTGCTATGATATTCATGACTGAAGCGCACCCCAGCATTCCACATGGCTAGTGTTCCCCAGTGCTCTCAGCACCGATGCTTCCCCAGCACCCTTATGACCGAGATCTCCCTAGCACCCCAAATTTCCTTTACAATTGAACCCCTGCAAGCGATCCCCACCTTCCTGAACCAATGGATTAACTACTCTTGCTGTTCCTATGGCCTTGGTGTAGTTTTCCATTAAGTCCCTGCAAGCTTCCCCCAGAATCCGTGAGCCAATGGCAAGCCTTGCCCTCACTGTTACTGAGCCCTTGGTGTTGTTTGAGCGTAAAAGATGCATTTGTTTCTTGTTCTTTGGTTCCTCTCAACAAGTTGCACCTGCCCATTCTGCAAGGTCATAGAGAGTGAACTAACACGTGTTTTACGATAGGCTTGAGAACCTTTGAAATGGCCAAGTGCCGCACGTGCTGCACGTGATTTAGCTACATCCATTGAGCCTTTGAGAGGGTATATAATCCCCACCGAACCCGAAATGTGGCTTGGCCTCACTCCCTGAAGAATGAGCTTCACCCTTCCCACTCACCTGAAGAATCCTGCCGAAACCAGGAAGTGCTCCAGTGTCCTTAAAGTCCATCCGTACCAATGGATCCCGTGGCATCCGCTCCCTTGATGTCTTCCTCTTTGCTCTCTCCAGCACAGATACTCTGGACCCCCCGCGTCTCCCTAAGTCAAGGCTTGGAGATATTCTTCAAACTTAAGACAAGTTGAAGAACTAGGCTAAGTACTTGATATCAGGTTAGTGCACACTAAATCTCCTACAGGAGTAAACAGGACCGAGTATCCTCATCTTCAAAGATTATAGATTTTTCCTTCATTTCCTCTCTGTGATTTACTCCAGCGCTTCATGTGTGTTTATACCCCGGACCCTCCTTCAATGTTGGCTAGAGCTATAACTTGCAAGGATAAGGACTTGAGCTCTGAGTTTCTCTGATGAACAGTAGTGCCTAGAGAAACCACTTCAGAGTCTTTGATATATGTATGGAACTTGTACCAAAATCTGTATTTCAAGTTATTCCTAGGAGTACCTAACACCAATCTATGATTTTGGTTATTCTGCTCTCATGCCGAGCTGCTAATGAAACCTGTAAGTTTGTGTCTCTGAATTTAATGCACATTCATTGTCTATAGAGACTTCTTAATGTACTGAGGATAACTGCCCCCTCTTGCTATTTCCAGTGTATTGCATCATCGCAAAATCAGAGGGTCCGGTCCGGGGCAAATCTACCTCGCTAACGTAGAAAGTCTCAGAAGTGAAATATCCCATTACGCAGTATTGCCCACCCACAGACCAGGTCTACCACTGCAGTCTCTATTTTCTTATTTTATCCTACCCCCTCTTCCCCCTTGGGGACAGTGTGTGTTCTAAGGTTTAGATTCTTAGGCATTAGCTGTCCTTGGGAGGGATAGGAGGTCCAGCATCGGCTCCAGTGTCGTCTCTGTGGTTGGGACCAGGTAGGTGCATGACCGTGCACAATCACAGGGATTTACTTAGCAGAAGTGCCCTCGAAAATGCTGCTTTGTTTGCCACTACACAATGTCTCAGGTTAGACTGCAAAAAAGTGGTCACCATTCAGATCTTTGTGGAACCATGCACTGTGTGCACTTTTTTTGTTAAAGACAAATAATCAAACTCCCTGATAGCCATTGTAACCCTGAACACTATGAGCGCCTTTTTTCCACCCACTTAATAACTGCGAGTGTCTAACATTGCCAGGGTTGAGATATCATGTGTGGTGAGAGCAGCGGTATCTGCTTAGATATAGTGGCCCTTGGGTACTAGGATTTTTTGAGATGGGACTGGAGGACAAAATATTTGAGGTGCAGGCAGAAGGGAGAGGATAGACATGGTATCCCTACCAATGACATGTACCCTTCTTCCCAGACTTTTCTTGTTAAATGCTATGAAGACTTACCATTCTGATCCTTTCACCAAAACTCTCCTGCCTGAGACCCATCTCTTGAACGTCTGCATCAGGTTAATATTTCACATGCCTGTTTTAACTGCAAAGTTGATAGTACACATCCCTTCCAATTACCAAAAGAATCGGGTAATGGTGCATCTGACATCTATTTTTAAATGATCTACTATAAATATTATAAATTCTAGGCTAGAGGTTTTTAATCTTTTGACTTCTATGGACCCCACGGAATCATTACTGGAATCCGGGGGCCCTCACTGAGTCAATATTGCAAGCTGGCCTAAGCAATTGTTATGATCTGAACCTCAAAACAAGACACAAAAATACAAAAGCAATTGTACACAAAACAAATGCTTAAAAATTTTAAAATGGTGTTTAATTCACAATCAAATACAGAAAAAGTGTTCACATTTTCAATGTTGTATATACATTATTAATTTTTATTTGTAAATGTTTATATCATTTTATTCAAGTAAGTCTCACTGACCCTCAATGGTCCTCGGACCACAGGTTAAGAACCACTGTTTTAGGAAGTTAAAGTGGAATTTCTACAAGTGCATCATCATCCGCTTCTGCTACTTCTCTATGCTGATAACACCAACTTGGTGGTTTTACTAAAAAAAACTTTCTCTTCCAGGCATTTGTAGGGTGCTGGAAAAAAGTTTCATATAAATAGCTTCAGGATCATGCTGATCGTACCAGAATTAAATGGGCCTGATTACGATGTCGGGCTCAACACCGTCTCGGTCCTGGGACCGACCGACCTCTGGTCGGCGGTCCCGACCACCTTATTACCATGCGTCCAAACACTGTTTGCTGTAAACCAGCTGTAACACAGGCTCCCATTGAGAAATGGGAGGTGTTGTGCATCCCTGCACCCCATGGCAGGCACCTAAAGGGGCCTGCCACAAGGTGCAGGGATCAACAGGGGGGTGCCATAGGTGCCACCTCGGCCCCCAACCGGAGGCCTCATGCACAAGGGGGCCCTCCTGGGGGTCCCCAAACACACTTTCTGACATGCTTTCCATGTCAGACAGGCCAGAATGAAAACCATGTTGGAAACCGTGCATCGTAATCCCAAAGGCGGAAAAGCCCGCCCTTTGGGATTACGGCTTCGACTGGCCGACGGGCTCCTTGAGCCCATCGGAAGCCCATCGGAAGCCAGTCGGAATAACCGGCCAGTTTAATTTCCGACTGTCAGCATCATAATGCAGCGGTCGGAAAGTAAACCGAGGAGCCAATTAAGATGCGGCCCAGAAGGCTCCAACCAACGGTCGGAGGCTTTACGGGCCGCATCGTAATCGGCCCCAATGTGCACAGAAGAGTCACTATAAATAAAGATGACCTAGGAGTATACCATTCTTATTTTAAGGGGATTACATTTGTAGCCTCTGGTATTTATGGACCATAGCTGCTCAGATGTAGAAGAGAACTTGCCCAAACAGCAGGAATGATGCATTGTTTCAAAAACCCTGCAACCTTTCAGAAGCATTCCACCAAACGTTTCTCAGAGACCCCCTTAATTCACATCTTTTCATTATGGCTGTGAAAGCTTTCACAAGGAAGCTTTTCACTTTCCAGCCAGGTACCCATTCTGCTGCTTGAAGATGGAGCTGTCTTTCATCCATTTGGATGTTGTGGTATCTTCCACACCCAAACCCTTTCCCGTCTGCCTGTAACATTGAGACCATTGAATTCCAAGGTTTTAGAATCCAAAGTCTGTTGAAGGATGAAGTCTATTTAGATGTGAGAGGATGTTACCTGAGCCCTGGCTGAGGTGTTTTCAAAAAAGGTCTTTCTTCAGTCACCTGGACTTAACACCTTCTATCAGTATGCTTTTAAATGTCACACTGGCGATGAACGATAGCTAACGACATCTCAACACACCTTTTCATTTTATTTTAAAAAAGCAGACATAAATTATACAGATTGTAACTCCCCCACCCTTTTTCTTGCCCATTCCAGGAGATCCTCCTCTAAGATGGGGGAAGTGAAAAAAGGTATTCCTGCACTATGCAGCTTTGTGTGGACCAAATTTAGGATTAGAAACATAGTTACCATTATTACAGCATTGTTTAGGTGGAGAATGCCAAGAGCCATTAGCATAGAAGGTTCAAGTTGCTTGAATGATTTTGAAGCTTGTGTAAAACAATTAAAACATATTTTTTTACCATGCATTAGCACTATATTAGAGTGTTATCCCTTTGGGAAGAGAAAACAAAAAGATGGCGAATCAGTTGAAGAGTTTCTTTTGGCTTTAAGCAAACTAACCTCACCATGAATTTGGTGCTTCTAGTGATGAGCGCATTATTGATAATTCCTATTGGCTTGTAACATAGAGAGAATGAGAGAAGAATTATGGTTAAAAGATGACCCACCTCTCAATGAAGTATTTTTGGCGATAAAACAAATCGAATATATGATGCTTTGTGTAAAAGAAATTAAAAATGATGAAGGGAACAAATACACAGTTAATGTACTGAAAGATAAGAAAGGTGAAGCAAATAAACTGTCAGACTTCACTCATAAAGGCGCTTCTGGAGGTGAGTTCAATGGTCAGTGTTACAGATGTGATCAGAGAGGACACATGGCCAACTCAAAATGTTGTCCGGCATTAACAGTAATGTGTAACAAATGTGGGGAAAAGGGACATTATGTGGTTTATTGCAGGAGTAGCAGATTTCCTAAGAGAAGCATTAACTGAGTGGTTAAAGAAGTATGTAATGAAATTATATTAGAGATGAACTACATTGACAGTGGTAATCCAAAACATATAGTGAAAATAGGAGACATAGAAGTTTAAACCATGTTAGATTCTTGCTCAAGACTAACAATCATTTCTGATAAAGTATTCAAAGACCTATTTGATAAGAGTGTTTCTCTAAAGAAATGGATAATCATCCTGGGGGACGTGGTGGTCAACCCATAAAAATGAAGGGATACTTCCAGGCAAAAGTGGAATACAAGAATAGATATGCTGTTTCAAAAATGTATGTCTCAGTGAAAGGTGACTATATTTTAGGTTGGCCAGTACAAAATGGCCTTGGAGTATATTTAGATCCCAACGGACAACCAGGGCTACAAATACAAGCAGTTCACTCTTATTTATCACTTGAAAAATAATTCCTCAAGCTATTTGAGGATAAGTTAGGTTGCTTTAAGACCTATCTACACAAAATCAATTTAAGGAGGGGCGCTGTGCCTGTTGTTTTAAAGGTGAGAAGGTTACCACTCAGTGTACAGGGTGCTATGACAGATGAATTTGAGAAGCTATGCTGCATGGATGTGATAGAACCAGATGAGGCCACAGAGTGGTTGGCATCAATAGTAGTTGCCTGTAAAGCAGACTGCAAGACCCGATTGTGTGTGGACCTGAGAGCTCTCAACAAGGTGGTAATAGTGGACATATTTCCCTGCACTAGCAGGGGCCAAGTTTTTCTCCAGCTTAGACTTAGCGTCAGCCTATGATCTGTTTCGCCTATGTCCTGAATCTCAAGATTTAACAGTATTCATTACGCCCATGGGAGATTACAAGTTTAGACGGATGCCATTTGATCTGGTATCTGCAGCCTCTGCCAGTAACATTGGAACCATCATATCCCATAGTTCTAAAACCCAAAGTCAGTTGAAGGAATGAAGACTGTTTAGATCTGAGAGGATGTTACCTGAGCCGTGGCTGAGGTGTTTTCAATAAAGCTGTTAAGTCATCTAGACTTTGCATCTCCTTTCAGTGTGTTGTTAAATGTCACAGATGTGCTTTCACGTAATGGATAACTGTGTCCTCACTCAACTCCCTTTTCAAGACTATTTTTCCCATTGGCCAGTAGATTGCTAGGAGATAAGGTATACTTCGCTGTATCGCATATGTTATATTGCATGACAATTGTGACTCATCCATTTCATTGTCAAGACCACTACATCACTTGGTCATTGCTGGTAAGTAGATTGGAAGGTAAGAATGTGTATGGGAGACGATGCAATGGATGAGATAATATTGTATTGTAGCATTGATATAGAGTTATATAACCAGGAAATAAAAGGTTGAATGGAATAAGGCACCAGTTCATATGAATGACAGTCAGCATCTCTACAATGATGAGTGGCACACTTATTCATCTATTAGCTGCAAATGATTGGTTGATCTACACTAGAGGCTCCTAAAAACACTAACTGGGGGGAATCTAGTAGGATTCACAGCCATTGATATAAGGGTAACTAGTTGGCGTACTGCTTTCATACTTAGCCAGTGTAGCTGGGGTTTATTGGCCTCAGACTGCCAACAGTTGCCAAAATACTAATTATTGCTACCAATATGACATCATTCACAATTATCACTGTCATCCCATCTGGTGGTAGTAGTGTTTTTATCTCATAGGAGAGGAGGCACCTGGGCAACCAGTGAGGCACAGCTTTCCTGTTCCTCTGTCCGCACTAGTTTCGGGGCTAGCTTAGTCTAGTTCTGCCTGGTTCCAGCAATTACCTGCTTGTTGCTTGCTGACTGCACTGTCAGTGCCCTGCTCCCGTCCTTCCCATTCCCATTGATTCCTAGCCCCACCCACTGCAGGACCAACTTAATGCACGCCACAGCGCAAGTGCACTGAGTAGGCACCTGGGCACCCAGTGATCCAAAGCTTGCCTGTTCTTTTGCTTAGACTGGTTCCTGAGCTACCTTAGACTAGTTTCTACTTTCTTAGAAACTTTACGTGCCTAGCAAAAGCGTCAAATTGCTCCCTCCTGACACCAGAAACATGGTCACACAGGTCCTCATTACAAGTAGACTGGACTACGGCAACACCCTCTACTATGGCATCTCCACACACCTGTTACACAAGCTGCAAACCATCCAAAATGCTGCCACCAGACTAATCCTCGACCTTCCTCGCTGCACACACATCACACCTCACCTCCGATAACTACACTGGCTCCCTATTCAGCAATGCTGCCAGTTTAAGATGCTCACCCACTCATACAAGGCACTTCACAACTGGGTCCCACCTATCTCAACCACTGCCTACACTTCCACCAACAAACCAGGAACCTCAGCTCTGCATCAGTCGCACTCTCTCACACCCCACATATCCATAGGAGCTAGACAGGAGGTAGGGTCTTCTCTTACCTGCCAGCCATATCCTGGAACGACCTCCCCAGCACATCAGGACAGACACATCACTTATGGATTTGTGCATGAAACTGAAAACCTGGCTCTTCAACTGATGTTTCTTGCAGAACCTGCACCTATTCAGCGCCTGGATACCATCACTGGTGACAAGTTTTGCTCTCTACAAATCCACATTACATTACATGACATTATGCTGCCCAAGCTATGCTACTGGAGTATTCATTTACTATATGGACCAGCATATATGAAATTTATATCTTAATGAGCTTTAATATGTGTAATTTGTATGACATGAACTACAGTTATCAATTTGTAACTGTACTATGCACTATATTGTGTTTGACTATCATTTTAGTTAATCAATTAATAAAATGTAACTTGGACTTATTTATTCATAGCATTACATAATGTTCTCATAAAGGATGGACAAACCTCTTTGTGACATCAGCACTTCTTGCAGAGAATTAAAAGGTTACAGTAAGGTAAAGGTTGGTATAAAGATAGTTGTGAACAGCTAAATGAAGAAAGGAGAAGTTGAACAGAAACACAGTGGAGAGGTAAACAATTATTGGGTAGAACAGAAACGTAAAACCAGGTATCAAACAATAAGAATGAAGAAGGTAAATGTTGAAGACAATATAATGGTTATTGCTTCACATGGATTTTGATGTGCAATATAACTATTAGTAAAGTTGAGGAGTGAATGCCCATTTATAATTTTAGATAGGATGGAGGTCTATACTGAAGGGACTGAGTCTTAGACACACAAGTGAACTTATTGTTTGATTCAGTGTTTTAGGCATTCTAGTATTAGCATGTTAATACTAGAATGCCTAAAACACTTGGGACAAAAGATGTGTACCAGTCCTAATCAATAGTCTGGAACTTCATTGCTGAAGCAATTTGTAGGTCAATCAAATATATTTAAATGAAATTCTGGCTGGGAGAGCTAATGAGGGTTTTTGGAGGAGGGGGGACTCTCACGACAGTAGGAATGTTGTTATGCCATCTTGAGTATGAAGTATTAAGAGATGCCAAATGTCATAAAGCTTTTAGTGACAAGCAAGTTTGAGTAGGATAGTGTGTCTTGAGATATTATAACTAAGGCCTAAACAGTTTAGCAGAAATCTGTAAGTCTTTTTAATCTGACCAACTGTGAGTCTGGCCAGGAATGTTCCCATGATATGTATCTATTGATGTTAAGCAGCTTAAGGGGATGCTGTTCACAATTCACAGCAAAACCAAAGGGGATGATGGACCCACGTCTGGGCATACCCTGCCAAATTTAGACGAACATAGCAAAACCAAAGGGGATGATGGACGGAGTGTTGAACATTGCAAGCACTCACCCCCAGTCAACTGATCTGGGTTTAATCCATCATCATTCTTTAGCTCACTCCGCCACCCCAGTTCAGACATGGCCATATCCAAATCAGTCTGACCCTGTGCCTCATGGGAACAGTCCAGCCCGAACTGCCAAGCCATGTCTTCACTGGACTGGAAACAAGCATCCTGGGACCGGTTTCTGGCTTACAGCCGTCATCAGCCAGGCTATCTTGAATCCAGTGGCAAAGTGAGCAAGGGACCCACGTCTGGGCATACCCTGCCAACTTAGGACGAACATAGCAAAACCAAAGGGGATGATGGACGGAGTGTTGAACATTGCAAGCACTCACCCCCAGTCAACTGATCTGGGTTTAATCCATCATCATTCTTTAGCTCACTCCGCCACCCCAGTTCAGACATGGCCATATCCAAATCAGTCTGACCCTGTGCCTCATGGGAACAGTCCAGCCCGAACTGCCAAGCCATGTCTTCCCTGGACCGGAAACAAGCATCCTGTGACTGGTTTCTGGCTTACAGCCGTCATCAGCCAGGCTATCTTGAATCCAGTGGCAAAGTGAGCAAGGGACCCACGTCTGGGCATACCCTGCCAACTTAGGGCGAACATAGCAAAACCAAAGGGGATGATGGACGGAGTGTTGAACATTGCAAAAACTCACCCCCAGTCAACTGATCTGGGTTTAATCCATCATCATTCTTTAGCTCACTCCGCCACCCCAGTTCAGACATGGCCATATGCAAATCAGTCTGACCCTGTGCCTCATGGGAACAGTCCAACCAGAACTGCCAAGCCATGTCTTCCCTGGACCGGAAACAAGCATCCTGGGACCGGTTTCTGGCTTACAGCCGTCATCAGCCAGGCTATCTTGAATCCAGTGGCAAAGTGAGCAAGGGACCCACGTCTGGGCATACCCTGCCAACTTAGGGCGAACATAGCAAAACCAAAGGGGATGATGGACGGAGTGTTGAACATTGCAAGCACTCACCCCCAGTCAACTGATCTGGGTTTAATTCATCATCATTCTTTAGCTCACTCCGCCTGGCTGATGAGGGCTGAAAGCCCGAAACCGGTCCTAGGATGCTTGTTTCCAGTCCAGGGAGGACCTGGCCTGGCAGTTCGGGCTGGACTGTTCCCATTGGGCGCAGGGTCAAGACTGATTTGCATATGGCTGGGTCCAAACTGGAATGGCATGGTGAGCAAAAACGATGGATTTAGGCCCAGATCTCTGTACTGGGGTGAATGTACGACATTGTTCTGCATTCTGTCCATCAATTGTTGTTTTTGCATTTGTTCACAATTCACATGCATAGACACCTAAGAGGGTGTCTGAAAAACCTTCAGTTTAATTTACATTGGCAGTGAGTTTCCCATCCTTCCATTGCGAGCGTGGTGAATTTGGTTCACATGGCTGATGTTTTTTGATCATTGAGTCAAGGTTGTGAAGGTTGTTCACAGAGAATGATTATGATTATGATGTTAAGGATCATAGTGTAGAAGGCATTTTTTTGACATTGATCTGGGGCAATTGGTCAATCATTAGACAAGATTGGGCCTGATTCACAAAGGTAAACTTACACTTTTGTGCCAGTTTACGATTATTTGCTATTCACAAAGGGATTTTGGGACAGTCCTATCTTTTTATGTGCGGAGACTCCGAACTCGTAAAGATACTACTCATAAATCCCTTTGTAAATAGCAAAGAACCAACAACGTTCACAAAAGTGTATGTTTATCTTTGTGAATCAAGCCTGATGAGATTAGAGGCATTCTTAAAATCTTCAAATAATTTTTGTTTGGCTGCCTAGAGCTTGTGGCTAGGGTTTTCAGGAATCCACGGCCTGCTTTAAAACAGTTGTCCTAAACATACTTCCACAAATTTCCTAAGTTCATGGTCTGACCCCTCTGTATTAAATTACAGTGTTCCTCGTAGTTCCCAGGATCGGCCTCAACTTTTTAACATCTATATCAGATCACAACTGCAACCTATTTCTTGTTGGGGGCCCAAGTATTAGTCTTACACAGATCATGGTCTAACTCAAAGAGACCCCCAGACAATACAACAGCTTGTGCATTTGGCTTTAATGTATTGCATTTGGATCTAACAGAGTTGGAGTCTACAAACTGAAGCAAATACTAAGGCTACACAGCTTGATCCCAGAACAGGACAAGATAATGAGAATCTATAGGGGATGATTTTAGCTTGCTTTTCTGATGAACTAAGGCTTTGTCTGAACAACTACCTCACCATGGGCCATCAAATGAAGCGCATTACTAAAACATAAACTTTTACTTTTTCCAGTGGATAAAGATAATCACTCTATTCCCATATCCTTAGTGATATGCACAGCCAAAAACTCATAATTCAGTTCCTCCAGAGCATATCTAATAAGCTTCCTACTAATGAATAGAGGCCTCCTGTACAAATGAATTTAGCAATCAGAAGCCCTCTGATTCTGTGCAATTCCTATTAGAGCAGGGTCAAGACTGATTTGTTATTGCTGGGTCCAAACTGAGGTGGCATGGTGTGTAAATTAATGATGAATTGGGATCCGGCTTCGAGTAATTACCAGTAACTGAGATTAATTCAAGCATTCCATCCATCACTTTTTGTATACTTCAGCGAGAGTGAGTACATCAAATCATCTTCCCTGTGTAGAGCGAATGGTCTGAAGCATGTTTTTTTTCTCTTCAGGACTGCCAGGAAAAACCTAACAGTCACAAAGAGGAAAAGAAAAAACATGGCCCATATCCTGCGAGAAAAATCCCTAGGTCATTTTTTGTTTTACATAAACAAGACCTCGTTTTGAAAGTTTGTTTTTGTAAAATAAAACATTTGCAGAGCACTCACATGCAACATGATGGCCACTCAGCAGACTTTTAATGCCTTCACAGGAGCTTCTGTGGTGGAAGCTCCTCTGAAGGCAGAGGTGTCTAAATATGGCTGGTGGTAGTGTGCCTGGGCAGGGGAGGGTATTATCTCTACCCAGTGGATGGCGGGATGCCTGCTAAATTCTAAATGAGGCTGTTAATTGGTATAAGGAGGTGCATTTCCAGGGGTTATTGGTACCAGTATGCAAGATAAAATGCAAAGGTTATGGAGCTTGGTGCGGTGGGGGGGATTCAATTTGCTGAATTTATTTGTAATTTCAAAGCAGCATTTTGCAATGTACAAAAATGCATACACCTCCCAGTCTCTTTTAGGAAGTCGTGTGAAATATCTTCACATCTTGTT
The DNA here is from genome assembly GCA_963921515.1 of Calotriton arnoldi. Lineage (NCBI taxonomy): Eukaryota > Metazoa > Chordata > Amphibia > Caudata > Salamandridae > Calotriton > Calotriton arnoldi. Next base: position 227,949 of record CAWUFW010008229.1, read on the forward strand.
GGAAAGGATAAGTAGATGGAACGGTAGCATGAGAATGTAGTTAACAGTTTTTAGGGCTAAAGACCATTGGAATTGTGACAGCTATATTGAAGAAAATGGAGCAGCAGCGGCCTATACACACATTTAGGCACCTGCTGTCAAATTTCCAATCTCCTAATCCACATTCATTCTCTCTTTCTCTCTCTCTCTCTCTCTCTCTCTCCCCCCACCCACACCTTGTTTGCACATGCACTAGACACCGAGGAAATGGAAGAGATTCTCGAGGACTACTACCTTTACAATTAATGAAATCTTTACATTGTGCCAAAAATCTTTGCATCATAGCTTTTATTGCTGAGAGGGTTTCAAATTATAATGAATGTTAATTGTGAGATTTAATGCAGGGCAGAAACATGGTCTCCCTGGTCTGCCTCTATCCCTGCTCATGCTATGAGGTGCTAAAGCAAAAGCTTCCTCAACAATAATAAAGAGTTGGACCAGGGCTGAATGTTTTCTCAGGAACTCTGCACTGCCAAATGCAGAGCTGCTGAATACCAAGAACGTTAAATCTTGATTCCACCTCCTACCTTTATTTCCATCTCCCTAAACTTTGACTGGCACCATTTCATAACCTTGGTGATAAGTTAAACCAGTGCTAGGTGCAAACATGTTTTACCACCGTATTATGAAAGCAGGTTTCAAGAGGTGGTATTGTGTGACACAAATGTCTGTGCATATTTGGTTGTGTTGATGATATGTTCTGCTGCTTTTTGCGCTGCTCTGTTTTTGGAATGAGTTATTGAGCTGTGATGTTGTGTTGTACTATGGTTGTTGTGTACTATTTTAACTTTTTTGTTCTGTTGTCTCCATTTAAGTATTAGTTGTGTTGGTATGTTGTTTATGTATGTTTTTGTGTTACATTCGGTTGTTTACTTTAGGTATGCTAACAAACGGATCCACACTTACAGGCATAAGAAGCACATACTTTTAAAGTTCCTGTGACGAGCAACCATTTATCCACTATCTAAGGTGCTAAAATAGCGTTACTCCACTTTTGAACCATTTAAGACACCGGTCTGCCCAAAACTGTGTCAAAAACCTTGGGCTGTATCACACAAAGTGAGCACTGGGAGCACTAAGTTTCGACTTAGCTTCAGGAGGATGTGAGATATTAGAACGTTCTCCCTGTTTTTAGATGTGCACATAGTATTTGGGACCTGACATTTGTATGATGATACCTTATGGAAATTGTTCCCTAAAAATATATCTCTTACAGAAATAAGTCTATAAGTAGACAGTGGCGTAACTAAGCACTTTGCTGCCCATGGCGGTCCCTACCTTTGCCGCCCCGCGGCCGCGCTGAAGAGCTGGGGGGTGCTGGTGAGGATTTTCTGTGGTTTGCCGCCCCCCCCTTTCTATGCCACTGTAAGTAGATGAGTAGCAATATAGCTTTAAATTACAACCATGCTCTTCTTTGTATGTTTTTCACTTTTCTCATATGAGTCCCTGCATGTCTTTGATATTTGTGCAGAAAAAGCGAAATCATCAGGTTTCTCAAAGACAACAGCAACCTCAGGTTCTCAAGGCATTTTTCAAAGTCCAATGTTACTGTGTACTTTAGGCTCACCGACCAGAGCCAAAGTGCATGTGCTCTCTCCTCTAAACATGATAAAATTGGACTACACCTAATTGACAAATGTGATTTACTTGTAAGTCCCTAGGAAATGGTACTACCTGTACCCAGGGCCTGTATTAAATGGTACAAGTAGGGTGTAGCACACATGGTGCCTCCCACTAAAGTACAACTGCAAAACATATCTCAGGCCTGACGCTGCAGCCTGCAGTGCATTTGTAAACTGCCATTTGAACCAAGCAAAATAAACCTGTAGCCAGGTCTAAACCTACTTTTTTCATACTCAAAAGACACCCCTAAAGTAAGGCTCATAGGATAGGGCCAATGGTATTTAAAAAGTAGGATATGTGTTTCTAAGTTTTACATGTCCTGCTAGTGAAAAATTCCTAAAGTCTTTTTTTACTGTTGTAAGGCTATCTCTCCCATAAACTAATACTGGGCTATCTTATGCACTGCACTTAAAAAGTGCTAATTTCAGTTTCGTACCAGATTGAGAAATGCTGTTTTCACTCAAATTAATTGTAATTTTAAACCCTCTTTAATGGTAAAGTCGGATTTTAGGTTACAATTTTGGAACCGCCACTTTTAGAAAGTTAGCAATTTTGTTCCTAAAACAAATGTGCCTTTCTGCCAATGTCCTGGCTCACATGACTGTGAGTGCTTCTTCTGTTGAGAGCTGTGTATTATTTCCAGACATTGAGACAAAAGGGTCTTAGGTGTGTGGGGAGAATGTGTTCTTGACAGGATGGCTAGGGAGGACTTGTGCCTTGCCCTGATTGACTTTAAAGGGCCCTTTCTGCTGCTCACACTAGGGAACCTCACACTAGGTCCGCCCTTGCCTTTGTCACCCTAGGCAGTTTGGAGCCAGGGAAAAGGGAAGAAATTGGAAGAACCAACCAGAACCAGCTTTCGGGTAGGCCAGGGAACTGTCATATGCAAAGGTTGTCACCAGGCATAAAATTGAGAGTTTCAATACCTCTCTTCAGAGCACTCCTGAACCTGTGGAAGAGTCAGAAGAAGGACTGCTCTGCTGTCTAAAGAAGGAAGATTGGACCTGCTTCCCTTGAACCCAGGCTCCACATAAGTGACTCCAAAAGTTAGTTGGCCAACCTCCTATTTGAGCTATAGGGAAATAACAAGCTTCTAGAGGCCTCTGTGCAATTGCACAGCAGGACACGAGCAACTAGACCTGCCTGGACCTGTCTGAGCCCGGCTGCATGACTCTGCAGGAGTGAATCCTGATCTCCAAAATGTGCCCCCCCAGGTCCTGAACTCTTGGCAGGCATTAGAGTGTCTCCTGCTAAAGAAAAGGTGAATGACGCAGAGGTTCTGAGCTCCCCTTGACCATGAAGTGGCCTCTTCATGCCAAGAATCAACCTCCCGTCATGACCACAACACGGAGCTCCAGCGAGATCTGCTCTTTGCGCTGACAGTGACAGCTCACGTTGACTGCCAGCGTGAGTCTCAATCGACATTCAGCTTTTTCATGCTACAAAAGCAACTGTCCACAGTTCTCAAGCAGACATTTAACTCCTTTCTGTGCTCACCAGTGTGAATAGCAGCCCCTCATGCAAACTTGAGATGGTAACTCTTCAGAGGGTTGAATCTGGACCCAGTATCCAACCCGCGCTCAATTGTGGTCAACCTGAACTTGTGACTTTACCTCTGTTGTGCCAAGCTAACAGGGGGTGAAGCATGTTACAAAGAATATTCGGAAAACGAAGTGAAGATATAACTTCCTTTATTCGTAGCTTAAGCCCCCAAGACAGCAGGGATGTGCGGGCGCAGCCGCCAACAAGCAGCTCTCTCAATGTCCAACTCCCCGCTCTAGAATGCTATCACAGACTCTGGGGTAAACACTCGAAGGTGACTCGAGCACAAGCTCGAGTATCAACACAACACTTCCCCCTCCCACCAACAGAAACCAGAAAACAAAACCACAAAAACAAAAAATATATATATAAAATATAAATGAAGGATGGATGGAGAAAGACAACAAGGTCGTCTCCAGGTTACGTAATAAGTAGAACAATAGAACAATAAAGGCTATAAAAGCATTTTGGAAATAAGGTATCAGTTACATCACCAGAAACAGAAATGCAAGGAAAAGCATAAACAATTTAACAGTAGATGTGCGTAACATAGTCCATCATCAAATTCTTTATTTCGGTAAAAATTACCATAAAAGACACAGATTCAGAGGATGAATTACATATATATCAATATACATCAAAGATGCACTTCAATAATAAAATTATACAATTTTAAAAGATAACATTAAATTTAAAAACTCACGAGGATAAAAATAGACATAAAGTTAAACTACGGGAGGTGTATAGATCTCATTAGCCTCATATATACAAACCATCCCGATGCTAAAATATAGGCATTCTTGCAGATACATTTCCTACGTGAGCCAAGTTCTAGTGGAGATGTTTTAAGTGCTCTATGTTACATTAGTTGTTATATTAAGACAGCATTTCCAACATGGATTCATGGCATTAATGGATATATCGAGGAGATGGATCAGTCATCTGTCTATCTATCTACACAATGGAAAACATTAAAAAATATTTTTAAATTTTTTTACAAAGGGAAAAAAAAAAAACTTAAAGGAATGCTAAACAATATTGCTTGCTCTTTCTAGTTCACTGTCAAATATAGCAGCAATAATTTTAATAAGGATTTAGACACAAATGCTGATCATAGGGTTAGGCCGGGAAGGATTCAACGCCCTTCTTCTAATTGCCCATGCGATTCCCAAATATTTTGCAATAGCACACACAAATAGAGGTCTTGCATCAGATCTTAATATATGCAGAGCCACTCTATGATCTCGAGTACCAAGTTCTCTACAAACAGGAGAGAGCCATCTATTCCTGGGTTTGGTGTATGCTTTGCATGCAAAAAGGAAGTGGGCAATAGATTCTTGTGGAGAGGGACAGCAGGGACAGCCCTTTGGTAATGCTTTGTTAGACAGCCGTGAATTTGTAAATGAATTAATAGGCAAGCTGCCAAATCTGAACTGAGTATATAATTTTCTATCGGCCGGCACTTTAATAATATCAAGGTAACTTTCAAGGGTGCGGTTGCACTTAATTAATATCGTTAAATTCCTCGGTCAGTCTCCCTCCATTGCCGGCTAAAACGTCAGAGTGATCAACCCCTTCCCAATAGAGGATTTTAATCTGACTTTTAGTGAGGGGTGGTGGAGAACCGATATCATGTCCCACTAGACCTATGTGTGACAGAAGGCTTTTGACGTGCTTTGTCCAACCAATTTTATGCATGGAATCTAAGGCACAAATCTCTTGGAAAGCGGCAGCATACACCGATAATTCCGGGGTGGATACCAGCCGATACCAGAACAATAGGGGACGGAGCTTGACTAAGTCACTTATGGGTTTGATACCCATGTCTAGCAATAGTGGGTAAGTGGGGATACTCTGTGGGAGAGAAACCAAATTTTTAAGGAACCTATTCTCCAGGGATATCAGATTGTTGGCTTTTACCATCCCCCAAAGCTCAGCACCATAAAGGGCACTGCTCACGGCCTTACAACTATACAATTTTAATGCCGGAGCAACAGGCTTAGTGTGGGAGAGGCGGTGTTCTTTACGCAGGACCCCGATTACCTGGGAAAATTTGAGGAAGGCCTTATTAAGATGGTGATTCCAGGCCATATCCTCAGAAAGTTTTACTCCCAGGTAATCGAAGGAGCTGACTCTCTCCAGTGGGACATCATTTAGAAACAAATTACCTTTAAAAGATTTATGGGGATTTAGGAGCATGAGCTTGGTTTTTGCTGTATTGATTTCAAGCCCCCTCCCATCGCAGAAGAGCTTGAAGTGATCTAGTAGGTTCTGCAAGCCCTTTGGGGTCTTTGAGACAAGAAGCGTGTCGTCTGCGAATAGGAGGGTAGGTATTTTTTGTTTTGCTAGGGTCGGGGCATCCGCTGGGATGGCAGATAAGGCCTCTGCTATATGATTAATATACAATGAGAAAAGAGTTGGGGCCAGAACACATCCTTGGCGGACTCCCCGCTGCACCATGATGGAATTGGTGACCTGTCCCTGGCTACCCCACCTGACCCTAGCAAAATTCTCATCGTGAAGCCTAATTAAGAGTGAAAGAATACCTGCAGGCATGCCTATCTCCCTAAGCATACGCCATAAATTCTCCCTGGGAACAAGGTCAAATGCAGTTTTTAGGTCAATGAATGCAATATACAGACTCCCTTTGCCCAACAAGACCACCTTCCAATAAAGCATATAAAGTCGAAAAACCTGATCGACTGTGCCGATTTTTCGTCTGAAGCCCGCTTGGAGGGAGGATAGAATGTCATTTTCCTCCATCCAGTCCGTGATTTTCGCTAGAAGTGATCAGGCTGATCGGCCGGTAGTTTGCAGGCATTGACCTATCGCCCTTCTTAAAAATAGGAATGACTTCCGCTCCTTTCCAAGATCCAGGGAGGCTCCCTCCTCCCACGATGTCATTAGCAAGGGTTAATATGTATGTGGCCCAGTTTTCCCTATCTGACTTAAAAAGATCTCCTGGGATGCCGTCAGGGCCTGGAGCCTTGGCGGAAACGATTGCATCCAGTGAAGCCAATATTTCCTCTCTAGTGAATATTAGGTCATATGAAGGTTGCACTGGATCGGGAGCTAATGCTTCCGTAGCTTGTGCTAAGGGAAATGAGTAAAGAGAACCGAAGTGTTCCTGCCACTGATGAGGGGGGATATTATTAGCTAGGGGCGGGGACCTTTCGTGAATGCCCTTGCCCGCAATTGACCAAAACGTGCGGGCATCGGGGCTCGAGAGAGACTCTCCTAGTTCTACCCACCTCCTTTCATCCCAATCCCTCTTGGCCTTCGTTTGGGCTAGTTTATACTGCTTCCTCAGTTCCCGAATTGACGGAATGTCCCCGTGCCGTAAGGCAAGGGTCAGCCGTCTTTTTAGGGTTCTGCACTCTTTTGAGAACCAGGAGGTTACGTTTTTAGTCTTTGCCTTTTTCGACCTAGAATTATGTTGGCCAATTGTTCAAAAAACATGGGGTGTAAGGTACTACAGCTAGCTCTGGTGGAACTGTCTCTAGCCCTAGAGGACAACATTTCCAAATGGTTCTCAAGATCTTGTTTTAATTCAGCGAGCTTAGGTTCGTCCACTGATATTGTAGACCATTTTAGGCGACGCCCATCATTAGAAGGAGTCACCTCCCTTGTATAGTAGTGATCTTGGGCTGCCCTAGTGTTCGCAACCCACGGTTGCTCAATTGCAAGACTCAAGAGATTATGGTCACTTTCGGTTGTTTCAATTATAGACATATCAATCACGAGTGGCCATAGGCAGAGGTCCACAAAAATGTAATCGATCCGACTCGACCCTCTGGGCCCGACAAAGGTCATTCCCCCATCTTTATCAGACTTGGTCCTTCCATTAGCAGCCCGTATCCTGTGTATGAGGCTAAGGGAGTTTAACTGGAGTGCTGCTTGGGACCATTTCTTTATTGGAGGCAAATCCAATGAAGGGACTGACCACCTATTATCTTCCTCTTTAATCTCGAGGATACCTTCCCGGTCAAGAGGCTCAAATGTTACATTAAAATCTCCTGCCACAACTAATGGGAGGTCAGTCGGTCTTGCATCCAGTAGCTCATCTAATGCCTGTATAGTAGATGACCTGCCTGATCTTGAGCTTCTTGCATAGACATTTACAATATCTAGCAACTTTCTTTGGGGGCCTTTTAGTCTGACCCAAAGGAGGTCGTTGCTATTGGTCTGATGCTCCTTTATCTCAAGATTTAATGCAATTTGGATCAGGATAAGTAGCCCTCCAGAAGGACGACCATGTTTGGAAGGGATTGCCGGCTTATGAAACGTGACAAACCCTGGAATATAAACAGGTGTCAAGCACCAAGTTTCTTGTATAATACAAATGTTGTGATGGTTGATTATCTCATGCCAATGGGGGAGAGCTAGTTTCCCCCTTATTTCTGCAACATTCCAAGAAGCTATTTTGAGTTTCAATGTCTCTTCCAGATTTATCAAACTGGAGGGCAGAATTACTGGGGCTTCATTGACCATGAGAGAAGTCTGATGGCTTTGTAGACTTTCTTCCCCATCCTGGTCGTTATCTCCTAGTTGGAAATGGGTTACACTAGATGATATAAAATGGGGCCTTAGTATCTCTGCCTCATGTTCCGAGAGACCCCCTTCCAAGCCCTTATCCATAGATGAAAAAATGAGAACATTATCAATACTAAAATTGCACGCTTGTTTCTGACAAGGGTCTGTGAGTAGTCAATCGATTTGTGATAAGATAGAGACAGATAAGTCCCTTTGGGGCATCGATGGATTCATATGATTGACTAGCAGTGAAGGAATGTTATACTTCAATTGGATATTGGTTCTAGATGGAGGGTAGGATCTTACTTCTAGGGCAACTAAGCCATGCGCTAGGTTTTCGCTCGTTAGACTCAGTTCTACTGCGTCGACTGGGCTGTTATTCAGGACACATCTCCTGGCCCTCAAGATGTCGTCCCTTATAAGAGAACGGCATCCCCTTACCTGCCTTATCCAATGAATGGCTTTGTTTTTTAATACTTCGCCGTTTTCAAGTTTATTATTACAATTGAGCTTTGGTACATTAGTCATAAAAATAGTAGACTGAAGAGCAACTTTGGGGATAGGGCGTAACTGTGATAATAGAGGGACCTCACTACGGCCTTCATGACGAATAAATGGGTCGTTCTCCATAGATGTATAAAGCGCGCTCTGGCCCCCGGAATGTGCTATATGACCTTCTCGAGAGATATCGTTACTGGATAATTTGCATTGGTGGCCCCCCCTGGCTTGATTAGTAACTTTAGATGTAGGAATTATAATTGGAAATTTGCCGATTGCTTGTGTGTTATGAGCGATAGAGTGATTTTCTTTAATTGTCATACATACACTCTCAGAATTATTTAGTGACAGTGGCTTGTGTATATTGCAATCTTCTAAACTAAGAAGTAATTTGGAAATAAATGTAGTCAACGTCCCTACTGTTTCTTTGAGGGCCAAGATTTCCCTCTGTAGGTCTACATTAAATGGACTTAAAAGTATGCTCTCAGTTTCCCTCTGCGGGTCCACAATAGTTGGCATTAAAACGGCGTCCTGGGTCACACATCTCCCTTGACTAAAGGTGGTGATCCTCCCGCTCAGTTCTTTAATGCTGGGGCCCATACCCTCCTTGTATGTGTCAATATCAGGGATGTCTGAGTTGGCCGCTAAGGGTGCAAACCTATTGCTCAAGGGTAAGTCAGACTGGGTCCTACTCGGAGTTTCCCTAAAGGAAGGGTCTTCAGTTTCATCAGGGGTTTTTGTAATTCGTTTCTTGTTGGCTGCCCTTTTGAATAGACTAGGGATACTACCAGAACCCTTGTTGGCAATTACAGTGGCGGGGGGGGAAGATGGTTGGGGGCCTTTGTGTGAGTGGGCAGATGTTTTTCTCGAAGATGTAGGTGACGTGAGGAGACCCTCACAATCAGAAATTAAAGACTCTATTCGGTCGATCACACTCTCCCCACTCGCCCCACTCTCACCCCCCCTCTCAACCCCCAGGCAAGATTTCTGACGTAGTTTTTTTGTCTTTTTCCTCAGAGCACCTCCCAAGCCCGCCTCAGTATTTTTGCGCTTGCCCATGTTTACATACAATGTATCTTGAGAGAGGAGCAAAGGGCCTAGTTTCCAACAGTTGGACCGGTCGTAACTTTAAAGGACAGAAGGAATTGTCACAGTACCTCGAATGGAATCAGTCCGAGCTCCTTGTGCTTTTGATAGAAGTGGTTTTCAGGGGGATGGCCCAGCCCGGCCTCCTCCGGTCTTTGACAGGAAGGACGGGCCCGCCCTTGTCCCGGGCTTAGCCCGGGCGTCGCCCGGGCACGTCCGCGCGCGTCCCGCGCTGCGGGAGCCCGCTCCTGATTTTAAAGCGCCTCCTGGCGCTGGATTGGCTGCGAGGCGTTAGCGGCTCCGGCCGCAAAAGGAACCAGCAGGAAGGAGGCTGATGGCGGGACCCGCGCTGCGGGAGCCCGCTCCTGATTTTAAAGCGCCTCCTGGCGCTGGATTGGCTGCGGGCGTTAGCGGCTCCGGCAGCAAAAGGAACAGCAGGAAAGGAGCTGATGGCGGGACCCGCGCTGCGGGAGCCCGCTCCTGATTTTAAAGCGCCTCCTGGTGCTGGATTGGCTGCGAGGCGTTAGCGGCTCCGGCCGCAAAAGGAACCAGCAGGAAAGGAGCTGATGGCGGGACCCGCGCTGCGGGAGCCCGCTCCTGATTTTAAAGCGCCTCCTGGCGCTGGATTGGCTGCGAGGCATTAGCGGCTCCGGCCGCAAAAGGAACCAGCAGGAAAGGAGCTGATGGCGGGACCCGCGCTGCAGGAGCCCGCTCCTGATTTTAAAGCGCCTCCTGGTGCTGGATTGGCTGCGAGGCGTTAGCGGCTCTGGCCGCAAAAGGAACCAGCAGGAAAGGAGCTGATGGCGGGACCCGCGCTGCGGGAGCCCGCTCCTGATTATAAAGCGCCTCCTGGCGCTGGATTGGCTGTGAGGCGTTAGCGGCTCCGGCCGCAAAAGGAACCAGCAGGAAAGGAGCTGATGGCATCAAATTTCTTAGGTTTAGTGCACAAACGTTTTGTACGAGAAACTATTGCTTCTTCAATACTAGCTGGGGTAGTATCTTGTACATATGGCGTGTTACTCACAACGTCTTTAATATTAGCTGGGGTAGTATCATGTACACTAGGCGTGATACTCACAGTACTTTGCACACTTCTGGAACTTACCATAGTCTCAATGGGAACGCTGATGGCAAAATCAGGTGAACAAACCTCTTTAGTATCACCAACATCATCAATCCAATCATACCTATATGCTTGTGCTTGTTTGTATAAACCATGTTTTACTTCAACATGCCCTTTAAATAAGGCAATCCTGTTGGCGTTCCACACTTTGACGTCACTCAAAAGTGCTGTGTTACAAAGGATTTTAATTACCTTGAGAGGAGCAGAATACTTGCTCTCCCCTTTGCGTACTAGTCTACCTTTCTTGACTTTGACCATGTCACCAACCTGTAAATTGACTCTCTTCCCTTTGTTGGTGCCAGAACGTTTCTCCACCATGTGGTTTTTATTGGCTTCCAGGGATTGCTTGACTCCCTTAACAGACCAGGAGACAATGGGGCCGATTCACAGAACTAATCTGAGATAAAATCCTAAACTTACTACTTTTGGTATTCACAGAAGGCATTTAGTAGTAATAAAGTTAGGACTCTAACTTTACTACTACTAAACTGAGATAAAATCCTAAACTTACCACTTTTGGTATTCATAGAAGGTATTTAGTAGTAGTAAGTTAGGACTCCTAACTTTACTACTACTAAATGCCTTTAGTGAATACCGAAAGTCGTAAAGTTAGGATTTTGTCTCAGTTTAGTAGTAGTAAAGTTAGGAGTCCTAACTTTACTACTACCAAATGCCTTCTGTGAATACCAAAAGTAGTAAGTTTAGGATTTTATCTCAGATTAGTTCTGTGAATCGGCCCCAATATTAGTGCAACTAAGCCATCCCATGTTATCTTTGGAACGGGGGGAACGTCCCTTAATGAGTTCAAAAGGGGAGTGCCCGGTAGATTGACATTTGGTGATTCTGTAAGCACAAACCATTTTCCTCAATTCGTCCTCCCAATCTTTACCATTACTGTACAACAGTTCAATAATGCCCTTGATCACTCTATTGAAGCGCTCAACGCTTCCGTTACCTTCTGGGTGATAAAGAGAGGTTGTTCTATGTACAATGCCGGTGTTCTTAATAAACTTTTTAAAACTTTCCCCCACAAATTGTCCACCATTGTCTGTTACCAAATCTTTGGGGAGACCTTCCCTTGCGAAAACTTCTCCCAGGAAGCACAACAAATTCTCTGAGTCAGACTTTTCCACAATTTTGTATTCAGGCCACTTGGAAAAATGGTCTATAATAACAAAAATGTATTTATGCATACCATTTTCAGATCTAATAGGACCAAATATGTCCACTCCAATCCTTTCCCATGGCATGTTGAGGACTATAATGGGATGTAAAATGGGCTTACAGGTGGTTAGACTTTTATCAGAGTTAGCACATTCAAAACAGTCACGGACAACCCTTTCAATGTCCTTGTTGACACCAGGCCACCAGTAGGATTGTTTGATTTGGCACTTAGTTTTAACAATTCCCAAGTGTCCTTCGTGGCACAGGTTTATAATTTTCTCACGAAAGGTTTTAGGAGAGACTAACTTACCTCTCCTGAGTAATAATTCATTTTCAAAGGAAAGTTCGTTCCTCACTTCTCAAAATGGAACTAGAACCTTGTGAAAACTGGACTTTTCAGGCCAACCTTTGTGGATGTATTCGCTCACTTGCTGTAATTCTTCATCAAGAGAAATATTCTTCACCCAGTCATCAAGGGGAATGCTTGCTAGTTCACTACTAAAAATGCTTGCTATGAACCAATGGTCCCAATCATTACTAGTGTTTTCACACAGGGGTAGGGGACACCTGCTCAAAAAATCTGCAATTCTATTGCGAATACCAGGGACATACACCACCTCATACACAAAATCCAATAGTTGGGCAGAAAAGCGGGAGATCCTGGGAGAAACATTATTTAAACCCTGCGAAGTGAGGACTTTTGTAAGTGGTTTGTGATCTGTTCTTAGCGTGACACATGTTCCCCACACAAATTGTCTAAAATGCTTAAGTCCCCATAAACAACCAAGAGCCTCCCTTTCAATAACGGAATATTTTTCTTCCGTGGGTGTAAGTGCTCTGGAAGCAAACGCCTCAACACACTCAGTTCCATCTCTTTGTAACTGAGATAAAACCGCACCAAGGCCCCTTCCACTAGCATCGGTTGTAATAATACTATTGAGTTTGGGATCGAAGCCTTGCAGTGCTGGAGCGGAGCAAATGTCTCTTTTTATACTTTCCATACACAATTGACATTCTTTAGACCAATGAAAGGTATTACCCTTTTTTAGCAATTGCCTGATACAGTACATTTTTCCTGCAAAGTTGCAAACAAACTTAGAATAAAATTCTGCCAGGCCAAGGAAGGACCTGACTTCCTCTTTGTTTTGTGGAGTGGGGGCTTTTTTTATGGCATCAACAAGCTCCGACTTAGGGCGGATGCCACATGCACTTATTTCGTGTCCAAGAAATGTTACGATTTTCATGGCAATTTTACATTTGGACTTCTCGGCAGTCAATCACTTTCTTCCCAATTCTTGAAGGACTTTGTTTAAAACATTATCATGTTCCTCTCTATCCTTCCCCATAATGAGGATATCGTCCTGGAAGAACAGTACGTTTTTCATGTCCTTGAAAATGAGGTACAAGATTCGTTGAAACATGGCAGCAGCTGATGCCAACCCGAAAGGGACACGGTTAAATTGGAAGATGCCAATCGGGATGACAAAAGCTGTGAGATGTTTACTGTCTTCGTGGAGGGGAACCTGATGATAAGCGGATGTTAAGTCGATTGTAGAAAACCATACCATGTCCTTGGTAGCTGAAAGTAATTCCGATATCTTGGGAAGGGGAAATACATCAATAAAAATGTTTTTATTGAGTTCCCTCAAGTTTACACACAAACGGATCTTGCCGTTGGCCTTGCGTGCGACGACAAGAGGGGCGACCCATTCAGAAGATTCTATGCTCTCAATTATGCCCTTGTCCACAAGTTTTTTGAATTCCACCACAACTTCATCTTTAACACCTAAGGGGATGTTCCTTACTTTATGAATGCAAGGTTTAGCATTGTCCTTAAGGATTATTTTATGAGAGAACCCTTTAAGTTCACCAATACCTCCAGAGAAAACATTAGGAAATTTCAATGTGAACTCTTCGCGCAGGTCATCCTGAGCTGGATTTACACTTAGAACAGGATCTTGACTATTGGGATCCAAACGTATACCAAGCTCACCTTGATCCCACCAACCTAACACACAGGGACCTGCCCTGGAGACGTACAGCTTACACATTGCTACTCTCCCTTTAAACTCGAAGGTGAGTTTGCGAAAACCTAGGAGTTTGATAGGTTCTCCGGTGTAGCTTACAGGATGTACATCAGGACTTTCTAGGTTGGGACCAATAATGGTACTAAATAATTCATCCCATTTGTTTTTGTTAACAATGGTGTATGGTGACCCCGAGTCAGCCATCAAGGTCACATGTACTCCACCTGCTATTATCTCACAAACTGTTTTTTTCCTTTGTTTACCAGGAGTAAAACACTCGCTGTCCAGAATACAACATACCTTATTTTCTTCACACTCGGAGTCAGCACTATCATCCTCATGCTCATACTCATCAACAATACATTTGACAAATTTGGATTTGCGACAAGCCCGAGCAAAATGACCAGACATTTTACAATATGCACACTTTTGACCTAGCGCTGGGCATTTCTTATCATTAACAAGGTGTGAAGAGCTACCACAGCGGTAACACTTCCCTTTAATGTCCAATAGCTTCTCAGCACGCTCCTTGTTCCCGCCTTTTTCCTTAACAGGTTGTTTATCATTTTTCTTTTTAACCTGTTCAGGATGGGCATGGTTAGTTTTTATAATCTTCACCATTTCATCACAATTATCCCCTTTGGACTTGGCAATGACAGTTTTAGCATATCTGGACGTTAGTTCGGCTTTGCTGATGATGGCTGAAATTTCTCGCAAACTAGCGTCCCCATTAATCCAAAGTTTATCTTGCAGGTTCTGGTTCTTACAGTGCATAATTAATTGGTCACGAATTAACTCTTCCTCAATGACACCAAACTTGCAGGATAAGGCTAATCTTCTTAGAGAAGCAATGTAATCTTCCACTTTCTCATAGGGTTCTTGCTTCCTATGGTAAAAATTATATCTGTGCACTGCTTTACACATGGTGGGCGCAAAGTACGCATTGAGATCTGCAATGGCTTGGGTGAACACATTAACTTCGCTTCCAGCTAAATGTTTTTTTTCAATTCTATTGTAAACTCTTAACCCACCTGGACCTAAACAATGTAACAGGATACTATTTTTCCTTTCTGGTATTAATTCTTTGCTCTCAAAAGTATCCAGGTAATTTATCAAATAATCCCTCCATTCTTCCCATCTCTGGCTAGAGACCTCACAGTCTTTTACCATGAATTGTTGTGGGGCAGGAAAATTCATGGTTGCCATAGCCATGGTAAATAATCTTGGCAGAGAAAAGGGTATAAATAAAGGAGGCAATAAAAAAAATAACTGGATAAATGAACAGTACCTTGGTTGATACGCAGTGTGTGTGTATCACAGTTGAGGTTTAACTTCCAGAAAACGCAGAAGAAATCGGAGTAAAATGAACTTTGTGCAGGAAACGACAAATCAAAATACTCCGCTTCCGTAAATGCGCCAATTTCCAGCCATTGCAGATGTTTAAAGCGATGTGTGTGTCAAGATGGCCGCATGTAACGTCACCTCAGCGTGACCTTACTGATGATGCTAGACGTTATCTTACGTAGCTCTCCCAACGTCAACAGGAGAGCGAGACTGCTAAGAAGATGCCGGCTCGAGGGTAGAACACTGCTGCCGCTCGAATGATGCGGCCGACAAACAGCTTCCCCAACGGTTACTTCAAGTGCCCAAAACAACAAGATAATTAAAGCATATCAAATCGCCACCACATAATCAATCAATCAATCAATCACGGCATTTATAGAGCGCGCTACTCACCCGGGAGGGTCTCAAGGCGCTGGGGGAGGGGGTAACTTACTGCTCGAACAGCCAGGTCTTGAGCTGCTTCCTGAAGGAGAGATGGTCCTGGGTTCGCCGAAGGTGAGTGGGGAGGGAGTTCCAGGTCTTGGCTGCCAGGTAGGAGAAGGATCTACATACTACATAACAGTACCTTGAGATTAGAGCACGCGTAGAAAGTTGCGTCGAAGTAGGGCTGTAAACGTTTCCTTCCACACTCCTTCTGCTGTTGTAAGATGAGTAAAAAAATAAACTCCTTGGTATTTAGTTGCGTGGGTTCGTGGGGCTTAAGTATCTCATCGCCATTGTTACAAAGAATATTCGGAAAATGAAGTGAAGATATAACTTCCTTTATTCGTAGCTTAAAGCTTAAGCCCACAAGACAGCAGGGATGTGCGGGAGCAGCCACCAGCAAGCAGCTCTCTCAATGTCCAATTCCCCGCTCTAGAATGCTAACACAGACTCGGGGGTAAACACTCGAAGGTGACTCGAGCACAAGCTCGAGTATTAACACAACAAAGCACAGGTTTTATTTAGTAACCCTTGGGGTTCCTCCTGGCAAAGATTATGTTTAATATTTGAGTGGGTCTTCCACCCCCCTCAACTAACAACTCAGTTTCTTACAGGCCCTCATTACAACTTGCCTCCAGCAGTGTCGGCATAGGTGGAATGCCTCTCTGACCAACTACAGGTTTTCCTTTGTCTTCTTGAACAGAATTGTCCGGCCTGATAATTTCAGCCCCTGAGACACCTGACCCAGAGACCTCTCCGGAGCTGAGGGGGCTTCAGGCAGCTTCTCGCCCAGGCCCCTCCTACTTCAGCTTGGGGTAAGAAGAAAAAGCTCAACTCCAGCTGAAGTGAAAGGATCACTGATCTCCCTCTGCCCTCGACCCAGACCACCCCCACAGCTGAGAAAAAAAGCCCCCACAACAGTTACCATCTGCTCCAAGCAGCTGGTAAACGTTTGTATATTAAGACCATTATTTCCAACCAGAAGGGTGAAAAAATATGCAGAGATGGGCCCTCTATTAGCTGGTCAACAAGTTATTAACCATTCCTGGGGGAAATTTGTAATCGCTGTTGTCTCGTTTGGAGCTACCACCTAGTATTGTTACATCAGGCCCTGGTATCTCCGAGGGTAGATAAAGGGCAACTCAGAATGAGTTGTGTTTGTGTAACTTAGTGGACGCACGGGGATGTTTTCTTTGCGTATGATATATACTATTATTGAGTGACCTGTAACATATCATTGCTTGATGGCTATAGTGGAAAAACAATGCAATGAGGCAGAGAGGCCAATATTTGCTTCGCATTATCATGGTTTCTTGTAGGATGCTAAGTGGTTTTATGTCACTTAAAGAGATGCAAATGGCACCATCAATCAACTTTTGTTCATGAAATGATTTTTGTGTAGAAAGTTGGTGTGAGCTCAGTGCTGAATGGCTTTGTGTAGCATAGCGTCAAACCGTGGTAATTTATACAGAGTCGTAGTAATGGACAGAAACAGTTCAAAACCCCTTAGGATTCCACCCCAATTCAGATTAACTAAAGTCATTTCAAGTAGCTGGATTTGTCAAATGAAAAAATGAGTAAATTATGGGCTAAAGAAACATTGAGTCATTTTCCCAGTAGAATACACGTACACCGTGACTAACACTTGGTTCAGTGTCTGCGCTCTAAGATTTGTACTGGAGGGTGCATCTTGAGTGCAAATTGCGCACAAGACACTGCTTGCTCACCTCTGTATGGTGCTAAATCGTGTTTAAGCGTTATGCTAAAATGGCATTTTTTGCATGTGTATTGCACTGATCATGATAAAACTTGCCGTGTGTTTGTTCTCAATAAGTCAGTCTTAAAGGAGAACTTGCCACGGCCATTATTTTGTGATACAGGTAGTTAAGTTGCTGGGATCTGAGTTGATAGTATGCAAAGCCATTCTGAACTGTTACTACTGGATTTGAAATGATTCGGTGAATTATATGGGGACAGTCATATTGGTGATTGCGTTTGCAGGTATGTATGTCTGCAATCTTTTTCTATTTATTTGTGTCTTGTAGAAAGAAGCTGTACACCGTTCCTATCTCCTACAGATAACTAAAGTCGTCGTTTACCTTGATATGTGGGTGTGCAAGTTCAGTGCAACCAGTAAACTGAAAGATATAAATAATACCATCATAGGCTCCTTTAGGATAAAAAAGGTAGTTGATGTGAATTGGAAAATATTTTGTAAGAAAGACATAGGGGCATATGTACAAGAACCGGCGAAAAATATCGCTAATGTTAGTTAGAGGCAAAATTTTTATCGCAGCGCACTGCCGCAATCTATTGCCACATTAGTGACGTATGTACAAGCCGACACTACATGGCGATAGTATCTCATCTAAGCGGAAGACGTCAACGCTAAAAACAGCGTCACGGCGATAAAAATCTTGCCGCTAACATGAAAAAAGTGATACAAAAGGGGATGATGGACGGAACGTTTGAACCAATCAAACACTCACCCCCAGTCAACTGATCTGGGTTTAATCCATCATCATTCTTTAGCTCACTCCACCACCCCAGTTCAGACATGGCCATATGCAAATCAGTCTGACCCTGTTTGGGGGGTTGTTTTCTCCTGCAGTACTGGGTCCAGCTTCATCCATGGTTCCTTTTTTTTCTCAGTTTGTGATACTTTGTGGGCGTTTTGTAGTCGCTTTTCCGGCCTAACGTGAAAAAAAGTGGCGTCACGCTAATTTGCGTGCAGTTTCTGGCCGCTGACTGGCCTGCTGCCACTTTTTTCATGTTGCGATACAAAAGGGGATGATGGACGGAACGTTTGAGCCAATCAAACACTCACCCCCAGTCAACTGATCTGGGTTTAATCCATCATCATTCTTTAGCTCACTCCACCACCCCAGTTCAGACATGGCCATATGCAAATCAGTCTGACCCTGTGCCTCATGGGAACAGTCCAGCCCGAACTGCCAAGCCATGTCTTCCCTGGACCGGAAACAAGCATCCTAGGACCGGTTTCTGGCATTCCAGCCGTCATCAGCCAGGCTTGCTTGAATCCAGTGGCAAAGTGAGCAAGGGACCCACGTCTGGGCATACCCCCGCCAACTTAGGGCGAACAAAGCGATACAAAAGGGGATGATGGACGGAACGTTTGAACCAATCAAACACTCACCCCCAGTCAACTGATCTGGGTTTAATCCATCATCATTCTTTAGCTCACTCCACCACCCCAGTTCAGACATGGCCATATGCAAATCAGTCTGACCCTGTGCCTCATGGGAACAGTCCAGCCCGAACTCATGTACAATTAAATATCCACCAGTGCACATCCACAATGACTGCAGATCTTGTCACAGAGACTCTTCTCCCTGGGTGTAGAGACACATATCACCCTAGTCAACAAATATATTGCAAGTCACATATTGGTGGGGTCATACACTTGGAAATATGCACAGAAAAGTAATCCTAAACATAGCCAAAGATCCATATCAGACCACAATATAAGGGCAACGGAAAAGAGCTAAGTGGTACATAGCCTGGTGCATGTGTGCTGACATCGGTGGGGGCATGCTCACTTGTGCACATCATCTGTCGCATTCACAGTGCATCCTCATTTTGTCCTCAAAGAGATGCAGCCCTGTGCAGACAATTGTATGTGCATGGTGTTGAGGCAAGGGGGACATTTTGCCAGCCTGCCGCATCTCCAGGCAATGTGCCCCTTTCCATGTCCATTAGATGCAGCCCTATGTACACCAAGTGAGAAAGCATTTAGTGAGTCTGCATACCATGAACACATGCATTGTCACAACATAGTGATCATGCAGCCTACTGTCTAAAAGGTGCATATCCCACAATGCACACATTCAGCACAGTTGAGTCAAAATGTTATGTCATACCATAAGCAGGGGGGATATGCCTTCAACAGTACAGTGCATGGACTACACATATCAGGAATGTGTCACCATAATGTTTAACTACATGTCTTGTCTGTGGACCATACTCACAGAAGTAAAAGAGTCCCTGTAAAGAAGTATGATAGGTCAAGTATGACACCATGCAAGAATAGCAATTTAGCAACCAAAATTCTCTAATAGATAAATGGCACCATCACCCCTTAGCTCAAAAAGCACTCCTATACTCACAAGTGCACACATGTGCCATACCTAAAACTGCACCATACGTTAGTCCTGGTGTGACTTGCCCATCACACATTGATGTGCATGTAAACACGTATTTTGGGAAAGTCAACAGTGTCAGTGAACAAATATACAGTCAGGACTGTTATCATCTGCACACAAACACTGACAGCAAAAATTCCAAAATAGTACAGCATGTATCATCCATGTCAGCATCTGCGTGCAATATTCACAAACACACATCACCCTGCTAATCGCACATGATGTGATGTGGGGGCGGGGTGATAGGGCCTGAGCAGCACAATGAGTACTTATGAATACACAGCCCTGAAATCCAGGCCCACTTACACACTACATGTGGTGTCAACATTGAGGGTAATGGGTGTTGTAACTGTCTGTTCAGCTGGCAACAACAATAGAAAGTCACGCTGCACCAGTCTCACAACGGTTAAGCCAACAGGAGGGTAGCAAGCAATGCATGCATGAAAAAATATGCATGACGCCATGCACACATGAGAAATCACAAGACCCAAAGCAATTTGTATGTACATGTGCACTGCATTGAGCAGCGCACATGGAAAAAGGCAAAATTGATGCAAAATGATGCATTTCTCCTTGGTGTGCCATCCTAAGAACAGTTTATACCTGGTCTTCATTTTTTCACGGCCCCCTATGAACGCCACCCTTGTACACAGGGGGCAGCGTAAAAATGAATTGGTGTTGCAGTGGAACGGCCACCGCAACACCCACTGCCCACCCCTTTCACGCTAAGCATAACGTGAAAGGGGGCCTTATGTACAAGGCAAAGTTAAGACACGTTAAGTGGCTTAACACTGCCTTGTACATAAGGCGCAGCCCCAATTGCCACCACAACATCAACATAGGTGACGTTGTTGTTACAATAGGGCCTTGTACATATGCACCTATGAATGTACATTGTCATGCTATCTGCTTGTACACCAATACAATGCATGATCATACTATATACACACATACAAATGCATCTCCCCTTTACGTTGCAGAGGGAGAAACATCAACTCCTGTACAGCAGCCTGTCCCACTCTTCAATGATGAAGAGGAAGACTGCAGGGCCATCCAGCAGTGTTCTGGAAACTACAGCCCCTGCACAAACAACCCAGCAGCAAGCACTGACCACCACAGCTGTCTCCCAGGACCTTGAGAACCCACTTCTGGCATTTTAAAGTCGTGCAGTAGAGGTCCAACAGGAAATGGCTGGTCAGGTGCGGGTGGGGTTTGACAGCCTGGCTGCCAAATTAGATGGGTTATGTGGGTGTCTCAGTCCCATTCGGGGCCACCTACAGACCATCACAGACACCCACAGTCCTCTCCATGCTCTCCAGCATTACATGGCTGACATTGCTGGAGTACTGACTCAGAGACAAGAACAACTGTCCAGTCTGAGTGGCTCCAGCGATGTCAGCAAGGAGTTGCATCACATGCGAATGAGCATGGAGAACATGGAGCGGATGCAAGCCTCGCTGGCAGCCACGGTTGAACGCCACAGACACATTGCTGGAATCTTTCATGCCCTGCAGCTGCTCATCACAGCAGTGCTGCATCAAGGTTTGGCACAGATGAATGCTGCTGCTGCTTCAACATCCACATCTCCACCCCCTGATGTGTCAGTGCTTCACAGTACTGCTGACAATATACCACCACGCACACCGGAGGCACATGGCACATCAGAGGACGAAGATGTTGATGACTCTGCAATATTGCTAAGAAGAAAGAGGTAGAATTCATCAATGCCAAATGGTCAGTTTTGCCTTGGATCTGTGCCTAGCATCATGCCACGGAACATCATCTTCCAATGTCCTCTGCTACACACTGTGACACTCACCTTGGACCTCAATATGGACTGCCATAATTTGTGTTGTACCCAAAGACACTGCAATCAGCCTGCTGACTGAACTCTGCCTCTTCCTTTGGACATGTTCCACACAAAGGACTCTGTCAGGCCCTACACTGGGCGTCTATGAAATGTGGGGTTGTTTGACCAAGTACTGTGGCAGTCTTCACCAAAGCCAATGCACATGTTAATTAAAACCTAAAATTTACACAGATGTGTGTTTATCATGACCATTCAGGCACAGAAGCCTCCAATAATGTTTGAGCAGTGAATCCATCCAAATGTACACCGAGTGACACATGATAAATGTTCATGTTAAACTGTGTCACAGATAGGTAGAGAGATGACTGGGCATGTGAGATCTAGCCGTGCCCTCATTGATCGAATATGACCTACTAGCAATATCCCAACATTTCCCTCCGTACATGATGGCAATAGGCATGTTTGGAAATAGGTCCAAGTCTGTTGCATGCCACAATTAGTGTCTCCATTTAGCATTGATAACAAGTCTCACTTGGCAGATCTGTTCACACTCTACGGGGTGGACAAAGCTTGTTGTGATGGGGTCATTGCATGTCACATTCCAAGATAGAGCACACCACATGCACATAGATGTCGATTCGTTATGGCACATATCGCCCACCTGCTATTGGAATCACAATGTCAGTTTCAGTGAAGCTGTGTTGGCAATAGGGACTTAGCCTTAAGTGCAAGTCCACTGTCAGACACTTACCATGGCTTAACAATGCCTTGGAAACAAGGAACCCTCTCATGCTGTGCTCACTGTGAAAGGAGAGGACAATTTGTCCAGGGATGTGTAGTGCACTGCACTTAGCACATAGTCAGATGCTGTATCACCATTTCAAGTGTGGCATCACTATGAGGCAATGACAAAAGTAACAGCGTGGAAAAGAGGGTATGACACTGGCACTACAGGGAGCAATGCTACATTTCACCTCCTGTTTGCTGCAGAACTGTGTTCGGCCTTGTGCCATGCACATTTGACCAGCTAATTTACAACATTGTGCATGGGCAGGAGGGTGAGCCACCAGCCATAGGAACAACCAATGTCCATAATGATGACACACTTGCACTACACAGCAAGTGTGCCTATGTCTGTGCATGCTAGATGGACTCAGCGCCAGGCTCTAAGGATAAGAAGGGTGTGGACGTAATCTGTGGAACACAGTGCAGACATCCATCATCATGATGGACAAGAGTTGCAATGTCAATGTCTGTTCAAGGCCATGTTCCAACATTGTGTTGCAAATGTGCATCAATGTGCATTCCAACTCTGTGAGTCACACATGAGATGTTCAACTTTACAAAAGAGTGTCCCTAGCCTAGGCCATGACTCCAACTTGCCACACTGTAATGCATGCAAGTTCACTGTGCTCAAATCAAAAGGATCCTGACACTATCCGTCCAGCTAAGTAACATGTCATGATCACATATACACATTCAAATGATTGCCCTGAGATTGAATACGTGGGAAACAAGGTAAAAAGCAACACACCACCAAACCACTTCAGACATAAGTGCTAACTGAATTCCAAAACAGTATGAATTTATTAACATTTAACCAAATAAACTACCCTAAACTGACACTAAGCACTACTACAGCTAACCTAATCTTAACTAACTCTTGACAAAGTGAATAATAACCTTAACTATCTAACTCTACTAATACTAAACGCGCAACAACATATCAACCCCCCTCCCACCCTTAAAGCACATCAGAAGACAGGACAAATACATCTTAGCTAAACATAAACTAACTACACAGATATCATACACAAATATATATATATTTTTTAAAATATTTTTTGAAGAACAAACACATCAACCCCCCACCCAAAGGAAAAGGAAACTTATCCACAAATACTACAAGATAATAAATATAAAACTATGCTAAAATCTAACACTACCTATCACTACACTGCAACTACTACTACTACTAAGTATAAATTACAATGGGGGATGGGTCTCCATTGGCCAGTTCAACATGGGAGACCCAGGGCAGCCTTTATGTCCTGCATGTGGGTGGTCTGCTCAGACATCTCACGTTCTAAACGTGCCAACCTGACATTCATGTCCATTATAGCACGGCGGTCCCACATGGTAAACAGGACCACCTGATCAGATCCTGCTGCTGCCAATGTAGCTTGTCCTTGGGTCTGTGAGGGGGCACCAGAATGTGTTCCGGATACTGAGATTGCAGCTTGACACGGTGTTCTTCCAGGGGGATGTGCAGATCCCTGCCCATGTTGGGACCCACGCCTGTCGCCAGAAGTGCCCGGTCTGGCCTGTGTCACACTCTGGCTGTGTCCTACATTGGGCACCGATTTCCGCCTAACAGCTGCTCGGTCAGCTTGACACCTCCTTGACATGTTGCGGTATCCCTTTGCCACCTTGCGGATGTGGAGATACCGGTCCTTCCTGACCCTGAATGCATGGGCCTCCTCTGGCGACATGTTGTCTGTCAGAGAAAAGCAGTGAGCAAATGTGAGTCATGAAGACTATGTCAATTCTCTCCATTTAACACAGAAACACTGGGTCAGTGGAACATGGGAGCTTACACTCTAACAAAAGATTGTGAAGTTTGAAAATAACATACTATGCAATGTAGAATCAATGGTCAGTTACAACATGCTGGCAACACTGACATGACAGTGCATGGCTTGTGAGTGGTAGCGTCACAACCCCATGACCCTGTCAGGGGCATATGTACAAGCCACTATCGCCACCATAACGTCACTTTCAGTGACATTATTGTGGAGAAAGGGGCTGCACATTATGTACAAGGCAGCATTGAGACATGTAACGTGGCTTAACGCTGCCTTGTACATCAGGCACCCTTTCACACTATGATTAGTGTGAAAGGTGCGTCCAGTGGGTGTTGTGTGGGTCATTCCAGTGCAACACCCATTCTATTTGATGCTGCCCGCTATATACAAGGGTGGCCTACATATGAGGCAGCACCAGAAATAAGACCTTGATAATTCTGGTCCAAAATAGTCAAAAGGAGAAGCAATGCATTTCTCATTGTAGTTGATTCTTCAATGTTTGCAGCCTTGTGCAGCACACATGCAAATGCAAAATGCCATGTTTTGTATATGTACATGAAGGTGTGCCTTCCTGTACATGAACAATGGGGGATATGTACTAGGAAGTGGCAGAGCGTGTCGTTATCCTCCTTGGCTCCACGACACTCTCCGCCACTTTTGAAACGCAAGGCTGCACCGTATTCTCAAGAATATTATGCAGCCTTGCCTTTCATCCTGCGATGATGCTAGTTTTAACTACTTTGCGCCAACGCAGGCACCCTTGCACCAGAGTGCAAGGGTGTCTGTGTGCATGTGACGATTGTTCATGGGTAGGAAGGTGTCCCTCCATGCACATGAACAATCCTGGAGAAGCCCTACTGTCACTTTCACTGGTGCTGCATCAAGCATCACACATAGCAAAACAACATTCAGTGTATGAACACTGACTTGTACATGAGGCGCAGCCCCTCTCACCACCACTACCTCACAATAGGTGGCGCAGTGGTGGTGATCGGGACCAACTTGGTTTAATCCACATCTTTTACCCTGCTGAAATTTCAAAACACAGGACTGTAGACCGCTAAATGTTACAAGACATTCCCAAAAGTAACGCCCCCCTGTAGTCAGAATAGTCATTGAGATTTAATGGGGAATGTGTTGTAAAGAATTGTGTTGTAAAGCCCAGCGTTGTAAAAGGTATTGTGTGTTAAAACATGTGGATTAAAAACATGCCTTGAAAATGCATGTGGGGTAACGTCACCGATTGTGCGACAGTGGCTTGTACATTTGACATTGAGTCAAATGAGGGGAATGAGTCCAAGGAGACAGCTTTACAACACCATTGCAGTGACAAAACATGCCAATTACATACATAGGCCCATCTTTGCTAGTTGGTGGGTGAACGTGCCATTGGAAGCCTTGGCTTTAAGCTACGCCATGGAAAACTTTTAAAGCTGTTATGCAGCATACATACGATAGTACTGTGCAGACCTGTATCTGACACTGCACAGCCAGGAAAACACTACCTACTTGTGCATAATCTGGCACACTTGTACAGTCTTCCAAGGATGTACACGCATTCCGTGTCTGGTCATACTCATCACCAATACCACTCACATGTCCCCTCTCCTGTCTGTACGCTCTGGAATCAGCATGCATGTGCTGTACAGACACAGCACATTGATATTTCTTGCATGGGAATCACTGACTGGGGATGTGCAAACATACATCAGGAAGACACATGCATTCCTCCATCTTCACTTACTAATTTGTACACCCTTCACACTTCCACCAAAGCCCATCACACTGGAGTCAAGGTACATGTGATACACACACATACTGACTGGTACTAAGGACGTGATTAGATCCTGACATTCATCACATCTCACATTGACAATATTTAATGGGTGTACTCACCAGTGGCATGTGGGTCCCTGAAGGCATTGATGTCCCCTGTGTGATGAGTGGTCTTCCTGCTGTGAGAAATAAATTCACACATGTGTCCTAGTCATCATCCAATTGATCACCTTCAATGTAAATGCTCTGTAACTGTACTTTTTCAGTTCATGTGGCATACATGATTGTGTTGAGATTGCCTGTTATTCCAACAAGACATGATAATGCAGAGTGAGGGCAAACAAGACAATCATGCTTGCACATTCACACATTTTGCACAGACGACTTGTGTGACACATTCCCAAGGCCCTGTTTGGCCAAACATAATCCTGTCCTCCATGCTCTTTTGTCAATAACATCGAGGGAGATTGCACAAGGGTGTGTCAAAACTATTGATGGTGTATGTCACTCTTGAGAAGTCATATGCTAAATATCTTAAATTTCATATCTCATACAATGGTACTCTAGTCAGAGGTACAAGGGCAGCGTACATAGTAGTCTGCGCCAACATGGGATGTTAGTGAATAGCTGTTCCTATCTCTGCAAAACTCAGAGAAAAGCATTAATCCTCATTTTTTATGATCTTTACATGTGTGCTGCCTTGTGCAGCACACATGGAATGATCATAATGCATTGGATTGTTGATGTCATGTAAGGTCACACTTCATGTACATCAACAATCTTTTCCCGGCACGCAGACACACTTGAACTATGGTGCAAGGGTACCTGGGTTGGCACTACACTGCAACTTTTTTGCACCATGGCAGGTGGAAACGCAAGCCTGCACCATATGCTTGTGAACATGGTGCAGCGTTGCCTCTCTGCAGTGGGAAAGGTAGGCCTGAAGGCATGATGTAGAACGCCTCACTCCACAAAATACCTGTACATATACCCCATTGTGTTACAGACAGCACTTATTATTAGTAACAAAAGTGTTCATTCAACTATTTTGAGTTTGTACTTACCACCTTGTTGGCCAATGAGGACTCCAAGGTGGTCCAACATGTCACCCTCACGGCCAACGCAATCCTGCCATCGATGTTTCCACTGTCGGACAGTCCTGTCCACACCGAAGACCCACAGCATCTGGCTCCTCACATTCTCCCACCTCACCTTCCTCACACGTACTGCATAGCCCTGCAGGATCTGACCCCCACTTTCTATCATCAATGGCAGGTAGTGCTTCACCAGCCAGAGGAAGCCCCCCAGTGCCCCCTCCGACATCCTGCCCTCCCTACCCACACCCACCATCTCCCAGCACACACCTAAACCCACTCCTAAAAAATTAAAACCCCAATATATACCCCAACAACAATTAATAATTTTAAATACCCCTTGGACAAACACCCGACAAAATATAGTACTGGACACAAAAAACAAGTAAGGACAACTACACAAGACTTCACAGGGACACTAGGGACAGTTCACAGGACACAACCACACTCTCAAAACCAAATTCAGCAGCACACAACACCAAGAACCTCCAACACTCTCCACAATCACAAGAAGTGTGCTCAAAAGTGAAAGTGAAAGTGCACAGTACTCCTCCAGACAACTGGATGCATGCTGACATCACTTCCTGTGTGCTGCGGCCCGTTTTTTGAGTTTGCGATTATTTTCTGCACGCAAAATGGTTTTTGCGGTAATTTTTTGTGTTTTCACATGTGTTTAGCTATATTTTCCTATCGCGGTTATGAAAAAATTATCGCATTAGCGTTAATGCGGCAAAAATCTGAACGCTAACTGCAAGTTTTACCTCAGAATAACTGTATTTGCTGTAATTTCATCTCTGACCCCAAAACACACCCTAAATTTCATCTCTGACCCCAAAACACACCCTCAATGTCATCTCTGACCCCAAAACACACCCTAAATTTCATCTCTGACACCAAAACACACCCTAAATTTAATCTCTGACACCTGTTGCTCGCACCGCCGTGAGGGGAACGGCTTCCTGTCACTCGCTTTCCCCTCTCCTCCTGACATCAGCCGTGAGGGGAAAGGCTTGCGGGTGCACTGCCGGTAAACTGCTCTGCAGGTCCCTCCGTGAGGGGAACGGCATTGAGCAGAAGGACTACAAACCCCAGCAGGCAATATCAGACGCTCGCTGAGGGCATCATCGCGGCGCTAGGAGGCGCCATAATTAGCGAGCGGCCCTCCCGCAGCACGGGACGCGTGCGGGCGCTGCCCGGGCAAAGCCCGGGCCAAGGGCGGACCCGTCCGCGCCCGTCAGAGACCGTAGGAGGTCGGGCCGGGCCACCCCTCTGATAAGCACCATCCTCAAAAATCCTCGTGGTGAGTTATCCATTTGATCATTACTACATGTAAAGGTTTAACACGCTATGGGGAAACGCACAACTTTATCAAGCTCTTGTTCTTCCATCTCAATAGACAACATGCTGGAAAGAGCGGTTAACATTGTTACTACTGAAATAGAGTTAACGGAGAGGCGGTTGTCATTGGGACTTACAACCCCCCGGATTGTTCCCTCTAGCCCTTCTAACGTGGACAGTGTTCATCTCAGCCCGCCCATGCCATCGAATTTGGCATCAACTTCCACTGGCGACATATTAATTATGGAATCTGGCTATAATGACGACAATAGTGGGAACAGTGAGGCTACCGGGACTGTCACCGAGGGGGACCCTACAGGCGTGATATACAATAACATCATTGTACCAAACATGAATGTCTCCCCAGATTCAGCAGTCACCGGGGCAAAAAGAAAAAGGAAGGCAACTAAACCAGTGAGTTCCAAAAGAAAACAACCACCTCGTTTAAACAAACAACGTACTGCCTTGAGCTCATGGATTCAAGGTACTGTGCCTCCTGTGGTCCAGAGCACAGCAAATGATATCGCTACTGTCGATCTGACTGCCCCTGTAACATCAAATCAGTCTACTTACACTCAGACTGAGTCCGCGCCAGGCTTTTTATCTTGCTTTAAACTTGGCGATACTGCAATTGATATAATAGCAAATTCTGTGTATGAGCATATTAAAACACTCGTGGATAAGAACTTCACAGCCCTCTGGAAACGCTTAGATCGTTTAGAGTCAATAATGAATAAATTTGGCCCGCATAACAATACTCACAAGCAGGCCCCACAACCGGGGGAGACTCTTAAGCCCCAGGCTTCTTGTGTATCTAGCGTAATTAGGCCTAATAATCAACATAAAAATTTGATTTCTAATCACCCACCATCTATTAGTACTTCCTGTTCATCCAGCATAATTAATTCTAACAATCAACAGTTAAACCCGACTTCCAAAAATCCACTATCTATTAACACCTCTAATGCCTATGCCACTTGTTGTAGGATAAGGGAATGTCTCTCACCTATACCTACTTCTGTATCGAACGACCCACTAACGACCGGAGCAATTAACAACACACACCAATCAACCCATTCAGCCACCCAGGTTGCCACTGTAAATCATGTAGCCAATACTACTCTAGCTCATAACACATTGTATCCTAAATCCAATACTGTGAATAATGCTAGTGAGTTTGCGAGGGCTGACAAAGAAAATCTCAACCTACCTCCGGCTGCTTGTCCCTATGTCCTAGTCTTAGCAGGTGTTCCCTCCCTAAAGAAAAATCAGACTGAGACATGGGAACAACTGTGTAACAAAAGTGCTGATTGGCTAATTAAGCATAAAGGTTTTAGGATGGCAGACATCAGTGATATCATAATGGTGCGCAGGGTAGGGTGGGTTGGCTCTTCGGTAAAGAATATAGAGGGGGATTGCGTGGTTCTTAACTTTCGCCGCCCAGCCCTAGTGAGATCAATATTAATGTCACAGGAAGCTAACAGTGCCATTCCCACTCTCATTTGGTCACTACCACTGGGTTTCTTTTACAAACCGACCCCGGGGCCATATACATCTACCACTATCATGCCCACAGAGTTTAACAGATTTTCCGTTTTGTCTGGCTTGGACAGTCTGGATTGACTGCCATTTATCCAACAACCATTAGAACACATTCTCCCGAGACCAACGCCCAACTTTTTAGCATATGGTATTCTAGAAACATATGACCCAAAGCCCAACCGTATAGTACATGACAACACAGAACTATATGATCCAAACTTGCATGTCCTTAGTTGGAATGTTGCCGGCTTGGCTTCTAAAATAAGTTCTGACGATTGGGTAAATTTAGTTAAAAAATACGACATTCTTATGTTTCAAGAAACTTGGGCAACAATGGGCTTATATCTAGAAGGGTTCGAATGTTTTAACATTATTGTACCTAGCCCTAAGCAAGGTCGCCCATCTGGTGGTCTCTCTATATGGGTTAACATCTCCTCAGGTGGTAGCGTTAAAACCCTTGCTACAAATAATGACAATTATCAAGCCGTCATTTATACACGAGGGACCTCAATCTGTTTTATTAATTTTTACAATAACGATTTCGCAGATGTACCAAATAAGCATTATATTAACTTGTTTAATTTTATTTCAGTTTTACAAAATCAGTTTGAGTTTAGCAAACTTTCAGGAATTTGTTTGGGTGGGGATTTTAATGCGAGGATGGCGAGGGCAAATTAAGTAGTAACTGCATCTATTTTAGACACATACACATGTAAAAGAGGGAAAGAACTGCTCGACCATCTGTTAAATTACAATCTGCGGAATGTAATGGATATTGCAGATGTTAACTACAAAGATAGTTCTATTCCGACTTATAGGGGCCGGGGCTGTGCCTCGATAATAGATTACATCTTTATTTCTGCCTCGTTGGAAGATCTTGTAGTACAAGCCGAGGTCCTGCCAACCGTGTATGGAGACCATAACCCAATTTCAACAGCAATTAGGTTGGCTCCCAGACCCGTCTTTATTAAAGAGCCGGGGGCAAGAAAAATTACACACTCGACGGATAACTTGCGGATAATCTGGAAGGGCATCGATAATGGTAAACTGTTTCTCAATATGATAACAGCATATTCACCATCTATTGAGGTCTGTTTGTCGTTTAAAGATCCTAACCCGGAAGTAGTTAATGCTTTTTGCCTCCTATGTGTTGGCATTAAACGATTAATTTCAAGGCCTGTATCGAATACTAATTTTAATCCCAGATGGTTTAACAACGCTTGTTCTCATGCTAATAGAGAGCTCCGTGCAGCTCTGGCAGTGGTACCCAGGGATGTAATTCTTGTTGGAACTATGAGACAACATTATAAACAAGCGATAAGACAGCGCAAAGAGGAGATATTAAAAGAACGCTGGGACAAGCTTGCCTGTGCTGCTAGCTTAAACAATGGGAACAACTTTTGGGCAGCAGTTAAAGACATGAGATCTATGGGCATTCCACTTACTCCTATAAGCTGCAATATAACAAGTGAGGCCTGGGAAGCACACTTTTCTAAAATGTATGCAGCTTCCCCCCAGAGTGAGGATCCTTTTGACTCTTATGATGATGTAGCACCCATCCAGATATCAATAACAGAAGTCGAGGATGCGATTAATCAAAGCTTGGGTAATAAAGCTCCCGGTCCTGACGGGCTTCCCATAGACCTCATCAAGTTCAAACATGAGTTCTGGGCGCCCCTTTTACTTAATGTTTTTAATAATTTAGTAAACACTTTTATACCAAGCACATGGTCCACCAGTATTATTGTCCCGATTTTTAAAAAGGGGATAGGTCTAACCCTAGCTGCTATAGACCGATCTCCCTGATCGATAACACACTGAAGATACTAGGGAGGATCCTGTTTAATAAGATCAGATCATGGGCTGAGGAGGAACAAATTTTAAACAATTGCCAGTTAGGATTTAGAACCAAATTGGACACAGTCGAACAATGTTTAAATCTTAACCTGATTGTTAATAAATACATCATAGCCCGACAGTCACCAATTTATCTGGCTTTTATGGATCTCTCCTCAGCCTTTGATTTTGTAAATAGGTCACGTTTATGGTCAGCACTTATAAAGTATGGGTTGGACGAGGTTTTAGTTCATTTTTTAGCTTATTTGCACAGGGACTTGAAAGCACGGGTGAGGATTGGCAAGGGTGGGGAGGTCTCAGGGTACATTAACATCGGTAGAGGGGTCAGGCAGGGGTGCGTACTGGCCCCTCTCCTGTTTATCCTGTACATCAATGACCTACATAACGCCCTGTCGGAACTTACTTATGATGTACCAAAAATTAATGGCAATATACTCCCCGTTTTACTATATGCAGACGATGCGGTCCTAATGGGCCGCACCCCAAACGCACTTCGCACTTTAATTAGGGGCTTTGTTGATTTTATGGCTGGCCTAGATCTCTGCACTAATTTTAAGAAATCGTTTGTAATGTGTTGCCGTCCCAAAAAGTACCCCATTCATTCAATCACCGTAGGGTGCGAACGCCTTCTATGCACTAGCACTTTTCCATACTTAGGATTAATGTTTTCAGACTCTGGCTCCTGGACAGCTCATCTGGCCTACAGTAGGGGTAAATTTTCAAGGGCGGTCAATTCAATTTTATATCTTCCGCAACCAAAAAGAACAGAGGTAGTGCTATCAATAACTAAAATTTACAAAGCACAGTGCATACCTACGGCTACCTATGGTGCGGAAGTCTGGGGTTACGCAAAAAGTAGCTGTATTCAGGGAGAAGAAAATCGATTTTGCCGAAAGCTTTTGGGAATCCCAATCTCTTCTCCAAATTATATTTGTCATCAGGAATTACAGTTGCTTTACATTGAAGATTATATTAGGTCTCGACCAGCCATATTTTGGCTAAAAGTTTGGCAAAATTCGTCAGCGTCGTTAACAAGAGAAATTATAACGGACTGCCTTAAATGCGACAGGGGTGGTGATATACCATGGCTTGCTGCCGTTAGAAATAGCTTGTCCTCGGTAAATTTAGAGCACATTTTCCTAAATCCCAACAATATAGAGGGCATAACCAAGAAGACTTTACAGGAGGCCCTATATGACCAATATTGCAATTCAAGACACGACACAGAACTTGCGAAGTCGTCAGTTATAAGGTATATGTCTCTTGTTTCCACTAATTGTACCCCTACCCGTTTGCCATCTAGCTATCTCCTACTGAACTTAAGTCACTGGGAGAGAAGCCTGTTGTTTCGCCTTAGAGCAGGCACCTTAAAATATCTCTTGTGCTTCCCGATAGGCTTCAATACTAACCTTGGGCAAATGCTTTGCCCCTGTGGCAATCAGAGTAATCAATCAACGTTACACTTTTTATTTTTTGGTAATTTGTATTTGTTATATACTAAACAGTTTTTGATTCCTTTCTTTAAGGCTACTGACACTGTTAATTTCAGAATAGCTTACCTGGAAATTCTTAATCTCAATAGTGCAGATTTAACTTTTAGAGTAACCTCTTTTCTGAAAGCGGCAGTTCGCTCACGTGCTTCAATGAGCAACTTCTAAATATATTAGATTTTATTTGTTTATATTTAGTTGCTACCCGCTTAGAATTTTAATTCTCATTATTTGTTGGCACTTTTAAAAATTATTGCCCTGTACACTATGGCTTCTCAGAAATAGTTTATATCTGCACGCACCTTAATATAACACGTTGCTGCTTTTGCACTCTTTTTATTATACTGTGTTGTGCTGCTATTTGTCATTTTAATTGCTCTCGTGTTAATTTAAGTTGTTATGATAACCGCATATTTGCACTTACTACATCGTGCTGCTAATGATATAGATAATTGCGTTATTTAAAAGGAGTGGTCATTTAAATATTTGACTCTGTTTTATGACTTGATTATTAATACCCTTGATCCTGCCAAATTGCAATTCCTTGCTATTTATTGTAATTTTTTGATTTTATTGAAATGTTTCAATGTAATTATTTTATGCTGTTGTTTTTATTGACTTGTGCTTTTATGGATATCAAATATCTGAATAAAGATTATTTGAATTGAATTGAATTAATCTCTGACCCCAAAACATACCCTAAATTTCATCTCTGAGCCCAAAACACATACCCATCCACAAACATACAATTCAACAATAATAACCGCACATTGTTAAATTTTCACTTGTCAGATGTATGTACTCATGCGGAGTATGAACATGCACACAAGGTTTTTGTGTTGTGATGTTTTATTTGAAGAACGATGCTCATGTGCATTTTGCACAGTCTAAACAAAGAAAGGGTTGTCATATTTTTACGTGGTCATGTGAAATAATTGTGGATGATTCTGTCCCTTCGTGCTGTTTCTGCAGCCATGGCTGGGGGTGTGCAGCATCAGCTTCTTCTTCTTTGTCATCCTCAGGATTATCCGGTTGATCCGGAACTTCTATCCATGGTGCATTGGTGCGGACACATATGTTGTGCAGCACACAACATGCCACGATGATCTTCGAGACTATTTCTGGGCTGTACAGCAGTCTGCCGCTTGAGATGTCGAGCCACCTGAACCGTGACTTGAGTACACCAAATGTTCTCTCCACAATGGACCTGGCGCGTCCAAGTGCGACATTGTAATGTCTCTGTGCCTGGGTGTTTGTGGCTCTGAGGGGTGTCATCAGCCATGGAGATAGTGCATATCCTTGATCACCTGTAACATGAAATGGAGAGATGTGTCCATTAGTATATGTGCATGCTGTGTTTGCAGTGTTCCTATTTTTGTGTGTGTGATTTGTGCTACTTAGGTAAATTAGCTGTGCCATGTGTAGCTTCACACAATTGTCCAGCATTAATGCAAATTACATTGCCTCCCAGCTGCTCGTTCATCCCCCCTACCCTATGTAATGGCAGCGGCTGCACATTAGCATGGCTGGTGCAATGAAGGCACAAAATAAGCAAGCACTTCTGCGTCCGTCCGTGACCCAAACACAACCGGCGCCAGGGACCCTGGATCTCATTACGTCTACCTCTACGACTCATCCGCCATTGTCGCACTCAACCCCAGAAGGAAGTACAACTGACAACAGGCCACAATGAACACCACCCACAGCCAGTTATCCTGCCTCCACTGCCGCATGACCTTCACCACCGCCACAGCTTCCAACACCACCAACGCACTAAGATGCATCCTCCTCACCGTGCGCTCCCTGCACATACACACCGTGGAAATCTGGTGCCTCCGGGACACACTATCACCCAACATTGCCTTCTTTTCGGACAGCTGGACCACCAACTCCGCTGCCCCTGACATCGCCCTCACAATCCCAGATGGAGACAATATCCGGAGGGAGGACTGCCCCCAACACCTGGCAGGAGTCCTCACCATCGTGCATGAAAAAGACCCTCTGCGTCTCCACCTCCAGCAACACATTTGCCGCTACGGAAGACATGCACTTCCAGGTCCAGCCCAGCTCCGACTCCACACTCTGCGGCACACTTGCCTACAGACCCCCCGGACACATGGACTGCTTTGCCAACACCATCAACAACCTCTTTGCACCTCACGCCAACACCTCCATGGACTACCTACTCATCGGAGAGCTGGACTTCCACCTCAACAACCCCAAAGACACCAACTCCACTACCCTCTGGATGAAGACCTCGCCAACATGTGAATGACACAACTCTTACCCACACCGACCCACAAGGCAGGAGACACCCTCGACCCCTTCTTTGCAGGAGGAAACAGCGTACACTTCAGCCACACCACACAGCACCCATGGACCGACCATCACTGCATACACTTCATTGGCAACAAAACCAAGCCGGACACACCCGCACATCAAGCAACGCAAAGGAACTGGAGCTGAGTCACTGATGAGCAGATGTAATCAACCCTCAACTGCAACTCCCCCAACACTGCAGCAGACGCCAAACGCGCTTCCAGGGAATCCCACACATGGATCTCCAAATGTGCAGACAAACTCACCCCCCCACACAACTCCGACAGACAGCGCAGCAGCAATTCTGCATATTTCACACCAAACTCAAATATTCCAGACACACCTGCAGAACCCTGGAGTAAAACAGGAGAAACTGCAGGACACACGTTAACTTCTAGACATACAAGAACACCATGTCCAAATACCACCAACGCATCGGTGGCACTGATAGGAGCTTCATCCACTACATAATAGTTGCATACTCCACCAACTCCAAAGACCTCTTCAATGTCATCCATGAATTCACCAAGACCACCAGATAAGCCATGGACAACTCCATCCTGGACACGTCTCTGTCTGGATTTCTAAGCAACCACAGCACCGAGACTGCCCTACTCGCTGCCACAGACAACATCCACACCCTCCTCAGCCAAGGCCACAACGCAGCCCTGATTCTACTTGACCTGTCAGCAGCATTCCACACCATCTCCCACTGCACACTAGCGGGCAGACTACATGACGCAGGCATACAAGGAACCACCCTTGACTGTATCCAATCATTCATCACTGGCAGAAGCCAAGGGACCAGGCTGCCACCCTCCCTCTCACATGCAGAGTGCCCCAGGGATCATTGCTCAGCCCAACACTCTTGAACATCCACATGGCCCCCCTCACTGCCATCATCCAGCAGCACAAGCTCAGCATAGTATCCTACGCCAAGGACACCCAGCTCATCCTCTCCCTTACCAAGGAGCCCACCACCACCAGACTCAACTTCCAGGAAGGAATGCAGGTAGTTGCAGACTGGATGAGCAACATCTGCATGAGACTCAGCGCAGAGAGAACATGAGTTGTCATCCTTGGAAACACCCCAGCGGCATGTAACAGTGCCTGGTGGCACACCACCCTTGGCAGTCCCAAAATCCACAAGGACCACACCAGAGACCTGGGCATCGTACTCAAATCCTCCCTTGCCATGTACCAATAGGTCACCGCCATCACATCCAGCTACTTCAACACCCTCCACATCCTCTGTAAGAGCTTCAATTAGATCCCCCCCAAATCCAAGAATACAGTCACCAACGCACTAATTTACATCAGACTGGGATGCAGGCGCGCCTTCTGCACCAGCATGGGACAGTCTCTGCTCCACAAGCTCATGACTATGCAGGACACCACCACTATACTTGGGCTTGTGTTCACACTTTCCTCATAGGTCCTGACCCACCATCACACCTACTTGGTTCCAACCTCTCCCAGCATTTGCAGCTGTGTGACGGAGGGGCAGGACTTTGGATGGAAGTTTGTCTACAAGGCTACCCCCAAGGACCGCAGTCCTTTGGGTTCTTTTGTATGGTGGGTGGACATATTTCAAGGCATGTTGTTTGACATTTGCCACATGTTCATTCTCACATTTGTGTGCTACATGATTGTGGACTTGTGTGTGGTGTGTTCAGTTTGTACTTTCCAACAAGCAGTCCATTTCCATATGTACCCTTCTCAAGCCACTGGTTGATGATGGACTGCCGGAAGATGTAGGAGTCATGCACACTCCCTGGAAACTTGGCTACAACATTGGTGAACAAGCCACGGTGGTCCACGATTGCCTGCAAGTTCATGGAGTGTGTGTGCTTCCTGTTCCGGTAAATGTGTGCAGTGTCTGCAGGAGGCACAAGTAGGACATGGGTGCAGTCAATTGCCCCAACACATGGGGAAAGCCAGCAATGGCATAGAAGCCTTGTTTGGTGTCATGCTGTTCTTGAGCAGTGTTGGGGAAGCGTAGGTGCTGTGGCGTCAGGCTGATGATGGCCTCCAAGACATTTGGGAGGAACCTTGAAAAGGATGACTGGGAGACTCCCCCAACTCTGGCAGTGGTTGGTTGGAAGGTACCTGAGGCCAACATGTGCAGCACTGCTAGGAGCTTCGTCTGCGGAGGGATGTTGTTGCAACGCTGTGTTGGTGCCTGCAGCCTGGGGGCTATCTGGGTCAATATGCGGAGGATGGAGGACCTCTTCAGCCTGTAGTGGGCTATCACATCCTCTGATGTTAGGTCTATCAGGGTGATGCGTTGACGATAGACCCACTGTCTTCTTTGGCGCTGCCTCCGTGGTGGTCCTGGGGGCGGGGGCGGGGGCGGTGGTTGTTGTGGTCTTCTTGGTACTCCAACCTGCATGAGCAGTACCTCCATGGCATCAGTGGGTTGTCAAATGTGATTCTGGGCTACTCCCCTTATATCCTGTTTTGTTATCTCCATTTTTAAGACCACCCTTTTTCTGGTCTGAGAAACCAGCCGCTAACGGACCTTAGCGGCTGTTTTTTTGACGTTTCGCCAGCCCCGGCGGTCATTGTACATATCGCGACGTGAGGTTAGCGGCGGGTTTTACACAGGAACGCCTACCTTGCATCTCATTTTCGTTAGCTATCGCTAACAGAAGTGGCGAGCGGAAAAACAGATCAGATCGCCAGAATGTTGTCGCTAACCGCAGTTAGCGGCAACTTGTACATACGGCGATAAAAAAAAGCCGCCATAGCGTCAAAAAACTGACGCTACGGCGGCGTTAACTCCTTGTTCATATGCCCCATAGACCCTGTTGCAAGCAAGGGAAATGACCTCCTGCCTACTTTTTGGGTTCTACAATACAGCAAAACTCATGGTTCAGTGGTCGCTCAGGCTTCTGGGCCCGGCAACACTGCACCTGTTGTACAATTAATAGCCACGCTCATGTAGAGCAGTTGCTTATTCAATAATGTGCAATGTATTTTTTTAAAAGTGAAACGATTTATGCACAGACACGACAGTATCCTTTGTATACCCTTCGTTACTAAATTTCAGACATAAGGTCCAGTTCCGTATAGGCCATAGTAGAGTTTTGTGTTTCCAGTACACTCTGTGGGCCTCATTTATGAAAAGTGAAGCATCGCTGCTTGAAAACAGCTATGCGTCACTTTTCATTGCGCCCTCCTTGCGACATGCTGGATGCGTCATATTTACAGTATGACGCATCATGTCGCAAGGAGTTACAGATACGTCAGTAATCTGGTGTATCTGTAGGCGCAAAAATGACGCATTGCTGGAGTGTGTCACAAAAGTGACGCAACTCCAGCAATGGGTCTTTTCACATGGGCAAGTCCCATTTCAAATGTGCCTGCATCAGTCTTACGCCTGCTGTGAGGCAGGCGTAAGATATTGACGCATTTGCGTCCTAGGAGTGGCGCAGCGAAATCTCATAGATTTCACTGCGTCACTTCTACGAGGCTTACTTGCGTCGGAACGCCCACCCTGCATACATTATACCTGGCGCAGGTATAATGTGGCGCAGGAGTTTACAAAGTGACGCATCTATCTAGATGCGTCACTTTGTAAATATGATGCAACATGGCGCATTTTTTACGCCACTGGTGCGTCACAATAAGTGATGCACCGGCAGCGCAAAAGTGACGCAAGGACTCATAAATAAGCCCCTGTATATTTTCTTTCTTGCTGCACATTTTTGCAAATAAATATGCACCACAGATCAGTACCATTTCTTGCAGATCAATCAATCAATGCTTTATTGTTTAAGTTAATAAAAACCATAACAATGTCCTAAAAAGAAAAAAGGTCAGTTAATATACAGGCATTTAAATTGTTTAAAAGGCATTTAAATATTTTAAAAAGACAGTTTTAATATCATGTAAAACAAACTAAAATGGAGCATGTTACTGTGTCATAAAATTATCTGCAATATTGGTATCACATCAGTGCTAATATAAAGTGCATTTGTACAGTGGCTTTGGGTTTAAATCTTGCAGATGATCATGCTAAAAAAGTATATACAGGATCATTTTGCTGTTTCAAATATTTTAGTATATTTCTTCTTGCCATTAAATTATATTTTACGGCACCACTGAAAAAAAGCGTTATTTAATATTCAGGTACTACTACAATATGTTTACGCATTGGGCTTTCATTAACATGTTGTAGAGAATGGAGGACACAAACCTAGCTGCACTCAATGTGGCACACTTGCACAACAAGGAGCTCAAATGTGTTGATGAGCAGTATCCATGAAATAGTCCACTCTGAGTGATTGCCAATCATAAGTGTTGATTAGGTGAAGCCTCTGAAGTAGCCATCTGTATGGTATTCCTGGAAATATTAATATTTATTAATTCATCACACCTTTGGTGCACGAGTAACCTTCATGAGTAAATTACATTTCATTAACTGATTGCATGACCTGGTGAAACTATTGATGTTCTTTTGTCTTCAATCAGTAGCTGGATTGATTTTTTTATATTTATTAGCTTTTTATTTCAACCTTTATACAGTAAAGGTAATGACTATTTGCTTGTATATGACTTTGGCAAATGTCCATGTGATCAAACTAAACAGAAAAGACAATGTGAGAAATTGGGTTGTTGGTTGAGGGGGTGTGAGCCCTTCACAAGCAACAGCCAAAATCCTTCTCAGCGTGAACCACAAAACGTCACTAAATTAACATGCGCTTAACACTAGGGTATCATGACACAACAGCAGTCAGGCTTAAGTTAGAGACAATGTGCAAATTATTTATGCATTACTTAAACAGTAATAAAATGAAGACACCACACAAGAAAATCTCACACTAATTTACAAAAATAGAGAAAAATCTAATAAAATTTGACACCAAAAACGCCAAAAATCCTATCAGTAGAACAGGACTTATGAATTTTTAAAGTTTTTAGTGCCTGACCACGATGGAGCGTGATCTGTATACAAGAAGTGGATTAGACCCGGTCTCATAGCTCCACAAAATGAAGATGAGCACTCAGCGTATAAATTGATTCTTGCAACTAGATTAATGATAATTCGAAAAAGTTCATCCAATCATCCAAATGAGTGAATCCTGTTTTTGGTGCCATGCTCACAGTTATGCAGATCCCACTTCGGCAGAGCACAGTAATCCAGTGCTTTTGTTTGTGGGGCAGAAAAATATTATGAAAACTACAATCAATACACTCAAAATTATATATCAACCCTGATGAAGTCCGTTGTTGGATGAAAGACGTTGGCTGGGCTGGATGACAATATAAAGACAATTAATAAAGTTCAATTGTGATACCACGACATGGCTCCTCGCTGGATGACTGGAAGATGAACTGGATAATTATCCCTTGATGATTGAATGAACTTTTTTGAATTATCATTACTCTTCTGAGAGGACTCAGTATATACGCTGAGCTCTCCTCTTCATTTTGTGGGGCTGTGGTCAAAAGTACGTGATCCCTGAGCGGTGGGTTGGCGAGGGGTTGAGCACTGGAAATTCAATTTGGATTGTACATACACCGGTGTGATCAAAGTGGCACTTTTTATATTTTCTGGGCCTGCTCTCAGCTTACCTTCAGACTTGGATGACATTTTGAGGAAAAATGTCTGAGAAGGTAAAGTTCAGTGGGGCAAGGCAGCTGGCAGTATCCGAGAAAGAGGCTTCATCGTCGGAAAGCCACTGAACAAAGTTGCGGTGAGGATTCCAATGTTCAGACTTCATCTCTTTTTTTGGAAGTCAAACATTTCCAGCGGGATGAGGCTGCAGGCTGTACCCAATGAGGGCTCTATTGGGTCAAATTACTCTTCCCGTCAGGAGATGCTGAACAGTATTTGCTGCTGCGGAGACAAACATAGAGGGAGCAATGGCAAAAGCAGGCTGACCGGTGATGCACCTTGGGCAGGTCAGCGAGCATGTAGGTCCCGGTCTTCTCTCAGTTCGCAGAGCACCATTTGACAGAAAGATTTCTAAGTCCCAAGTTTTGGATTTTGGTTGGTTAGGCACCGTTAGCATAACTTCCATGTGCCCAGGACTGGGGGGACATCACCTGGAGGGTCAGGACCCACTTCAGGCTCTTTCAAGGAGCACTTTAAAAGTTGTTGGAGCTTTTTGTGTCCCTACTTTATTGAACATGAGGCCAGCAAACTTATCTTTTGAGTCACTCTGGTAGTCCTGAGTGCATGCAGAAAAACAGGTCTCAAGCAGCATGGCAGTCCTCTAAGGGTGGTGGTCAGGCCACAGGTAGTGTTGTAAGGAACATGTCTTCCAGCGTAGAGACCTCTTTTTAATTTCAGGTTGAAGATATGTGTTATTGAACATGTAACAAGTGATGATCTGCTATCTCATCAAATGCATGTTTCTGATATGCTTTTATTCTGTAAATATGTAATGAATATGTTTGATAAGGAAGATCAATCAAAAACACATTCAGTGATAATTTAGTAACTATTTAGCTTAGAAACTATTCCAGCAATGTCATAAACTTATGTCTGTTTCCCTATATAACTTAATTTTTTTAATCACTTACTTTAGGCTTCTTTCTTTCAGTTTTAGATTCTGAAACACATACAGGACAGGTTCCATTTTAGCTATAATTTCCATTTTAGTTAGCCTGCCAAGCTTGTTTACCTTTGGTCCCAAATCCATCCTAGGCAATGGAGGCTGCCATTTCCTCAAATTATGCAGAATCATCAACATGTTTGCCTTTGATGCAGA
Source organism: Calotriton arnoldi (assembly GCA_963921515.1). Lineage (NCBI taxonomy): Eukaryota > Metazoa > Chordata > Amphibia > Caudata > Salamandridae > Calotriton > Calotriton arnoldi. The sequence goes on from CAWUFW010008229.1 coordinate 270,047, forward strand.
TGTCATCTGTGCCTATCTTTCCAAGAACTGCGAAAGTGTCAAGTCGTTCAGATATAGACATCAACAAACCCCCCAGGGCGACATCAGTTTAGGGCAGGTGCATTTTTCAATTTCGAGTCAAGTCAAACAAGTCTTTATTCGGCCAGAGCCATAAAAGCAAAGAAGCAATACAAACATGATACATTAAAATTTGATCCAAGTATCATTGTACACCAAACCAAAGGTGAGGAACACATTACTCCATTTTGACAGCTACCATCCCAGATGTCAAAAGCAGTGTATCCCTTTCAGTCAGTTTTTGCGTCCCCACAGAAACTATTCCAGCATCAGGGACAATGAATCTAATGCAGAACAACTTAAGCATAAGTTCCTTGCCAGAGTTTACCCTAAACGGCTCATTAAAGATTCGTACAAAAGAACACAGTATTATAACAGAGACAGTCTCTTTCAAGAAAAACCTAGGAACAATTATCAAAAGTCTAACCTCACTTGTGTGGGTGTCCAATGCAAAATTGGCTAAAAACTTATTTTTTTTAAAATGTAGCGCTTTGAATGCTCGGTGCTATACCCTTATTCCCTATGTTTTGGGCTCGTCCCAGTCACAGGCCCTTGCCCCACCCACACAAGTGAGGTATCATTTTACACGGGAGACTGAGGGGAATGCTGTGGGGTAGGACATTTGTGCCGGCACGGTGATTCCACCCAAAAATATGTGGAAAATGTGTGTTTTTCAGCTAAATTTGAGGTTGGCAGGACATTCTGGGTAGGAAAACGTTGCGGGATCCACGCAAGCCATACCTCGCTGGACTCCCCCGGTTGTCTAGTTTTCAGAAATGTGTGGGTTTTGTAGTTTCCAAAGATGGCTACCGAGCCCGGGGCCAAAAACCCAGGTGACCCCCCTTGCAAAACCAGGTTGTTTTGTGATAGGTCATTTTGATGTCTCCTCAATACATTTTGGGCCCTTGTCTGTCGCGGGTACTTGACCCACCCACGCGAGTGAGGTATCATTTTTATCGGGAGACCTGGGGAAACGCGGGTGGTAGGAAATTTGTGGATCCACATAGATTCCAGAACTTTCCCGCACAGGAATGTGAGAAAAAATATATTTTTTCAACAAAATTTGAGGTTTGCAGGGGATTCTGGGTAGGGAAATGTTGGGGGACCCACGCAAGCCATACCTTGCTGGACTCCCGCAGGTCTCTAGTTTTCAGAAATGTGTGGGTTTGGTAGATTTCCCTAGATGGCCGCCGAGACCGGGGCCAAAAACTCATGGGTCCCCCCTTGCACAACCAGGTTGTTTTGTGATAGGTCATTTTGATGTCGCCTCAATAGGTTTTGGGCCCTTGCCTGTCGCGGGTACTTGACCCACCCACACAAGTGAGGTGCCATTTTTCTCAGAAGACTTTGGGGAATGCGGGGTCGGTGTAATTTTATGGATCCACACAGATTCCAGAACGTTCCACCACAGAAATGTGAGGAAAATGTGTTTTTTTGACACATTTTGAGGTTTGCAAGGGATTCTGGGTAACAGAACCTGGTGAGAGCCAGACAAGTCACCCCATCCTGGATTTCCCTGGGTGTCTAGTTTTAAAAAATGTATAGGTTTGCTAGGTTTCCCTTGGTGCCGGCAGAGCTAGGGTTCAAAATCTACAGCTAGGCACTTTGCAAAAAAAGGGTCCCTTTTCACTGTGAAAATGTGGTGTGTCCACGTTGCGTTTTGGGCCGTTTCCTATCGCGGGCACTAGGCCTACCCACACAAGTGAGGTACCATTTTTCACGGAAGACTTTGGGGATTGCGGGGTGGGTGGAATTTTGTGGATCCACGCAGATTCCAGAACTTTCCACCACAGAAATGTGAGGAAAATTTGTTTTTTTTTATAAAGTTTGAGGTTTGCAAGGGATTCTGGGTAACAGAACCTGGTGAGAGCCAGACAAGTCACCCCATCCTGGATTCCCCTGGGTGTCTAGTTTTAAAAAATGTATAGGTTTTCTAGGTTTTCCTAGGTGCCTGCAGAGCTAGGGTTCAAAATCTACAGCTAGACACTTTGCAAAACAAGGGTCAGTTTTCACTGTGAAAATGTGGTGTCCATTTTGCGTTTTGAGCTGTTTCCTGTCGCTGGCACTAGGCCTACCCACACAAGTGAGGTACCATTTTCATCAGGAGACTTTGGAGAATGCGGGGTGGGTGGAAATTTGTGGTCCCACGCAGATTCCAGCACTTTCCACCACATAAATGTGAGGAAAATGTATTTTTTTTTACAAAGTTTGAGGTTTGCAAGGGATTCTGGGTAACAGAACCTGATGGGAGCCAGACAAGTCACCCCATCCTGGGTTTCCCTGGGTGTCTAGTTTTCAAAAATGTATAGGTTTGCTAGGTTTCCCTAGGTGCCGTCAGAGCTAGGGTTCAAAATCTACAGCTAGGCACTTTGCAAAAAGAAGGGTCAGCTTTCACTGTAAAAATGTGGTGTGTCCAAGTTGCGTTTTGGGCCGTTTCCTGGCGCCGGCACTAGGCCTACCCACACAAGTGAGGTACCATTTTTCTCGGAAGACTTTGCGGAATGCGTGGTGCGTGGAATTTTGTGGATCCATGCAGATCCCAGAACTTTCCATCACAGAAATGTGAGGAAAATGTGTTTTTTTAACTAAGTTCGAGGTTTGCAAGGGATTCTGGGTAACCGAACCTAGTGAGAGCCACACAAGTCACCCATCCTGGATTCCCCTCAGTGTCTAGTTTTCAAAAATATATAGGTTTGCTATGTTTCCCTAGGTGCCGGCTGCGCTAGGACCCAAAATCCACAGGTAGGCACATTCCGAATAAAAAGTCAGTGCCTAGTGGGCTTTCTTCCACCCTGGGGAGGGGGAAATCAGGGGCTATTGCCCCAATATGCCTCCAAGGGGGGGCAGAAAACTGTGGCTATTCTTTTGGGGGGTTGGGGGCATTAGGATGCCCATTCTGGTCAGCCCCCACCCCTGCATATAAAAAAGCCAGCATAAACGCTGGCGCATAGTGGGCTTTCTGCCCCCCCGGGGGCAGATCAGGGGCTACTGCCCCCATCTGCCTCCTGGGAGGGGCAGAAAGACTGTGGCATCTTTTTTAGGGTGGGTGGGGGCATTGGCATGTCCATTCTTGGCAGCCCCCACCCCGAACTTTGGAGAAAAAAAAATCCCTGGTGGCTTTCTGCCCCCCCGGGGGTGCAGATAAGGTGCTATTGCCCCATCTGCCTCCCAGGAGGGTGCAGAAAGACTGTAGCATTTTTTTTGGGATGGGGGCATTGACATGCCCAGTCTAGGCAGCCCCCGCCCCTACCTATATAAAAAAAAATCCCTGGTGCTTAGTGGGCTTTCTGCCCCCCTGGGTGGGCAGATCAGGGGCTATTGCCCCCATCTGCCCAGGGGGGCAGAAAGACTGTACCTTTGTGGCGGGGTGGGGGCATTGCTATGCCCATATTGGGCAGCCCCCACCCCAAATTATAAATTTTTTAAAAATCCCTGGTATCTAGTGGGCTTTTTGCCCCCCCGGGGGGGGCAGATTGGGGGCTACATCCCCCTTCTGCCCCTGGGGGGGCAGAAAGACTGTCATTTGGCAGCTGGGGGGGGTGGGGGCATTGGCATGCCCATATTGGGCAGCCCCCACCCCTAACTATGGTATAAAAATAAATCCCTGGTATCTAGTGGGCTTTCTGCCCCCTGGGGGGCATATTGGGGGCTACTGCCCCATCTGCACCCCAGGGGGGACATAAAGACTAAATGTGCCCAAATTATTATGGGGGAGCAAAGACCCTTGCCCAAGGGGCCGCTCCCCCCTCCCTGGTGCCTAGTGGGTCGATCCCTGCTTGGGGATCGCCCTCCTGGAGTGATCCCCAAGCAGGGATACACTAGGGAGGGGTACCATTGGAAAGGGGAGATTCTCCCCTTTCCAACGATACCTCTCCTGACTTTCTATGTGCTCAGGCGGCTGAGATAGCCCCCTGAGCACATAGAAAGGGAAACTGAAATGAGCCTCTTGGCTCATTTCAGTTTCGGTTTCACTGAAGCGACGTGCGCGCAGATCGTCATTTCAGGGAAACCAGGGGGGGCCTCGGGAGCAGCTCCCGAGGCTGTTGGGGGGGTAAAGGGAATCCCTCTGTTGCCCGCACCAGAGAAATTCCCTGGGTCATGGCGTCGGACGCGGGGGAGCCGTCCGATGCACATGACCACTTATGCGTCGGACGGCTCCCGCGCGTCCGACGCACCGAAGGGGTTAATGCTGGAGATCAGTCGACAAAACTTCCTAAACCAGTCTTTGCATTTAGAGGCAATAAAAACCTTAGAAATGCTCTGGTAAAGCGGCATGCAATGAAGAGAAAAACTACATCTACAAATCTATCACGGGATCGACACCTATTACAGGAAACCACAAATGTGGCAACTGCCATGCCTTTAACCATGCCCTTAAAACAAATATACTTACATGGGGCAAAAGACAATTCAAACTTATGGAAATGACTAATTGTAGGACAGCAAATGTTGTGTATCTAATCTAATGTCCATGCCACCCTGGCTACGTAGGAGAAACCAGCCATGAGTTTAGGGTCCGTTTCAGTGAACATAAATCAGCTATCAAGAACAACAGAGTAGGAGCCCCCCTTGTTGAACATTGGAATATCAAAAAACACACTGAGAAACATCTCAATTGGATTATCCTGGAAAAAATTAAAAGTTTCAGAGACAGCAATGTTGATGCCCAAAGGAAAAAAAGAGAGGTATTTTGGATCATTACCCTGGGAAATGCTGACCAAGGTCTTAATGAACTTCTCCCATGGGAAAACACCATCGCGTAAATAGACATTTTGACGTTTCTCTAGCCCCCTTTTGGTAGCGTTTGGAGAACTTCTATTTTCCAATGGCTGGTAGGTTCTAGGACTAGAATGTTGATCCATGTCCACTCTTTAGATCCTTACCTCCTTCATGTCAAATACATTTCATTTCCCATGATGATAGTGTCAGTACTGCCCATTCATGAATGTAATCTATTCCTGACTGAGTAATCCTCTCTGATTATCTCTTTACCTCTTTACTAATTGTTACTGCTCCTTTGAAGTAACGCTAGGCAGATGTTGTTTTTTCTATCTTGATTGAACCATCAGAAAAGGATATCTATTTCAGTAACTGTTCCTCCTCTTATGTTCTGCTCTGACATTTTTTCATTTCCTAACAATGTATCAATGTTCTGTAGAGTGTATTCTCTCCCTATTTAAGCAGAATGTTTATTGGGAATGCCTAATCTTGACTTTTTGTCACTGTGTATTCCCTACTGACTTATTGAGTCACTGTTGTTTTCTATACATTTCTCATTTTTACTTTTATTCCTGTAGGTTGTTTTTCTATTTTGGTTCTTGTATTTATCATCTGGAATATAATTTTTTGTAGTTTTTCTCTAAATTTGTTATGTACATCTTGTACTACGACATGCATCTTAGAGAATGGCCTTGGCGGCCGTCCCTTTTGTCTCAATAGGCATTCTGGTTGAGAGTAATGACTCTAACACCAGTTGGCCACTTGGTGGCACTGTTTTTTCCTTCATTGTAGGCATGTGCTTGTGATGATTCACTGGAACTCTGTATTTCCTCTGGGTTTATATAGCAAATATGCGTGATTAGATGGACCACCTCTCCCTGAGTTGTTTAAATATTGTCTTGTTTTACTGACGTCCCTGTTTGTCCTTTAATGGATGCTTATCTTGTTTTATAGAGACACAGGCCCATCTATTCCAACGTGGAGAATCCTTCTCCCAATATGGTGGCTGTAGTTCCCACCCGTGTATCAAATACCTGCACAGTCCATCTGTTAGAACCACAGGTGTCTCAGGTTTGTGTTCGAAACTCCCTGAGTTGTCTAAATATTGTCTTGTTTTATTGACATCTCTGTCTGTCCTTTAATGAATGCTTATCTTGCTGTATAGAGATGCAGGCCCATCTATTCCAATGTGGAGAATCCTTCTCCCAATATGGCAGCTGTAGTTCCTCACCCGTGTATCAAATATCTGCACAGTCCATCTGTTAGAACCACAGGTGTCCCGGGATCGTGTTCGAAACCCAGGAACTTCAGGGCTTTATAAGACCCTTGTTTGTTATGCTCTCCTGTTCTTACCTGATTTTTCCTGAAGACGGAGCACGGCTACATTTTGCTCAAGGTAAGATCTTCATGAACCTTTTACATTATAACTCAATGAGAACAGAAAAACATTTATGTCTTTTGGAGCCACTTTGCCTAGAGCATAATCTTCGTACTTTTTTGTATTCTCATACATAGGAATCTTCCTGAATTCCATTTGATTAGAATTTAGTTGTATTTATTTTCTGTTTTGGTTTTAACTTACCCCTAGGTATGCTCCTTAATGCTTACATGTTGGTAGTCAGCTGATGTAGGCTCAAAACAGAGCCTTGCCTCTTTTGCTAAGATTCATGCCCTGATATATTCATTTTCTACAGGCCCTTCTATATTGAGTACGCAAGGACCATTTCCTGAAGGTTGTGAATATGAGCATTCCCATATTCCCTTCTGTGGTTTACTTATCTGAAACCTGCACAAGTGCCTTACTCAATCTGGATTCCTTATGCGGCAAGTACCTGACAGCGTATGCCTTGTAGTTACTCTCTCACATCTGAGATTCTAATTACACTGAATACTGTACCCCCATTTGGCATTCATTCAAACTCTTATATATTCTTTACCTGCAGACACATCCAACATACTTTGCCCCATGTGGGACCCTCAGAAGTAAAGGTTCATTCTTTTTAACATCTTCCTTTTATGATGACACTTTTTATGAAGACAAGCTGACTATAACATATACAACCAGGTACCTTTTTTCTTACCTTTTTCTCACTTTCAGCATGATTCCTAACATGCACAGTAAAAGATGGTCCATTTACGCAATTGATATACATCAGTTCCCACTTTCACGGTGTTCTCAGCTATGTCTACTACGATGGTATCTATCACAACGGTGTTTTTTGGGATAAAGGCTCTATACAGTTACTAGCATCCTTGGGACTCTAGAGCTTCCCAGTCTGTTGTTGAATAATCTCTTTTACCTAGCCTTTCGCTATATCATATTTTATTATCATTATTAATTTGATATATTTTCATATTTCAGACCAGGTTTGAGCCCTGATGTGAGCTCTCTTTAGTGCTTGGATCAAGTTCAGAATGGATGGCAGTTGCCACCATATGTAGAGTATAGACAGTGCCCTGATGAAGGTTGCACTATTTTCATCAAGTGTTCTTTAATTTCCGAAAAGCGTGTTGGCGCAATTCTGTTCATATATATTTTGTCTCATAAATAAGAGAAAGTACATAAAAAGTGCTCTATCTGTACGACAAAGTAATTCAGAATTCCAATGAAAAAATAGAATAATTGTTACTATATTGTGATATAACTGTTTTTACAGTTTCATTTGTATTTTTTTGTAGAGAATGATTGGGTGTTATTTGAATACACTATGTTGTATTGTTTTTTGTTCTCTTTCTTTTATGTATGATTTGAATTTGTGTTGGAGCTCACAAAATCTATGTATATATTCTCAAAAAACATTTCTATTGTAAAGTATAAATACATCTATTGATGCTAAATTATTAACCGAACTGGTCTGGTCTATGGCTTTTAAATATTGTAAGTTAAGTGCTTTTGTTTTGATTTAATTGGAGAAGTTAGTATTTGGTTTTCTTGTAAGTTTCCTTCCCTGGACCCTTCTCCACTATTGTGTCTCAGGGGCCCTCTTTTGTTTTTGATTAGGATCTCCTAATGAACTGGTATGTTTTTGTTGCTACTTTGGAAATATGTGGCACGGTGGTCAGACCTTGGAAATCAAAAACTCAAAAAATCGAACAAAAACAGGGCTGGGAACAGAAAACGTGGATGGCTTGGGACTTTGACCAGAAACGTTTGACAAGTGTGCCAGGTGCTGATGATGAACTGGACTACCTCAGCAATTCTGGGATGCCTGGTCACCCTGGTGAACCCTCCAATTGACTCAATGCTATGTGGATGCCCTGACGCTTATCGGCTCTTTGTGCATGCCCTGTGGAGCTCATAGGGTTTCCATCCCAAGCGCATGAGGATCCTGGGTCCTGCTACTGAGGACAGCTTCATTTAAGAACTGAAAAGGGGTCCTCCATTGGCCGGAGAACTCAAGCTTTTTGGAGGCGTGGTTGGAACTCCACGCCATGAAGGAAACATTGTTCCCGGGCTGGACTCCTGAGAATGGGGGCCTTTCGACCTGGTGATTGGAACCCATCCCAATTGACTTTGTACGTGGGGATCTGGGTGCCTAATTTTAAATATTGTTTTCTGGGAGCCGTCCTGCCCACTCGTCAGAATGCCCCCCCCTGGGGTGTGGTAAGCCAACCTCGACGGTGGGGCTCAGCAGCAGAGTGGGGCCTTGGCTCGCAGAGGTGCCTTTGATGTCAAACTTTAGTGAGGATACCCAGTCAACAGAACATATACAGGAGTCTTTGATCACTCTGGATCTCTGAACACAAGTAAAAAGTTAGAATTTCCAACATTGTCGCATTGGTCCTTCTTTTGGTTTGGTACAGTTGCTTATGTGGGGGTTTATCTTACAGTGCATATTGGCTCTGTGATACTGTGACTCCCCAGACAGTTGCCCCATCCTGCTGAGGTTGGGGCCCCGGTCCCTGCTGGGCTGAGTTCCCTGTCAGCAGTTGTTGATACCACTTGCTCGTCCAACCACATGACCCCTGCTGTGGGGGTGCGGCAGATGACGGCCCTCCCTGAGTGTAGGGTGCACACTGATTCCCCTATGCTTGGCTTTGTGGATGAACATTTATTGGGTTTTGTGGTGGCTGGTCCTGGCCCATCGATCTCTGCTTGTGGTATGCTTTTAACCGGCATCTGATTACTAAGTGGCCCTTCTTTGACAATAGCACCACTCCCTAGGGCCTGTTTGCTGCCAACCTCCCTGGCCTCTATTGCCATAACTGGGTTGAAACCCTCTGGAGTTTTGCGGCATAGCTCCCCTTAAGATGGGTACCATTTGCACACTCACGGCAAACGAGGCCCCCTAGACGTTGATCTTTTTCCATTTGTGTTGGACCAATTTAGCAGTGTCTCTCTGTGCTTCCTCTTTGTGGTTTGTGGGTTGTCCCTGTGGGGCCTGTTAGATTTAAAATTCCCTGTCTTATGATGCCTCTGCCGTGCTGTTTTAGATTAGCAGTGTGTGGCTAAATTGCATGCATTGGTGTGCGCATCCAGTAGCCTGTCAGGTATTCCTCGCAGTATGCAGGCCTCATTAGCCAGTGTGACTCCATCTAAATTTTGCAATCGTTATTAGACTGCTTGGGCTGTGCTTGTACTGGGCCTCATTCTTCAATCTGCTCGCTTCAGCAGAACACTGTACTTCGTTATTATTTTCTCTCCTGTTCAAGGCTGTAACCCGACTTGCTAATGAGCTGATGTTCTGTCTCCACATTCCAATCTCAATGTGCAACTCTGCTCCCACGTTAGGAGACGCTGAGACTAGGCACAGTGGCCTTGGACCACTGATAGAGTGTACCAATCTGGCAGGAGTTAGCTCATCCTTGTGTGCCCCTCTTTGTCTCTTGCTGCCTTCTGTGGAAAGTTACTGGGTGGGTGTGTCTTGTGCTCCTGCTGAAATGTATAATTGTTATTCCTATACCTGGGAGAGGCAGTCCCTCTCCGGTCATCTTAGGGTGCAGGTCATGACGGGCTCCTCTGCAGAGAATATATAATAAATAACGTAAGTTTTCATTCTCTACTGTCTGACCGACTCTTCATTTGGGAAGGCATAGCAGGTAGTTGCATATAACCCACGTGGCCCTAGAGGGCCACGTCCTTCAGATGGCGCCCGAACAGGGACCCCACGAAGTGTGGCCCCCTCACACGTAATCGGGTCGCAGGGGCCGGGGTGGTGTCTGGTCGGTCGGGCGGATCGCGGCCCCACACACAAGACCGAGCTTGGTTCTCGCAGCTGCCCCGCCCTTCCGATCGGGCGGATCTTCAGCTAGTGGTCACCGGCTGGGGTCCTGAGAAGGCGAAACCTTGGAGCTGACCGTTTGGTCTGAAGAGTCGGCAGTGGAGAATAACTTGCTTGACCTGTGTGCACCAGGTGAGTGACTTGATTCTTGGAAATTGGCACCTTGCTTGGGTGGCACAAGCAGACGGGCTGTGTGTCCTGGTACAGTCTCTGACTGTCTTGTTTGAACAGCACAAGCCGACGGGTTGTGTGTCCTGGTACAGTCTGCGGACTGTTTGGTCTTGGACTTGGTGGGTCTGCGGACCCTTGAGGGACACAGAGCGCTTGAGAGCAGTCTACCAGGCCAACTGGTAATTGGACTCTTTGTGAAAAGGTCCGGGACTGTTCACAGGTAATCTGCCAGACCAACTGGTAATTGGACTTGCTTTTGAAAAGGTCTGGGGCTGAGGCCTTTCCTCTTGTATTGGTACAGTCTCTGGACTGTCTTGGGTGCAGTTTGCGAACTGCCTTGCTTGGATGACACGAGTTGACTGGCTGTGTCTTGGTGTGGTTTAATACCGTCTTGGTTTGTACTTGGCGGGTCTGCGGACCCTTGGAAAAGACACAGAGTGTTCGTGAACAATCTGCCAGGCCAACTGGAAATTCAGTCTATGCTTGCAAAAGGTCTGGGGCTAGAGCCTGTCTTCTTGAACTTGGTACAGTCTCTGGGCTGTCTACTTGTCTTGGTGCAGTCTTTGGACTGTTTTGTTCTGATGCAGTCTCCGAGCTGATTTGTGGTTTGAGTGTTGTGTTTGAGTGTTATGAGGTTTGTGGACCGACGTCGGTGGTGGTGCTTGTGAAATGCTTGTTTGAGTGAGTAGCGACTGTGCTCTTCGTGTGGAGGTAAGGATGCCCTGCCTCAGCAAGCTGTGTTGTGTGTGCCCTTCTTGACAATGTCTGGAATGAGCTTAATTTGGTCTTTTGTTGTCATTGTGTTCCGCAGATGCCCATTGGAAGCATGACAATTTAAATTTTGAAGAATGAAAAAATAATAATACATAAATAGAAATATGGTTTGATCAGAAATACTAGCAAGAATGTACATTTGTTTTGACATAGGAAAGGTACATCATGAGAAAAATGTAAGTAAGGAAATGCGCAGTGTTGTGATGATTCACAGTAATGTATCTTTGTGCTCAACAGACACGTATTCTAAAGGAGCAGTAAGGAGAGGTGAAACACATGCTCGTAATTCAGCAGCGCTAAATGTGCTCTCTCTCTCTGTCTCTCTCTCTATCTAAAAAAAAGGGGGGGGACGCTGGAGTTCTGGAAAGGGAGAAGTGTTTTCGTATTTAGACCTTTCCAGCTTCAGACATGAACTGCTAAGTGGGTGTGTTTCATTTGGATTTGCCCACAATGGAACGTGCATTTAATTTGGAAAAAGTGTTCCAAGCTCTTCGGGCTGTGAGTGTTTAGCTGAATAAAAAGGATTTTCAAAGTTGAAAGACATAGCATGTGAATTCAGTTTGTGGCCTGTTTGCCATGACCTTCGGTGTGATAAGGGAAGCATTCCCAAGGAGGGGGCTCACTGAGCAGGAGGACTGAGAGCAGCAGACAGGACAGGAGACACGCTGGGGAGAGTGTTCTTCTGAAGGGAGGGCTCATTCAAGGAGCGGCTTCTGTGTCAGACACAGACAGGCTGAGCTGCAGAGTGCAGAGCCAGGGTTTCTTTTTCTGAAAGGCAGAATGCCAGGAAAAGATGTTAGTTGGGAACGAACTAAAGGAACAGCACAAGAGCTGGAAGAATAGGTTCATGAGTTTTGTGAAAGTGTGTATCTAGAGTTTCTATAACACTGTGGATTGGCTCAGTTGGTTATTGGTTTAATGTTCCCTGTTTAGATTAGTGTGCACTACAGTAAATATTGGTTTGTTCTCAAGGAAAGCTGATAGATGGTATTCTGAAGGATGAAGGGTACTATTGTGCTGGACCAGGAATGAAGCAGAAAGGGTTTAAGGAAAACATATGATGATACAGAGATGGTTTGCACAGAAAAGTTTTCAGAATAAGTTGTTTGCAGAGAAAGAAAGTGAGTTACAAGGTGTTGTTTCACAGGATGGAAGTAAAGGTGTTTTGGTTTGTGCAAATTCAGGTATGCATGTTGCACTGCTGGAAAAAGTATCCTTTTGCCATCTTTATAACAGATTTGAGCATTGGAAGAAGAAATGTAAATTTAAAAAGATGCAGTAAATGGAAATGCGCAAACACAGAGAGAAATGCAGGTGCAAAATGTGCCAGTTCAGCAAATGTCAGTTCAGAAACAGGTACCAATGACAGGAGTTTTTCAAGCCCAGATGCTCCCATAAAATATGGAAAATGCTAAAATTAATTTAAATAAGTTGTCCAGAGCAAATGTGGATTATTTCCAGAAACAAAAAAAGAACACATTTCAACAGGTTACTGTATTTGTAAATGGGAGTTTTAACACTAACAATTCTGTATTTACCAAGTCCATTGTGAAAACAGTGGAAGGTCCAAACTTAGTTGTAGGAGTTTTAAAAAGAGAAATTACAAAACCAGGTTTAGAGAGGGTGGCCGCAGAAATAGGCCCATTTGAGAAAAGTTGCCAATTTGTTGTTTGTGATACAGGCCTAGCAGGAAAAGAATAGTTTTGCAAAGTAAAAAGCACAGATTACTGTACACCCGATGATGTTAATTATCAGATTCCTGATTAAGATGCACATTTTAAATGGCCCAGCTGGAGACAGCTGGAACATTGTTTTCAGAAAAGTCAATTTGCAAATGCTGTCCTTTTCTTTCTGATGTTTTTGTTCCTGCAGTGACGTTCAGGCTGTTCTGGTTGTTGCTGTCAGAGGAATGATGAGGGAGTGAAGGCGTCATTTAGATTTTAGTGTACAGGATTTGTGCCTCAAAAGAGGAATTTGATTGTTTATTTGCAGATTCGTTTTATTTGTGTTTTGCAATAGCGACTTGGTTGTAGATATTGGGAAGTGATTGATCTGTATTGTCTCCTTCTGTTATGTATTAAACATAGTACAGTGCTATGCGTGTATTAGTGGGTGTTTCTGATGCATTAGTTTAGCACATGTTTTGTGCTCTCTTGCTCCGATCATTGGATTTTTTTTATTGTGAATTTTTCATTTCAGTTGAGGCCTAGCTGTGGTGAGCATGTGATGAGTTTAGTAGTGTTTGTTTTCCCTCGAATTTTTGCAGATGTGCCACTCATTTTTTGGGCAACTGGTGATGTAGAGCTGGGATTCCTGCAGATTTCACAAGCCTTGTTGTGTATGATTCTGCATTTGGTTGAGAAAAGGTGCTGGGGAGGAGAAGGCTGGTACAGTGTAATAGTACCACTATTTCGATTGTGTTTACTATTTGTGACTGACCTGTGTGCAGTTCAAAATAAAAATAACAATGTGGCACTCCAGTTGTCTGCTGCTCTGGCTATTTTTATGCTTCTTCTGCTGCTCAATATTTTTCTGTCGCTGATCTAAAGCGCATTCTTTGGCAGTATTGCTTATAGAATAGATGATGGGTCTTTGTTTGGAATAACATTGGCTTGTAAGAGATATAGGCTCTGCTGCGCTTTTGGGACCATGCAGAAAGACAGAGCATCTATAAAAAGTTTAAAATACAGGGTAGTTCCCTGCTCTTTGTTTCAGACACACAACCAAGTTGTAGGGACAGCACCATTAGATAGTGTTAGACATGTTGTCCTTGGTGTGGTTTTACATGACTTTTTGCCTCTACCTCTTATGTTTTTGATGCTGTGCTGGATTTCGTTTTTGCTGGTTCAGATGTTGTGGGCGTTTTTTTTGCCACTGATGCCCAGTGTCACAGTGCTAGTGTTTTCTGTGCAAATGGATATCGTGCTTAGTTCTCCCATATTGGTTTAACTAGTAGACCCCTAGTGAAGTGCGCAGATAGTGCCAGGCCTGGTAAATAAATAGCTGCTGGTCAAGGCCCCCCAGGGTGAGCGTGATATGTACTGATGTGTGCTGCTGTGAGTATGTTGTGCCCTAGTGGTGAAAAGATATCATATTCTTCTTTCAATATTGAAAGGCGGTCCTGCTGATAGGACGAAATGAAGATTTTTTTTTTGTAACATTGTGCGAGTATATCCTTCATAGGAATAAGATAGACAATAGGACTGAGCTCAGACTTTGATAATATATCTCTTAGTAAGTATGGTTTTTAAAGTCTGCGTTTGCAACAAGCACTTTTAGAAAGTGGCTATTTTCTTGTCCAGTTTATTTGTGTGTTTCTGCCTGATTGTGGATAGACTGTTTGGTCTCAGTATGGTTGAGTCTGAGAATGTGCATTTGGTATGGTGTCTTTGTGTGGTGTTTTATTGTGTTACCGTGAGTATTGCTTTGAATACTTGCTTCATTGCCTTTGGGATGAGACTATCTGCTCGTACCAAGTTCCCGAGGGGTGAGCAGGGGTTGTCTGAAGTGCGTATTCCCCTTGCGTTGACTGGAGGGAAGGGTCCATATTTTGCACAAAGGTACCTTCCTTTGCCAACTAAAGACACTAGTTTTTCTTTAACAAAATGTTCTTATATTTAGTTTTGACTGACCAGGGAGTTTGTCTTTCTTTACAGGGGTAAGTATTTTCAACAGGAGGTCAGCTGCTTAGGTCACCTACTGTCGAAGGGGGGTAGGAGACTAGCTCCTGGGCAAATTAAGCGTAAGCAAATTAACAATGCATGAGGTGCATGGGGTGCATGAAACTAACACACTGTGTTTTTCTTTGTCTTCTGTGCTTGGTACATGTATTGTTGTGTCCTGTTTTGTGTTGTGCGTACACATGACGGTTGTGCGTTTTACGTTTTCCTTGGCTTATGTGCTTACTATAAGTATTGGTGTGAGCTGTTTTGCGTGGTAAGTACGCAAGACAGCTTGTAGTTGTGCGTTTTCTCTCTCTTTTGAGCCTACCTGAGTTGTCTAGGAACGGTCATGAGACAATCGGTTGGGCTCGCTTTAGCCATTCATTTCACAGGATGCTGTGAATATGCTTTTGAATAAACAGAGACACAGCACCTCACCAGTGCACGTCTAATTGGCTATAAAATAACACTGTTTGAACAAATTGTCAGGATTAAAAAAATAAGTAAATAGAAAAAATAAATGTGTCACCTTGAAGTAAGCCATATTACTGCCCCTCCTTTCTGTAAATTGAGGGAATTGGAATTGGATGAAGATGGAAGGACGAGTAGACTAGACTGATGCTCCCTTATTTGATCCTTAAGGGGAACTATATGTCGGTGGCTTTCGTTTGAATGCCCAGGTGGCACCACCATCATTGTTCATGTAATCGCAACACTACATACGGTCGCAGAGGCATCATGAGTCCTTTATCAGTTAGCCTGTGTAATTGAGCCGACAGCCCTTACTAGAGCTGGTGAATAGGTTTTTCCCCTGAATATGATGACACTTGGCCCAGATCGTGAAATGTATGGTGCACATGATTCACAATACTAGAAAGGGTGCCCATATGCACTCAGTAAATGTGCAAAACACCCATTTTAGTGGTTAACGGTTTTTGAAGAAAACATAGTTCTACAGGAGTTTGTTTTCAACAACAAGTTTTGTTGGAGAATTCATGTACTTGCTACATTATGCTTAATTTGTCAGTTAGTTAGTATAATAAGGATCTCTGTTAAATTAGCAGTTTTAGACTTCCCCGCCACGCCTATAAGATGAGAGCATGGTCACAAATGCAATATTTATGTTGGCCTCCTCGAGACAAAAATAAATCTAGAGGTGTCTGCAGTCCTGCACAGTAGCGAAGGTTCACAAAGTAGAAGAAGTGTTGTGATCTCTATGACTTATTGAACACAAGCTTGCTAAGACAAGAAACACAAAGAAGCCATTGCCTTGAAATTCCCTTTTGAGGTCCTTTAGATAAATAATATAGGAATGGACAGATAAGGTCCGAATTATTCTTTCACAGCCTAGTACCCTACTACTTGGGATTGGGAGAGAACAAAAACAAAAATTATTGATTGTGTAACGTTTTACTCTTGCCAGTTCACTAAAAGTTTGTTTTATACTCGCTATTAGGTTCGGGACGCTTTTCAGTCATTGGGAGAGAGAGGGGTCGGACGTGATGCACAGCCTGGCTGCTCGTTATGGAACACCTATGAATACGACCAAGGCGGAGCTGCAGAGCAAAGACATGCTGAACGAGGCAGTACCACCGAGAAGGAGAAAGAGAGAGAAGGGCTATCTAGGAGCCCCAACCTGTTGGTCTACTTGTGCCTCAGTCCCAGACCATTGAGCCTAGCCGGTGGGCTCACCTGTGTTTGAGCCTCTGCCCCTTGGTCCATCTCGAGTCTGACCCCCCTTCTTCCTTTGACCCCTTTTGTGTAGGGTATGACATCCACCCGACGGAGGAACAGTGCACCGAGGTAGTATAGGGTTAGTAGGGATGGACTTCATGGATGAAGAATAGGGTGCAGGGTACCCTGTCTAAGGTACCAGCGATAGAGTAGCGAAAGAGAGTTTGGTGCATTGTTTGGTCAGTCAACAAACGGGGCAAAGGGACTGTGATTCTAGAGAAGAGAAATACCTTGCCCTGCAACGTGGGATCTGGATCCAAGCTGGACGCACAGCTCCACCGCCGGTGCTCAATAGCGCCTACGCTAGATGAACAATAGGAGCCTACCAGTGATGGCTCTCTGAAAGGCACTGGAAAGAAGAGTTTTGCCCATCTTGTTCCCTGGTCACCAATTCTATTGCGTTTGTTTCTCTCCCAATCACCATGTATCCGTTTGGTTACTCAATTGAAGTGCTGTCAGGAACTCCATCTCTTGTATCTTGAGTTGCTCTCCTAGAAAGAAGAAAATCCATTTTGCCCGATATCCCCACTGGTATCGGCGACGCCTTCATTCTGCTTGGTTATTAAAGAGACTGATGTGTAAAGTGATCCACGCGAAGAATTTAGTACCCCAAGATGGCGGCCGCCATCGACATCACCTTCAGCGCTCTAGTTGTTGCCTTGCCTCAATACGAAGTGTACCTTCCAGCGCTCGCGCTCTGAGAACCGCGCACTTCAACTGAATTCCTCAGCGAGTGAACAATGTCTCTGTCAGGCGCTCGCTCTGAGGAGAATTTTTCGTCAACCTTGTCCTCTCGTAGTACGCCCCTTTTCTTGGTTAGTGTGCACACTAGGAACCTCCTCCTTTTTGAGAGTAGCGTTCCTTGGGTTTTCTAGTTTGAAGTGAAGAATTCCAGTCACGAAGTCTCCGGACTCCCATATGAGCCTTCCTCAGCATCATTCGTTGGAAGAGAAGTTTCCTGAGGAGAAACCTCCGGTTTTACAGTAAGAGCGTTCCTTTTAGTTCACTTGGAAATACAATGTTCTAATCCTACAAGACTAGAATCACCAAGACTGTGCTTCAGAAAAGACTATCTCGCCTTCTAGTCTCAGACAATAATTCCGTTTCATCATCAGAACCTTAAAATATTCTGAGAATCAAATGTTAAGCCAGACTAAACTATAGAGAGAAGCTAGCCATCCTAAGGATCCAGGTGTGTGTGGTGTGCGAAGGTTCTAGGAATTATATGCTTATTAATATTCATATTACTGAAAGACATTATTCTAATTTTGGTATTCAAATGTGTTTAGGTCCTGTTATTTCTCAACCATTAACCGAAGAACAGAAGTAACATTGACTGAGAAGTAGCAGACGATCACTGGATCTGGAGGCGGTCTCTCTTTTCCTCCCACTCCCCCTTTCCCCCCAGTGAACGCGTAGTCCAGGTTTTGAAATACAGTCTGGGCTCTCGTCCATTGAGGGAAGTTGGGATCAGGCATCTGCTCCTGTGGATGGTCGGATGAGTCCAGTGAGCATTCTGACAGATTGAAGTGCCACTATACTTAATCCACCTGAGCAGTATGGCTGAGGGTATTGATCTTAACGCCTTAGCGGGGCTCATGGATAATATGCAAAAGCAATTCACTCTCACCCTAGAGGAGAATAAAAACCTTAGAGAAGAAATTAAAATTTCCCATTTAGAAAACCAACAACTCATGCAAAAACTAAATGACATGACTTTAGGATCACCTTCCCAGTCTACAGGCTTTGCGTCAAAAAAAACCTCCACTACCGCTGCAGAGATATCTACTCAGGTGATTCACTCCATTTCTCCCATTATTCCTTTGGCCCCTCCCGAACGCTTCAGTGGGGACCCCAATAAGGCACAAATATTCCTCACCCAATGCTCTCTGCATTTTCTGTGTAGGCCTGTCATTTTTGGTGACGATCAATCTAAAACAGCGTTCATGTTGTCTTATTTGAGCGGGGATGCAGCCTCGTGGTCCTTGCCTTTGGTTTCGCAAAATGATCCGTTGTTGTATGATTTTGAAAGGTTCAAGGCAGAATTCCTTCGTATTTTTGATAGAAGAACTGTATCCCAGGCAACGGACAACGAACTACTTGACCTTAAACAAGGTAATCGAGACTTAATCTCGTACTTGGCTCAATTCAATAAACTAATTGTGGAAACTAATTGTCCCGAAAGCAAGTGAGCCTCAGTCTTCTACAGAGGGTTGCGAGAAGAATTGAAAGATGCCCTGGCTCAGATTCCAGACCGTCCCACCAAGGTGTCTAAGCTCATCGATTTGGTCCTACAAATAGATCAGCGGCTGTTCGAGAGAAGAACGGACCGCAAGAGACAATTTCGTCCGTTACCACCTCGATTTGACAGGATAAGGTCGGAAAACGCCAAGACCTCAGAGGTACCATCTACTGAGGAACCCATGCAAATTGGTAGTGTCAAAGGCCCTCATTCCAAAGAAGAAAAAGAGAAGAGGAGGTCTTGAAACTTATGTTTATACTGTGGACATTCCGGAGATTTTGTGAGGGAATGTCCTAAGAAGCCCAAGAATATTAACCCAGTTAAAGAGAAGAACCATCAGTGAAGAGGGTTGCCCTGATGGATGTTCCCCCTAAGTCAACCCCCATACCTCAGCAGGTGGCTAACACCTTACAATCTTCTTCCCCCATCTGACTGTGTCCTTTGAAATCAACTTTGGAATCAAGAAGCTCCTTGGCGTCTCGGTGATGATTGATTCTGGCGCCACTGGGAACTTCTGCGACATTGAGTATGCCAGAAGGATTGGAATTTCTTTTGTTAAAAAAAAGACGGCGGAATCTGTACGTGCAGTGGACGGGACCAATCTGTCATCAGGCCCAATTACAGATGAGACAGAGAACATCGTATTAAAAGATTTGCATGGACACATCGAGCAAATAACATTTAACCTTATAGATGCTCCTCAGTTTCAGTTGATTTTGGGCCTGCCATGGTTAACCGAGCACAACCCCACCATTGACTGGGAGAAACGTACAGTCAAACTTAATTCCAGTTACTGCCTTCAACATTGTTATAAATCTCTGGAAGGAAATCTTCATTCGTCACCGGCCAAGGTTCTGGCGTCAGAGTCGAATTTGGTTGGCACTATCGAGAAGACTGACATCCCTCCTGAATATGAAGATTTGGCCACTGTCTTTGACAAGACGGAAGCAGAGAAATTACCGCCTCATAGGCCCTACGATTGCAAAATTGAACTGGTACCGGGGGCCAATCTGCCTTGTAGTTGGATTTATGCTCTCACCGAGCCGGAGGACAAGTTTTTGAAGGAGTATTTGGAAAAATACTTGGCAAACGGTTTCATACGCCCGTCTCAGTCTCCGGTCTCGTCTCTACTCTTCTTCGTCCCTAAAAAGAACCAAGAATTAAGAACTTGCATTGACTATTGTGCTATCAACCAAGTGACTGTTAAAGACAGGTACCCTTTACCCCTGATCTCCGTATTGTTAGATCAGGTAAAGGAGGCTAGAGTCTCCACAAAATTACATCTTCGTGGAGCCTATCATTTAATTCGAGTGGCCGAGGGTGACAAATGGAAGACAGCTTTTCGCACCAGATTCGGGTTATATGAGTACCAGGTCATGCCTTACGGCCTGTGTAATGCTCCGGCTGCCTTTCAGCATTTTGTGAACAACGTGCTGTGCTGAGAGAGTTCTTGGATCACACTGCTGTGGTCTATATTGATGACATCCTAATTTTCTCCAAGAATCAACAAGACCATGTTGGACACGTGAGAGTGATCTTGAAAAGATTGTTGGAAAATAACCTCTACGTGAAACTGGAAAAGTGTGCCTTTCATGTCAAAGAAGTGGAATTCTTAGGATTCATCTTGTCTGAAAAGGGGATCTCTATGGATCCGGTGAAGATTCAAACCATCCTAGATTGGCCCCCTCCAACAAACGTCAAGGACGTGCAAAACTTCCTTGGTTTCACCAATTTTTATCGCCGTTTCATTGAGGAATTTTCCAGGAGAATAGTCTCTATCACCAAACTCCTGAAGAAAGGAGTTCCTTTTGAGTGGTCGAGAGAAGCTGAGGAGGCCTTCTAGTTCCTAAAGGAATCTTTTACCGCAGCTCCAGTTCTCCTACATCCGGATCCGGAGGAACCATTCTATGTCGAGACCGACGCTTCGGATTTGGCCATTGGAGGCATTTTATCCCAACGGCACAAGAAAACTGGCCAGCTTCACCCTGTAGCGTTCCGTTCTCGAAAATTGACTCCCCCTGAAGTCAACTATTCCATCGCCGACAAGGAGCTTCTAGCTGTGAAGGACGCCTTCCAGGAATGGCGACACTCTTTATTAGGAGCCCGTCATGTAGTCACAGTATTCACCGACCATAAAAACCTTCAGTTTTTGAAATCTGCAAAAACCTTAACCCCCAGACAGTTAAGGTGGTCGTTACACTTTGCTGACTTTCACTATAAAATCACCTACGGTCCAGGTTCTGCAAATGGTAAAGCTGACGCCCTTTCTAGAATCAATACCGCGCCTGAAACTGGAGAGACTAGAGAAGTTCCAATCATTCCTGCGGACAAGTTTATCTGTGCACTGCAATTTTCCAAATTAAGAGAAAAAATTCTGGAGAGCATGTCAGAAGAGAAGATCTTGGATTGGGCAAAAGAAAATGAAAACAGAAGAGTAGAGAATGATCTTCCTTATGTGGAAAGTTCCTTGTACCTTCCCACTCAAGAATTACAAGAAAAAGCCCTTCGAGCCTGTCACGACGACCCTCTGTCTGGCCATAAGGGAGTGTTAAAGACCACGGAACTTCTGAAGAGACATTTTTGGTGGCCAGACATGGCCTCTCAAATAAGACAATATGTTCAAACCTGTGATAAATGCATTAGAGGAAAATCTAATCGACAGGCCCCCGAAGGTGAACTTCAACCCCTCCCTACTGCCCCCTACCCATGGCATACTGTAACCATGGACTTGATCATGGATCTGCCTGCGAGTCAAGGTTATAACACCATATTGGTGTTTGTTGACACATTCTCTAAAATGAGCCATTTTATTCCACTAAAGAAAATCCCTGGGGCCTATCAACTAGCTCAACTATTTTCTCAGCACATTGTTAGAGCCCATGGCATTCCTGTAGTTGTAATTTCTGATAGAGGAACCCAATTTGGTTCCAAATTTTGGAGGGCATTCATGCAAAGACTCGGAATTGATTCTCGATACTCTACTAGCTATCATCCTGAAACGGTTGGTCAGACAGAAAGGGTAAACCAGGAAATTGAGCAGTATTTGCGCCTTTACCTCTTAGACCAAGAGGGTGAGTGGTCAGAATTAATCTGGACTGCAGAGTTTGCTTACAACAATGCTGTCCACTCATCCACAGGTTACAATCCGTTCTATCTGAACACTGGTAGACATCCTAATGTCATCCTAGGAAAATCTGATGGAACAATCCCTGCTTTAGAAGAGCTAGGCAAGAGAATCCAGGAAACCTACCACTCAGCTAAAGAGCACTTAAGTAAGGCGAAGAATTCTTATAAAAAACAAGCTGACAAAAAGAGAAGGAGTAATCCCGGTTACATAATTGGAGATATGGTTGGTTGTCTACTCGACACCTTCATTTAAAAGGGAATAAGAAATTCCAACCTAGATTCCTAGGCCCCTTTCGAGTTAGTAAGATCATAAATCCAGTGACTGTAAAACTATCTTTGCCCTCTAAAATGAAAATCCACCCAGTCTTCCATGTGTCTTTATTGAAAAGAAGTCCTCCTAATGTCCGGTCAGATGACCCTCCAGATCCAGTTTTCATTGATTCCCATCTTGAGTATGAAGTAAGCAGAATCTTAGACTCAAATGTTAGAAAAGGAAAACCATTCTATCTCATAGAATGGAAGGGGTTTGGCCCTGATGAAAGATCTTGGGAACCATCTGAAAATGTACATGCCCCAAGACTGGTATGACAATTTCACTCTGCTTTCCCAAACAAGTCTTCTGAGGGAGGATCTCCTTTGAGAGGGGGGTACTGTCAGGCACTCCATCTCTTGTATCTTGAGTTGCTTTCCTAGAAAGAAGAAGATCCATTTTGCCCGATATCCCCACTGGTATCGGCGACACCTTCATTCTGCTTGGTTATTAAAGAGACTGATGTGTAAAGTGATCCACGCGAAGAATTCATCACCCCAAGATGGCGGCCGCCATCGACATCACCTTCAGCGCTCTTGTTGTTGCCTTGCCTCAATACGAAGTCTACCTTCCAGCGCTCACGCTCTGAGAACCGCGCACTTCACCTGAATTTCTCAGCGAGTGAACAGTGTCTCGGTCAGGCGCTCGCTCTGAGGAGAATTTTTCGTCAGCCTTGTCCTCTCGTAGTACGCCCCTTTTCTTGGTTAATGTGCACACTAGGAACCTCCTCCTTTCTGAGAGTAGCGTTCCTTGCGTTTTCTAGTTTGAAGTGAAGAATTCCAGTCACGAAGTCTCCGGTCTCCCATATGAGCCTTCTTCAGCATCATTCATTGGAAGAGAAGTTTCCTGAGGAGAAACCTCCGGTTTTACAGTAAGAGCGTTCCTTTTAGTTCACTTGGAAATACAATGTTCTAATCCTACAAGACTAGAATCACCAAGACTGTGCTTCAGAAAAGACTATCTCGTCTTCTAGTCTCAGACAATAATTCCGTTTCATCATCAGAACCTTAAAATATTCTGAGAATCAAATGTTAAGCCAGACTAAACTATAGAGAGAAGCTAGCCATCCTAAAGATCCAGGTGTGTGTGGTGTGCGAAGGTTCTAGGAATGATATGCTTATTAAAATTCATATTACTGAAAGACATTATTCTAATTTTGGTATTCAAATGTGTTTAGGTCCTGTTATTTCTCAACCATTAACCGAAGAACAGAAGTAACATTGACTGAGAAGTAGCAGACGATCACTGGATCTGGAGGCGGTCTCTCTTTTCCTCCCACTCCCCCTTTCCCCCCGGTGAACGCGTAGTCCAGGTTTTGAAATACAGTCTGGGCTCTCGTCCATTGAGGGAAGTTGGGATCAAGCATCTGCTCCTGTGGATGGTCGGATGAGTCCAGTGAGCATTCTGACAAGTGCCAGTTGCATCCCTAGTTTTTATTGTGCTAATGATAGTGCTAGGAACATCCTACTCCCTGAATGAGAAGTATCCTGTGCATTCCCAAGTTCATACAACACCAGTTTCTCTTGTGACCATGTTTGTTACTTTGGCTTCTCGCATAGGGGAGCACAGTTCATTTTTGTATCCAGGAGTGGGGAAGAACATATGATTTCATTTACAGACCGAACATGACACTAGGCCCGTCTTAAATTCTGTACCATAATGTTCACTTCACCCGTGAACCATAAGTTCATACTTAGCATCCGAGGGGATGGTTTGCAAATGTTGCCTTTCTTTTTGGTTTTTCTCACTGTATTTGTTGCCCCTCTACCTATCGCACCTTCCATCAGCTACAATGTAAGAGTATGTTACATGGAAAATAGGCCCTTGTATGCATTGTCTCCCAGCCTGTTGTGTCTGCTGAGAAGGTACCTTGACTCCTAAGTAAAGGATCTCTATGCAATACAAATACTAAAGACAATCCATCAGAAGGAGATAGAAGAGTTGTTGAGCGTTGGCGTAGATCTATCTTAGGTCAATATGTCTTTTATAGTTTCCCTGCTTCATAATAATGAACATTTGAAGAGTTTTTGATACAGTCTGACCATGACACAGTGTTGAAGAACATAGTAGTACACCAAGGGTATACACCTAGATCAGCTGAAAAGGAGGGTGCCTTACATTCAGAAGATCATATGCATGTTGATATACCTGTGCTGTCTTGTTTCCCTTTGCGATTTGAGTGACCATGCATTTTCTTTCTCCCCCTTAGAATTGTAAAGACCCTGCCGGATAGCGATAAAGGTTTTAGCCAACACTGCTAAAAGGAGGGTCTGTTAGATTTAAAATTCCCTTTCTTATGATGCATCTGCCGTGCTGTTTTAGATTAGCAGTGTGTGACTAAATTACATGCATTGATGTGCGCATCCAGTAGCCCATCAGGTATTCCTCGCAGTATGCAGACCCCATTAGCCAGTGTGACTCCATCTTATATTTCGCAATCGTTATTAGACTGCTTGGGCTGTGCTTGTACTGGGCCTCATTCTTCAATCTGCTCGCTTCAGCAGAACACTGCACTTCGTTATTATTTTCTCTCCTGTTCAAGGCTGTAACCCGACTTGCTAATGAGCTGATGTTCTGTCTCCACATTCCAATCTCAATGTGTAACTCTGCTCCCACGTTAGGAGACGCTGAGACTCGGCACAGTGGCCTTGGACCACTGACAGAGTGTACCCATCTGGCAGGTGTTAGCTCATCCTTGTGTGCCCCTCTTTGTCTCTTGCTGCCTTCTGTGGAAAGTTACTGGGTGGGTGTGTCTTGTGCTCCTGCTGAAATGTATAATTGTTATTCCTGTACCTGGGAGAGGCAGTCCCTCTCCGGTCATCTTAGGATGCAGGGCATGACGGGCTCCTCTGCAGAGAATATATAATAAATAACGTACATTTTCATTCTCTACTGTCTGACCGACTCTTCATTTGGGAAGGCATAGCAGGTGGTTGCATATAACCCGCGTGGCCCTAGAGGGCCAAGTCCTTCAGGCCGCTGAGTGGGGTGTACATGTAACTGCCTGCCCATTTCATACACAACCTTCTTTCCTATGCGATCAGCATGGACATTTTCTTTTGATGGGTTTCTGCCCTCCTTATGGGCAGCACACTTTACTACTGCTACGTTTTAAGGCAAAGTATTTGACAGCTGAAAGGAGTCCTTAGGCATGGCAAGTGCACAGAACGAGACAGCCTTGTCTTCGCCACCTCCCAGCACATGGAGGCACTGTGGTGGTGACATGGGCTAAGCTCAGCATTCTAAAAAGTGTGTAGGTTCTAGCTGCTATGACCATTGTCCTGGGGTGCCATACCCCTGTCTCCTGTTTTGTCCCAGGGGACCCAGTGGGCACATGTGTAGTGCAATCATGACTTTCTTCTTCCTCCAATACTTTGTTGGCTATGAGGAATTTAGCCCTTGTAGAAGCCTCTAGTAGGAGATGGTGTGCGTGACGTACCAACTTCCTAACAAATTCGCAAAGATCCAAGAATTTTCTCACGTTCTCCAGGACTGCCTCAGTGAAGGCAGTCTGGTCAACAGATGATGTCTCCGCTTGTCTGCTTGTGATATGGGGGTGTTTTGATGGCACAGGTCCCAGGGAAGGAACTACAGGGGAGGAGGAGGCCATAGATTCATCGTCGGAGAACTGGATAGTCATTTTTAGTTTGGTCATAAAGTCTTTTCCTAATGGATTAGTTGGGGATAAGGGAAAATATAATAGCTGTCCTCTCATGCAACTCCCTCCTATCTCTAGTTCAAGGGATTTAGTGAAGGGGATCATTGTCACCATACCCGAAAACCCTTGCATAACCATAGTGTCTTTTGATAAGGGGACTATTACTTCCCTTAGGCATGACCTTGTCACCCTGTGTCTACTAGGAAGCTATATGATGTATTGTTGACAAGTACGTGACAGTCAGCATGAGGCATGAATGGTTGTGTGCGTTTTCTTCTTCGAGCATCGGTTCCCGATTTTCCCCCTTGCTTGACTGGGTAAGTCTTGTAACCTCGTCCTTGTCATCTGGAAACTGGGGCTCCCTTCCTCAATCCCACTTGCTGTGTCACTATCTAGAACCACCACAAATCTCCCTGTCACTTGTGTATGTTCGCCTGAACCAACGGGAGTGCATGTTCTCCATGCTGCTGAGGTTCTATGTGTCAGACGTGGTAGATGGGGGAGTTGAGATTCTGGGAACTTTTTCAAGGGACTTGGGGGCACTGGAATTGTCTGGGCATGCTGACCTGTTGGTTATAAAGTTTCTTTGTTCGAGTGGGGAAATTCTAGTAATCTTGTGAAGAAATATGCTACTCGATCTTTTTGGGAGTTTTGTTTTGATCTAATCGTGGGGGAAAACGCACGTGGTGCACTCTTTACAATTTTACATGCTATCAGCTCAGCGCTATCTTCAGATGCATCAAACAATTCAATACAAACATTTCAATAAACACAGAAAACAATGCATACGAAGGGTTGCAACATAGGTAAAAAGAGCAATTGTTAAAAAACAGTATGTGAATGATATCAACATTTGCTCCAAATAAACTTTGCAAGAAATAACAGCAGGCTCATATGAGGTACTGAAACATAGACGACAAAACATGAAACCTTAGGACAATAGCTGCAGGATGTTAACTATATACAATTTGCAATACATGGTAGCATCATAACATCATATGTACATTACCAATTCAATAAAAAGCTCACAGAAAAAAATTATTGCTTTGTCAAAATAAATCTCTTAGCCTGCTCCTAGAGCATGCTATCCTGTGTCCAGGGGAACCTCTGTATGGTACACGGTACTAAGTGAGCATGATAGTCTGCCGTTATTCACTCTGGCACAAAGGTAAAGGTATTAGGTATGGAAAAAGGAATAACCCGATAACCACACGCCATCTTGGCCACAAAGTAGTCACACCTAGTGTCCCAGGTCCAAATCCTTTTCCGTAGTTGTTCGAATTGCACCCTGTATCACATCCAGAGGTCAAGCGTACCATCTGTGTCACTCCCAATGGTCCAAGCGGCCAACATCTCTCACTCCCTTCAGATACTAATGGTGTTAAGAAACCAGTGGAACTGAGAAAACCTCTTAGACTAAAAATATGAGATTGAGGTGCCAACTCCGCCCAATCAGGTTAGCTCTGTCACAAAAATAGCGTCCTGGGAGCCATAAAGGGCTATACAATAAATATTTACCTTTCCTAGCGTGCTGACTATCGAAAAAAGGTGACTTCCCCTGGATCGCCTCTGAGGCCGCCTTACGGATACTCACCTAGGGCATATAAAATAGGTAATATGCCAGATTCTGTCAGAGGCAGGGCGCTCTGGTTATCTTTTTACTTTTCTCCCTAGTTTGCCATATGCCAGATGATTTAAGATTAGGTTCTGATGTAGTCTCTTACCCTCTGTGATTGCTGCATCAGGACAGACCTCCGCCCTGCGGATTCAGCAGAACTTCCAATCAATTGCGGTATCTGATCACCTTCCTTGCTGCACAAATGTGAATCTATCCGGGCATGGTCCCCTTCCTTTGGCTGCAGTCAGCTTCGAGGTGCAATCAGCTCCTGGCTGGCTAGCCAAAATGTTGCTTGAACATGAAATAACCTTGAAAAAACAAGAGACAAGAGGCGTTTGGCAAAACAGAAACAATCAGTTTGATTAAACATTGGGGCCTGGAGATCAGTTACAGGCATAGGGTCGGAGGACTGACTCAATATATAATCGATCTGTGGCTCTCTTAAATACAGTTTATCCTATGCAATAAAATGCTTCCGTTGATCCTTGTATGGTGAAGAATGCGTGTTGCTGCCTTTGGAATCATAAATAATTGTCTAATGGATAATGCAGGTGGGTTTCGACCTTGCAATGACACAATGCAGCCAGTGGGTAACGTGTCCAGATGTCCAGCATGGGGATCACGTGATCACTGTGTGTGCTGTGTTCTGATTGACTATATGTTCCTAACTTATGTGACATCTGACTTTGTTATATCCTGATTGTATTTATGGATGCTTCCCAGCCTAGCTGTCTCCTAGCTGCTCAGCCAGAGTGAGAGTTGGTTTTGGAATGTTGGCGTGACTGTGATGCGTGGAATGCTTGGGTTCCTGTGTGGATGAGTGGTGACAGTTGGAGATGGGCTGAGCAGCAGGCAGGCTGCTCCTGGTGGGGCTGGCGTAGGAGCTGGTGTAAGGGCTGGTGATTAAGGAACATCGGGGCATATTAGCAAGACCCACGTTAAAATTATCGCCGTTTTAGCGGCAGGAAACTGCCGCTAAAACGGCGATAATGGGCTTGCTAATATGCGTTATGGAATTCCAATAGAAGCCCAGGTTAGATGTCCTGCACATCTAACCTGGGCTTCTATTGGAATTCCATAACGCATATTAGCAAGCCCATTAGCGCCGTTTTAGCGGCAGTTTCCTGCCGCTAAAACGGCGATCATTTTAACGTGGGTCTTGCTAATATGCCCCATCATGTTTCGGACAAGAAAATGCCATCTTTTTGAAAGTGGCATTTTCAAAATTGAGACTTAATATCCAACTTCATTATTAAGGGGGGTTTTAAATTACAACTCCTTATACACCAAACATTGTAGAAGCTATTAGAACTGTGTAAATTTGTGTGATAAATAACTGGTGTGAATTAATCATTTTTATAATGTACATAGTCATACCTGATGAACTAATGATGTTCCACTTGAAACAACTTAATTATATTGTTTAAAAGTGTGTTTAATAAATAAATGGATGCAGTTTTCTGGTGTTTTCTCATTCTGCTCCTGCTCATTTCTCCTCCCAAACAGTGTCACTCTGAAAATCTTCCCTCCCCATGGTTTTGGTGGAGCACAGTGTGCTGATGTAGATAGTAACTTTCCTTAGAAAGTATGTAATGAGAATGAAGCTATCCATCATGTTCTCTATGTATCATTTTAGATGGTCCGATGCAGGCCTGTATAAGAATATTGATGTATGAGCCTTTGTTTCAGAATGTTTCATATTGTATTTTACATGTCCGGATTGTAGTTGCTGAGGAAACCAACAGAAGAATTCTTTTACCTTAAGAAATGGGTTAGTACTAAGGGGTATATTATATGACAATCTTGTTTTTGATTTGTCTAATGTGATCTAACCATAATCATATCATGCTGAATCTCCAGTTTTGCTAATTATTATGCATACAATTTGTATAAAAGCCCCTGGTTTGGGGTGTGACTTCATTTTCCTCCTGAGACTATGTCCAATTTACTTGAGGCTTTCTCCTCTCTGTTAGAATGATGTCAGTACTCTATATGAGTTTAACACTTAGAATCTGCATTGATAGAACGGCTTGCATAGGGATTAATATAATTTTGATTTCCGATTTTGTATTCTGTATCTGTGCCCACATGGTATTTATTACATTTTCCTGTATCACCTACGTTAAGTTTCTGTAACACATTTGTATTACTTATTTAGAACTTAATAACTGTGTGGTCCAGGTTACTATTTAGTTTTACTCTACTAATTTGAAGGTTTCAATGTTTTGGAGGGTGGTATCTCTTGCCATTAGATCAAATGAAACCAAAGCTGAACAGTTAAAGTTAAATTTCGGGTTGTCCGGATTATTGAGTTGTAGTGAATTATTGAAGTTCGGCTCTCACAACATGACATTTCTAACTGTTCTCAAACAAAAGTTATCACTTATTAAATGTAGTAAGATAACCTAATGTTGTCCTATGGGAGAGGTAGTGAAAAACTAATTTGTGAGTTTTTAACTACCAGGGGCCCTATTTAAATGCCTTTAAATAGGTGCACCTTGTGGTAACCGGAAAAGTGTGCCCTATTACAGTGAAGGTGCTGCCCCATGGCAGCTGGGAACACATTTTGCCCTGGAGCAGTGCATTCAAGTGGAATACGGAGCAGCTCCTTCAAAGCAGCTCCGCATTTCACTGTGCAGGCGGCACCCTTCCGCACTTTAGGGATTAGAGATCCCATTGCAGGCAGGTGTGGTGAGTAAATGCACCCCCCCTGCAAGGGGATATCTGGTGGGTCCACAGGACCCCTTTTACCCCCTCCAGAGGGATGCCATCAGGGGGTGCGCCTCCTTTTTCAGTGCACCACTTGACAACTTCTTTGTCTTTGGGCCTGCATCTATAATATGGAGCGAGTGCAGAGGTAAAGAGATTCCCACATTTGCATGCAGTCACGCCCCCATGCAAATGAGGGAATGCCTTCTTGAGATAGCACAGGAACTACATGTCCACCAGCATCATCTGTATTACAGAAGGGGGCACACAAGCGTCTGCAGCCCCCCTCTGTAATACCAAAGTGCCAGGGTACACAAAGCACGCACACATGCCTGTTGCGCCCCTGGTGCACTTTCAGGGATTTGACCCCAGGACAAGTAAAACTTAAAAGTACAGGTCCAACATATTAAATACAATACACCTTACCCTATGAGCTGTTTTGGGCCTACCCTAGGGGTGACTTATATGTATTAAAAAGGGAGTTTTAGGATTGGCAATAGGTTTATTTTGGCAAGTAGAATTTACTGTTTAAAACTGCACTCAAGCTGCATTGGCAGGCCTGACGCATGTTTTAAGGGGCTACTTAGGTGGGTGGTAAAATAAGTGCTGCAGGCCTACTAGTAGCATCTAATTTACCCTCCCTGGATATATGGTATTCCACTTTACTAGGAACGTATAGGTAAATTAAGTATGCCAATCAGGTGCAAACCAATGTTACCATGTTTTAGAGAGTAAGCACAAGTACGTTAACATTGGTTAGCAGAGTCCAACAAAAACAAAATCAGCCCAACAGGTGGGGAGAAGACACCCTAAGGCTCACAGGTATAACATGTGTCCCCCAGCTGAAAGTGGGGAGAATTACCCAACCTCCTGGCAGTTCTCAACGCTAAAGTGGAGGAACCTGGACAGACCATCATCATTCCACCATAAAGTCCATTCCTTGCAGTGGGATGGACAACCTCAAAAGTTTGGGATTCTTACCCCTCATTTGCATGAGCCTTCTTAGGAGCCTGTGGTCTGATTGAACTTGGAAGTGAGTCCCAAAGAGGTATGGCCTCAGTTTTGTCATTGCCCAGAGCACTGCAAATGTTTCTCTTTCAATAGCACTCAACCTCTCTTCCCAGGGAAGTACACTCCTACTGATTAAGGCT
Source organism: Calotriton arnoldi (assembly GCA_963921515.1). Taxonomy (NCBI): domain Eukaryota; kingdom Metazoa; phylum Chordata; class Amphibia; order Caudata; family Salamandridae; genus Calotriton; species Calotriton arnoldi. The sequence goes on from CAWUFW010008229.1 coordinate 301,200, forward strand.
ATAGGTTGGTCTAGGCCCTCCTCCTTTACTGTGATAGTATAGTGCCCATGCCATGCTCTGAAGCATCTGTATGCACTATGAATTCTTTGGAGAAGTCAGGGGCCTTGAGTGCAGCTGCAGTACGCAAGGCTCCCTTGAGGGCATCAAAGGCTTTCTGGCAGGTCTCTGTCCAGATCACCTTGCTGAGCTGCTTCTTGGACGTCAACTCAGTGAAGGGGGAAGCAATGGTGCCATATTCCTTAACAAACCTATAGAATCCAGTGAGGCCCAGGAAAGCCCTCACTACTGTCTGAAATGTGTAGGGTCCCCAGCCAGGATAGTCTCAATATTAATCCCACCCACAAGGTGTCCTGGGTACACCCCAGACCCCTGCCCTATCTGGTGCTCACTACCCTTGATAGTGAGGCATGTATGTTGCAGGGCCTGAAGCACTGCCTCCAGGTGAAAAAGTGGTCCTCTCAGCTGCTACTAAAGACAGCTACGGAGTCCAAGTAAGCAGCACTGAAGGCCTCCATACCATTCAAGACCTGGTTCACCAGCCCCTGGAAGGTGGCAGGGGTATTTTGCAGCCCAAAGAGCATTATCTTAAATTGAAAGTGGCCCTCCGGGGTAGACAATACTGAACTCTCTTAAACCCCATTTGTTAAAGCAATCTACCAGTACCCAGAAGCCAAATCATTTGACTTAGGAATTTAGAAGCCACTAATCTGTCAATGAACTCATCAGCACAGGCGATGATGTGAGCATCAGTGTTAGTGCCTCCTGTAGTCCATGTATAACCCGGTTTTAGGGTAGCACCCAGCATGGAAGCTTTTGGTACCAGAAACACGTGGCTGTACCAGGGGCTACTGGGGTGCTCAATCACCTCTAGTTCCAACATCTTAGAGATCGCCTCTTTGTCAGAAAGGCTGTAAACGTTATTTTGATAGGGGGCTGTCTCCTGTACCAATGTCATGGGCACACGTATGTGTAAGCCCAAGAGCGAGGGAAAACAGAGAGGCAACCTGTTCCAGTAAATGGCAACATTTCTTCTGCTGTTCTAATGTCAGGGTAGGGGAGAGGTTGACACCTCCACTGACCCATAATTCTCTTTTGATGAAAGGAGGTCAGGGAAAGGTTCACTCTCCTCCTCCTCCCCATCATCTGTCACCAGCAGCATGTTGACCTCAGATTTCTCATAGTGTTGTTTGAGGTGGTTGATATGGAGTACCCCTTAAGGGGTTTCTGGGTGGTTTCGAGATCCACCAAGTAGGTGTTTTCCCCTTCCTCTCAACTACCTCATAAGGCCCAGTCTAATGGTCTTCGAGGACCCTGAGCTCCACAAGCTCCATTAACCACATGGAACATTCATGGGCCAGTTTCCCGTGTCTGTTGCCATTCCCTCTCTTGACAGCTGTCTGGGCTATTTTTGGCAGGCTCCAGACTTACTTGACTCCCCTCCTGGGCAGTCATGGATCAGGTGGTCACACAGACCCACTTAGACAAACCCAACATTTCAACGTGTGACCTGAGCTCCCCTGCCACCCAGGCCGTGTTCTCCAGGTCATTCCCTAACAGACAGTCCACAGGCATGGCAGGGCTCACAGCAACTTTCAGAAGACCTGAGATCCCGAAAATTTAAAGGGAATCAGAGGCATAGGGTAGTGGCTCTCCTGGTTGTCTACTACTACAACCTGGTGGAAGGTATTGAGAAACACTTGCTCTGAGAACACTTGATGACACCTGACGGTAGTCATACTGGCTCCTGTGTCCCTCAGAGCCTTTTCCCTCTGACCATTGATGGTGACCTAGTGCTGATACTTGGAAGTATTTGAAGGCATGTGAACTTTGGGCACCATTTCCTTCTCATCCAGGGGCATTAGGGTAATCTCACTGTTCTCCTCCACACTAACTGGGGACATCTCCTCCCCAAGCACTACCTTAGCCAACCCCAGGGTCTGCCCAGACCGGGGACTGTATCCGCTTGGGATCACCTTGGGTGCGCCCATGCTGGCAACACTCATAGCACTTGGGGACAAACTTGCCAGTGTTCTTATCAAAGAAGTCTTTCTTCTTGTGGCCTGATTGGGGCTGGGACCCTTTCCCTTCAGAACTGTTTTGGGGGCCTTGAGATAACTCTTTCTTTCTGTCTCCCCCCTCCTCCTTCTTCTGGTGGGAAACTTGATCACGCTTTTGGGAGTCCCCCCAGATGCCTGTTTGGACACTCTGGTGCTGAACCAGAGGTCCGCCTACTCAGCAAGCTTCCTGGAGTCAGTCAGCTTGCTATCTACCAGGTGTTGGTGCAGCTCTGTAAAACAGGTATTGAGCATGTGCTTCCTCAAATTCAGGTTGTACAGTCCAACACAATCGTCCAGTTGCTGCCACTTGCCCAGCACTTCACTGCCTTGCGGGAATAGACTAAGAAGTCCACCCAGGACTGATTTGGGAATTTGTGGCCGTCCCTGAAACTCTGGCGGGATTTCTCAGGGGTCTGCCCAAAAGAAGAATGGCCTTCATGGGGGCATACTTGCTCTAGTCCTCTACCTCAAGTATAAGCAGTGTGTCCCTCCCCATTGCGGGCAAATACCTCCACACGCTACCCCTCAGTTTTCTTATGGGACCTTGTGTACCCTCAGAGCTATCTTGTATGCAGAAAAACATTTACCAATATCTTCCCACAGCAAATATGGGGGCGCCAGCTCCCTGGGGATGTAGACCCTCACCTCTTCAGTGGACACTGCAGGTATGCTGCCATCAATGTTGCTGGGCTCTGGGATATGCCTTGCTTTCAGCTACAGCTCCTTCAGTCCCACCTCATGTGCCTGCAACAGTTTTTTTCTCAGCCAAGGCTCTCTCAGTTTTCACCTTCTCTCTTGCCATTCTCTCTTCAGATTCCAACTTCATCTTGGCCAGCTGCAACTTGAGTTGTCTCTCCTCTTCCCTGTCCTCCAGTTCCTCTGGGGTCAGACCCCTGGCAGACACACTGCTCCCTGCTCCATCCTGGGCATCCTGGACATCTGCTGGGGTGGAGTTGGGCTCTCCTTGCAGCTCAGGTCCCTGAACTGGGTCCTCTCTCCCCTCATCCTCTGTCCTGTCAATGTTCCCTCTTCCTCCTCATTGTCATCACCATCATACCCTCCTGAGGAGGACTTCCACTTATGCACCTCCTCAAAGGCTCTAAGAGCTGGGAATCCTGTTTGGTAGCACTCTTGTCTGCTTTTAGGTCCCTGTGTTAGCAGATTTTCAGCAGCTCACCCCTACTGAGAGTGTTGAAGTTGCACAGCTCCATCTCCATGGTGAAAAAAGGAAGGTGGGTTACCTAAATTTGGAAAGGGATAAAACAGCCAATTGAAATCTAGGAAGAATTTAAAAAGAGGTCAACTCTCATGTCAAATTACTCACATGGGATTTTTGTGTGAAAACCTTCACTGTATGGTACTGCACAAACAAGATCTGATCCACACTGCTGTACACCAATGTCAGAAATTAGGTTGTTTGACTGGGTCATGAGCCCTGGTCAAGCAACAGCCACAATCCCTTGCAGGGTGAACCACAAAAAAATTGCTTAATTAACCTGTACTCAACACAGGGTAGCTTGGCACAATAAGCAGTCAGGCTTAACTTAGAGGCAATGGGTAAAGTAATTATATAGCCCACAGAAACAAAGCAAAAACACAACACAAGAAAAATCAACACCAATTTAGAAAAATCGAGAAAATGTAATCAAATTATTTGACACAAAAACGACAAAAGTCCAATCAGTAGAGCCAGAGTTATACATTTGTTGCTGGAATATAAATTTACCTTGAAAAAACAAAAGACAAGAGGCATTTGGCAAAACAAGAACAGTTGGTTTTATTAAGCGTTTCGGCCTGGAAACATCCACAGAAATGAGTCTGAAGACTGTCTCACCATACATTAGTTCTGAGTGCCATTATATATAGTCTTTGAAGCATATAAAGCAATTTAGATCTTATTTGAGAGAGAGGAATGTGGGCCTCGTCATGGGGTGTACATCAGGCCTCCTGATAGTGAATGCAGGTGGTTCTCAACCTTGCGTGGACATAATGAGGGCCAGTGGGTGAAGTGTCCAGATGTCCGGTATGGGGAGCACATGATCGCTGCGTGTACTGTGCTTGTTGTGTTCTGATTGGCTGAGTGTTCCTAACTACATGTGGCATCTAACTTTGTGGTGTTTTGGGAAAGCAGAACTCCTCCAGCCATGTGTGCTTTATTGGGGCCAATCTCATGGGACCATTGTGGTGTTGCTGCCTATTTGGGGGAGTAATCTGAGTATTTCCTGTTCACATGTTTATCTGGCTGGTTACATGCCATTCCACCTGGGGTCTTTCAATCAGTAGCCCCAGGCCTACGTCACAGGGCCTGCCTGACCACGTATTTCTTACTCGGGGTTAACGGAGAGGTCATTTCAGGAGATTTCGACAACAGTGATTTTATCTGATCTTTTAATATACATGTATCATTGCATAGAGTGGCATGAATATTAACACATTTTTTATGTTTTTGGTCAAAGTAGCACCTAAAAGATCAAAGCACCAACCATAAACATCTAGTCAAGTGAGGCCGGGTCAAAGTAGAAAAATATTGCGGACGCGATGGAGCGCTGTTTGGATACAAAAATTGGATTGGGCCTGGTCTTAAAAGACATTTTGAGAAAAATGTCCTGAGAAGGTAAAGGTCAGTAGGTCAAGACTGCAGGAGGTGTCCGAGGGGGCCGCAACTTTGACACAAGTTTCCAAGACGACAACGCTTCCTCCTCTGACACCTCTTGTAGCCTTGCCCTGCTGAACTTAAAAGAAGTTTTCAATGAAATCTTTCTCCTAAAATTCATATTGCCAACCATGGGTATCTGGTCACACAAAACCAGAGCAAAGTCAAAAGTTAAAGCCGACCGAGATGGAGCACAGGTCGGATGCACAAGGTGGATTGGGCCCGGTTTCGTCTTACCTTCAGACTTAGAATAACTTTTTAAAGAAAAGTCCGGGAGAAGGTAGAATTCAGTGAGGCAAGGCAACAGGCTATGTCCCAGGAGGAATCGTCATCGACGGGGCGTGCTTTACAGTGCCTTGATGGAGCCGTCAATGATGGCAGGAAAAATCTCTGAGTGGAAGAGTCTGGATTTCCTGGCCCAGGAGATCATCATCATCAATGTGGATCCTGTTACCGTCGAGCCTGGTGAAGATTTTCGCAAGTCAAAAACCTCCAGTGGAACAAAACTGCAAGCTGTAGCCAAAGAGGGCTCCATGAAGCTGGATACAGTCACTCTGAGATCCCACTAAACAGGATTTGCTGCTGTGGAGAAGAACATAGCAGGAGCTACTTCGAAGTCAGGCCGGTTAGCGATACATCTTGGGTGGATCAGCTGGCAGGTAGGTCCCAGTCTTCCATTGAAATGTTTTCTAAGTCCCAACTTTTAGGGTTAGGCGGGAGCAGCACTCTAACACCAATTACAAGGGTCCAGTACCTGGAGGGGAATCACATGGGGCTTTAAGTCTCACGAAAGCAGAGGCTAGGTGCAGGGTTCAAGGTGTCAGAAGCTTGTTATGTCCCTGCAGCTCACAAAGGAGGCCAGCCAACTAACCTGTGGAGTCACTCTGGTAGTGGTAGTCCTGGGTGCAAGCAGCAAGGCAGGTCTCTAGCATCAGGGTAGTCTTCTAGGTAGCAAGGCAGGCCTCAAGCATCAAGACCGTCCTCTGGTGTCCAGGAAGTCCTTCTGACATCTCCCACAGGTCCAGGAGTATACTGGAGTGTTGTTCTGAGGGTCCAATATTTATTTGTACTATCAGCCTTTGAAGTAGGTGACATCCTGTGTTACTCCCACATCTGGTTCTGAAAAGTTCTTCCCTTCCTTTGTTAAGGCTCCAAGAAGTCTGGGGCAACAAAAGACTAATGTCAGGTTCCAGTGTGTGTGCTGGAGGCAAACCCTTTGAAATTAATTAGGGAAGGAAATGGCTCTGACCCCTACTGCCCAGGCAGGTTGGCCCATATGCCTACACCGAGTCCCCTTTGTCTCACTATCTGGCAGGAATACACAAGCCCCAACAACAGAACCATTCACAGTCATGTGACTTAGGACACTGGCAGAGGCACAAAAATGGTTAGGGCAGGAAAATACCAACTTTCTAAAAGTGCCATTTTGAGAATTGTGACCTAAAATCAGACTTTACCATTAAAGAGGATTTTGTATCACAATTTGTTTGAGTCTAAACATGGCTCGTCTACCTGCTCCCAATCAAACTTTAGCACTTATCAAATGCATTATGGCAGCCAAATGTTAGGGCGAGGCAGGGAGAGGCAGACCTTACAGTAGTGAAAAGGGGGAGGCAGACCTTACAGTAGTGAAAAATCAATGTAGGAGTTTATCACTACCAGGGCATGTAAAACTTAAACTCACGTTTCCAACATTTTTAATTACAATGCATGCTGCTGTGTGGGCCTATAGGGCCTACTTCAAGGGTGGCTTCTATGTATTAAACAAGCAAGGTTTAGGCCTGGAAAAAGGTTTATTTTGCCAAGTTGAAATGTCAGTTTAAAACGGTACTACAGGCTGCAGTGGCAGGTCTGAGACTAGTTTTAAAGTGCTACTTTAGTGGATGGCACATGAGTGCTACAGACCCACTAGTAGCATTTAATTTACAGAGCCTGGGAACCATGTAGTGCCATATACTAGGGACTTACATGTAAATGAAATGTGCCAACCTGGTGTAAGTTGATGTTACCATTTTTAGAGAGAGAAAAAAGCACTTTAGCACTGGTTAGCAGTGGTAAAGTGTCCAGATTCCTAATACCACAACAATGAGCTCAGAAAACAGGAGGGTTGAAGGCAAAAAAAGTTTGGGGGAAGACCATACCAGGGTTGTCAGGTCTAACATCAATCAGTCCTAAATTTAATTCTAATTTTATTGACAATGCAATTTTTCTTTCCATATACTGAGAAAGACCTGCAATCACTGTTAAAAGCATTTGCAAAGTACTGCAATATTAGGAGACTAATAATCAATTCTAGTAAAATTAAGGTTTTGGTTTTCTGTAAAACAGCACACTCTCTCTCAAAGATTTGCTATCCCTTCTGGAATCAGTTGTATTTTTTACCTACAGGGGTATTCTTTTTTTAGTGCAGGCACCAGCCATTGGCTAACACTCTGTAGGCATATACCAGGGGTTTTTCATTTTTGTATTTTCTACTCAGGCTGCTCGGGAAGTGCTTCTCAAGCAGCCTGAGTTATGTTTTTTGATAATGATCATCAGAGTCCCGTTCATGGTGACATCATTGCCACTAAAGTGGTTTTACTTTCAGTGCTGAAGTGCTGAAGTGCTGATCTCTGGGAATAGGAGTTTATCTTTGGACTCCACCTGGTGGCCCACCAATCTTAGACCCACACCCACTCCAACCAACCACGCAAGGAACCTAAGCCTCATCCTGGACACCAACCTAACAATGAAGTCTTAGGTCAATGCTGTCACCTCCTCAGGCTTCTACGTGTTGTGTAAAATCTTCAAGTGGTTCTCAATGGACACCAGACATACCATCATGCAGGCCCTAATCACAAGCAGATTGGACCATGGCAATGCTCTCTATGCCGGCATACCAACCCTTCTCCTTCACAGACTTCAAACCATCCAAAAACGCCTCCGTCAGGCTCGTCCTTGTCATTCCGTGCCAAACCCACACCACTCCTCATAGAGCTCCACTGGTCCCCATCTAGAAGCGTTGCCATTTCAAGCTTCTCATACACACATTCAAGTCAGTAAACAACATGGGACCTGCATATTTCAAACACTAGCTTCACTTCCACCAACCCACCAGACAACTTCACTCAGCATCACTTACCCGCACCCACACCCCACAGAAGCAGAACTGGAGGTTGATCATTCTCCTACTAAGCTGCCAAATTCTAAAACACCCTCCCCAACACATCAGGGCCTCCTCCTCAATTCTTGAATTCCGCAAGAAGCTGAAAACCTGGCTATTCAAGTAGTCTTTTTGTTCGACCATTGATACTGTCTGTATTTGAGCCCAGGATCACCACACGCCTACACTCACCTACTCAGTGCCTGGATACCCACACAGGTGACAAACAGCACTCCACAAATCTACCTTACATTAGATTACATTACTGTATCGGTGCTCGCGGTGCATATCTCAGCCTTCTGAGCACTGATTGTGTTGGGAGAGGTATCTTTGTAAAGGGGAGAATCTTCCCAATCCAATGGTATCTCTGCCAAGTGGATCCCTGCTTGGGGATCGCCACAGAGAGTGATCCTCAAGCAGGAATTCACCCACTAGTTACTAGGGATTTTGCAGGGAATGGCCCTTTAGGCAATGACTTGAGCTTCCCCACATACCAAAATGTTCAGCCTATCTGCTCTCCTGGGGGAGATGGGAAGATTACCCCCAAACTGCCAACCCTGGAGGGCAGAAAGCCCACTAGACACCAGAGATTTTGCATTTGGGCCAAAAGAAAAGGTGTGGGCAATGCATTCGCCACACCTCCACAGCGAAAGGGACAAACTAGTCTGTCTGCCCCCCAGGGACAGAAAGGGGGTTTGTCCCCAATTTGCGTGATGGGGTAGAGAATGCCCACTAGACACCAGGGAATTCAAAGGGCACCAAAACAAACAAAATGAGGGGGTGTTGAGCTAAACCCCATCCCTGGCATCAAACTAAACCCCATCCCAAAAGGGGCAATAGTTTTTTTCTGCCCGCTGGGGGCAGATAGGAGGTTTGTCCCAATTGAGGAGGTTGCCCCAAATCTGCTCCCAGAGGAGTAAAAAGCCCACTAGACACCAGGGATTTTGCATTTGAGGCAAAAGAAAGGGGTGCCGGTGATGCATTCTGGCATTGGCCCCTCCCCCACCCCAAAAGGAACAAATCAGTCTTTCTGCCCCTACCAGATGCAGACAGGGGTTTTGCCCCCAATATGCCCCTGGGGGGCCCACTGTTTGGAAGAAATATATTTTTTAATAAAGTAATGGGGTGGGTCTGGCCCATCCTGACATCAGGCCACACCCTCATCCCTAAGGCCGCAACAGTCTATATTCTCTCTGCAGTCTAAAACATTGCATCCCAATGGCAAGCAAGAGGACATTTGATTGTTGGTTTTACATATGGGCCTGGAGAGAGGGGCTAAATCCCAATATTGTCCCATTTGCCATGGTGAATGGCTGCATTTGTTTGGTTTAGGTAGGCTGCCACCCATGGAAGCCTACCAACAACAGAACTTTTTTAATACTAGACACCCATGGGATTCCAGAGCAGTGTGCCTTGTGTGGATCCCATAAGGTTTTCTTACCCATAATGCCATGCAACCCTCAAACTTTGCCTAAAAATCACACATTTTCCTTGCATTTCTGTGATGTAAACTTCCGGAATCTGCAGGGATCCAGAAAATTCCTACCACCCAGCCTACCCCCACTTGTCCTGATAAAAACGCTACCCTACTTGTGTGGCTAAGCCTTTAGAATCCCAATGATATTTGGATGAAGGGCGAACATTGGGCATGGCTATCTTATGTGGAAAAAAAGATATGAAGACCTAAGCACAAACTACCCCAAATACGGCAAAGTTATAATTTTATTTAATTTTCAAAACAAAACTCCAAATCTGGATTTTGTTTTTGAAAATAAGAAATACCAAATGCCCCCTTCGCCATGGGAGTAGGTAGTCTCCCATGGCAAGGCGGCATTTTGCAGTATTCACTGCTCCTTACCACCAGGGTTTTCCTGGTCTGGAAGGGCAGTGAAAACTGACCTGTATGTCCACCCATCCAAATTAGGTGGGTGGACATAGAGGTCAGCCTCTGATAGGCCATATTCTGTCGGGCCATCAGAAGGGTGTAACCACAGCAGAGGCGGAGCACTCTCCACTGCTGTTAGATCAAAGGTCCGCCTGCATTTAAATCGGGCCGACGGACCATTATGCTGGTGGAAAGGGTACTCCATTGCAGTTGTGACAGAGTACTCTTTCTGTCAACATATAAATCGGCACCTTAGTTTCCTAATCGGTTTGGTATTCTCACTTGAAATATACAGAATGTAATCATTTTTGTATTTACTTTTATGATGCCAAGTTGTGGGCCCATTTAAGTTACAATCCAATGCAGACTAATGAGAAACACTTCCTATGGACACTTCTACATTTAGGATCGAGCACCACTAGCATTCCTTTCAAACTGGAGATAGACATTTTTCAGTATACTGATAAGAATTTCATAAACTGTTTCTGATCTAGTTTACAGAATAAAGGTCATAATGACTTTTTAAAACGTAAGCACAAAAGCTTACCATCTCTATGTCAAGGACACATACTCTGGCTAAAAGGTAAGTAAAAATAAGTATTTCAGGTCTATGCCATTATGGAGAAATCCCAACCTCCCATGTGAACTAACACAACCAGTTCCATAATGAGAGCAAATAGGTGTTTTGGGAATTCGATCCGCTATTGTAGATGTTATTTGTTTACCTTCTCAGAGATTCTTCAGAAACCTGGCGTAGAATCTAGGGACATTGTTTTTTTACTACTGCCAACTGAGATGCATTTCTTTGATTATCCATAAAATATATGGGTGATGTATATTCTGAAGCCATCACCACCATTCGTAGCAAAAGAAATATAACACAGGATTATATAAGCGTAAATGATCTAGGCAGGCCGGGCCGATTAAGATTAGAGATTTTTGGGAAAGGAGTTGGCCTTCGAGTTCTCAAGTAATTAATGGTGTTAATGTTATGTAGATATACTTCTTGCCCATGTAATTTCAATTCTCTGTAAGACTCAATAGTATTCAGTATACAGAGCATATCTGTCTTCAGAAAAAAACATACAATTCTACATCTCAATCTAAAAGGAGACAGTCCTCCTTGGAAAATTTGCAAATTGTGTGCATATGACATGAGAACGCCACAGACTATTATCCTTATGGGATTCGATTTACATCCTTCATATAAAAAGCAAGTGGGTGCCATTTGAATCAAGACCTGTGTGTGTGGCATTGCAGAGCAAAGAATGTATTGCACTAAGGGAATCCATAACTGAGTATATATAGTTGTTTGTGTCTTTGTTAGTAGCTACTTTCATTGACCTAAATTAGAAGTCAAAGAGTGCCTAATGAACTTGAGGTGTGTAAATAGATAAAAGGGGCTGTGCTATACAATTTAGAGAATAGTGTACAAAACAATATTCAGTTTGTTTCCTGAATGGATACCCAATTATAAATAATTATATATGGTAGTTGGTAGATAAAAATATATCAGTGATCTCATTAGCAATGAACTGGTGACTTAGGGCCTTATTTAGATCTTGGTGGATGGGTTACTCTGTCACAGCAGTGACGGAAATATAAATCCCATAGGACATAATGAGATTTATATTTCAGCGGGTGGGATATCAGTCACTGTTGTGATGGAGTAACCCATCCGCCAAGATCTAAATCAAGCCCTATGTATCACATTCACTGGGTTGAAATGTATGTAGGGTAAATACAGGAAATGAAAATTAATCATTTTATATGTTTGACATTTTATCATATTTTTTATTTAAAAATCCTGAACTAATTGTGTTAATTAGAATTAAGCCTGTGAGACTTATGTACATATGATCTTTAAAATTTGAAAGAAGCTTTTTGTAAAATATCTAAACAGAATATATTAGACCAATAGTTCTTAACCTGTAGACCATACTACCGAAGTGTCTGTGACTTTTTAGAAAAAACTAAATAGTATTAGCAGATTAATAAAGTATATACATAAAAAAATGAAAATTGCAAATAAAATGTTAAAACACCCTGTAAATGTGAAGGAATTTGAAACTGAAGGTTAAGTTGGTATCCTTAGTTTATTTCGTAGAAGCAGTACAAGTACAGCAAGGAGTAGCATGTAAGATTGATGGGCTCATTTTAAGCACTAGCATGTGTAACAAAAAGAAAGTATGCATTAGAAGCAAAAAACACTAAGGGGCTGATTGCGATGGCGGTCCGAGCGCAACCGATGGCACGTCGATTGCGGTCCGACCGCCATCTGCTGCTGCGGTCCGACCGACGCATTACAATGCGTGCGGTCAGAGGCAGCAGGAGGAGGGACCATCCGACGCTTTCCGACAGGCTCAAGGAGGCCGTCGGTGCGTTGGAAAAACAGCATAATCCCTTAATCACGGCGGCTCCACCTTCGGGATTATGATGTTGGTTTCTGACAGCCATTCCATGCCGGCCTTTATGACATGGAAAGGCTGTCGGAAAGCGACTTTGGGGTCCCCTAGCAGGGGTCCCCTCCCCCCTGGCCCTCCGCAATGTGGCCTGGGGGAGCAAAAACATCTGTGCACTGTGTGGCAGGCACCACATGGTGCCTGCCACACAATGCAGGGATGTTTGCAAACCTCCATTTGTCAATGGAAGCTTGTACTGTGGGCCTTTTCCGCCCGCCGAACAGGCTTTTCCGCCCGCCGCACAAGTTCCCATTGAAAAATTAATGTTCCGACCGCCCTATGGGCAGTTGCACCCTAATACTGCGGTCGGAACCGCCGACCTGAGGTCGGGCTGTTCCCAATCCGCAACAGTGTCGACATCATAATGAAGTCCTAAGTGATGTCCTAGATTTTAGCATATCACTTTTTGCTTCAGAAATAAAACCAAATTGTAAAAAGACTCCATTAAAAATGTAAATTTTGCTTTTGTATATTTTTTGTCTGTGAATTAATAAAAATATTTTGGAATGTTTTCATTTATTTGATGTATACATGTTTCAATACTTTTTCATATTTTTTTTAGATTCAAATCATAGAAAGTTCTTAAGCAGGGGTCCTCATATCCCAATAGTGATTCAGTAGAGGTTTACAAAAGACAAAAGTTTAAGAACTGCTGCATTATGCAGTATGACGTCTTTATCTTTGAGAACATACTACTTACAACCAAGGTTTTTGTTAGACCTTTGAATTATCTTTATGTCTAGACCCTGACAGATTTGACTGATATATGATCTCGTGTCATCACAAAAAATAACAATACAACAATGATGTTCAGAGAAGGGCTTTGCGTCGGCACTGTTCAGACATTGGTTTCTTTGAATGAGCCTCCTGTAGGGATTATATCAATAACGTGCACATCCCAAGGCATTTTGGTGTTTTTTTTCATTTTCTGATGGTACAATCTGCATTGGTGATTTCTAAAAAAAAACGAATCTGTCTCCACAACAGTAGATGTTCCCTGCATACACACCCGGTATTAATTATGTAAGAATTGGGGAGCCGGTGGCAACAGCAGTGAACCACAGCAGCTATGCCAAGTCACGATTCTGCAGAATATGCATGCTTTAAGACTCTTCTCTCCACAGTTTCTTTCTAAATTCGAAGAGATATGACATTCCATGCGTGCAGCAGCTGTTGGAGGTTGTGGGGGAGAGTGGTGACATTTCAAAGTTATTATGAAATGTATCTGAGACTCTCCAGGAACTTTCAAGATTTCCTGGCCAAAAGGTATGTGTCTCACATTCCCAATAATCAATGGCACCATTGAGTCTCGGAACAGACTTACGGGGTTCAGGGCTATGCCCCCCTTGTTTTGTGGTAAAATAAATAAAAAGCAGACCTATCTCTCATTCCCAAAGACCATAATTACTACTCTGAGTGATGTCCAGCTCCGTCACTCAATCCCTGACTCATCTGTGGGTCATACTGCTCAACTCTCCCAGCTCTGTGGGAGGAAAACACCAAGTGGCAAAAGGTAACACTTGCCCATCACCCAGCAGAAAAAAAGGAGCAAAGGCTCTGGAAATTTGGAAAAGCAGGCATCAAGAGGAGCAAATAGAGATTCATGTTTGTTATAGAAAATTATAAATGTATGAGACACAATGGGCATATTTCTGAACTGTCAAGGTGTATGGCCTGGGTCCAGATGAGAATCTAATTTGGGACTGAAATTGTATTGTTGCCTTTTTTCTCGTTATTGGATAAAAATTGTTCTTATCACTTTCAGGAACGAAATATAAGCCCCCATTATGAGTTACATTGTATTTGTACGCAGTAATAATGGTGATGAATCTATTACAAGCTTTTATTATCACCTGTGGAATTGGATTTACCTTGTCCAATATCAAAATATTTTTTTCTAGACTCAGATTACCAGTGGACTATTTCAATGTTCGATATTATCATGTGGTAATACCAAGCAGTAGATCCCTGCTCATATGCACAATATAAAAAATACAGGAAATTATATCATAAGAGGAACAAACTAGGTCAAATAATAGAGAACACACTGCCAGTGTATTCAAGTAGTTTACATTTGCAATCAGTGCAATTCAACACCATGTTGAGCCACGCAAAGTCAGATTAATGAATACCTGCATGTCCGAGACCATATTGTTTAGTCATTTCTGGATTTTAATCCATCAGCATCCTCACCAGCAGGAAGCTGTCTAGGCCAGAATGCCACACCAGTCTAAGCCATGGCCTCCAAGCAACAGAGCAAATTGACATTTGGTGAGAAAGAGTTGCACATGTTGTCTGAGGATGTAGCAAAGGAGGAAGCCAGGCGAGTGGGACACCTGCTACATAAAACACGTGGCAATATCTGGCAGAACATCACAGACAATTTGAATGTGATCTCTAGCTATTCAAGCCCTGTAAAAGACTGTAAATAATTCTTCCTGGACCTCAAACATGTGAAACATTGTTGTGAGAGCCACAAAACTGGTCATGACCCGGTCTAAGGAATGGATCTTCTGCTTTGGGAAGAACAGATGAGAAGCAAATATCTGCTAGTGCAGGGTGGAGACAAATACATAAATTACAAAGATGAAAATGTAATTTATACATTTTTTAAAAAACATTTTAAAATGCAAATTGGCTTCAAAGTAGAAAATATTGTCAGTACCAAAAGAATACTCATATAGCCAATTTTAAATATATTTTTGTAGAATGCAAGAAGTGATATATCACCAGGGCATACCATTTTTCATGTAAGTAATCATGCTACATCACTATCAGACCCGACTATCTATGCCTTGCTAACATCCTCTGAATTTATTTTCAAAAACATGACTACTTTACATAGATTGTATGACATATCTCCTTTTTCATATTTTACTCAGACAAAGGATTATTTGACACAATGTGTCAAAAATGTTAGTTCAAGTCAGCAAAAATATGGGTACTACTGTATTAGGTGCCATCGCACAGAAAAAAAAATTACATACTTATACTCCTGGATGTTTGTGTATCTCAAGAATGTCTCATTCATTAAAATATTGGCACTGGTAAGAAAGACAAACATTTCTTACACTATTGACAGGATAGTTGCAAGCCAGTCAGCCATTATCCAAATAGTAGACAGGTCATTGTTCAAACAAGTTCCTTTAATAAGTCACATCATCTAACAAATGTGTCCATAGAATGTGAATTTATGTCTCACTATTACATTTCCCAGTGAGACAGCAGAGGATGATGGTGAAGGACCATCAACTAATTGTGAACCAAAAAGAAAACAAAGGCAAGTTACTACCATCGTCGGCCACCATCAAAGGTCCTGAAGTTTCAGCTGATACCACTGTCATGCTGTGAGTACCAGCAGCACAAACATAACGTCAGCTGCTGTAACAACCAAACTTGTGGAGGCCCCGACAAACAGTGCCCCAAGGCCAAGACTCCCTTCCAGTCGTTATATTACTCCTGTCACAATGCCTGCATCACTATATTACAATAAGCAGCATGCCTATAACTATTGCTGCCTCTGATACCCATCATCACAAACATCCACAATCACCACAATAACTGTGCCTGACATTGTACCAGAGGGAGATAAGAGCATGTAGGTTCAGGAGGTTGGGGAAGAGCCATCAGCAGAAGATCATAAACCAACAGACAAGTCAGATATTGGTGTGGAATTTGGGGCACTGATGATGGTGAACATTCCTCATTCACACATATTGGAAGGGAGCACATAGCCTACACTTCCACAGACCTTGATGAGAATTTCAAATCCTACCAGATATACTGGAACATCAGGACATGATTCATGATACACGCCTTTCCACAGCAGCTATCATGTTGCTTTCTAAACGTCTCAGTACCATCTCACAGGGCCTCAGTGAGCTTGTCCAGAGACGGGAGCATAGGTCTGGCATGAACAACCATGTACATCAATATCATATGCAGAGATGTGATCATCGGCATCGTATATTGGTTTTGGTTGCAAGACTTTTTTAATTAAAGGGACACTTGGCACCTCACCTGTGGCATCAGTAATTTTACCCAACGTGGTAGACAGTCATGTTGTAATGAAGTAACAATGGATGCCCGTACTCAAGCACAAAATTTCCTAAGTATTGATAGAATGATATACATACTGCTTTCAGGGCTAGAGCAAGGTAGCAATAAAACCAGCTGCTCCTTAAACCTTCTACCTTACCATCCCATTCTTTTTGTACAGGTTTCACTTATCATACCTCGAAGAAGGTTATGATGTGCTCTAGGTCCGACACATGCATACCAGAGTAATGCTACAAAATGTACACTTTTATGATGCTGTTATATGATTCAATGTTAAATATCAATACAGTAGTGGGCGGGGTAAGACTGAGTAGCTAGTGCATGGTTATTTTTTAGAGTAGGTCTGTTTATAAGGACTTACTTGTGGAGTGCCAGGTGCTAGGGTTAAGTTGTTAGTGGACGGCAATTTATTAAAGTAGATGTGTTACTAAGGGCTTACATCCCACATCAATCTTTTCATTTTTGGTACATAAACTACATCTTTCACAAGCATTCAGAGGGCATTTGTGGAAAATGTGAATGTTAGTAATAGAGATGGCTATTTATTTTAGAGGATTTCAAAGTATTGCAATTTTCAAAATGGCTGCTGTAGATTATAATATTATGTTTATCCATTTATAGGCTAAAAAAAGAGATATCTTTCGTCTATAGTATAAGGTCTCTTTTTCGGATCCAATTCAGACTTTCAATTACAAATAACATACTTCCTGTTTTTATTACATTTCCTGTTGATGTGATATTCTTTGGGCATGCATGCTTTTAACACACAATTATACAATATATTCACAAATTATGCACTTAACAGGAAATTACATCTATAAAAGTAGAAATTTACTTTTTTCCTTATCAAAACATCAGCATTTTTACTTGAGACATGCCTACATACATTTGGCCCAATAACTTTTAAATATTCAACAACTGCTACAGCTATTTTGTACCTGTTTTTCACAAACACTATTTATCTTTGGCAGCCATTTATCAAACAGAATCCATTCCTAATCTCGCAAACTAATACCCATCCACTAAAAATAACATTATTGTTCTACATATGCACACTAGTAAACTTAGGAAATACATATTTAGTGAAAGTAAACTACAAGTGCTTGCTGAGGAGGTAGTTAAAGAAGAATCTGGGCTCATGGGACATTTTCTAACATAAACTGGTGAAAAAGTATGCATGCAAATTTGGCAGTGTACCACTCAGAAGGTCAATGCTGTTTCATCACATCCTCAACAGTAGACACATTTATAAAAAGATTTCAGGATCAAAAGGGCTGTGTGGACCTTATGTCAATTCACCGCAATGATACCCTGGCTAATGAAGGAAGACCAGCTCTAGTACTTGATAATGCACACGGGAAGGAGGCATTGAGAAGCCTTATCAACATCTCCAATATGAAGGATATTGAAGTTAGAGTATTGTATTGTATTGTAATTGCATTTGTATAGCGCTTACTACCCCTGACGAGGCGTCGAAGCGCTTTTTCGGCGAGTAGAAGATGGGGGTGTAGAGAAAACAGGTGACTAACCTTTACATGTACATTGTGCAATACCATAGCATCTATAGGTCTTCATTATAACTTCGCCAAATTTTGGCACACGGATCTCTGCTGGCTAACTTGATAAATCTTCATGATATTACTGCACCTACAAAAAAGTGGATTTCTACCTATGTTGCCCAAGGTGCATTTTAAAAGATTACTTCAACATCTAAAGTTTAAAAAAAATTATTTTTATTGTTGAGTGGTTAGATAAAGTGACTGTATGCAGATTGTTTTATTCTGCACTTTGATGAAAAGGTAAATGTAAGTAAAAATGGGATTTGTTTTTGACCTTATTGCATGGGAAAGGGCTGTAAGTGTGTGGGGAAGGTATTGTGGTGGAGTGGAGAGTTGGTGAAGCATGTGCCCCTCCATCCATGCTGTAGACCAAGAGCATTTGTTGGCTAGCCGTTACAGCTGCCTGGGGTCAATATTATAAACACATATATCTCTACACTTGAGAAGTTTGAAACAGGACACTATGAAAGCTACAGGATAGGTGTCAGGGACTGTTGTGTCATTAGCAAATCAGAATATAGTACAATGGGTTATTGCTTGGACACTGAAGAAGCTGCCCACCTGACTGCGCATCTCTGCTCCTCGATGTAACATCTTTTTTCTCAACCAATGTAAATGGCTGAATGGACATACAATGATGAAACCATAACTTTTAACCTGCTATAGTTGAGCAGAACACCGAAAGACAACACTTTAAGGATCCACCTCTGTTTATTTGTCACAGTGTTTATCATTCCTACATTTCTGAGAGAAGCACTGCAGAGATTTTAGTTATCTCCAGCACACCTTTGGAGGCAGCAATCTGGTCCTCGAATAGGCTATTTACAGAGGAGTAATTTTTCATTTATAAATGGTGTGGTTGCTGTGTTAAATTAATGAGCAGGTTCTATTGCCCAAACTTATGTAGGTAACAGAGTTTCTTTTTTCATGTTTGGGCGGCTTGCGTCCACTTGTTTACCTGAGTGTTTCTCGCTTCTGTTCTTCTATAAAGAGCAAGTCATCCAGTTTATTTATCGCTCTTGCTCCTTACATGAAATGGTTAACTCCTGAAATGCGCTGCACTTTAAGGATCTTCAGAGGGTATTTTCCTAGGCAGTTTTTTGAAGGCTTAATGTCCATATTTTCACGCATGTAACCCCACTGAAGCTTTTCCTCTGTTTTCAGGTTGCACAGTACCTCCATGGTTAATTATCGCTGT
Organism: Calotriton arnoldi; assembly: GCA_963921515.1. NCBI lineage: Eukaryota > Metazoa > Chordata > Amphibia > Caudata > Salamandridae > Calotriton > Calotriton arnoldi. The sequence continues at coordinate 320,215 of CAWUFW010008229.1, forward strand.
ACTAGTGAGACTTTAACAATTGTTTACACAGCGTTGTTCTATGAGTAGATCAAGAAAGTTGAAATTGCCTGCAAATTTTTCTCTCTCTCAGTTAGTTCCTTCACAGTCAAGGGGACCTTGCAACAATATGATGCCTTCCGTCATTCATAGACCTGCACCTTTGTCTTCTGCTTCTTTGAAGACTCAGAATGTCTCATTTGAATATAAAAGACTTAAACATGATCCTCCCTGCCCTGAGGAACCATTGTCACTGATTTCTTTATAAATATTATTGGATAAAATAAGAATTTTGCGGACTTTTGCTAAAGAAACTAACAAACAAATTCAGCATTTAGATGATAACTGGCCCATTAATTAATCAAAAGGTTTCTTCTGTAGATCAAAGCGTCAAAGACATCCAAGATGAAACAAATAACATTGCTATTGTTACTCTGGAGAAGGAGCTAATCCTTTTAAGGAGATAATCTAAAGATTTGGAAAATAGGAACAGATGCAGCAACCTCTATCTTTATGATCTTCTGGTGGTCATTGAGGGTACAGATCCTGTCTTTTTCTTAATCTCCTTGTTACTGCAGTTACTGGATCTACCACCATCTACATCATGACATTTTCGAAGAGTGCAAAAGCTTGAACATTGCTCACCTTCTACTCCCCCACTCACTGAGACTAGAGTAGTTATTATTTTATTTCTGGAATTAACAGATCTTATAAAAGTTACCAATGCTGCAAAGTCCATAAAACAGATACTTTGGTCAGGTCACACAAGATGTTCTAACGACTACAGTCAACAGCCGTAATAAGTTCCTTGATCATCTTCGTGCTCTTCGCTCTCTATGAACCTGTTATGGTTTACTTCATCTATGCTTATTCAAAGTAACTGATAAAGATAAAACTACCACTTATGAGGAGCCTGCAAACCTATGAAAAGGTCTAAAAGCTCACAAGGTTGTTGACATGGATACTGCTGCACTTTCTAAATATTAATAATTGCAGTTAATGAGGCTTATAACAGTTGTTTTCTTCATTCTGGTTTTAAGATACAAATGATTTCTTTCTGCCATTATTATTTGTTCTACAATGTTCTTGAAGCATTCAAGTAAAATTCTTCATTTACTCCCTGGATGCGCTGTCTTTATTCTGTGTTGTCACCAACCGAATCTCTCTTTTTTTTGTCAGCTCATTAAGGTATGCTATTTCAGTCATCACATATGTGATATGTACTGTCTCCTCTGTATACATCTTGTTTCCCTTGGTCTCTTTTCTCTCCTTGATCTTCATAACCCTTCTTTTTTGTTTTCTGCTCTCCCTTATGTCTCTTTCCGCTTTAATTGTTTTTTCTATTAAATAATTTCGCTTCATTATATTGCACATTGACATGTTTTTTTACAGACTGCTCAAGTAATTTTGTTTCATGTTTAAACATAATTCAAAGTACTCTCATAGAATATTAAATGTTATGTCAATCCCATAAAAAAGACTGTTTTATGACACTTAGCCAAACATCATCCTGATTTAGTTTTATTACAAGTAAATAACCTTACATAAATTGAATCATTAAAAATGAATCATAGTTGGGGGGTTCTGTTTATGTACCTCCAATGTCTACTAAAAAAATGGTGTCATTATTTTATGTAGTATAAAATTGAATTATACTGTGATTTTCCAATAAATAGACACTGAAGGTAGATGGATTATTGTTAGATTTCGTATTAATATAATCCTAATAACAGTATTTCATGTTTATGGTCCAAAACAATTAGATTATAATTTTTGGCCTGAAGTTCTTAAAAAATGTAATCAATATGCTGCGTTAGTTTAGGTAGCGATTGTAATATGATTCCCTTTCTTTCTGTTAAATTCCTCCCTCATGAAATGCGCAAAACAATTCTATTCTATTATTTCCCAAACGGCCCTGATTGACACTTAGAGATTTTGCAACCTTATTTTTAGACAACACTCTTCTGCTCATTGTACACTCACTAGATTAAAATATATCTTTTTAGCAAACAATTATCCCAATACGTTGTATATACTAGTATCGGTCCTATTTTACTTTCTGATCAGGCCCAGGTGGTTACTGATTTGGACTTAGTACCTATTCTTCCCTAATCAAATAGATGGAGGTTTAACAATTCTTTATTGAATGATGTACATGTCTCATCCTTCGCACGTGTATTTTTTGAGATTCATGAGGACCCTGTTACTTCGCCTCAGCTCCGATAGGATACTTTCAAGGCAACTGCCGGAGGTTTTATAATAGACTATGTAGCATGGAATAAGCAAACACACGGGAAAGAACAAAACACCTTACTTTCTTCTATCAAGTTTTTAGAAACCCAATTTTATATTCTTCTAGGTCTGCCTACACTCTAAGATAATGGATTAAGGCCAACTTTCATTTTAACAAACTTTCTATGATAAGCGCTTATACTATATTACTTAAAAGCAGTGCTCGCTATTACAGTGGATGTAATAAAATGGAAAATATTAGATGAATATTTTAAAATTAGGAAACAATGTTCCTATATTCATGCAGTGCACAATACTAATGATAATTCACTATTTATAGGTGAAGATATTTTAAATGAATTTGTCAAATTTTACACCGAGCTCTACACTCCGGAGACCACATCGCAAAAATTCACATTGACTAATACTCAAAAATCATGTGTTAATGATCTTGATTTACCCCCCTTGGAGGATGATATTTCTATACAATAAACTCACTTTTTTCTTAAAAAAGGTAAAACCTCAGGGGTACGGTTAAATTTTATCTTAATTTCTCTAAAATATTAGTACCAAATTTATTACAACTATATCATTTTTTCTCTAATTGCAGAAAGACTATGAGTATGTTCCAAGAAGCTGCAATTTGCTTTGTTCATAAAGAAGGTAAATAATAAACGAATTAAACACAATAATAAAGCATTAAGTTGGAAATCCTGGAGTGAGAGAAATATTATTTGAGTTGTTGACCTAATTCAAAATGGCTCTCCCATTTCATTCCCTTAATGTCAGGAAACCTTTCATTGCCCTAATCCATTCCAGACTCGATTTATCCTTTTAATAAATATAGGGGGATATTCTCAAGAACGTGCGATGAACATCGCCAAAATAGGCTAACGCAAGTTTCCATATCGCCGTCTATCGCAGGAAAATAACCCCGTGTTAACATGGCATTCCCAACACAGCGGTAACATGCGATAGTACCCCGATAACGCAGCAAATGTCCGCGATAACCCTACCGGGACGGCGATAAAAATCTCAACTCGAACGTGAAAAAAGTTGCGATGTGCCCTTACCGCAATAAAAAAATCCAGCGAGAAGCAGCGCCAGGCCTGCAAGTCCCACAAGTCAGGCTGCAAAAAGCACAATAAAAGCGGCAACACAAAACACAAACGACTGCGAAGCACCATGGAGGTAGCCGGAGCAAGCACAGAGGACAACCAGAACCCCACAAGCCCCACGGAGGACCATCCTGGGACCTCGGGGTCAGGAAAGGGCAAGGAGAAGAAGAAGAGGAAGACGCGGTTCAGTCCGCAGGAAAACAGGATCCTGATCACGGAGGTGATAGAACACCATCAACAACTGTACGTCATCTCCACTGTGTCATTGGCAAGAAAAAATACAATATGGCAGTCCATCCTGGACAAGGCGAATGCAGTCGGAGTGCTGAGGAGGACAATGGACGAGGTCAAGAGGCGCTGGAATGATGTGAAGCGCAAGACCAAGCAGAAACTCGCAGACAAACAGAAGGCAGCAATGCAAACTGGAGGTGGGAGTCCAGCGCCACAGGAGGAGCTGGATGAGATGGAGGAAATGGTGTCCACAGTCATCAGTGGGGAGACGGTGGCAGGAGTTGGGGGACCGGACACTGCTCAACATGACCCGACACAACAGCAACAGGGTGAGTAACCACCAGGGACTGGGGGACGGGGGAGATGGGCACAATGGCACACATGCACAATTAAGTAGAGCACATCTGCGGACAAACCATGCCCAAGAGTCACAACTCCAACCAAGAGCCCAATTTACCCAAGTCTGCAACATCACAGCACTGCATAAGCACAGAAGTGAAAGGCACACTGCCTGAAAGGGATAAGGGCCAGCCAAATCAGAGCTGAAGGGGCAACTCACCTACAATGCAGCACACACACATAAGATCCAGAGCACCGCAACATTTACAACAATGTTGAACAAACAGCAACACCAGCACAACAGAACAGAGGACACAACTGCTGCCGCTTGTGTGTGGAAAATGGGCATTCGCATGTGGCACAGCAGGAAACTGTGAGATGATAATGTACTAGTACAACCCCACATCCCTGATGGTGCAGTAATGCATGTATGGCCGTGACCCAGATAGGCAGTGAGACACACATTGTCATGCAAATCAACACTCATCACAGTTGAATACAAGTGAAGGTGCGTAGACTTTATTAGCATATGCGTGTCAGTACGGCCAAGATAAGTGCCACAACATGCAGACCAATGCAGCAGTATGTCAGGATGAGAAACGTTGCCACGCGCCGCTGTCCACTCCGGGGGAGTGCCTCACCTTTCACAGGTGTGTGTTAACCCGCGTTTTTGTCCGCTCATGTATTCGGAGTCCAGGCGAATGCAGCCATGTCCACTGTCATCGTGGGAGATGTGACCAGAACCCCAACTTCCAACAAGGTGTCGGGACATGTGCAATGTGTTCCAAACTGTTGTGTCTGCAGGTACGTAGTTACACGTCCATGAAAGCTAGTGCAGCTTCGTAGGCAATCATTTCCAACATGAGGTCGTCATCGACTACATCGAACAGGACGGCGAGGCTAATCATTAGCAGGTCCGGATAGATGTGCTGCGTCCACCCCCTTTCACCAATTAGCACTACAGCCCAATAGGGGAGTGGCTCAATTTTCTCACTACACACGAGGAGTTCTGCAATCTCCCAGGTCCAGCTGCCAGCATGTATGCCAAGTATCCAGGCATCCCATAGACGGGTGTCACGGTGACACTCATGGTCGTGGGCCAACAGGGGGTGCACACACATGTCGAATTCCAGTTCGGCTACCGTCCTGTTGGATAGGCAGACATCCATGGACCACTCGAATATGCACGAGCGACAATGCAACACAGGCTGCACGCAGGTGACGTTGGCAAGTTGGAAGCTCAGCCGGTAACTGATCCGCAGCACTACCAATGGCAGTGCCCCCAGTAAATGCAGCATACGTGCACGGTAGAGTCCCACGTGACAGGGGTTGTGCAAGTATCCGTGATGGTCTGCCATTGCGTTAGTGGCTCTGGTTGAAGCAGCACTGTTCTGACCTGCGCCAGTTCTGTGGATGAAATGCCACAGCTTGGAGCAATGAGTTGTTTTAGTGTGCAACGGTTGTACGCCTGGGTTAATGTGGGAGTAAGTGTGAAGGCCATTCCATGCAAGATAACTTGGAGCAAGGACTTATGTGTGTAGGGTGTGTCGTCGGGCTGTGCGTAGTGTGGGAGTCATCATCAGCTGCTATAGTATCTGTCAGGGGGTGCCGGGCACATGCAATTCCGAGGTCGGAGTTGCAGATGTGCTTCTGCCTGATAGCTCAGACAAAGGAGCATTCATCCCTAATGTTAGTTTCTCATCTGCTTGCATTCAGGTACTGTGAAGTGGCTTGTTTGGGGTGGGGTGGGATGTGTGCGACTTTGGGATTCATGTTCGACATCTTGCATGTGGCAAATGAGCAGCATCACTGTGTGTAACGTTGCCTCACAGCTGCTCCTCCCTCCCCCGAGCCTATTTACTTGTGTGTGCTGCGCGGTTGCATCACTGGCACTCCTACGGCACACCATTGTCATGCCTGTCTGCGCATGTCCACAAGCCTGACAACGACACTGTGATGTTGGCCGTTGGAGGTGGGCGGCCACGTGAGTGTAGGCCTGTGGGAAGGATAGGGCGGACACAGACGTAGAGTTCATGCCTGGCTGAACTCACGCTGCGATTAAGGCTAGGCATTTGGCTCATGCTGCGGCAATACAGATACACACAACACTTGGCATGTATGAGCCAAGACCCCCAGCGTTCTTGCGCTCCTTCATTTCTCCGTTCGTGCAAGCCCGCCCTCCGGGTGCATGCTACATTGCAACATTGTCGATTGCGGACTGGGTGGCGCTGACACTACAACAGAGACACACGCATTAGTTACTTCCTTGTCCAGGCCAGAACTGAACCACGTCCAGAGCCCCGGGCAAATCCTTCAAACCCCTACGCTGGCTGGTGTGCGCCGGCCCAGCCCACTCCGCTTACGCTTACAGGGGGGGGGGACAAAGTTACGTGTCCAAGGTCGTACCCACTGCCTGAGGTGACATGGTTGCATCCTCTGTCCACAGCACAATGTAATGTGGTAGCGCCCTGGCCCATCATGCATACATAATGAACACACGGACACACTTAGATAGATAGTTGAACTGGCTACGGGCACGTGCGCCCGGCCACTTTTTATTACCAGGGTCACATGTCCAGTGACACCTGTGCTGGATGGGTGTGGGGTGAGTGTAAGCCAGCCCTCAGGGAGTGGTTGGTGCTGGCAACAACTAGAACAGTGATCATCGGATCACACACACAGATTCAATCATAAAGGGTCAATGATTTGCAGTGCACTGAGGTAGGGGCACCAGAGCTGAGCGTAATCATGTGAAGGAATTGTTAATGATTTGGTCCCTTCGGGATATTCCTGCTGCAGCTGCAGTGGGGTGTGGTACACCTGCCTCATCTTCATCATCATCATCCCAGGTCTTCCCCACTGCCTGAGGTGACATTGTTGCGTCCGCTGTCCACAGCACAAAACTCAATCATGAAGGGTCCATGTGTTGTGGTGCACTGAGTTAGTGGCACCTGAAGAGCTGAGCAGGGTATCAAGCTGATGATGGCATCCAAGACAGGTGTGAGTAACTTAGATAGGCTGGCTGTGAGACTCCTCCGACTCTGGCAGTTGTTGGTTGGAGGTGGTCCTGGCGGTGGTGGCGGGTGTGCAGCCAGCGATGATGGCATGTCCTTGCATGTCAGGATTGGATTTGGTTTGCGAGCCTTGCTGACCGCAGTGTAGGCCGGAGGCAGCGGTCAGAAAGGGCACACAGCCACGTGATGATGACTTGTGGTGCACTGAGTTAGTGGCACCTGGAGCACTCGGTGGGTGCGCGGCCTGCGCTGATGTGTCCTCCGGGCGGCCCGCCCTGGAAGCAATGTCTGTTGCCTACTGGACTCTGCCATAAAAGAATCAAGACTCAATTTGATTTGCGAGCCCTGCTGACCGCAGTGTAGGCCAGAGGCAGCGGTCAGCGAGGGCCCACAGCCACGTGGTGATGACTTGTGTTGCACAGGGTCAGTGGCACCTGGAGCACTCAGCAGGTGCACAGCCAATGACAATGCGCCATCCGTGCGGGCCGCACTGGGTGCAATGTTTTTCGCCTACTGAATTCTGCCTCAGTATTGCCACGTGGCGTCGGCTTGTGTTGCACAGGGTCAGTGGCACCTGGAGCGCTCAGCAGGTGCACAGCCAACGATGATGCGTCGTTGGACTTGGGGGACCTGCTGACCGCAGTGTAGGCCAGAGGCAGCGGTCAGCGAGGGCCCACAGCCACGTGGTGATGACTTGTGTTGCACATGGTCAGTGGCACCTGGAGCGCTCAGCAGGTGCACAGCCAACGATGATGTGTCGTTTGACTTGGGGGACCTGCTGACCGCAGTGTAGGCCGGAGGCAGCGGTCAGCGAGGGCCCACAGCCACGTGGTGATGACTTGTGGTGCACTGAGTTAGTGGCACCTGGAGCGCTCAGCGGGTGTGCAGCCAACGATGATGCATCGTTTGACTTGGGGGACCTGCTGACCGCAGTGTAGGCTGGAGGTAGCGGTCAGCGAGGGCCCACAACCACGTGGCGATGACTTGCGGTGCACTGAGTTTGTGGCACCTGGCGCGCTCAGTGGGTGTGCAGCCAACGATGATGCATCATCCAGGTGGGCCACACTGGGGGCAATGTCTGTTGACTGGTGGTTTCCTCCATTAACAGAAATGTGGCACGATTTGAATTGTGGGACCTGCTGACCGCAGTGTAGGACTAAGGCAGTATCCGGCACACACATGACTCCGTGTTGCTGTGCCGCTGGATGTGCTGGGGGCCTGTGTCGCGGAGTCTGGAGGTCACGGCGGCGGACTCGTGGCAGGGTGTGGTACACCGCCCTGGCAGACGCATTGCCCATCACGGAAGAGAACCACGCCCAGGGCCCTGGCCTTTTTATCAGCACTCCTACGGTGGAGTGGCGTACGCCGGCCCAGCCCACTGCGCTTACGCTTACAGGGGGGGACGGCACTGCTACATGTCCAAGGTCTTCCCCACTGCCTGAGGTGACATGGTTGCGTCCACTGTCCACAAAACTACACACACCAGCAGTATGTGTCCACATGGACATGTCTGTGCTCTGCATTCTGTGGTCTGTCCAGCACATAACCGCCACACTTGGCATTGTGTACATTCTTCTTCATGGGTGAGTTGCCTCCTTCACACATACTTGGTTCCCACCTCTCCCCACATTCTGCACTTGTGTGGCTGAGGGGCCATGCCGTTTTCTGAAGGTCCGCTGTCTTGCCCTACGCTGCCTCGGTGGTAGTTCGGGAGGGGGGTCCGGAGGGGGGGTTGGTCCTGGGGGTGGTGGCGGTGGGTGTTGTGGCCCTCTTGGGTCTCCGGGCTACATGTTCATTGTCTCCATAGCATCTGTGGGTCTTCAGATGTGGCTCTGGGCTGGGCTCCCTTTCATACTGCAGGTAGTCGTCCTGCTTAGCACCAGCAGAAGGCAGGTGTTAAATCCCTGCTGCTAATGCGCCTTATCGCCTGTTTTTGGGTCGCATCGCAGATCTGGCTGGTCCTTGAGAATCTCGCGAAGTGGTGTTTTCGTGTATTTTTGCACGGGAACGCCTACTCTGCATATCATTAGGGTTAGTTGTCTCTCTCATCCGTGGCTATGTTTTTTATGGCAGCTATCGCTGGTATTCTGGCGATATCGGCAGTTTGGACCAGCTTGAGAATAGGGCGATAAGTCTAACGCCACTTTTGCGGCGCTAAAGTGCCGATAAATCGGCGATAAGTCCTTGAGATTATGCCCCATAGTGTTGCGTGTTTTTCTTCCCTTAGAAGACACAGCTATGCAGTATTCTACTGATCTAAATGTATTCAATCGCCTCACTTCTGTTCCCAAATCTTTCCCAGCCAGATTACACGTGCACTAACTACTATATTGGCTGCAATGGGGGCCATGCAGCAGGTCCAATCAGGTCTCACAGAAGGTCTGCCGGTTCTGCCCATCTCTGGAAAGAAGTGTGCTGTCAACAGTCATGTACATGTACCGAACTGCATGTAATTTGTGTGAGGCTGGTGATGGACCACAGGTCTATTTTTGGCCTAATTAGTGCAGTAAGAAAAAATGTCAGGTATGAGGGAACCTTTGACAATGGACCGAAGGTAGGTTACAGCAGCAGGCTATTTGACGCTTTCATTTATTAGTAAAATCGTGTTGGTCCTAATGTTGGGGAGTGGTTAGGTTTGTGACAATGAGGGAGGGAAGAATATGTTGAGTTCACTACATTAATGCCTTATCAGTACCTACATTACCGTGGACATTATTATGTTTTTTTCATTATGTTATGTGAAAAGTACACATTTTATCATTTAAGTGCATTGTAATTCAGGGTAGTCATATATGTGCCCGTGCGTATCAACTATCTTAGCTTTGATTGTCATCTAAATGTATCCCCGAGAGTAAACATAAACATATGTGGATAAATGTCGGAGTGGTTGGACTTTGAATGATCTTATGAGTTTTGAAAAGCGCATTTGAGGTCAAGCATACTTTTCATTAAGTTTATATATAGATTTGTGACAACAAATACAGTCCAGATATGATGAAATGTACCAACACTACAGAAAAGACAAACATTCCACACCATTGACACAGCAACTAGTATAACAGGTGCCTCTCATGCCAGTAAATCACCTCCCTCGCAATACCACGCCCAGAGAGACAACTGCCCCAATAGATTGGGATGTAACAAGCAGGTAAAAGTGAAAAGGTGACCATATGTCCTTGGGGCGAGGGGGTTCTGCTTGTAGTGAGCAGTATGCCTCAAACTGATCATTGCAATATGTGAGGTTGGTGGGATGTCTGGGCGATTTTCCCCTGTCCCCGTGTCTAGCCACTTGGCACTTGGCAGGGTCGGATTGGGACCACAGTCTGGCCTGGGCACTGCCAAAAAAGGGGCCCACGTTCGCAGGACATGCCCTTTCATGAAACACCACTTGGTTACTCTCAGAGATCTAATTCATAGAGAAATGTTTTGTAAATTAAGCATTTTAAAGATTAGAGAGTCAGTAACATTGGTGAAGACACGGAGCACTGCAGTTCCTAAAACGTAATACTTACTTGCAGTCTTAACGCCCTGCACAATGTAGTTAGATGCTCTTTCCCAACGAGCTATGTCCTTGACTCTGATCATCACATAAATCAGAAATTTAGTATGAACTCAAGGGGAAAGAGTAAGACTGGAATCTCTGGGAATAGAACATGTAATAACAAAAGTAAGAAGAAGAGTAGATCTGAACCTCTACCTTGGAGAATCGAACCTCTAATGACAAACAGTAAAGAAATACAATTTGCATATCAGGCATAAAAACATTTTGCAAAACACACAAAAGAAATTAAATCTATCTCCCTCACAAATTTTGCACTTTCCCTGAATGTAAGTACCTTTTTCTGCCTTTTCCTACCTCCCCTCTTTCTTTGTGTGCACTACCCTAGTGATCCCCAGTTCTGCTGGGTACTACCAACTGGGGGCTGAGGGAAAAGAGGAGTTGAACAGAGAGGTAAATTGACAGTATATTGAGATAGGTAAAGTAGAACTAGAAATCAGGTAGTGATAGGTGTGATGGGCAGAGACATAAGATAAAGACGGAAAGATCAAGTAGCCAGAAGATAAGGTCCATAGCTATATTAAGAGGAAGGGGTGGGTATATAATGAATGTAAGAAATATAGGTAATACTTTATGGTCATAGAAAAACACATGCAAACCTACAAAGTGAACCTTCTTCACTTTTCCAAAGAGAATATGTATCAAATGTCACACAGAATTCAGAAGAAGCAATAAACACCCTCAGTTCCCAGAATCATGATTCAAGTGACCTGGATATTGGTTTAAATATTCCATCTGAGTGACAATCCCTCACAATTCTTCACATGCCCTCCATGTGTAAGACACATACTGTAGCACCACATCTGAAGCACGTTCTGTGAGCTACAATTTCCAAAAGCTGCTCAACCTTATAAAAAGCGCTTTGCACTAAATGGAATTTCATTTCTTTTTATTTACAGTTATTTACTTTTGTATTCCACCCGTTCACCTAGCCTTCTCACTTCGGACGATTGCTCAGTGGGTGAACGCACTTTGCGGAGGTTGGAACCTGGAGTCCGCTAAATCCTTCCCATGTGGATGAAATGGCATTGCTACAAAACACTACTGCTTTCCTAGTACATATCCCTTCATGGTATCCATACAAACAGCACTGCAGCCCAGAATAGTGCTCTAATGGGGTGCATCGGGATGGCGTCTCCGCACCCCCACAATACTTGGAGTGTATTGTAGCTCCCAAGGCACCCTTTGTGGATGCAGATTTTGCAGGACGGTACAGCAATGTCTCCTGTCATGATGTGCACTCCTTTGATGTCGCTGGTATATGTCTGGACGAGAAGACATCAGCGCTGTACAGTACAACTTCAAAGATGTGCAAATACTGCACAAAGAAAAAAAGATTACTAATCTACTATAAACCTTTAATCTTGGGTTCTGGAGTAGTTTGCTACTCATAACAAAGAGCATCAACTAGTCGTCAGGGGTAGTAACACCACATACATCTAATCCACACCACACAATACCACATCATGCCACAAAATTCAACAACACACCACATAATTAAACTGCATAACATACCACTACACAACATGAAATATCATTCCACATAATTACACTCCATGACACACAATCCCACTCTACATAATTCCAGTACACTCAAAACCAAATATCCACATAATTCCACTGCACACCGTGCCACATAATTCAATGCCACACAATTCAATAACAATTCAAATTCAAACCATATAATTCCACGCCACACCACATACCTCCAGTCCACTCCATTACACATGGGTAAAACACATTGTCATTTACAACGCCAGTAGCTCTAACTCTCGCAAATGCAAGACCTATTGGCAGTGTCAATGCTTGTTTTTATTGTTGTTCTTCCTTTTGGCAGTTTTATATAGTGTGAACTCAGCCCAAGGCTATTTGAGCGCTATTCATGAGCACCAATTACAGTGCACAAGATCAGATTTTTTATTTAAGGGCCTGGGAGATGAAGGGATTTGCCCAGAATCACAGGAGGTTGAGATCAGATGCCGGGACTCGAACCTGAACCCCCATCTGTGCAACTCTGACCTTCAGGCCACATATGCCTATGCACACGCAAGGCATGAAAGTGGGAGGATTTTGTTCTTGTGAAGGACACTGGGGCCATGGTGACAATGGCCTACACCCTGAGCAATGGAACAACAGGGAGGCCCCTTAGTTTACTTAATTGGTCAACCCCTCCCCAGCCCTCCATTACCTGAGCAACAGAACAAGTGCCAGGGCACCTTGTATTACTAAATTATTCAAGTCCTCACCAGCCCTCCACTGCCTCGGGCAATGGCCTGGGAGGAGAGGGGATTAAGAAGCATAGAACACAGCTGCTGGGCCAGGCCATCCATAGGGGCTAGGGCTGAGGTGAAGATGGCCCAAGTCCATAACATCACCTGGCCCCCACAGCAAGGACCCAGCATAAACCCACCCTCGCCCGCCCACTATGCCCTGAATGAGAAGGGCTGTGGGCGAGGTGTAAAATAGTAACACTGTTTCTGGGCTGCATGGGTCCCAGGGGGGGCGAGATGACAGTGGCTTAATGGCCTGAGTAACACCTGGCCCCCAGGGAGGCCGATTCTCGCAATCACATGATCCCCAGCCCACTCTCAGGGTGACAGCTTGGCAAGGCAGGGGGTCAAGGAGAGGCCACAGATGATCGTTGCTCAAGGGCCATATCACACAGCCCCCAGCGAGGCTACTTTATTGTCCAGGTCCAGTGCCCTCTGTGGGCTGGGAAAGAAAAAAAACAGCCCACAGAGGGCACTGACACCCCGGCCCTTCGGTCAATGCCTGACTGCCCGCTGTGCCAATCCGTCCCTGGCACTTGGTCAGTAGCAGTGATAGCTAGTGCCACTAACTTGCAAACAGGCTTGGATACTGCATACAGAGCCTCTTTAGGCTCCAGTGATATGGGCTCTCCTGTCATGTTGAAACTGGTTTGAATATGTTCGGCAGCCCCAGGCCAAGTGGAGAAAGTCTGAGTCTGGAGCTTCACATCTTGAGCAGTCTGAAGTGGGCCTCAGTCCCTGCTTCCATAACGTGAACGGCATATGGTATAGTGTATGCAAGTAGTGGAAATGTATGAGGTGAAGTCTACTGCTAGGAGACAAGGTGGCTGTCTGTGAGGAGCAAAATTCCTATTCTCTATCTGATACAGAAGCGTATTTCTTCTCTTCCCAATTAAGACTAGATCGTATTGTGTGATACCGCGCCTGCGCTGTGTGATAGAGGACCGTTATCAAATCTTTGAAGTCTTTGTGGTTATCAATTGCTCCAGGCACTTTAATGGTGGTGCCTCCCATGGAAAGGAAAGGTAAACCTTGGCCCTCAAACAGTGATAGAGAAACCAATCTAGCTGTATGCAATTAGGCCGATTTGTGATTGTGCTGTTTATTATCTAGAAAATTCAAAATTTCCCTATTGGCAAATGTTTTTCCATTTTGTAATGTTCCATTCTTCTGATTGTGCTTGCGCTTTTACCTCCTCAGTTAATGACATGTCAGGGTGTCCTATCAGAGGGGTCGAGGGTGAGTAGAACACTTCTGTGCCACAAGCTGTCCCAAGCCATCGTTATTACGCTAGGTAAATATATCAGATTGACGCCCATGGGGTTGGTGGTGCAGGGGATACGTTGCCGGCCTCTACAGCTTTGGTGTGCAGATATGGGTGAGGGTGATACCAGTAGTGTGTATAATGTGCTTGGGCAGACAGGTAATGTAGTTCTAGTTTGGGAGCCACAAATCCACCTTGGGTCTAGGGGAGGGTCAATATCTCTAATTTAAGTTGAGGCTGTTTGCCAGCCCAAGTGACTCTACTTGGCATAGATTGCTGTGTATGAAAGAAGGACCTACTCAGTGGTATGGGAATGTTCAGAAAAAGATACTACAGTCCTGTAATTAGAACCATTTTCACTAGTGTGATTCTCTCTGCAATTAACAAGGGGTGTCTTATCGATCTATCTATCTTGTCTTCTAATTGGAATATCACACAGCCATAGTTTTCCCTCATAATATTGTCCCTGTCACGACTAACCACGACACCCAGGTATCATATCAGACCCGCATTCCACTTTAGTGGGAAGTCTGGAATGAATCTGCAAGTGTTGAATGTGAGGTAGAAAAATAACTGACCTGGTCCAGTTATTTGTGATTCCCGAGATGCTTCCAAATTTGATAAACACTCTGAGTATCTGGTTGAGGCTGTCCTGTGGGTTGGGGAGATACAGTGTCATTTTATCTGCATATAATGATGCTAATAATCTTCAAGATGTATAGCAAAGAGCTGATATGTGTGTCGCTGGTACAATTTGGCTGCCAACGGGATGTTTAGACAGAATATCAGAAACAAAAATATAGTGGGGCAAAATATCGTGTCAAGAATATCAAGGACAAAAATATTGTGAAGGTAAGTTTCTATAGGTAAGCAAAGTTTTTACTATATATAACTCCACATTTATGTACCTTGACAATATATATTTATCTTCAAGGTACATAGATGTGGAGTTAAAAATAGTAAATCTATACTTACCTATTTGCTCTTATCTTCTCGATATTTTGGTCCTCAGTATTTTTGACACAATATTCTGTCCACACAATATTTTTGTTTCCGATATTCTCTCAGTGATCCACAAGTGGTGCTAGTGCCAAGACGAACGAATTGGGAACAATAGGCATCCTGGCATCATACCTCTTAGGATTGGAATGGGTGCCATGAGTAAACCACTTTGTTGGAGCCAAGCAGTGGAGTTTGTGTAAAGGAATTGGACCCAGTTTATAAATTGTGACGGAAAACCCATGTGTTGAAGTACAGAGAAGAGGTATGACCACTCCACTGAATTAAACAACTTGGTAGCACCACTGCATCAATCTCAGGGTCTACTTGGTGCAGCAGTGGGAAAAGCATATGTAGATTATGAGTTGTGAAGTGACCTGGCACAAACCCTGCTTGATCTTACAGTGCAGGTTCAGGAAGCAGTGAGAAAAGCCGATTGACCAGCAGCTTGGCCAGTATTTTCACATCAGTGGTTAGGAGTGAAAGAGGTTGGTATGAGTCAGATGGGTCTGGAGATTTGAGTGGTTTTAGGAGCATGATTAGGAGTGCTTCCAGCATTGATGGAGGGAGGATAGGTGTATTATAGGATTCTTTGAATAGTGCAAATGGATGAAGGGTTTTGTTAGTAGGCCATCCGACCGCAGGGCCTTACTTGTTGGGATGCCATTATCACTGAAACTGTCTCTTCTTTTGTGAAAGGTTGGCTATTGTACTCAGCCAAGCTGTAGCCATGTCCTATAGATATTCCACTAGGCTGTGAACTGGTAGTGTAATTTTGAGATTGACTTAAGTGCGGTAATATGAGTGGCAACCCGAAGCAATGTCATCAGCCTCTTATTGAGTGGACCTGGATTCATCTAAGATATAGGTAACATCCTTCCTAGCCCATGGCTTTCGCAGCAGACTGACCAAGAAGTAGCCAGGTATCTCCCACTCTATCCATACCACCTCTCCTCAGTGTACTTACCCATGTATTTGACTTCCCTAAGGGCTGTTTCCTTCTACTCTATTGCTTTTCTTTTATTTGTAGTAGTAGTGAGGGCTCAGGTGCTTGCACTCATTCCTTCTCTAGTTTTTTAATGAGTGATTCCAACTTGTGCAGATCGGCTCTCAGGGAACTCAGGATTCCTCCTTGCTTAGATTTACAGCTCTCTGACTATGGCCTAAAGGTCTCTCACAACATGCCTACGTCTGGAACTGAGTTGAGAATATTTTGAAAGTATTCTAGGATGTCCTGTCATAATGCACCTCAACCTGCAAAGCATCTGGATAAAGTTTCCACAATCTAGTCACTAATGGTGACTTGGAGGGACCCAGTCACATCAGGACCAGAGCATGATTAGAAAGTGTTTTAGATAAATGTCATACCACCACCACCCGTGAGAACGCATCAAGAGTGACAACCCAGTAATCTAGCCTGGACCATGTGGAGTGAACTGTGCATTTGCATGTACCTTCAGTTATTAGAGTGTGTCTCTCCCACCACACATCTATTAGGCTGTGGTCTGCTATTACAGCCCGCACAGCTGTTGCCTCTCTGGCATTGTGCCTGGCCGTGCCTAGAGATGTACACAGTCCCAGGTTAAGGGTCATGTTAAAGTCACTACCCTAAACTATTGTCTTGGGATCTAAATACAGTATTGCAGCACATAGCGAGTAGAAGAACTGTGCGCTATCATTATTTGGCCCGTAAATGTTGACTAATGAGATTTGTTCACCCAAGAGTATACCTTGTACCATGCTGTGTCTGCAGCGCTCATTATGCATCAATGTGGAAGTGTTGGAATCGTGTTTCTCTTTTGACTATAACAGTGACCTACCCCAGGATCATGATCATTCTGAGGACGCATAGACATACCTGCCCAATTGGTCGATAAAGTTTTTTCTGTGCACTTAGTCAAATGGGTTTCCTGCAGCAATGTTATCAATGTACATCGTGCCTCACAAGATATGCATATACTTGACAGATTTTCAGAGGGTTATTCAGTTCTCTGACATTCCACGTCAAGCAGTTAAGTGAGAGTTTTGTCTAAAGGTATGATAATGTAGATGATAGCATTGCATGTAAACGCAGCATGTAAGAAGGGGCGTGTGTGACATCTTAGCATCAGTTGGTGAGCTACGATCATGTGACAGTGGAAGAAAGAGAATGATACATCTGGAAATTGAAGCTAAAGAGGAACCCTTAAACTATCTCCCTCCCTCCAACCACACCGGCAACCCCAACCCACCAGCAAATAATTGAATCCCCTTCCCAATACCAAACAAAACTCCAAACAAAAATTCAGATCAGTCCAAGAGTGTGTATTGCACATGGGAAGCGTCTAAGGCACTAGTTCAGACCCTCTGAGGACACAGAGGTGGCCGGGTAATCAGTATTAGCTTTAGGTACTGCACCTAGAAAGTGAAAAACAAGTGTGCTATAGTCCAGCAACTGTCTTCTTGTGCAGAAAGGCTTGAGCCACAGAGAGCATCAATCCCCAGGCTCTAGAACGAATCTCCTGAGGCATCTTCATTGTCCGCTGATCCTCCTGGTTGACACAATAGGGATTTATGAGCATGCTTGATGTGTTTCTTCAAGAACGATGAGGCCATCCCTGGTGTAGAGGAAAGGTGTTGCTTCCCTACATAGTCTATGTTAAGGTGAGCAGAATATAGCATTGCGTATTTTATCCCTGCTTATTGCAACTTCCTTTTGATGAGGCGATATTCTTTGGCTCTCTGGGAATAATGTTACTTTGTATTCTTGGTAAACCAATTTTGTTTCTCTCACATCATTCTCAGCACAGCATCTTGGTCCCTATAATTCAGCAGCCTAGCAATTACAGGGCAAGCCTGTGTGCCCAGTACAGGCAGTGGCATCAATGACCTGTGTATTTATTCAACCATCAGCAAGCAGGAGAGATTGTTGGCACCAAACAAAGAGGTCAGCAGTTGTTCTACAAACTGCTCAATTTTTCTGATATCTGCAGATTCAGGGATACCCAAGATATATAGATTGTTGCTGCATGATCTGGCTTTGAGGTCTTCATTTTAATCTTTCATTATAGCTAGTATCTTTTACATGTTTAGCTAGTTCTCAATTTTCTAGGTCTTGTGATCATCCTCCTCTGAGATTTTATCTTCCACAGCATCTAGTCTGGACACGTGCATATTTAGTTTGGTTGTCCTGACATTGAGGTGGACATTAAAGATGTCTATTTTCTGATCTAATGAGGTCAGGCTACACTGCATGGCCCACAGGAGGGTTTTCAGCTGTGGATCTGTAGGCATTTCACCAGACGGGGTGTTGTTTGTACCAGTATGGTTAGTCTCCTTTTCCTGTTGCTTTTGTTTTAGCTCAATGGACAGCTTAGCTTGCTTATTTACTGATTTGCCCAGCTTGATGGAAATCAGTTCATTATGTCACTGACTTGGCTTACTGATTGATCACCAAACCAATAGTAGGAACCAGTGTGGATGAGATGGTGTCATATCAGAGGCACAACCCACAGGCATACTCCTTTCTGCATGTGCCTGAATGGAGAACTTCCAGTTCTCTCTCCCTCCAAGGTGCGGGATGGTACTTCAGAGGCTCCAGTGGGGTTGCACAGCCCTTGTGACACCTCACAAGGCTGTTGTGTTTGTCAGGACCCGCCAATCACCCACTGGCTGTGAGGGCACCAGCAGACCCTTGTAAGTTACTGCCCATGGTTTCTGCAGGGCAGTTGTAGCAGGGTGTTGTATCCCCCAGAGTTGGGAGTGGTCTTTGGAGAATTTCAATTATGGATTGAGAGACTGTGCGCTTTGCAGGGTGTTCCTGCTCACTGCCCCCTGTACACAGTGCACTTAGTGAATCTTTCACAAGCCATCAACGGCCCAGGAGTGTGTTCGACTTGACTTATTTTTATTTAAAGGAGGCCACACAAGTCTCAGTCTTGCATCATGCTCACCTGCTATTTTCAGGCCTCACCATCATTGTAAGAAATTGGGTTGAGGGGGGTGCATTGACATGGGTGCTTTCAGACAAGTTTGATTTGAGGTGGATCAATATCCAACGGGGTGAGGAAACCCAGACACACGCTTGAGTTCCACTCCCCTTTAGCAGATTAGGTATGCCATTATTATGGTCCTTATGAAATGCCACATGATTGTTTTTCAACATATTTGAGGCATGAAGTATGTCAACCACATACTAAGATCTTGACACACTATCTCGATCTTATATCACATAGTATACCTCTAAAATTAAGATACTAGGGCATTAAGTCCAGTAATCTCTCACTATGTTTTTAACCTCAACCAAAACTCAGAACCCTATTAAATAAAGAGCACCACAAGGTCTATAGTTGATTTTAGCTCACATTTTTTCAAATCTTCTCACCCATTGACTGGAAACACATGCAAACCCTCAGTCACCCATTGGTGATTAAATGATCCCCAATAAAGCACCCTCTCGCGGGGCGCAACGAGGAACAAGCCCAATGATGAAGCATGCTACCTTCGGGTGGGTGAGGGCACTTTGTCATATGAGCGCATGCTCCCAGTGACTATATCCAGACTCCACTGGGAGGCTGCCATAGTCAGTGCAAGACAGTTTACCCCCTGTTTTATGGTTCAACATTAGAGGAGACTGTATACTGGACAGAAATTCTCCTCATCCTTCCTTATATCTTATATAGATGTTCCTTGAAGGCCACCGTCCCTGTGTTTATAGCCAATCACGGGGATCACAGAACCGACGAAAACAGAAATAATTCACCTACTGTTTACACATGAACATGGTAGAAAAGCAATAATGCTAATTTATAAAACATTTTTACCTTTATTCTATGTACAAAAAACAAACCTAAAAGTGAAGTGGAAGAGACAATTGGAACAGACAATATGGATAACAAATGGAAGCAATGTCTAGAATACACAAAATTACTTTCTAGGAATCTCTGCCTAAATATACAGAATTCAATTATCCATTACTAACATGCTTCTCATCCAATGTATAAGCCATATATTCGAAGGTGTGGATAACAGATGTCCCAGATGTCTGACATCAAAGCAGTTTTTTTCCGTAGAATGGTAGTGTCATGAAATTAAAGTATACTGTGGGCCAGTGAGAACGTTGGTCTCAGAAATAGCAGAAAAACAAGTAGAAGTGAGTTTTCTAGAGCCTAATGGTGGTAATACCTCAGTCCAAAAGATCACAACTCATTAACAAGTTTATCACTCTTGCTCTGGTACTGGCAAAAAGAAGTGCTGCCATGTCATGAAAAATACTCACAGTTCCCCTCCCGAATAAACACTTGGGGACTTATTTATAAGAGGACTGACCGCTGGAGCCTCACTTTTTTTGATACTCCGATGGCGCAGGCCTCCCAATTATATCTAAGAGGCAACTCAAAGCCACCCTGCGTGGCTTTGCATGACCTCATAGATATGGAGTAAGGCAAGGCAGCACAAAGCGCTGCATTGCCTTACTCTGCTTCAAGGAGACTTCCATGGGCATTGTGGTGGGTATTCCCACTCAACACCCAGATGTAAAAAATTGCATGAACCTGGGGCAGCGCCAAAACCTTATGCTTCCCCAGAGCAGGTGTAACAAGGAGAAATGTTTTCATTTCTCCTCGTTTTTCCTCTTTCCATGTGTGCTGCATTATGCAGCACACATACAATGAGGAAAACGCCTCCATGGATTGTTTTGCACCATGGTGCAAGGGTGTCTGCATTGGCCCTAGGCACCATATTGTGCAACAGCACTGGCTGAAAGGACAGGAATGCACCCTATATCATAAATACGCTGCAGTCCTGCAATTTTCTTTAGACACAGGGCAGCGCAGCAAAGTGACTTACTGCGCTGCCCTGCGTCAAAAACTCATAAATTAGACTCTAGGACATGAGACCTGAAAATGGGGACCGTAGCGGAAAACAATTCTCTAATAAAATACAGCGACAAAAGGGCACTGAGACAACTGTAAATCAATGTGGCATATTTCTAATAACAGTAGAATCATAGGCAGATGAGAGACCTTAAAAAAATACAATGGGAGATGGGCACTATAAACGATCTGGGGAACACAGTAAGAAGAGAGATGCGCTGGCCACACAGCGGTATTCAGACAAAATATTGAGTTAGAAATGTCGACTTACACAAATATCGAGTTGTAAATATCGTGACACAGAAATATCGACAGTAAAAATATCGTGGTCAAGAATATCGATTTTAAGGTAAGAAATATCGTTTTAAAAAATGTAGAAGTCATTAATATTGTTTGCAAAAATATAGTTGTTTAAAATATCGATTTTTCAGTTAGTGATATGTATTTTAGTATATATTTTAAATGTATGTGATGTCTTTTTTTGTATAAGAATTGTTTATGTTTTTTAATATATGTGTTAAATTTTTAGTAGTTATCAATTTTATTTTAATTACATTTTGCATTTTTTAGTTCCATAGCGGGTTGTGGGTTTATAGGGGAATAGGGTGGGAAGTAATTTAATTATAATAAATTAATGATTATTTTTTATTTATTCATATTTATTTAATTGAGATTTTATAGTGTTAATTGTGGGAAGTAATGTATTATTAATTAATTATTAATTGGTTGTTAATTAATATTAATTACTTAATTGGTAATTAATTATGGTGATTGTGCAATTTGTTTAGGTGCGGGTTATGGGGTTTATAGGGCTAAAGGGTGGGAAGTAATTTATTTTTAATTAATTAATAATAAGTTGTTAATTAGGGTGGAGGATGTAGCCTTACAGCTAGAGCGGTCGACCTCGAAGCTGGGGAACCGGGTTCGAGTCTCGGCAGGGATGCTAAACATCCTGTGATTCTGGGCAAATCACTTAATCTCCCCGTGCCTAACAAAAATGAATGTGCCCATCTGTAACGAAACTGGTGCTCATGTAAAGCGCTCTGATACCCTATGTCTCGGGTCTAGTTCGTGCTATATAAAACTCTAAAACAAAAACAAAATAAAAAAATTATATTAATTGATTAATTGCAAATTAAATATGGAAATTGTGTGATTAATTTTAGGTGCGAGTTGCGGGGTTTATAGGGATAAAGGGTGGGAAGTAATTTATTTTTGATTAATTAATAATTTGTTGTTAGTATTAATTAATTAATTGAAAATTAAATATGGAAATTGTGTACTTAATTTCTAGGTGTGGGTTGTGGGCTTTATAGGGGTAAAGGATGGGAAGTAATTTATGTTTAATTAATTAATAATTAGTTGATCATTACTATTATTTAATTAATTGATATTTAATTTGAGTAATTGTTTAATTTGTTTGTGTGTGAGTTTTACTTTTATAGGGGTGAAGGGAGCGGAGTAAATTAATTTTACTTACTTTATAATTAGTTGCTAAATACTATTAGTACTTTAATTGAAAATAAGTTTTAGTTGTGTAATTAATTTTTTTACAGTTTAATGTTAGCTGTGGATTGTGGGGATTAAAGGGGTAAAGTGTTAGAAGTTAATTAATTTTCATGAGTTTTAATTTGTTTTTTAATTAATAATATTTCTTTAATTGGTAATTAATTATGTTAATAATGGAAGTACATTTAAAAAAAATAGATGTGGGTTGTGAATTGTGTGGTATTATATGGTAGAAAATAAAAAAACTAACTTTATGTAATAATTAATGTTTTTGTTTCTTAATATTTTCGAATTATTTTTTTTTATTTGTTTGACAGTTTTTTTAGTTTATTAAATATAATATTTGTAGGTATTTGTCCTCTGTATTTAACATTAAAATTTGTTTTAATTTTTTTAATTTTTAATATTAAATATATTTGTATTTTAATTTTTAACATATTTTTTTTATTTATATTGTTTTTTAAATATTGTTTTGTTGTAATATTTTGTTTGTTTTTCATTTTGATCTGACTGGAGTGGGAATATTATTTGTTACCCCTCCGCAATCCAACACTTTCCCTACTGATGCACTGATTGGAGTAGGAATAGTAATTTTTACCCGACGCTATCCAACACTTTCCCTACTGTTGCACTCATTGGAGTGGGAATAGTAATTTTTACCCCTCCGCTATCCAACACATTCCCTACTGTTGCACTGATTGGAGTGGGAATAGTAAATTTTAACCCTCTGCTATCCAACACTTTCCCTACTGTTGCACTCATTGGAGTGAGAAATTTAAGTTCAAAGATCTTTAAATAGTTTAATGTTTTAATTTATAATGGAATGTTTATTTTTATTAGATTTATGTTATTGGTATATATGCTAAAGTCACATGAAAAACTACACCGTAAGGAAATGACAAAATGGTGGGAAGTGAAATCGCTTTCAAAATGTTTAGATGTTGGCCGTATACCACGGGGTCTGCAGATCCTGATTGCACCCAGCTTTGAGAACCCGGACCCCGACATGCTTGAAGAGTGGGCAACCAGCAATTTAGAGGCATCAGCGTGATTAGTCTGCATTCTGATCAAGTATGCAGACAAAGATCGAGCAAAAATTCTCCAGGAAATTGAAATTCTGGACTCGACGCTCAAAACGAGGCCTGAGAGTGAGATTATCGCCAAATTTGAAACAGAGATGCAAGCAAGGCTAAAGAAGCAGGAAGACAGTATCAAACGGAGGAAAGTAACGAAGTTTACACGAGATAAAATAGACTACGAAACCGGTCAGATCTTCACATTTGCAAAACGAATCGAACGAATCAGGCAGCAAAGGCAACAGCAGGAAACTAAGATCAATGGTCCCAGCCGGATAAATGAGTCTGAAACAGAATTAAGCTCCGAAGTAGGAACAAGCAACGAAGACCTAAGTCGAGAACAAGGGCAGGGCACTGGTGCAGCGATTAAAAGGAAAATCACTATCTCTGACGAGTTGGAATTTTTACGATTAGGCCGGAGAGCAACCCTAAGACCCCGAAATCCAAGGGCTCCAAAGCCTACCGGAGGGGGCAACGCCGAAGGAGGCAACGGAAAAGAGACAGAAAAACAAAACAAAAATACAAAACGAACATGGAAACGAAAGTAATTGAATATAATGAAGAACGGGAAAGGTTTATTATCAACCTCACAAAACTAAGCTTATCTAGAGCCGATAGAGACATTTTAATGCTGGGACTTTCGTTTTGCCCTGAGAACACCATGAACTATCCCCAAGCACGAATTGACACATTCAAGTATATCAGAAAACTAAAACTACAAAAAATTCACACTTCTAACAACAGACAAGGAAATGCCATGGCACAATTAGATCAACCACCTGCCACTATAACCAGCACTACCATTGCGGATTTATCGATCCTTCGAACCATGAGGGAATTAGAAATGGAGAATGAAACCCAAGATGCCTCAATATCCATACAAGGCATCATTGCGGAGCAAAATCTGCAATCAGATGACACGGTAGTTATACCGTTTAAACCACGGTCAAGAGCAACGCCAACCACTATAAAGGACAACATTGACACATTCCACAAATTAATTGTCAATGGTCTCAAGATTATGAACAAGGAATTTAATGCGAAAAATATGAAACGCACCTCTAAGGAGTGGAAGTACCACAAATTAGTGACCAAACTCAGAAACAACAAACCGGTTGTGGTACATAACTCGGACAAAGGTGGCAACGTGGTTCTGTGGCCCATGGAAATGTACTTGCAAGAGGCACGTAATCAACTCAATCAGAGAGACTGATACAGAAAATGCAAGCAGGAAACAATGGCCAAAGCGCAATCTGAGTTCACTATGGATTTGGAACAATGGTTTGGTGATAACCTGCTCTCTCATGATGAATATAAGTATTTACGGAATGAAATCCCAAGAACACCTGTGCTATACTTAATCCCGAAGCTGCATAAAAACATATCCTGCCCACCTGGTCGCCCAATCATTTCGGCCAATGGAAGCCTGATGGAGAACTGTTCCAAATACATTGACATTTTTCTTAAACCTTATGTTGAAAAGCTTCCATTGTACGTACGAAATAGCAGTGAATTTCTCAAAATGGTATATGACATACCAATGGAGCAGGACTATGTGTTAATTGCATTGGATATCGCAACCTCTACACAAGCATTGCCCATAATGATGGTCTGAGGGCGATGGAATTCTACCTGAGTGACAGACCTGTCAGCCTATGGAGACACACTCAGATACTGTTGAAGATGGCAAGAAGATGCTTGGAAGACAATTTCTTCTTGTTTGATGGGATTCTATACCAACAGAAGAGAAGGACTGTGATGGGCACCTGCTTCGCCCCCAGCTATGCGTGCTTGCATGTAGGCTGGTGGGAGGAGCAGGTGCTCCGCAAGGAATATGCTTTCAATTGGGAAAATAATATCATTTTGTCGACCAGATTCATCGACGATTTATTTGTAATCTGGAAAGGAGCAACAGAATCTGCAGAATTCTTTGTAAATCGTCTAAATTGTAATGATTTGAACCTGAAGTTCACGCATACCATTAGCTCACAACAGGTATCATTCCAAGATGTAGAGGTGTTTGTAGAGGCAGGCAAGCTAGAAACTAGACTATTTAGAAAGTCAACGGCAGGCAATACTACGTTGCACGCCTCAAGCTTTCATCCCACCGACACTAAGCATAGTATTCCCTACGGTGAGATACTTCAAGCCAAGAGAAATTGTAGTACACCTAAGGAGCTATCTAAATGTCAGCAGGAAATGAGCAAAAGTTTCCATGAGAGAGGCTAGCGTGAAGCAACCATTGTAGCAGCAAGAGACACGGCGAACAAAAAGAAACGCGAGGAACTTCTATTTTTAAAAAGTAAAGTCAAAAAAGAGAAAGTGGAGCCTCAGATACATTTTCTAGTCACAAATACTTGCTAGAATAAGGAATTTAGGGATTTGCTCAATAAAAACTGGCATATCCTTAGGACTGATCCAGTGATTGGGCAACAGCTTCCCAATTACTCCCACTCACATTTCGCAGGGCACCCTCGCTGAGAGATGCTGTGGTCAAGGCAAGCCCAGAGAGCGATAAGGACCAAGGATGGTTAAAACCTCTCCCTGGGTTCAAAAGATGCAGCAAATGTAGAGCCTGCAGTATTGGCAAAAACACCACAGTATACTTCACCCCCTTCAGCAGTAGGGAGATAAAGATTAGAGGTGCTTACAACTGCAAGACAGAATTTGCAGTATATGTCCTGACTTGTACCTGCAGTTTACAGTATGTAGGCAGTACTACGTTACAAGTACATAAGAGGATCTTACAGCACATGAGAGCCATAACCAATGCGGATAGATCATATCCCGTAGCTTGTCACTGTGAATCAACACACCATAGAGATCCCACACAAGACACCTACTTTGTAATAGATGCGATCCCACCGAACAAAAGAGGGGGAGACAGAGTGAGGGCGTTACGTGAGCTTGAGACAAGGCATATCCTTCTTCTCGATAATAAAACACCACAAGGGCTCAAACATGACGAAGAATTTCATTCATGCCTGTGAATTTATACTGTGTAGTGGGTATCAGCTCAAAACAAAACAGAGGAGAGAGAGAAACAAGAACGAAAGGAAGCATTTGACTGTAAACATGTATTGGTTTCATTAATTTCTGAAACAAAATGAGATAAAAATGACTCCTTGTAAAGCTGGCATATATCATGTAGCATTGGGCAATGGTTATTATTCAGGCACTTGCCTTGAAATTGTGTGATGACAGGAGGATTTATAACAACAACAAAAAAGTTGTGTGTTGTTATTGGCACTTGCCTTTTCAACAACTGTTGTGTAATAGTGATGCACTTAGACTTAGGATATGGTAATGTTCAGACACTTGTCTAAAAATATTCTTGTCTTGTACAGTATTTTTTGTACCCTCACTGCGCTTGGGAAATCCCTCTCCCTGATGAAACAAGGACACTAGTCTAAATTGTAACAGTATTAGCGCGGCAACCCAGTATAGTATAATACTCCTGAGGGAATGGTTGAAAGCGCAACACTTTCACAGTTAAGTTACTTAGGGGCCCATTACGATGGCGGGCGGATCACCCCCGCCCGCCATCCATGCCAGATTGACCCCCCGCCACATTAGTATGGCTGGGGGGTCCGCGGCGCACGGAAAGACCGTTGGCTGCTTTTCCGCCGGTCGACTCGTCGACCGGGCAGAAAAGGGGCATAATATGGTGGCGTGTCTGCAAGACACAGCCATCCATATTATGATGCTGGCGGTGATCAGCCTTTCCATGGTGCCGATGCCGCCATGGAAAGGCATGCAGTTTTTGCTGTTGGGGGCCCATTGTGGGCCCCCAGAATGTTGGGGGGTGGGGGGTGCACATGGGGGGTACCTATGGTACCCCCTCATTGCAATGCACTACGTGGCAGGCACCACGTGGTGCCTGCCATGTAGTGCATGGCAATGCTGTGCACAGTCGTTTTACATTGCGAGTGGGTCTGCAGCCAGCAGATCCACCCGCAATGTATAAGGCCCAGGATGCGCCTGCCAGTGTGGCGGGCGCATCCTAATGCACATGGCGGGACCGCCGTAACTTCGGCGGTCGGTCCCTGGCTCCCTTGCGATGGCGGGCGGACTTTGTCCGCCCGCCATCGTAATGGGCCCCTTAGTATCAAATCCTCCCTCCAACACTCACAAGTGATTTTTTAACTCGTTAGGACAAACTGTTAAATTTAATGAAAAGCCAAGCAGCGTAAAAGAAAAGCGAGTCTGTCCTCCGTGCCAGTCAAGCACATGATATGTAAGGGCCATTGACAGAGATGCTGTAAAACTGTGTGAACAAGGCCGCTGTGCCGGCTGAAACGCGTCATGGCTGACGTGCGATAACAATAAACGAAGAATGATCGCATTTGATGTTGGCTCCGTTTGCCTCCTAAAAACTGTTTTTGCCAAGTGTTTGACCTATATATATATATATATATATATATATATATATATATATATATATATATATATATATATATATATATATATATATATATTATCTACTAGTTATAGTTAGGACCTATTATCCATAGGAAATCCGTAACATCTCTATTCCCAAAAACTTTGAGCGCCGTTTGACGAATCATCGTGAAATTTTCAAAACTAGTGGGGCGTTCCGGTCCGCTCCTGTCTTGAAAGTTTCGGGGTGATTCATCAAGCGGGGCCGAGAAAAAGGGGGTCCCAAAACGTGTTTTCTCCATGTTAATTCCCATAGGAAATTTTAGCCACGGCTACAGCCCGAACTGCTGAACGGAATTACACCAAATTTGGCAAAAAGGTAGCGCTTGGTTCAGAAAGCGACCTTTTTTAAATGGTTTAAATCCGTTCAGTAGTTGCGGAGAAATTCAAAAAATAAGAGTGAAAAAATCAATTTCCCATAGGAAACTTTATGCAAGGCTACAGCAAAAACTGCAGAACGGAATTACACCAAATTTGGCAAAAAGGTAGTGGTTGGTTCAGAAAGCACCCTTTTTAAAAATGGTGTAAATCCGTTCAGTAGTTGCTGAGAAAATCCAAAATAAAAGTTTCGATATCTATGGCTGCGATGGATCCGTGCACCCTCCCGACCACGAGCTGCATGCTAATTGGCTGTCAACACTCCAAACCAGGAAGTGTTGGCAGCCATCTTGTTCCTCGGTAGAACCGAGGAACAAGAAAGCAGTAAAACAAGTGCGCAAAACGCAAAAGGGGGCAGGGTAGAAACACCCTGACCCCTAGGTCTGCTCAGGGGTCCCACAAGGACCCCCTGGGCAGAAAAATCATTTTTTTTTTTTTAAATCGGTGGGATGCGCTTAGGTGCGCGGATCCCGCTGATTAAAAAAAAAAAAACAAGAAACAAGTGCGCAAAACGCACAAAGGGGCAGGGTAGAAACACCCTGACCCCTAGGCCTGCTCAGGGGTCCCACAAGGACCCCTGGGCAGAAAAAGCACAAAATAAAAGACCGGCATCGTGCCGGAGGCCCCGCCCCTCCCTGCAGCAGTCTGCAAACGCGCCCCCTGGCGCGTTTTAAGAAGGGGAGTAATTCCCTTGAATACTGGGGGTCCCTGGGGGCCAACTAGCCCACCAGGAACCTCCGGTATGCACCACGGGGCTGCGTTGCAGAGAGGTGTACAGAGGCCACGCCCCTTTTACACCTCTCTGCAACGCAGCTCTGTGGCACTTTTGGAGGTACATGGTGGGCTAGTTGGACTCCAGGGACACTCAGTATTCAAGGGGACTTAATCCCCCAACTTAAAACGCGCCACGGGGCGCGGTTTGCACAGTGGTGAAGGGAGGGCGTGGCTTCAGGTGACATGTGTGCAAACAGGCTCCGTGGCGCATTTTAAGATGGGGAATTAAATCCTCTTCAATCCTGAGGGTCTCTAGAGCCAACTAGCCCACCAGGTACCTCCAGTAAGCGCCACGGAGCTGCGTTGCAGAGTGTTGTAAAAGGGGCGAGGCCTCTGAACACCTCTCTGCAACGCAGCTCTCTTGCGCATACTGGAGGTATCTGGTGGGCCAGTTGGCCCCTAGGGACCCTCGGGATTGAGGAGGAATTAATTCTCCAACTTAAAACGCGCCACAGGACGTGTTTGCAGACATGTCACTTCAGGCCCCACCCCCTTCCTTCACCATTGTGCAAATATTCCTCTAAAATCAGCCGAACTACGAATTCCGATTTACTCACCTGTTATCAGGAGAGACCTCAGTGCTGCATCTTTGAGCCCAGTACTGATCCTGAAAAGTAATTTTAACCGTACTTACCAGTAACTTGAATTTCCTTCCATAGGCTAACATTGACTGGTTTCACTTGGAAATTCTTCAAAGTGTGGAGTTTTGGAACTTTATAATATTCCTCTAAAATCAGCCGAACTACGAATTCCGATTTACTCACCTGTTATCAGGAGAGACCTCAGTGCTGCATCTTTGAGCCCAGTACTGATCCTGAAAAGTAATTTAAACCGTACTTACCAGTAACTTGAATTTCCTTCCATAGGATATCATTGCCTGCTTTTTGCTGAAAAAGATTCTAAGTGTCGATTTTTGAAACATACAAATATTCCTCTAAAATCAGCCAAACTACTGAATTCCGATTTACTCACCGGTTATCAGGAGAGACCTCAGTGCTGCATCTTTGAGCCCAGTACTGATCCTGAAAAGTAATTTTAACCGTACTTACCAGTAACTTGAATTTCCTTCCATAGGCTAACATTGACTGGTTTCACTTGGAAATTCTTCTAGGGGTCGATTCCGATTCGGGCCGGAAAAGCACCGACCGACTCGGATCCGGAAAAATACCGACCGACACGTACCAGTGGCGCCCGACACGCCAAGTACGATGCAAGCCGCGATAAATCCGACCGACACGTCAGGAAACCAAGCCGACCGACCGAG
The DNA here is from genome assembly GCA_963921515.1 of Calotriton arnoldi. Classification (NCBI taxonomy): domain Eukaryota; kingdom Metazoa; phylum Chordata; class Amphibia; order Caudata; family Salamandridae; genus Calotriton; species Calotriton arnoldi. Next base: position 350,531 of record CAWUFW010008229.1, read on the forward strand.
CCGCTCGGAAAATAGCAATCCGGCCGGAAAAACACGCGAATCCAACCGACCGACACGCACCCGGAACAAATCCGACCGAATCGTACCCGCCAACTCCAACCCGCAAAGTACGATGCAAGGCGCGAAAAACACGACCGAGTCGGACGGAGGACAAGCCGTACGACCGACACGCATACAAAACCGAGCCGAAGCAACACAATACACCGCGACCGACGCGTACGCAGCATACAAAACTGCACAAACACAGCGTGAACGAAACGGAAAACACCGTACGAGACCAATGCAGGGTCCGACTCGGTCACAAGAACGTTTCCAACATACACAAACAGCACAAAGGAAAAATCAACCAAAAAAGGCCAAACAAGCAATTACCAAGCCAATAAACACTGGGGGGTGGGGACAGAGAACAAAGACACACCCACAACTCCACCTATATAAAGGACACAAATCACTACCATGAGCCTTTGCAAATGCCATTTCACTGCCAGCACCCAAGAGAAAGCAACCACACACCCACAGCTCATCCCTCACACAAGCCACACACCATCAGCACACCAACAAATACCTACCTCACATACACCCAGCAAAACACACACTCACACACCCTCACCTGCACACCAACACACACATCACTCACCATCACCACCCATCACCATGCCCCCCAAGAAGAATCCCAAGTTCCTAGATTGTGAATTGGAAGTCCTGGTAGACGAGATCCTCAGGGTGGAGCCACAGCTGTTTGGCACTCTGGTCCAACAGACCCCCATGTCGCAGAAAACCAAGATGTGGGAGAGGATCATCAACAGGGTGAACGCCCAATCATCATGTCGGCGCACAAAGACGGACATCCAGAACAGGTGGTATGACGTGCGCAGGAGGGTACGGGACCTGCTGAAGATAGACTACAGCAACAGCCAACAGACCGGCAGTGGCCCTCCTGCCAAGCCAATATACCTCAGGCCCTGGGAGGAGAAGGTGCGGGCCATCCTTCCGCCAGTGAGCGTATATGGACTAGAGAACATCCCAGAGCCTGGTGAGTACACAACAAATGTACACAATAAACTGCCACAAAACACACACATCACTGTCAAGGGGAGAGTCAAACCATGCACACATAGCAATTACACAGCAACTAGAACAGAATCATCCCAAAATGTGTATGTCAGTCAGATAAACACAACACATGCCATCAAAAAAGTCACATCCAACTGTGCCAACACATGTACAAACACAACCACAACTACAGCTAGGCAGTGGCACAAATAGAACTAACACACACATCCACACATGTAGCCACCACAACAACACCAACACACAGTGAAGACCACTCAAAGGAAGGAATTCTGTGTATGCTGGCCAAGTCAGTGTAGCCAATAGCATCATGGGAGTCGCAGTCACACATATTGCCCCCCCACAACTGTCCCATCAACACCACCCTGAACCATGCTCACATCACAGGGAGTGGAGAAGGACTCACAAGATGGCTGACACTGGCTACTGCTGTGGGGAGCACAAGGCCCTGCTGCCAACTGTGCACCAACAAACAGCAGGACACCACTGACTGACATCCTGAGAGACAACTTCCACTCCCTGCAATGCAAGCACGTTCCATGGTGGGCTATCTGGCTGGCTGGGTGGGAAGGGGGACTTGCAGCACTGACTATAGTCACCAGCACCTCCCCTCACACCCCCCAACACAAACTCCACAGTACCCACCTGGTAGAATGCAATGCCCTCCATCCTAACACAAGATCCCACAAAGCACCACCACCCTGGGTTATGTTGTGTGAAGCACAGGGACACTCTTGGGACTCTTAGCCAAACAACTGCCAGGACAACACTCCCAGCCATCCTGTCAGCACAGCCAGCCCACCCCACAGGGAAGCAGAGTCAAAAGGAAGGAAGCATGGGCATGCTGGGAAGGGGGTGGAGGCAATAGCATGATGGGAGTCGTAGTCACAGACATAGCTCACCCCCACAACTGTCCCATCAACACCACCCTGAACCATGCTCACATCACAGGGAGTGGAGAAGGACTCACAAGATGGCTGACACTGGCTACTGCTGTGGGGAGCACAAGGCCCTGCTGCCAACTGTGCACCAACAAACAGCAGGACACCACTGACTGACATCCTGAGAGACAACTTACACTCCCTGCAATGCAAGCACGTTCCATGTTGGGCTATCTGGCTGGCTGGGTGGGAAGGGGGACTTGCAGCACTGACTATAGTCACCAGCACCTCCCCTCACACCCCCCAACACAAACTCCACAGTACCCACCTGGTAGAATGCAATGCCCTCCATCCTAACACAAGATCCCACAAAGCACCACCACCCTGGGTTATGTTGTGTGAAGCACAGGGACACTCTTGGGACTCTTAGCCAAACAACTGCCAGGACAACACTCCCAGCCATCCTGTCAGCACAGCCAGCCCACCCCACAGGGAAGCAGAGTCAAAAGGAAGGAAGCATGGGCATGCTGGGAAGGGGGTGGAGGCAATAGCATGATGGGAGTCGTAGTCACAGACATAGCTCACCCCCACAACTGTCCCATCAACACCACCCTGAACCATGCTCACATCACAGGGAGTGGAGAAGGACTCACAAGATGGCTGACACTGGCTACTGCTGTGGGGAGCACAAGGCCCTGCTGCCAACTGTGCACCAACAAACAGCAGGACACCACTGACTGACATCCTGAGAGACAACTTCCACTCCCTGCAATGCAAGCACGTTCCATGGTGGGCTATCTGGCTGGCTGGGTGGGAAGGGGGACTTGCAGCACTGACTATAGTCACCAGCACCTCCCCTCACACCCCCCAACACAAACTCCACAGTACCCACCTGGTAGAATGCAATGCCCTCCATCCTAACACAAGATCCCACAAAGCACCACCACCCTGGGTTATGTTGTGTGAAGCACAGGGACACTCTTGGGACTCTTAGCCAAACAACTGCCAGGACAACACTCCCAGCCATCCTGTCAGCACAGCCAGCCCACCCCACAGGGAAGCAGAGTCAAAAGGAAGGAAGCATGGGCATGCTGGGAAGGGGGTGGAGGCAATAGCATGATGGGAGTCGTAGTCACAGACATAGCTCACCCCCACAACTGTCCCATCAACACCACCCTGAACCATGCTCACATCACAGGGAGTGGAGAAGGACTCACAAGATGGCTGACACTGGCTACTGCTGTGGGGAGCACAAGGCCCTGCTGCCAACTGTGCACCAACAAACAGCAGGACACCACTGACTGACATCCTGAGAGACAACTTACACTCCCTGCAATGCAAGCACGTTCCATGTTGGGCTATCTGGCTGGCTGGGTGGGAAGGGGGACTTGCAGCACTGACTATAGTCACCAGCACCTCCCCTCACACCCCCCCCAACACAAACTCCACAGTACCCACCTGGTAGAATGCAATGCCCTCCATCCTAACACAAGATCCCACAAAGCACCACCACCCTGGGTTATGTTGTGTGAAGCACAGGGACACTCTTGGGACTCTTAGCCAAACAACTGCCAGGACAACACTCCCAGCCATCCTGTCAGCACAGCCAGCCCACCCCACAGGGAAGCAGAGTCAAAAGGAAGGAAGCATGGGCATGCTGGGAAGGGGGGTGGAGGCAATAGCATGATGGGAGTCGTAGTCACAGACATAGCTCACCCCCACAACTGTCCCATCAACACCACCCTGAACCATGCTCACATCACAGGGAGTGGAGAAGGACTCACAAGATGGCTGACACTGGCTACTGCTGTGGGGAGCACAAGGCCCTGCTGGCAACTGTGCACCAACAAACAGCAGGACACCACTGACTGACATCCTGAGAGACAACTTCCACTCCTGCAATGCAAGCACGTTCCATGGTGGGATAACTGACTGGGTGGGTGGGTGGGTGGGAAGGAGGTCTGGCTGTCAACCAAACACAATCAATGCAGACCATGTTCACACCCCAGAGAATACATAGAAATGCCCAAATAATGCAGGACAATGTGCCACACCAATATCAACCCCTGACTGTGACGACTTAGGACAATACAATGTACAGGCCCGCACCCCGAGGCACAGTCACAACTGTCAGGTGTGTCAACCACTGATGCCTGCAGAAACATGACATACATTGTTTGTGTCTCCCAAAAACAGGTGATGATAGGGACACAGCAGCAGACGCTGAGGAGTCCCAGTCCCAGGCTCAAGAGGATGCCGAGCTCACTGGCGTCGTACAGCCTCTGTCCTCCTCGGACGATGAAGAACAACCTGGCACATCCGGTGCAAGTCAACATGCTGCACCAGCAGGACCACCAGCTGCAGCACCAGCAGGTCCACCAGCTGCACCCCCTGCACCCACCCCTCCAACGACTGTCACCACGAATACCATCCCTGCCGACATGGACAGAATAAGGAACAACACCAGCGCAGTGACCCTGGACCAACCTGGGGCCATGGACACCACCACCACCACCAACCCCCAAGGTGGACCAGGGTTATCTGTGCGTGCAACTGCACACACTGCACATGTCAGCAGGGGTGGTGGGAGGGGTGGGAGACAGAGGTCGCTGCTTGCAGACGTTGCTGGTGTGCATGAAGACCCACAACTGGTACGCATAGCTGATGCGTACCAGTCCAGCACCGGAGAGCTCAGCCAGGTAGTGGGGCTCCTCAGAGACATTAAACAGCAGCAGGCTGCCCATCATGCCCGCTTGGACTCCCACATGTCCCAAGTGGAGTCACACATGTCACGTGTGGACTCCCACATGTCACGTGTGGACTCCCACATGACCCGCGTGGAGTCCAAGTGGGATGTACTACATGAGATGACGGCGGTGCACAGGGACATTTTACAATGCCTCCGCCAGATGAACAGCAACCAGTCCACACCTCCCTGTGTGCCAACAACATCTGGTACCGAACAAACTGCAACTGCCACAGGGAGGGAGGAGGACTCTGGCGGAGAGTCCCCTGCACCGCAGCAGCCTGCACTTGAGGCCCCCCCCAAGAAGAGGGGTCGTCCGAGGAGGGGAAAGTGAGAGGCTGATGGCCAAGCGCAACTCCCAGGAAGCCTGAACCTGTTCTGGATTTTCGCCTTTGTGCACAGACTGTTCACCCTGTTGATGGCAACACTACTCCCACACATTGCATGGGGAGTATAAGTTGGAACAATGTGTCAGACAACAGTGGCCCCGATACTGGGGATCCTGTCTACCTGGACTTTCTATTCATCTAGGAACTTGGGATTGCAAGATTCATGTACAGCACAATCCATCCTATGCACTATTATCACAATAAACACACTAATACACCATACTTGCCTCTGTCGTGATTCCAACGTGGGTGCTGTTATGGGGATGATGAACTGCAAAATTACACAGTGTATGCGAACTGCAACAGCAAGGACAACACAGGCATGTGAGTACAGGCAACGTGACACATATGAGGGAGACACACCACCAGGGCTACACAACACATACACACCTAGGCCATCTGACTCATTGCCTACACTGATGTTGCCAGGGAAGACGGTGCAATGCACAGACACCACACCCATTCCCAGTTGTAGTCAAGTAGCCCACAGGTGCAGTAAGCAAATGGCAGTCAAATGTGTGACCACAGACAACGCACATCACAAAGTGAAGCACAGGTTTATTACACAGTTGCAACATGCTGTAACCACTACAGATGCAAGGTAATCCCACCTGGCAGCGGGCACACAGTCAACAACTGTAGACTGAAGGAAGTCCATGGGTGTGGCGCACATCACCTGTAGGGACACAACAGCTACCAGCCTGGATGTGCAATCACGTCGTCGGTGGACACAGTTCACCAAACGAATCTGAAAGTACCCTGTGAAGGACAGAAATGACACACAGTCAAAAGCAATGCAGTACAGGACAGAACAGCAAAACTCATGCACAATACATGTTACAAGATACCCACCCAGAACCAAGTTAGCATGTCAACACTGTTGGGGAGTACAGCCCACCTGTCACCACACATCGCAACACACATCCTGTCAAGTAGCCCATGGACACACTCCAACAGCACCAGAGCACCACCCACACATCATGCCAACTCACATCATTCACATGACACCTCAGGATACTCACATTCAGCTAAAGAAGTTGGTGATGAGCTGTGTGCGGACATCACCATCACCATCCTCATCATCATCGTCACTGGCATCGTGGTCCAGGCCAGGATCCTCCACAGGTGGCGGATGTTGGTCATCGTCATCCTGGATGAGAGGCAACTCCTTCCGCACTGCCAGGTTGTGGAGCATGCAGCAGACGATGATAATCTTGCACACTTTCGCAGGGGCATATGGGAGGGACCCTCCGGTCTTGTCCAGGCAGCGGAAGCGGCTCTTCAGGAGACCAAAGGTCCGCTCAATCACTCTCCTGGTCCGACCATGTGCCTCATTGTAGCGCATCTGGGCAGGTGTCACAGGGTTCCTGAGGGGTGTCAGCAACCACGGCATGTTGGGGTATCCCGAGTCACCTACGGACAGACAAGTGCACATCAGCTGACTTGGAAAAGTGGGCGGAATACTACAGATCAGATCACACACAATGGCACAAAGTCAGTACACACCGACAAGCCAGGCACGCTGGTTCTGCATCTGTGCCATCAACCTGGGGATGCGACTACTCCTCATCACAAAGGCATCGTGTGCTGAACCAGGGAAACGGGCACACACGTGTGTGATGGTCATGTCTGCAAGACACACCACCAGTGCATTGACCGAGTGGTAGTGCTTGCGGTTCCTGTAGGCCTGCTCCTGGGCCTGTGGTGGTACCAAAGCCACATGTGTCCCATCAATGGAGCCAATGACATGCGGCATCCTCCCCAGGGCATAAAAGTCACTCTTCACGTCAGTGAGTCGTCGCAGTCTAGGGAAATAGATGTACCGGTTCAGGAAGAGCAACATTGCCGCCAAAACATCGCGGAGCACACGGCTGAACATGGTCTGTGACATCCCACCAGCAGACGCCACAGTATGTTGGAAGGTACCGGTGGCAAAGAAGTGTAGGGCTGCCATCACCTTCACCTTGGGGGTCAGCGCTGTAGGATACGGCCGGCCAGGCTGCAAATGTGGGGACAACTGCACTGCCAAATCCTCAATCAGCTGCCTGGTGAAGCGGTACCGTCGGATGCTGTCCCGTTCCACCATCGTTGCCAGGTCTGGGAATGGCCGATGGACAGCAGGAGCCCTGCAGTGCAGAGGAGAAGTAAGCAAGATCGTCAGTCACCCCACATATGCGGCATTGAACACACTCAAGATCCCAACATACATCATCATGAGGCACAACTACATGAAGTGTGCAGTACCGGAACGACATTTATGGTACATACATGGCCAACATCTGTCAACACGGTCCTACAGGTGGCATCAATTTGTCCCAGGTTGGCCCATTGGATATCATGATGCTGTGTCACAGTCACCCCCCAGTGACATGTGAGGACAGATGTGCCCCAGGCACCACAGCTCAACGACAGGCACATTCCCAGGGACCCTGTAATGCCACATGGACACTGGCATCACCTGGAGTATCATGTGTACACCACAACAAAACAAACATGACCCCCACAGGTAGTGGCCACACTTGCCATGGCAGGAGAGCCATGGACGTCTGTGACACACACGCACAACATCAGAGTCCATGCACACACAACGTGGATGTGGAGACTGTCTCCCATTGTGCACATGAAATCAGAGACATTGTAAACACTACATGCACAAAGACTGTGGAGGGCCATCACTATTGTGCCACTGGGACACCCTGGCTCAAACATACCGTCCCACATGGGACTCACGGGGTATGTGACATGACATACACAAACACCACTGTGAAATGTGACCATGGCACATGCACAGATATGAACAGTTGCACATCACAGTGGTCACGTACACGTAACACCCATGATCCTGTCCCCATGAACACGTGCACAGCCTGGGGGTGGCTGCCCACAGGTGACACCCACAGGACAACATGTACACCAACATACACACAATAGGAAATGCAGCCTTACATGCCTTATGATGAGGTTTGGACAGGCTGTCGTGATGTAGGTGTGCCCCTCACTCCCTGGGAGCTATCTGTGGCTGGCATATGTCCATCTGAGACAGGCATGCTGACATATGCCAGTCACATGTACAGTGATGCGTTGTACTGCAATGGACCGATCGGTGCCTCCGGCCGGCCCATTGCATTCAATGTGTGCGGGTACGCGTTGTACCCCTGTGCGCGTTGAACAGCAATGGACCGATCGGTGCGCACCCATTGACAATGGGCTTGCCTGGCAACGGACGCGTTTTTGAATATTCGAACGAGTCGGTTGCTGGAAAATCAGTTGGTCACCCACAACAATGTTGCAAAATAATGTATGTCATGAAGTTGAAGATTTGAAGGATGCTGTGGGCGTGTTTTGGTGCTGCTATTCCATGGATTGGCCAGATTCAGAAGATGCAAACGACTTGGACCTATCACTTTGGACACAAGGGACAGTATCTGCCTCTCCAGCACATATATATTGCTGCATGTTCCCCTGAGAGCCCACTTGCCTGCACTACATGCTCCAGGACGACATCTGCCACTGCACTGCTGCTGTCTCTGCCCCTCTGGACCCTGCAATGGCACGTACTGTGGAGAGAGCCCCAGCCTTCAGCCTTGAAGAGAACCAGGCCCTGCTGGACAGCCTACTTCCACAGTACAGCAAGCTGTATGGGACACCAGGGGAGCAGGTGAGTGTTCTGTGCACTGCCTTTCTGAATGTGCATTTTGTCTGACTAGCAAGGCTGAGAGTCAGCACACCACTGGCTAGCAGGCTCACTGAGTAGTTGTCACCCCCATAGTGTGTAGTGACTTGCACTGGACAGGTATGGTGCAGTGACAGTGCTTCTGAACAGGGTTTTACTCCCCATGCTATGATACCATGTAGTGACTTCTGGAAAACTGTCCATGGGCAGCCGTGCACTGCCTGGGTACACCATGTGCCCCTGTGATTGCGACATGTATATGCAACTGTGTCATGCACGGATATGTTGCATGTGTAGTAATGTCCTTATCACTTTGTCATCCTGACAGGCTTCTGCCCATCGGAAGCATGAGATCTGGAAGGACATCGTCCGGGCTGTCCGGTCCGTGGGGGTCTACAAGCGCCGGATCCGCAACTGCCAAAAGAGGTGGCAGGACCTTCGGGGCTGGACCCGGAGGATTGCACGGGTCCAGCTGAAGCTGTCGCCTCCTCGCAGGAGGGGCGGAACACGGACCCTGACCCCCACATGCTCAGGATCCTGGCGGTGGTCTTTCCAGACCTGGATGGGCAGCTGAAGGCCAGAGAGCAGCAAGGAGGGGGTGAGTCAAAGACTGCACTGTGTACTCTGTCTAACATGTTATGTGCCCTCCTCGGGCCAGGTTGAACTGCCACAGTACAGCAGTCATGTTGTCCAGGAGCCATGTCCCTCTATTGTGCACTGCCCACTCCTCATCTGATACCCAGGTGTGGCCCTTACATGCAGGGAATTCTGTCACTTAGGACTGTGTCCTTGCAGTTTGCTTGACTCAAGGTGGGAGACAGCATCTGTTTCCCTGACTCTGTGGTGGGCATCATGGGTGGGTCCATTGCTTACACAATGCCTGTATTCTGACATGTAGGGTAGTGTCACAGGTCTCCCATATGTCCAATAGGTATGACCTGGACAGATGAGGGTTAAGAGGATGTGTTGTGGGGGGATGTACATGTGCACTTGTGCAGCTCCAGGACTTGCATTCCCCATGACCTACTATTGTGACACAGTGCAGAGTGTTGTTGTCTGGCTGCAAAGTCATACATCACTGAGACAGTGATGTATGACTTTGCAGTCATGCCTCCGCCATGGCATGTGTCTACTGATTGGTGATCCTGCAGGGGAGTGACATGTGCTACATGCACACCATAGTGGCGCTGGCTATCAGGACATGGGTGCATCATGGTGTCTGTCGCTGGTATGCATCACATGCATTTCCTATTTGACTCTGGGCATCCCTTACATCCGTAAACCTGTACTGACTCAGTGGCAAGAGCTGTGATGTGTCCACACCGTGTCCTCTGCACTGTCCAACTACTGTGTACTTGGTGCATGTGTCAACACTGGGGTGTTGCAATCCAACAGACACCAGACAGATGGGTGCAAGGCCATGTGGGATGTGAGTGCCATGCTTGGCATCAGACTGACAATTGACTTCTCCTGTTCAATTAGTGCACTTTTAGCAATGTACAACTAATGATGCCAGGGCTTGCTCTGTGATGTGCTGTGCTCACAGTGGTGTGTGCGTTATGTGCAGGTGACTGATGTCTGTCTGTTTCCCCATTGTTTGCAGATACATCCACGGCCACGGAAGGGGACAGCTCCACGGACCAGGAGGAGCCGGAGAGCCAGACTGGGTCAGCAGCCGAGGAGTGGTCGGAGGGACCCAGTGGCACGGAGGGCGAGGGGAGCCACACCGAGGAGTCCTCAGCAGCATCCACCTCAGCTGAGGACCAGAGCAACTCGGAGGATGACTCCCTTGTGGAGGCGGGTGTCAGCAGCCACCACACCCCAGCTAGTGTTGCTGTCCCCGCCACCACCAGCACCACCACCGCCCTCCCATTGGCTCCCATTCCCCAGGTCCGTGGAGGCTCCCATGTCCGGGAGCGTGTCTCCTTTGGGCCAGGCACCGCACCCCCTGCCCCTGTGTCCCCTGCTGCCCTGAGTGAGGAGTCTGTGTACCTCCTTCGCCAGCTCCATGTAGGGCAGACAGCCATGCTGAGTGTCCTCCATGCGCACACCGCGCTGTTGACTCAGCTGGTGTCGTTCATGGAGGGCATCTCATCGGGCATGTCTGACCTACAGAGGGGCAATAGGTCCATGGACTCCTCCCTGACGGCAGCAGTGTCCCTCCTCAAACGGTCCCTCACCCCTCCTGCCTTTGCTCCATCCACACTCCCCAGCACCTTACCCATCCCAGGCACACACACACTGGCACACACCAGCACACACACATCCAGCACACTGACACACACGCCAATGACAAAACGCACACGCAAGCACATTCAGGGGACTGAAGCCAGACTCACAGGGGATGGGGCCCTGGAACACACACACGCATCCACATGCACTGCGCAGTCCTCAGTTCCCTCTCCCTCCAAAGCACCCTCCCTTGCCTCACCTGCAACCCCAAAGTCACAGCAGCTCTTCCTCTGTGACCTCGGCCTCTTCCCCACCGATGAAGCTGCTCCAGCATCCCGGGGAAGAGGAAGCCCACCCACACGGAGCAGAGTGCCCCTCGCCCCCGGACACCCTCCCCCAGGCGCAGACGGACTGAGGCCCCCACCCGCAAGTCCCCCGGAGTGCTAAGAGCAAGACCCCGCCACCGCCCTGCAGCTCAGGCACAAGGTCTCCGTCCTCCATCCCTCAGGCCCCCACTGCACAGGTGCCCCCACCACACCCTGCCCCAGGTTCCCCCACCCACAGATATACCATCCCCAAGATGCTCCGGCCTTCTCCCCCTGCCACTTGCTCTCCCAGCACCACACCCCCGCTGCGCTTGTCTGTGCCACTGATGTGGTGAGGGTGTCCTCCCCCTCTGTCCAACCCACCTTGCCTGTTCCCCATTCTCCTCCCCTGGAGGTAGGCACTGCAGTGGAGTCCACTACCGCCCTGTCTGACTTGGGCACTGCAGTGGCGGACCTGTCCACCCCATCTGCAGGGTCCACTGCAGTTGTGCCGGCACCCACGACATCTGTGTCATGCCCCCCAGTTGTGCCGGCACACACCATGTCAGACACCTCCACTGCAGTTGTCAGTGGCTCTCCAGCACCCACCACCCCTTCCCTGACTCCCCTGGTGAGCCCTGATCCTGTCCCTGCGGTGCCTGGCCTGCCCCCCGGTTGCCCCTCCTAGTGGATTGTCCCTGGTATTGTGCAGGCATGCGTAGGGTGACATCTGCCAGTGTCACCCTGTTTGAACTTTGACAATGGACTGGCCATTGGCCTTTGCTCTTTTTCAGGACTTCGTTTGGCCTCAACACATATGCTGAATAAAGCAACTTTCTTTTCTCTAGTGCTCATGCTTCAGATGTACATGTTGTTGGTGCAGCTAACCATGCCCTTGCTGCAGTGATGGTGATATCTGGTCTCATGATTATGAAGTGTTACTGTGCAGGAACCCATGTGGTCCAGGGGGAATGTGTCCTATCATGTGGTGTATCCATGTCATCAATAGCAGCATCTGAGGGTGTCATGTGTTCAGTATTTGGCAATGGGTTTCCTACTTACATTGGCAATTTCACATCTGTGGCTTCCACCCCTGCACATCTGTTGTGCCTGCCATCGTTGCATTTGTCTACTTCCCTGACCGTGTTGCCATCTCCAGTGGACATGCAGGTTTGGGCATCAATGGGGAGGGACTCATCCGTGTAGTCAGTGCAACATTGCTATACAAGTGTGTTGGATCTGTGCTGATGATTCCGTTGGCACATCCATGACCAGGCTGATGTGATGGGAGCCCTCATTTGGTGCTAATTGTTGATTGTGTGACCAAGTGCTCAGCTGACATGATGGGGCCCTACTGAGGCAACATATGGCACAGCTTTCCTCACACAGGAGTGGAGTCCCCTCATGGCAGTGTGTACACGTGTGACATTGCCTGCGCCCAAGGTGTGTGTTGTATGTGCATGTCTGTGTGTTCACTTCCATTCATCTGCGCATGCTGTGATCCCTAGTGTTGTACCTGTTTGTGATGCTTGCTGACTTGAGCTATGTTCCCCCAAAGTCTTCTCCCTGTGTTCTCTGTGATGTGGGTGCATGGCACATTACTGGTCATCAGGGTGTCACCCATAGGTGTGTTTGCTGTCAGGGCAGAGTTTGTGTGCTGACGCAGATGGGTCACAGTCAGGTTTCCCTTTGGCACTTGTTGTTTGCCCCTGTCATGTGATTTCCAGTTTGTGTTATCTTTCAGTGATTGTGACACGTTGTGTGTGTGACTGCTGGCACTCCTTAGGGTCCGGGCTGCAATGTTGGTTGTTGTCTATGTGTGTTCTTTGTGGGTGACCTTGGTTTCTTCATTGGTGTGTGACTGTGGCTGGGATCCCATTGGTCGGTGTGGTATTGCCGTCATGTCCATGTACAGCGTAGTGTGCAGTGTGTCAGACATTCAGGAGTCTTGTTGAGTGTCCATGTGTGATGTGTTTCTACACCTTGGTTCCCACCCACCACCCTGGAATAGTAATGGGTGCATGTGCAATGTCACCAGTGCATGTGTACTTCACTGCTGCACATTGTTGGAGGTCGAGGGGTGTGGTGTTGAGTGTGTGCAGATGAGAGTTGTTGCCCGGCTAGTCCCCTGCCTCCATGTTGGCCTTGGCTTACTGGCCATGCTGATTGATTTGTGCTTGTGTAGGTGTGATGGTAGTTAGTTGCTCAGGACACCTGACTGTGGTTCACAGTGTGAACGACATTTAGCTTTGTCATCACAGTGGTATTTTTCTTCAGCCCAGGGTCACCACATTGTGGGGGCCCTGGGGGTGGTGCTGTGGTGTGTCTGTGACTTGCTGTGTCAGTTGTTGTTCCTACGTGCCTGTGTGACATGTGTGTTTTGTGCTCCCTCTCACCTGTCAATGCCTGCTTGCCCACATAGGGGATTTGGATCCATGAGTTACCTTAGTGTGGCAGTGTATGCACATCTGTATGATTGGTATTCAGCTCTCCTCATGTGTTGTGTTGTTGCCTGGGGACAATGGCACCCCCACCCCTCACCTGCTGTGTATGATGACAGTGTTGGTCTGCCTGTTTGTGTTTGTGCATCTGCACCACTGCATTGGCATATCTTGGGTGTGCCATTGGCTGTATGTTGTTTGGTGTGTTTCCCCTGCTGTCCCTGGGACTCCTAGGTCATCGGTCAGCACAGTGATCATGGTTTGTGTGTCCCATTGCTGCCATGGTATGGTATCTGTTCACCTCACATCTGCTGTCTCCACAGGGTATCTGCATTTGTGTGCCCATTGGTGCAAATATGTGGTTCTGCATTCTGATGGTCACTTCTGTCATTGTGTCATTGATGACTGTTGACGGTCTCAGCCACCATGGGTGTTGTTTGTCTGCACATGGCCAAAGGAATGTTTCATTTGCACTGCAGTATTTGGCTCCCCCAATTTATGTTGCAATGGGACACATACACTACTTTGCCACAGATGAGTTTTTGGTTCTGTGACCAGGAATGATCCATGCAGTTTGGCAGTTGCAGCTCTTTCTTTGTCAACAATTACCTTTTGGTCACTGTGATGATGAGGGTGTAGACCCCATTGCCACAATGGTCAAAATGTGCTTCAGCTATGGACCCCACACTTGCCTTTTGGTCACTGTGATGATGGGGGTTTAGACCCCATTGCCACAATGGTCAAACTGTGCTTCAGCTATGGACCCCACACTTGCCTTTTGGTCACTGTGATGATGGGGGTTTAGGCCCCATTGCCACAATGGTCATGGGCTGCTTGCATTGTGGGTGCCACACACATATATGTGTGGCACATGTGCTAGGGGGTCACATTGTATGTTCAATGTCATGTTCGGTGTTGTAGGCATTTGACACAGCCTGCTCACACGCTTGTCATGGTGGTGGGGGGATGTCTTAATCTTGCATTCCCTAGGTTGTGGTGTGCTTGTTGTGTCATGCATTGTCCATCCTATGAGTGGGGGTGGTAGTAGTGGTAGGCATCCAGCCCCCCTGGCTAAGGGTGGTGGTAGGCATCCAGCCCCCCTGGCTAAGGGTGGTAGTAGTGGTGGGCATCCTGCCCCCTGGCTAAGGGTGGTAGTGGTGGGCATCTGGCACCCCCTGGCTAAGGGTGGTAGTAGTGGTGGGCATCCTGCCCCCCTGGGTGAGGGTGGTAGTAGTGGTAGGCATCCTGCCCCCTGGTTGAGGGTGGTAGTAGTGGTAGGCATCCAGCCCCCTGGCTAAGGGTGGTAGTAGTGGTGGGCATCCTGCCCCCCTGGGTGAGGGTGGTAGTAGTGGTAGGCATCCTGCCCCCTGGGTGGGGGTGGTAGTAGTGGTAGGCATCCAGCCCCCCTGGCTAAGGGTGGTGGTAGGCATCCAGCCCCCCTGGCATAGGGTGGTAGTAGTGGTGGGCATCCTGCCCCCTGGCTAAGGGTGGTAGTAGTGGTAGGCATCCTGCCCCCCTGGTTGAGGGTGGTAGTAGTGGTAGGCATCCAGCCCCCTGGCTAAGGGTGGTAGTAGTGGTGGGCATCCTGCCCCCCTGGGTGAGGGTGGTAGTAGTGGTAGGCATCCTGCCCCCTGGCTAAGGGTGGTAGTAGTGGTGGGCATCCTGCCCCCCTGGGTGAGGGTGGTAGTAGTGGTAGGCATCCAGCCCCCTGGTTGAGGGTGGTAGTAGTGGTAGGCATCCAGCCCCCTGGCTAAGGGTGGTGGTAGGCATCCAGCCCCCCTGGCTAAGGGTGGTAGTAGTGGTGGGCATCCTGCACCCCTGGCTAAGGGTGGTAGTGGTGGGCATCTGGCACCCCCTGGCTAAGGGTGGTAGTAGTGGTGGGCATCCTGCCCCCCTGGGTGAGGGTGGTAGTAGTGGTAGGCATCCTGCCCCCCTGGTTGAGGGTGGTAGTAGTGGTAGGCATCCAGCCCCCTGGCTAAGGGTGGTGGTAGGCATCCAGCCCCCCTGGCTAAGGGTGGTAGTAGTGGTGGGCATCCTGCCCCCCTGGGTGAGGGTGGTAGTAGTGGTAGGCATCCTGCCCCCCTGGTTGAGGGTGGTAGTAGTGGTAGGCATCCAGCCCCCCTGGCTAAGGGTGGTAGTAGTGGTGGGCATCCTGCCCCCCTGGGTGAGGGTGGTAGTAGTGGTAGGCATCCTGCCCCCTGGGTGGGGGTGGTAGTAGTGGTAGGCATCCAGCCCCCCTGGCTAAGGGTGGTGGTAGGCATCCAGCCCCCTGGCTAAGGGTGGTAGTAGTGGTGGGCATCCTGCCCCCTGGCTAAGGGTGGTAGTAGTGGTAGGCATCCTGCCCCCCTGGTTGAGGGTGGTAGTAGTGGTAGGCATCCAGCCCCCTGGCTAAGGGTGGTAGTAGTGGTGGGCATCCAGCCCCCTGGCTAAGGGTGGTAGTAGTGGTGGGCATCCTGCCCCCTGGCTAAGGGTGGTAGTAGTGGTGGGCATCCTGCCCCCCTGGGTGAGGGTGGTAGTAGTGGTAGGCATCCTGCCCCCTGGCTAAGGGTGGTAGTAGTGGTGGGCATCCTGCCCCCCTGGGTGAGGGTGGTAGTAGTGGTGGGCATCCTGCCCCCTGGGTGAGGGTGGTAGTAGTGGTAGGCATCCTGCCCCCTGGGTGGGGTGGTAGTAGTGGTAGGCATCCAGCCCCCCTGGCTAAGGGTGGTGGTAGGCATCCAGCCCCCCTGGCTAAGGGTGGTAGTAGTGGTGGGCATCCTGCCCCCCTGGGTGAGGGTGGTAGTAGTGGTAGGCATCCTGCCCCCCCTGGTTGAGGGTGGTTGGCATCCAGCCCCCCTGGGTTGGGGTGGTGGCGCGCATTCAGGCCCCTGTGTGCATATGTGGCATTGGTGATGGGCATCCCGCCCCTATGGTGCTGCTGTTGCTGGTGTAAGTATATTCAGATTCCCAGTGTATGTGTGTGATGTGTCGTGTACGTGTTGTATGTGTTTTGTGGTTGGTGTCTGACTTACCTTCTGCGCCGTACGCGTCCGTGCCTGTTCCGGTAGTAGATGTAGAATATTGGTATGATCGGGACGAAGGGATTCATGGTTGGTTCGTGTCGTTCGTCCTTCTCGTTGCTTCGCGTCGTCCTCGTCGCTTGGCTTCGTCCTCGTCGCTTCGCGTCGTCCTCGTCGGTGCTGTGTTCGTCTCGTAGCCGTGGATCGTGTTGTGGCGCGATTCGGAGCTTATGTGCGCCTCTCCCGGATGCTTTGACGTGCCGTGCGTAGCGACGGGTTCGGCGCGTACGGAAAGCGCATCGTACTTGTCCGGCCGGACGGGGCTGCATTTTCCCTTCCGTGCGACTCGATTCGGCGTTTCCGGATTCGCCTCGGTCGGAGAACAGGACCTGGTTTGGGTGAGTACGGCTCGGCCGGAATTTTTGCTGTTGTGCGCATCGTACTTGCTCGTTCGGTGTGCTGTACGGATCGGTCGGGAAACTGGCTTTCGCATGGCTTTTTTCCCGACCGAATAGTATTGGGTGCGCCTCCGACCGAGATCGGAATCGGCCCCTAAGTGTGGAGTTTTGGAACTTTATAATATTCCTCTAAAATCAGCCGAACTACGAATTCCGATTTACTCACCTGTTATCAGGAGAGACCTCAGTGCTGCATCTTTGAGCCCAGTACTGATCCTGGAAAGTAATTTTAACCGTACTTACCAGTAACTTAAATTTCCTTCCATAGGATAATATTGACTGGTTTCACTTGGAAATTCTTGTGTGTGGAGTTTTGGAACTTTATAATATTCCTCCAAAATCAGCCGAACTACGAATTCCGAATTACTCACCTGTTATCAGGAGAGAACCCAGTGCTGCATCTTTTAGCCCAGCACTGACCCTGAAAAGTAATTCTAACCGTACTTACCAGTAACTTGTATTTCCTTCCATTGGAATCCATTGTCTGGTTTTCAGCAGAAAAGTTTCAAAGTGTCGATTTTCACAAACTACAAATATTCCTTAAAAATCGCCTGTATGACTTAAACGCATTCTTTCAACTGTTTACAGGAGATGCACCAGTGCTGGATCCAGGATCCACCACTGAATAAGAAAAAGTAACGATAACACTACTTACCTGCTATGTGAATTTCCTCCCATAGGATTACATTGGTGATTCTATGTGAAAAAATTTCTAAGTGTCAACTTTTAAAATACAATAATATTCCTTAAAAATCACTACTGTAACCAAAACGCTTTTACTCAACTGTTTACAGGAGATGTCCCAGGACTGAATCTAGGATCCAGTCCTGTGGTTAGAAAAGTAATCCATAAAGTAACTAATTGCATTTAACTAGAAATTCACATTGAGCTCAGCATTGTGTTTGAAATTGTGTTGCCCATTGCAACAACTGTAACTACTGTACTTAAAAGTCTATTGCCTATTTGCAAAGTATTTAAACTAAAGTAATTCATTCTGAGAAAGTATATTTTGTAATGTAATGTATAATGTAATTACAATGTAATTTAAAAAATAAAATATGTAAAAATAAATAGTTTAAAAAAATGTAGTAAATCAGTATCAAAAAAATAAATATAACAATTAATACATTTAAAAATTGTCATTTACAAAACCTTTGAAATTCACTGAAAAAACCATAGGTTTCAGACATGTTATAGTTAGGAATTAGCATTTAAAAAACCTTTGAAATTCACTGAAAAAACCATAGGTTTCAGGCACGTTATAGTTAGAAATTAGCATTTAAAAAACCTTAGAAATTCACTGAAAAAACCATAGGTTTTAGGGACAGTTATAGTTAGTTGGACATTGCACTCGTACAAAACCCGTGAAATTCCCCGTTATAGTTAGTTCAGCTAACTATAACTCGCGCCCCGCAATGCACTGCTGATGACGTCACATATTACATCACTCATGACATGGTCAGTGACATCACTGATGACATCACTGATGACATCTTAAATGACATCACTGATGACATCACTGATGACATCATCCACGTGATAATCTGATGCACCTCCTCACACCCTAATATAACCTTTGATACACTCACTCTAAATTACAGACTGCCATTCGCAAAACCATAGACACTCCAATACCAATAACTACATACCTACTCACTGATTCTTAGGTCTACACACACATCCACTCACTCACCCGTACAGTCACTCATACTTATAGTCACTCAGTACAGGACTATCATATGCACTCATACTCCTATATAGACACTCAAACACCGCCACTCATCCATAGAGGTACTCACACACCTAGTCAGTCATGCAAATAATTAAACACACTGCCATTTACTCACCTATACAGTTATACACACACCAGCTCACTTACTCATACAAATACTAGCACATTCTTACGCTCTTATACAGTCACTGATATAAGCACACACTCATCCATACAGTCACTCTCACAATCACACACTCTCGCTTATAGCTATTTATATACTCCAACACACATATATACTGCCTTTCACATATGTAGTTACTCACACATGTACCACTGGGACATACATTCACTCACTAACACACCCTTACACACACTTACCCACCCATACAGTCTATCACAGTTGCACTCTTGAAACCATCCACCCAGTGAATCACCCACTCACACATCTATGCACAGAGTCGCACACACCCCACCCACACAAACACTCAGGCACCCATACAGATACTCAGACAACCAATCAATAACTCATATAGACACTCATGTAGCTATTCACAAACCCATACAGCCACTTACACAGCAATAGACAGACGGATACAGACATTCACCCAGTTTAGTCACTAACCCATGCATTCAGTAAGATACGTTTAATCACTCACTTATAGAGTTAGTCACGCACCTACTAAATCATCCATACAGACACTTATACACCCACTCATTCTTCAATATGCCTTTCCCTATATATATTAAAAATATTTAAACTTTACAGAAACACACAGTCACTGGATGATGTCATCAGTGATGTCATTTGAGATGTCATCAGTGATGTCACTGACCATGTCATGTGTGATGTAATATGTGACGTCATCAGCAGTGCATTATGGGCGCGAGTTATAGTTAGCTGAACTAACTATAACGGGGGAATTTCACGGGTTTTGTACGAGTGCAATGTCCAACTAACTATAACTGTCCCTAAAACCTATGGTTTTTTCAGTGAATATATATATATATATGCACAGAAAGCTTCCTCCCCCCTGGAGGGACACAACGGGGAGCCAAGGAGAACACCTTTATTGCAGAGTGGGAGGCAAGACGCGTTTCGGCTGGAATGCCTTCTTCAATTGCCAAACACCAGAAACTGTCACCTGCCGCCTTTCAAATAATCCATTTGGCTCCCACTGGTGGAAGCCCAGCTGAGTTGACCAATAGCATGAACGCATCATCGCAGTCACCCTTGACGGACTACAGCTCCCAGAAAGCACCATTTCGGCTTGCAGGTAAGCATTTGTGCTGTCAACTCGTTGTAACCCTAAGTGAGTGCTGGTGATCAGTGAAAAGCGTGTGTAGGTGCAGATTAAAATCACAAGTGTCCTCGCCGCACAAAGTTCTCTCCTGGGCCCCCTTTGACGTCTCACCGCATATACTCAGGTCCACGTGGGATCGAAGATCCTCCTACAATGAGTTGATCTACCCATGAAGTCACGGACTGTAACTACAGCGATGTGGCCACTGTTCCTGAATGCGGGGGCCAAATATATATATACATTTTTATATAATTTTAAAATTATTAAATAAATTCAAATTAATAGTTTATTAATTGTTTTAAAGTAAATATATATATATATATATATATATATATTCACTGAAAAACCATAGGTTTTAGGGACAGTTATAGTTAGTTGGACATCTCACTCGTACAAAACCATAGAAATTCCCCGTTATAGTTAGTTCAGCTAACTATAACTCGCGCCTCGCAATGCACTGCTGATGACGTCACATATTACATCACTCATGACATGGTCAGTGACATCACTGATGACATCACTGATGACATCTCAAATGACATCACTGATGACATCATCCAGTGACTGTGTGTTTCTGTAAAGTTTAAATATGTTTAATATATATAGGGAAAGGCGTATTGAAGAATGAGTGGGTGTATAAGTGTCTGAATGGATGATTTAGTACGTGAGTGACTGACTCTACAAGTGAGTGATTAAATGTATCTTACTGAATGCATGGGTTAGTGACTAAACTGTGTGAATGTCTGTATCCGTCTGTCTGTTGGTTTGTAAGCGGCTGCATGGCTTTCTGAATAGCTACATGAGTGTCTACATGGGTTATTGATTGATTGTCTGAGTATCTGTATGGGTGCCTGAGTGTTTGTGTGGGTGGGGTGTGTGTGACTCTGTGTATAGATGTGTGAGTTGGTGATTCACTGGGTGCATGGTTTCAAGAGTGCATCTGTGATGGACTGTATGGGTGGGTGAGTGTGTGTATGGGTGTGTTAGTGATTGAATGTATATCTCAGTGGTACATGTGTGAGTAACTACATATGTGAAAGGCAGTATATATGTGTGTTGGAGTATATAAATGGCTATAAGTGAGAGTGTGTGATTGTGAGAGTGGCTGTATGGATGAGTGTGTACTTGTATCAGTGATTGTATAAGAGCATAAGAATGTGCTAGTATTTGTATGAGTAAGTGAGCTGGTGTGTGTATAACTGTATAGGTGAGTAAATGGGTGTGTGATTAAGTTTTTGCATGACTGACTAGGTGTGTGAGTACCTCTATGGATGAGTGGCGGTGTGTGAGTGTTTATATAGGTGTATGAGTGCATATGATAGTCCTGTACTGAGTGACTAAGTATGAGTGACTGTACGGGTGAGTGAGTGGATGTGTGTGTAGACCTAAGAATCAGTGAGTGGGTATGTAGTTTTGGTGTTGGAGTGTCTATGGTTTTGAGAATGGCAGTCTGTAATTTAGAGTGGGTGTATCAAAAGTTATATTAGGGTGTGAGAAGATGCATGAAATTATCACATGGATGATGTCATCAGTGATGTCATCAGTGATGTCACTGACCATGTCATGAGTGATGTAATATGTGACGTCATCAGCAGTGCATTGCGGAGCGCGAGTTATAGTTAGCTGAACTAACTATAACGGGGGAATTTCTATGGTTTTGTACGAGTGAAATGTCCAACTAACTATAACTGTCCCTAAAACCTATGGTTTTTCAGTGAATTTCAAAGGTTTTTTAAATGCTAATTTCTAACTATAACGTGTCTGAAACCTATGGTTTTTTCAGTGAATTTCAAAGGTTTTTTAAATGCTAATTTCTAACTATAACGTGCCTGAAACCTATGATTTTTTAAGTGAATTTCAAAGGTTTTTTTAAATGCTAGTTTCTAACTATGCCTACAGAGGTAGGACATGTGAAGAAAGAAGAAAAACGCACAGAAAGAAGCAAAAGATGTGCAGAAAGAACCAACAGAGGAGCAGAAAGAGGCCTTGTTGCAAAATCATCCTGTGCCCACAACTTTTTCAGACGGGTACTGGTGGTAACTGACTCTGACTAACCAGAGCCAGTGCTATGCTAAAAGACACTTAGAATACAGTGAAAACACCTACATACACTAGGGAACACTATGCGTTGGGGTACCCCTGTGATTAGCATGACCTCCTCTGCAAGTCCCTAGTACATAATAGGGCAGGGGGATTAAAACTACCTCTTAAAACGCGCTACAGGGCGCGTTTGCACAGTGGTGAAGGGAGGGGCCTGAGGTGACATGTGTGCAAACGCACTCCGTGGCGCGTTTTAAGTTGCGGGATTAAGTCCCTTGATTTCTGAGGGTCCCTGGGGCCTAACTAGCCCCCAGGTACCTACAGTTAGGACCACAGAGCTGAGTTGCAGAGAGGCGTTCCGAGGCCACGCACCTTTTTCACCTCTCTGCAACGCAACTCTGTTGTGCTTACTGAAGGTACCTGGTGGGCTAGTTGGCCCCCAGGGTCCCTCAGGATTCAAAGGGAATTAATTCCCCAACTTAAAACGCACCACAGGGCGTGTTTGCGCACATGTCACCTGAGGCCCCGCCCCTCCCTTCACCACTGTGCAAACGCGCCCGTGGTGCGTTTTAAGTTGGGGGATTAGGTCACCTTGAATCCTGAGGGTCCCTGGGGCCCAACTAGCCCACTAGGTACTTCCAGTAAGCACCTTAGGCCTGCGTTGCAACGCCTGTAACAAATTGTGCAGTTGTGTTTAGGTAGTGAAGAGGGTCGTGCTGGGGGTAGTGTTTTAGGGTTTAGGGTAGTGCAGTGGTGTTTGTATAGTGTAGGGGGTCATGCTGGGGATAGATTTAGGGTTTAGGGTAGTGCAGTGGTGTTTGGGTAGTGTAGGGGGTCGTGCTGGGGGTAGTGTTTTAGGGTTTAGGGTAGTGCAGTGGTGTTTGGGTAGTGTAGGGGGTCGTGCTGGGGGTAGTGTTTTAGGGTTTAGGGTAGTGCAGTGGTGTTTGGGTAGTGTAGGGGGTCGTGCTGGGGTAGTGATTTAGGGTAGTGCAGTGGTGTTTGGGTAGTGTAGGGGGTACTGCTGGGGGTAGTGTTTTAGGGTTTAGGTTAGTGCAGTGGTGTTTGGGTAGTGTAGGGGTACTGCTGGGGGTAGTGTTTTAGGGTTTAGGGTAGTGCAGTGGTGTTTGTGTAGTGTAGGGGGTAGTGTTTTAGGGTTTAGGGTAGTGCAGTGGTGTTTGTGTAGTGTAGGAGGTCGTGTTTTAGGGTTTAGGGTAGTGCAGTGGTCTTTGGGTAGTGTAGGGAGTCGTGCGGGGGTAGTGTTTTAGGGTTTAGGGTAGTGTAGGGGGTCATGCGGGGTAGTGTTTTAGGGATTAGGGTAGTGCAGTGGTGTTTGGGTAGTGTAGGGGGTCGTGCTGGGGAGAGTGTTTTAGGGTTTAGGGCAGTGCAGTGGTGTTCGGGTAGTGTAGGGGGTCGTGCTGGGGGAGTGTTTTAGGGTTTAGGGCAGTGCAGTGGTGTTCGGGTAGTGTAGGGGTCGTGCTGGGGGAGTGTTTGAGGGTTTAGGGCAGTGCAGTCGTGTTCGGGTAGTGTAGGGGGTTGTGCTGGGGGTAGTATTTTAGGGTTTAGGGTAGTGCAGTGGTGTTCGGGTAGTGTAGGGGGTCATGCTGGGGGTAGTGTTCTAGGGTTTAGGGCAGTGCAGTGGTGTTTGGGCAGTGTAGGGGTAATGCTGGGGGTGGTGTTTTAGGGTTTAGGGCAGTGGTGTTCGGGCAGGGTAGGGGGTCGTGCTGGGGGTGGTGTTTCAGGGTTTAGGGCAGTGCAGTGGTGTTCAGGCAGTGTAGGGGGTGGTGTTTCAGGGTTTAGGGCAGTGCAGTGGTGTTCGGGCAGTGTAGGGGGTCGTGCAGGGGGTGGTGTTTCAGGGTTTAGGGCAGTGGTGTTCGGGCAGTGTAGTGGGTCGTGCTGGGGGTGGTGTTTCAGGGTTTGGGGCAGTGCAGTGGTGTTCGAGCAGTAAAGGGGGTCGTGCTGGGGGTGGTGTTTCAGGGTTTAGGGCAGTGCAGTGGTGTTTGGGCAGTGTAGGGGGCGGTGCAGGGGTGGTGTTTCAGGGTTTAGGGCAGTCCAGTGGTGTTCGGGCAGTGTACGGGGTGCTGCAGGGGTGGTGTTTCAGGGTTTAGGGCAGTGCAGTGGTGTTCGGGCAGTGTAGGGGTCATGCAGGGGTGGTGTTTCAGGGTTTAGGGCAGTGCAGTGGTGTTCGGGCAGTGTAGGGGGTCGTGCTGGGGCTGGTGTTTCAGGGTTTAGGGCAGTACAGTGGTGTTCGGGCAGTGTAGGGGGTCGTGCTGGGGCTGGTGTTTCAGGGTTTAGGGCAGTGCAGTGGTGTTCGGGCAGTGTAGGGGGTCGTGCTGGGGCTGGTGTTTCAGGGTTTAAGGCAGTGCAGTGGTGTTCGGGCAGTGTAGGTGGTCGTGCTGGGGCTGGTGTTTCCGGGTTTAAGGCAGTGCAGTGGTGTTCGGGCAGTGTAGGTGGTCGTGCTGGGGCTGGTGTTTCAGGGTAGTGCAGTGGTGTTCGGGCAGTGTAGGGGGTCATGCTGGGGCTGGTGTTTCAGGGTTTAGGGCAGTGCAGTGGTGTTCGGGCAGTGTAGGGGGTCTTGCTGGGGCTGGTGTTTCAGAGTCTAGGGCAGTGCAGTGGTGTTCGGGCAGTGTAGGGGGTCTTGCTGGGGCTGGTGTTTCAGGGTTTAGGGCAGTGCAGTGGTGTTCGGGCAGTGTAGGGGGTCGTGCTGGGGGTGGTGTTTCAGGGTTTAGGGCAGTGCAGTGGTGTTTGGGCAGTGTAGGGGGTCATGCTGGGGCTAGTGTTTCAGGATTTAGGGCAGAGCAATGGTGTTCAGGCAGTGTAGGGGGTTTTGCTGGAGGTGGTGTTTCAGGGTTTAGGGCAGTGCAGTGGTGTTCGTGCAGTGTAGGGGTGGTGTTTCAGGGTTTAGGGCAGTGGTGTTCAGACAGTGTAGGGGGTCTTGCTGGGGTTGATGTTTCAGGGTTTAGGGCAGTGCAGTGGTGTTCGGGCAGTATAGGGGGTCGTGCTGGGGGTGGTGTTTCAGGGTTTAGGGCAGTGCAGTGGTGTTCGGGCAGTGTAGGGTGTCGTGCTGAGGGGTGGTGTTTCAGGGTTTAGGGCAGTGCAGTGGTGTTCAGGCAGTGTAGGGGGTCGTGCAGGGGGTGGTGTTTCAGGGTTTAGGGCAGTGCAGTGGTGTTTGGGCAGTGTAGGGGGTCGTGCAGGGGGTGGTGTTTCAGGGTTTAGGGCAGTGCAGTGGTGTTCGGCCAGTGTAGGTGGTCTTGCTGGGGGTGGTGTTTCAGGCTTTAGTGCAGTGGTGTTCGGGCAGTGTAGGGGGTCTTGCTGGGGGTGGTGTTTCAGGGTTTAGGGCAGTGCAGTGGTGTTCGGGCAGTGTAGGGGTCTTGCTGGGGCTGGTGTTTCAGGGTTTAGGGCAGTGCAGTGGTGTTCGGGCAGTGTATGGGGTCGTGCTGGGGCTGGTGTTTGAGGGTTTAGGGTAGTGCAGTGGTGTTTGGGCAGTGTAGGGGTCGTGCTGGGGCTGGTGTTTCAGGGTTTAGGGCAGTGCAGTGGTTTTCGGGCAGTGTAGGCGGTCGTGCTGGGGCTGGTGTTTCAGGGTTTAGGGCAGTGCAGTGGTGTTCGGGCAGTGTACGGGGTTGTGCTGGGGCTGGTGTTTCAGGGTTTAGGGCAGTGCATTGCTGTTCGGGCAGTGTAGGGGGTCGTGCTGGGGGTGGTGTTTCAGGGTTTAAAGCAGTGGTGTGGTGTTCGGGCAGTGTAGGGGGTCGTGCTGGGGCTGGTGTTTCATGGTTTAGGGCAGTGCAGTGGTGTTCGGGCAGTGTAGGGGGTCATGCTGGGGGTGGTGTTTCAGGGTTTAGGGCAGTGCAGTGGTGTACGGGCAGTGTAGGGGGTCTTGCTGGGGGTGGTGTTTCAGGGTTTAGGGCAGTGGTGTTCGGGCAGTGTAGGGGGTCTTGCTGGGGGTAGTGTTTCGGGGTTTAGGGCAGTGCAGTGGTGTTCGTGCAGTGTAGGGGGTCGTGCAGGGGGTGGTGTTTCAGGGTTTAGGGCAGTGCAGTGGTGTTCGGGCAGAGTAGGGGATCGTGCAGTGGGTGGTGTTTCAGGGTTTAGGGCAGTGCAGTGGTGTTCAGGCAGTGTAGGGGGTCGTGCTGGGGGTGGTGTTTCAGGGTTTAGGGCAGTGCAGTGGTGTTCGGGCAGTGTAGGGGTCATGCAGGGGTGGTGTTTCAGGGTTTAGGGCAGTGCAGTGGTGTTCGGGCAGTGTAGGGGTCGTGCTGGGGCTGGTGTTTCAGCATTTAGGGCAGTGCAGTGGTGTTCGGGCAGTGTAGGGGGTCTTGCTGGGGGTGGTGTTTCAGGGTTTAGGGCAGTGGTGTTCGGGCAGTGTAGGGGGTCTTGCTGGGGGTGGTGTTTCAGGGTTTAGGGCAGTGCAGTGGTGTTCGGGCAGTGTAGGTGGTCTTGCTGGGGGTGGTGTTTCAGGGTTTAGGGCAGTGCAGTGGTGTTCGGGCAGTGTAGGGGGTCTTGCTGGGGGTAGTGTTTCAGGGTTTAGGGCAGTGCAGTAGTGTTCGGGCAGTGTAGGGGGTCGTGCAGGGGGTGGTGTTTCAGGGTAGTGCAGTGGTGTTCGGGCAGTGTAGGGGGTCGTGCTGGGGGTGGTGTTTCCGGGTTTAGGGCAGTGCAGTGGTGTTCGGCCAGTGTACGGGTCATGCTGGGGGTGGGGTTTCAGGGTTTAGGGCAGTGCAGTGGTGTTCGGGCAGTGTAGGGGGTCGTGAAGGGGGTGGTGTTTCAGGGTTTAGGGCAGTGCAGTGGTGTTCGGGCAGTGTAGGGGGTCGTGGCTAGGGTATGTGTTTCAGGGTTTAGGGCAGTGCAGTGGTGTTCGGGCACTGTAGGGGGTCGTGCTGGGGGTAGTGTTTTAGTGCTTAGGGTAGTGCAGTGGTGCTTGTGTAGTGTAGGGGGTCGTGCTGGGGGTAGTGTTTTAGGGTTTAGGGTAGTGCAGTGGTGTTTGTGTAGTGTAGGGGGTCATGTTTTAGGGTAGTGCAGTGGTGTTTGGGTAGTGTAGGGGGTCGTGCTGGGGGTAGTGTTTTAGGATTTATGTTAGTGCAGTGGTGTTTGGGTAGTGTAGGGGGTCGTGCTGGGGGTAGTGTTTTAGGGTTTAAGGTAGTGCAGTGGTGTTTGTGTAGTGTAGGGGGTCGTGCTGGGGGTAGTGTTTTAGGGTTTAGGGTAGTGCAGTGGTGCTTGTGTAGTGTAGGGGGTCGTGCTGGGGGTAGTGTTTTAGGGTTTAGGGTAGTGCAGTGGTGTTTGTGTAGTGTAGGGGGTCATGTTTTAGGGTAGTGCAGTGGTGTTTGGGTAGTGTAGGGGGTCGTGCTGGGGGTAGTGTTTTAGGATTTAGGTTAGTGCAGTGGTGTTGGGGTAGTGTTTTAGGATTTAGGGTAGTGCAGTGGTGTTTGTGTAGTGTAGGGGGTCATGCTGGGGCTAGTGTTTCAGGGTTTAGGGCAGTGCAGTGGTGTTTGGGCAGTGTAGGGGGTCGTGCAGGGGTGGTGTTTCAGGGTTTAGGGCAGTGCAGTGGTGTTCGGCCAGTGTAGGTGGTCTTGCTGGGGGTGGTGTTTCAGGCTTTAGTGCAGTGGTGTTCGGGCAGTGTAGGGGGTCTTGCTGGGGGTGGTGTTTCAGGGTTTAGGGCAGTGCAGTGGTGTTCGGGCAGTGTAGGGGTCTTGCTGGGGCTGGTGTTTCAGGGTTTAGGGCAGTGCAGTGGTGTTCGGGCTGTGTATGGGGTCGTGCTGGGGCTGGTGTTTGAGGGTTTAGGGTAGTGCAGTGGTGTTTGGGCAGTGTAGGGGTCGTGCTGGGGCTGGTGTTTCAGGGTTTAGGGCAGTGCAGTGGTTTTCGGGCAGTGTAGGCGGTCGTGCTGGAGCTGGTGTTTCAGGGTTTAGGGCAGTGCAGTGGTGTTCGGGCAGTGTACGGGGTTGTGCTGGGGCTGGTGTTTCAGGGTTTAGGGCAGTGCATTGCTGTTCGGGCAGTGTAGGGGGTCGTGCTGGGGGTGGTGTTTCAGGGTTTAAAGCAGTGGTGTGGTGTTCGGGCAGTGTAGGGGGTCGTGCTGGGGCTGGTGTTTCATGGTTTAGGGCAGTGCAGTGGTGTTCGGGCAGTGTAGGGGGTCATGCTGGGGGTGGTGTTTCAGGGTTTAGGGCAGTGCAGTGGTGTACGGGCAGTGTAGGGGGTCTTGCTGGGGGTGGTGTTTCAGGGTTTAGGGCAGTGGTGTTCGGGCAGTGTAGGGGGTCTTGCTGGGGGTAGTGTTTTGGGGTTTAGGGCAGTGCAGTGGTGTTCGTGCAGTGTAGGGGGTCGTGCTGGGGGTGGTGTTTCAGGGTTTAGGGCTGTGCAGTGGTGTTCGGGCAGAGTAGGGGATCGTGCAGTGGGTGGTGTTTCAGGGTTTAGGGCAGTGCAGTGGTGTTCGGGCAGTGTAGGGGGCGTGCTGGGGGTGGTGTTTCAGGGTTTAGGGCAGTGCAGTGGTGTTCGGGCAGTGTAGGGGGTCGTGCAGGGGTGGTGTTTCAGGGTTTAGGGCAGTGCAGTGGTGTTCGGGCAGTGTAGGGGTCGTGCTGGGGCTGGTGTTTCAGCGTTTAGGGCAGTGCAGTGGTGTTCGGGCGGTGTAGGGGTCTTGCTGGGGGTGGTGTTTCAGGGTTTAGGGCAGTGGTGTTCGGGCAGTGTAGGGGTCTTGCTGGGGGTGGTGTTTCAGGGTTTAGGGCAGTGTAGTGGTGTTCGGGCAGTGTAGGGGTCTTGCTGGGGGTGGTGTTTCAGGGTTTAGGGCAGTGCAGTGGTGTTCGGGCAGTGTAGGGGGTCTTGCTGGGGGTAGTGTTGCATGGTTTAGGACAGTGCAGTGGTGTTCGTGCAGTGTAGGGGGTCGTGCTCGGGATGGTGTTTCAGGGTTTAGGGCAGTGCAGTAGTGTACGGGCAGTGTAGGGGTCGTGCAGGGGGTGGTGTTTCAGGGTTTAGGGCAGTGCAGTGGTGTTCGGGCAGTGTAGGGGGTCGTGCTGGGGGTGGTGTTTCAGGTTTTAGGGCAGTGCAGTGGTGTTCGGGCAGTGTAGGGGGTCGTGCTGGGGTGGTGTTTCAGGGTTTAGGGCAGTGGTGTTCGGGCAGTGTAGGGGGTCTTGCTGGGGGTGATGTTTCAGGGTTTAGGGCAGTGCAGTGGTGTTTGGGCAGTGTAGGAGGTCTTGCTGGGGGTAGTGTTTCCGGGTTTAGGGCAGTGCAGTGGTGTTCGGGCAGTGTACGGGTCATGCTGGGGGTGGTGTTTCAGGGTTTAGGGCAGTGCAGTGGTGTTCGGGCAGTGTAGGGGTCGTGAAGGGGTGGTGTTTCAGGGTTTAGGGCAGTGCAGTGGTGTTCGGGCAGTGTAGGGGGTCGTGCTAGGGTATGTGTTTCAGGGTTTAGGGCAGTGCAGTGGTGTTCGGGCACTGTAGGGGGTCTTGCAGGGGCTGGTGTTTCAGGGTTTAGGGCAGTGCAGTGGTGTTCGGGCAGTGTAGGGGGTCGTGCTGGGGGTAGTGTTTTAGTGTTTAGGGTAGTGCAGTGGTGCTTGTGTAGTGTAGGGGGTCGTGCTGGGGGTAGTGTTTTAGGGTTTAGGGTAGTGCAGTGGTGTTTGTGTAGTGTAGGGGGTCATGTTTTAGGGTAGTGCAGTGGTGTTTGGGTAGTGTAGGGGGTCGTGCTGGGGGTAGTGTTTTAGGATTTATGTTAGTGCAGTGGTGTTTGGGTAGTGTAGGGGGTCATGCTGGGGGTAGTGTTTTAGGGTTTAAGGTAGTGCAGTGGTGTTTGGGTAGTGTAGGGGTCGTGCTGGGGGTAGTGTTTTAGGATTTAGGTTAGTGCAGTGGTGTTGGGGTAGTGTTTTAGGGTTTAGGGTAGTGCAGTGCTGTTTGTGTAGTGTAGGGGTCATGCTGGGGCTAGTGTTTTAGGGTTTAGGATAGTGCAGTGGTGCTTGTGTAGTGTAGGGGGTCGTGCTGGGGTAGTGTTTTAGGGTTTAGGGTAGTGCAGTGGTGTTTTTGTAGTGTAGGGGGTCATGTTTTAAGATGCAACGCTCCAATACCTGACCAGTCTGCACTACATAAAACTGTAAAAAACTAAAAATAAAAAGTGTTTTGCACACTTTTGTCATTGGGCTATATGTGGGCTACATCTGGGTAATATGTGTGCTACATTTGGGCTCTTTTTCACTGGTGGCCATCTTGGAAGACTTCTTTGTTATGAAGTTTTCTAATTTCCTCATTTACTGCAGTCTCCTCAGTAGGAAATGCTTTCAGTTTTTTACTTTGATTCCATCAAGAAGGCATTCAGATGTGTCACACATTTGCCATAAATTCAGAATGTTCTTACTCTAGTTGTTCATTAGACCACTGTAGTTAAGCTACTGCTCACCAAGGAGTTAACTGGAAGTTTACTGCTGGTATTGAAAGTGATTGTTTCAGTCTGCTTGTCAGAATTTTCTAATGAAATAGAAGAGGATTTGAGATCTCACTTAAAACATGCACTAAATTTTCTTTTTGCAGCACTAACCATAATTTCTATGGCAAAATGAACCCCCTCATTTTGTTCCTTTTTAAATTAAATGTTTTAAGTGTTACCAGTTTATTCCAATCAAGATGGCTTCAGGTGTGCCATACTTTTGTCATAAGTAAGGCTGTTAGCACTCTAGTTGTTCTTTAGAACACTCTGGGAAGCTGCAGTAGAACACAAAGGCATCAACTGACAGGCTGCTCCTGTTGAAATATAACAGGAAGATATTTGAGATCTCACTTAAAACATGTCCTAATTTTTCTTTCTACAGCACTAACCATAATTTCTATGGCAAAATGAACCCCCTCATTTTGTTCCTTTTTAAATTAAATGTTTTAAGTGTTACCAGTTTATTCCAATCAAGATGGCTTCAGGTGTGCCATACTTTTGTCATAAGTAAGACTGTTAGCGCTCTAGTTGTTCTTTAGAACACTCTGGGAAGCTGCAGTAGAACACAAAGGCATCAACTGACAGGCTGCTCCTGTTGAAATATAACAGGAAGATATTTGAGATCACACTTGAAACATGTCCTAATTTTTCTTTCTACAGCACTAACCATAATTTCTATGACAAAATGAACCCCATCATTTTGTTCCTTTTTAAATTAAATGTTTTAAGTGTTACCAGTTTATTCCAATCAAGATGGCTTCAGGTGTGCCATACTTTTGTCATAAGTAAGGCTGTTAGCACTCTAGTTGTTCTTTAGAACACTCTGGGAAGCTGCAGTAGAACACAAAGGAATCAACTGACAGTCTCTGCCCTTGTTGGATGTACATGTTTTACTGAGAATGTCAGACTTCATTCTCACATGACTGAGAAAGATAATGTGAATTTACAGAAAATATGCTCTCATTTTAGCTTCTGGGGCACCTTCCAAAACTGTATGGGACAAGCATGTGAAAATAGTTTTCTCTCAAACATGATTCATGATATCCCAGCAGAAGGTTTTTCACAGGGTAAAATCACCTTAGAACACACCACAATTCCTGAAATTAGTATGGTACCATCAACAAATGAATTCTAATGTAACTAAAGTCTGTCATCACCCTTTATAGTTCTCCTTTTGGTAACCCTCAAAATCTTCGATTCACTACAATGCATTTCAAAGGGGTACTATCATTTATATTGGTCCCAAGATGGCTGCCAGCAATTCCAGGATGAAGTGCTGACAGCCAATCAGATCTCACGATGACATGTGTGGTTAGGCTCCGCCCAGATATATATGTGTTTTTACTTTTGATTTTCTCAGCAACTACTGAACGGATTTACACCATTTAACAAAAAGGGTTCTTTTTGAACCAAGAACTACCTCTTTGCCAAATTTGGTGTAATTCCGTTCAGCAGTTCGGGCTGTAGCCTTGCATAAAGTTTCCTATGGGAAATTGATTTTTGACTCTTATTTTTTAATTTCTCCGCAACTACTGAACAGATTTACACCATTTAACAAAAGGGTTCTTTCTGAACCAAGAACTACCTCTTTGCCAAATTTGGTGTAATTCCGTTCAGCAGTTCGGGCTGTAGCCGTGTCTAAAGTTTCCTATGGGAAAATGAATGGGGAAAACACGTTTGGGGACCCCCTTTTTCTCGGCCCCCGCTTGACGAATCACCCTGAGACTTTCAGGGTAGGAGCGGACCGGAGCGGGCCATAAAGTTTGAAAATTTCGCGAAGATTCGTCAACCGACGCAAGAGTTATTTCAAATAGAATGTCGCGGATTTCCTATGGAAAATAGGTCCTAACTATAACTATCTACTGGCGACCGCCAGTAGATAATATATATATATATGAATTATTATGTATGTGTGCTTAACTTTTTAAAAATAAGTTTTTTGTTATATTTGTTAAAATGTATATTAAATCAAATTTTTAAAAATTAATTTTGATATTTAATACATTTAATATTTATTATTTTATCTTATATATATATATATATAAAAATCGATATTTTGTACAGCTATATTTTTGACATTGATATTTTTTTCGATATTTCTGTACTTACCTGTTTAAGTATAGGGATTCAATATTTTTGCATTATATATTTTTAGCTCAATATTTTTTATATCTATATTTTTGAGGTCGATATTCTGTCAGTGAACCCCACACGGCACCATACACACAGGCCTCAAGTTTAGTACAGGTTATTAGCTTAGCAGAACAGAGTATATATGGATGGAAGTGAACATGAGAACACCAAGTAGGAACAGATATAAATCACCCCAGTGAAGTAGGCATAGTCTTGTACAGGAGCAGAACATGGTTCTTACGGATTGTTTGATTTGTTATAGGTTTCCTTTCTTTTTCCAGTGCCGAGCAATTATTGGATAACTTTGAATTTGATGCCGTTTCCTAGACAAATATACCAAGAGGGGGATTACGGGACAAGCTGTTCAATGATTTGTATTCCATGCTATCCAAAATAATAAAAACTACTGGGAAAAAAATCACAGCATTGCAATAGCGTCCTCTCTAATTAACATTAATTTGGCAGGATGTTCTGAAACCCCCTATGAATGGAGATTTAGCAGTGTGGCCTAATTGTACATATATCGCATTGTAAGACTGGTTACAAAAAATTTCCGATCACTTTTTGTGACTAGTCTTTTAGTATGTTAGACATTCAGTGTCATTTACTTTAATGATGGTGATGAGTGAGAAGAATGAAACAACGCACCATCAACCTATGTGTGTTCACGTAAGTATATCTCACTCTATAGCTTAAATTTCAAATTTATGGACCTGTAACACAGGCTGGCTGACTGTGGCCCCCACACGAATATGTGCCAATTTTCCATATAATCCACTTTTCAGGTTTAGAATGTACTAGAATCAAGCCTATTACAGATCAATTCCTGGGAATTCACAAACAAAGCTTAGTGCTTATGAATTATCTCTAATGACACAGTTACTGCTTCTCAGATCATTTGCTTCTTGTATGAACTGAGCAAACGAAGAAATGTGCTCTTTTATCTGCTTCTTGCCAAGAAGGAACTGGAGCCACCACAGAGTGAACCAGGAACTGGAGCCAATACAGAGTGAACCAGGAACTGGAGTCACTAGAGAGTGAACCCATCATTCATGAACAACTGCTTATTCAAGGTTGGTGATTCACTCCATTGTGCTTGGTCATGGGATGAGCTGCATTTCTGTTCCAGAACACAAGTTGGTAGGTTTTCAATAAGCTCGAATTACTTGGTGGGCACCAACCCTGGGCACAGTGCACTCATATTTCCTCATTAATTGAAGGTTGAAGAAGCATCAAAACATTATTTTCAGTTGCGGTTTAACCACTCCATCATTTCAGTGCAACTCAAGACCAGACCCTATGTGTATACACCAGGGAACTCTCAAGACTTGATAAGAGCATGGGACTTCAATTACCGGGCAGAAATAACTATCCCGTTTTGATATAACAGGATCTAAATGGTAAATATGGAGAGTCTCTGTGATGACGACTTCAGTTGTAATACTTCTTTCATGTTGGACCCTCTACTGACCTAGCACCGGTGGCAAAACCTTCTTTTTGTGTTCGTTCCAGTCAAGTGCCTTCGATAGATGTTAATGTTTCAATTTACAACGATAATCACTTGACAGAAAGCCCCAAAATTTCTCACCAGTTTAAAGTGGTACCCACAGGGTATCTTCCAGGTCTGAGAGAGGGAATCTGTCACACCACGTGACTTCACTGACCAATGAGAGAGATGGCCACTGTCATAATTCAAAATCACCTGTGGAAAACTAGTGATCTCATTTTACATGGTTCATGAAGGAGAAAAGGATTATCTGTCCTGCATCTTGAGAAGTGCATCATAGTGACACAGCAGAAAAGTAAGAACAAAGATATTTTACTTAAACTCAAAGACAACGAGTGATTTAATCGGCTGAGGAAATTTGGCTCCAGTATCGAAATATTTTTTTTTATATTGTTTTACTATCAATGTCTCATGAGACCACATCATAAGGTGCCAGTTTACTCCCTTTCTAGAAGGACAACTGCTATCCCTCCCTGTTAATTAGACATTTACATATATACACGCATACTAGCTGAGTGAAAGAACATTCCAGTGAACTATACATTTGAATCTGTGCTACTTTTAGCACAACTCAAGAGATAATTGTAACATTTGTTTCCAGTACCACGCGGGCAGTTTTCACAAATTTAAATCTCGGCTGCAATGTCTACAGCCAAGGATTCCAAATTCTATTTTGCTGATACCCATGTACCATTCGTTTTGCCTCCTTTGTTGCCCATCTTGAGTTTCAGGGCAGTTGGACATCATTAGTCGCATTGATGCAGGACTTCAAGTCACAGGCAATGCTTGCCACATTCTACAACCTGATACACAGCTCCTCTCCTCAGTGGTGTCATCAGGGTAGGGCCTGCTGCGGCCTGTGTCGTGCACCAGCTACATTCCTCCTAGCCCCCACTTATGGTCCAACACCAAGTGTATTAGGCAAAGCAAAGAGCATTTTAAAAGAAAAAAAGAAAGTCAGGATTTAAGTTAAGTCTTCAAGAGGTGACCCAGCCCAGGAAGAAGAGGAGGAGAGAAATAGAAAAAGAAAGACACATGAGAGGGTAAAAGGGACAATGAATAAATTAAATGCTGTGAAGAAATGGGACATATATATATATATACACACATATATATATTACCTACTGGTGGTCGCCAGGTAGTTGTAGTTAGGACCTAGTTTCCATAGAAAAAGCATTTTTTGACTTGCCTATAACTTTGGTGTCGTTTGACCAATCTTCATGAAAGTTTCCCAAAAAAGTGTCAAGGTAGGTTCTGGTTGTCATGGAAAGTTTGGGGGTGATTCATGCAGTGGGGATTGAGAATTTGGGGAGCAAATTAAGGGTGTGTTTGTAATTTTAATTCCCATTGGAACATTTAGCCACAGTTACAGCCCGAACCGCTGAACGGACTTACACCAAATGTGGCAGGGATGTAGATGTTGGTTCAAGGAAGTGCCTTTTCCCTATATGGTGTAAATCCGTTCAGTAGTTTTTGCAAAATTTAACTCAACATTTATAGTGATATCTCTGGTTGTGGATATATCCCGACGGTTTCACAAGTAATCGCAAATGCACGAGCCAACAGGAATGCTTTGATTGGCTGGACGAAACCTGAACAGAAAGTTGCGGTCACCATTTTATTGATTAGGAACGGTTCCCGGGGTTGAAAATTTCTGAAAAACTAACATAAGTGGACAGAGTAGAGGTACACTGACGCCATGTTTGAGAAATGGGTGTGTTAGTGACACAAGTTATGTGTCAAAATGATTTTTTTAAATCGTGCGCGATATTCGCGGCGACGCAGTGACCGCCAGCATGGCCCCCATGTACCGTGGCGGGGATGTCGTGAATAACGTGAAGTCATCATGAATATTAGTGGGAATATAAAAAAATGCATCAGTGAATCATTAATACGCATTGTTATAGAGATATTGAGATTCTGATAAATGTTTTTATAGAGTTATTTATATAGTGAATTATCTACTGTGATGGTTAGAATTCATTATATAGTTACAAATTTTTAATGTGTTGGTGGCTATTGAATTCCTGCTTTTGCTTTGCATTTTCAGGGATAACCATTACCGCTGTCATCGCGACCTCTGGAGTTACTGCGAGCACAAAAAATAGGTTTCAAAGATGGTTTTTATAGAAACTCACTAGAAAAACATGACTTTAGAGAATACTGTAAGAAACCCCTATTGTGTAAAATACTGTAATATGTGTGGATATATGTGTTTTAGACTTTATGGAAAAAGCACGATTGTCGCGGTTAACAACATCGTCGCGAAGTCCCGAATAACCGCTAAAACGGAAAATCGGTCTGAAAGATGGTTTTTAAATAAACTTAGTACAAAGATATGAATTAAACATGCTTTGAAATGGGGTGTGGCCAAGTCGCCTACCGCAATGGCCGCGTAGGCTTGGAGCTCCGCCGCTATACCTCAGCATCCTGCCGCCCGGGTGGTGTGAGCCACAGCGTTGAGACCGGCGACGATGCGGGAGAGGTATTAGAGGCAGCCAGCATCGAGTGCGACCCCGGGGACGCCCGCGGTTTGTGTCGGCTTTGACATTGCAGGCTTGAGAGAGGAGGGGCCTGCCTCCATGTGAGAAGCCGGGGGCTTGAGTAGAAGGGAGCCGGCGGGCGCTCCGGGCAAGCCGGGAGGTGATGATCGTGGGGCCGGCATACCGCAGCTGAGTTGGGCTGGACAACAGAGAGGCGAGCGGTGGGGGCATCCAGTTTCATCAGCCTTAAGCTAGAGAGCCCAACAGACGCACCCCCGGAGGCCCCGTGTTGACAGGGTCCACGGGCGAGCCTGGGGGCCGGTCACTGGGCTGGGAGCTGTGGGGCCATATAGGAGCCTCCCCACCGCTGTGCCACGCTAAAAAAACCCCAGCTGGGCACCCGTAAGACTCTGGCTGTTGCCCTCCGGCCTCCTCTCCCACACCTTAAAAAAAAAAAGGGGCGCAGGCTGCGAATAAAAAAAACTTTACACCGGGATGCATGAACAAAATGGCACAATTACAGGCCCAGCGACAGTGAACTTTGGGGCACAGATAGAGACCGGTTTGTGGCACATCCCGCTTGCACTAATGCAGCGTTGTTGCTGTAATTAAACTGCACAGGAGCCCAGTTTGCCACCCAGGCTCAGGGCATGGTCCGGAGTGACCCCAAGCAAAGGAAGCTCACATTCAAGACACCAGGCTAGAGTGCAGAGGCTCAGCAAGTTGGCATGGCGGAGGGAGGTGGAACACAAACGGCCGCAGTGGCCGGGGAAGATGCCATGTTGGTGGAACTTCGGGCAGGCTTTAAAGCCCTGGACACACATTTTGACGCCCTTGATTAAAGGTTGTACACCATGGACATCAGGCTTGACCAACAAGAGGAGTGCTTAACAACTGCAGAGGGTAGGATCTGCGACCTGGAGGATGGCGCCGCCCAAGCCACAAAAAAGCTTGAGCGCATGGAGAAATTACTCAAGTCGATTGCCATTAAGAACAAAGATTTGGAGGCGCAGGGGCGGCGCAACAATATACGAGTAGTGGGAATACCTGAGTCCACCAACACGGGCGTCTGGATGGGTTCATGGAGACACTGCTGACCGATCTCTTTGGACGGGAGTCCTTCACCTCTACCTTCATTGTGGAACGCGCACATCGCACCCTCAGACCGCACCCCAACCCAGGCTTCCCTCCATAGCCAATATTAGCCCGCCTGCTCAATTTTAAAGACAGGGGCACTGCATTGCGGATGGCGCGAGAAAAGGGCCCCATTGAATGGCAGGGGTCTTCCATATCCATTTATCCGGATCTTACCGCAATGGTGCAGGAAGCCAGACGATAGTATGTTGGAGTGAAGGCGAACCTTCGTAAGTTAGGACTGCACTATGGGATGCTCTACCCCGCCCATCTAAAGGTGGACATGGATGGCCGCTCCTATATCTTTGATTCCTCCCACGATGCCCAGGAATTTTGCCAGGCCTATTCCAAGTCAGGGCGACAGCATGGAACATCCTCTCCGCATTATTCGCAGAATATCCCTGACTCTGGTGCAAGTGTGGATCTCTTTTTGGTCAGTTAAAAGGACCATGCCATCGCTAAGGACAGTTTCAGTCCTGTGTCTCATTGAATAAATCAATGCCTGTTTCACTCTTATTCTCACCTTCTTGTCAGTGTTGCGGTGGCTTCCGCCCAAGGTGGACTATACTTCACCCACACAGGTGCTAATGCGCCAACAGTACCGGGGAAGCGGCGTTGCGTTGCCACCCCCATAGTGCAGATGCACTCACTATGTTTGCCACAGTATTTTAGAATGCTTTTTTCTCCTTTATGTTTGAATTTCATAGTGGAGGGTTGGGTTTTTCCCCTGACGTTTGGTGCGGGGGATGGGAGGAGGGAGGGGGGTTATGGGGATTTCAAACAATTTCCTGCAACATGGTTCCTTCAAACTTTTCTTTTACATTGCAGTAACAGCTATTCAGGTCCAGACAATTCACGTAATCACGTTCTAGACTATGGTTAACAGGGTACAACCAGAAGCCAACATTACGATGATGTCCTGTAATGTAAGAGGTCTTAATAATGCACGTAAATGTGAGCAAGTATCCAATTACTTGCAGCGCCACCAGGAGGACGTTGTCTTCCTGCAGGAGATGCACTTGGCGCACTCTGCCCAGTCCACCTTGGCTGCCAATTGGGGAGTGCACAGATACTTTGCAGGTTACAGTTCCTATGCTAGAGGGATTGCAGTATTGATTCATAAGCGGGTACACTTTCGGGAGGTGGCGGTGTACAGAGATGTTGGTGGGCGATATTTGCTGGTCAGGGGATGTTTGCTAGAGCACCCAGTACTATTTGTCAATGTTTATGCACCAAATAATGATGATCCCGACTTTTTTAATTCCATTCATGCACAAATTGAGCACATGGGGACGGACCAGATCTGCTTGGGTGGGGACCTTTACATACTTCTTGACCCTGAGAGAGACAGCACAGTGTCCACCACAGATACCAAGCCTAGAGCCAGGCGCTCGCTGTCAGACATCAGAGAGGCATACTGTTTGGCGGATACATGGAGATATCACTGCCCTAGCCAGGACAGGTACACCCACTATGCCGCCCCACACAACACTTGGACCCGATTAGATTATTGGCTTCTCACCGCAGGGGCAGCTCTGTGGGTCAGCACAATCTGTCATCTCCCATGCACATTGTCGGACCACTCCCCTGTCCTGGTGCAACTGAGAATCCCACATGCCGGGGGTGTGGAAAGACAATGGAGAATCCCCAACATTGCCTTTAGGGACGCCCTATTTGAGTCGGAACTCCGCGACGCGATAGTGGAGTACTTTATACTCAACACTGGCACCGTGACCACTAAGGCCACCCTATGGGAGGCTTTTAAGGCATTCACCAGGGGAGTGTGCATCTCAAAGAGCGCTGAAGTACTTAGGGACCTACGTCGCACACTGTCACAGTTGGAAACACAGCTGGCTGAAATTGATAATAGCGACGCTGCCTTATCCCATCCCCCCCAGTTTACAACGCCGTGCATCCCTTATGGCTGAGTTTCGTGAGGTGGCAGCGTGGGAGGCACACTATTTGGGCAAGTATGCAGTGGCCAGGCGATATGGGGAGGGGGAACAGCCAGGTAGAACCCTTGCCAGATTGATGCAACAATCCCGCAAGCCGACATACATAGCCGAATTACATGGGCAGGATGCTTCGCGGATAACAGGCAACATAGGCGTCCTCCAGGAGGTACTCACTTATTATGTTAACTTATACACTTCCAGAGCTGCGGGGGACCCAATGGCATACAGGGATTATTTGGATGAGATCTCCCTGGTCTGGCTTGAAAAAGCGCCTCAGGAATTCTTGGCCGAACCCTTTACCGAAGATGAGGTAATTGAAGCCATTGATGCCCTGGATGGCTCCAAAGCCCCGGCGCTCGATGGGTTCACTGGATGCTTTTATAAGAAGTTCAAAGCAATCCTGGCCCCACACCTAATAGATATGTAACAGGAGGTGGTCGAATCGGGAGAGCTTCCCCTCACACTGAGGGAGGTGGTTATAACACTTCTCCCTAAACCCGGGAAGGACCCGTTGAAATGTGGTTCATTTAGACCGCTTTCACTTTTAAACTTCGACAACAAGATCCCAGCCAAGATAATAGCAACGCGGCTTGCCCTGATTATTGACCAAATGATCTCACCCACCCAGTTGGGATTAATCTCCCATAAGTCAACTGACCTCAATCTCCGTACACTATTTGCTACATTGCACAGAATATCCCCTTCAGTCCCCGCAGAGGCCGTGCTACTCGATGCGAAGAAGGCATTCGACTCCCTTGAGTGGCCCTTTTTATACGCCACAATGGGTCACCTTGGGGTGCTGGAGCGGCTCCTTGCAGTCATCAAATTACTATATGCACCACCTGTGGCGCGTATCTGCCTTAATGGTACGTTAACCTCCACATTTCCGCTCATACGGGGAACACGGCAGGGGTGCCCGCTCGCCCCCTGTTGTTTGTCCTGGCACTGGATCCTCTGGTGCGGCATCTGCAGGAGAGGCACATCCATCGTGGCTTGCAGTTCAATACTGGTCCTTTACTCCTCACCTTGTATGCAGACGATATTATACTTTATGCACTAAACCCTGATGACAACCTTGCACTGCTTCTCCGCGAAGTTACTAGGTACGGCACCCTGTCGGGCCTTTGTATTAACTGGGAGAAGTCGGAGGTCTTTCCGTTGACTGCGGCGCCCTGTAGCGGGATGGCGGAGTACCCCTTGGCATGGTGCGAAGATTCCGTTTAATACCTCAGTATCCATATACACAGAGATGGGGACCGCATC
Organism: Calotriton arnoldi; assembly: GCA_963921515.1. Taxonomy (NCBI): domain Eukaryota; kingdom Metazoa; phylum Chordata; class Amphibia; order Caudata; family Salamandridae; genus Calotriton; species Calotriton arnoldi. Next base: position 391,569 of record CAWUFW010008229.1, read on the forward strand.
CTACAACTCAACTACGGCCCGGTGGTTGAGAGGCTGGGACGCAACATAGAGCGCTGGTTGACACTGCCCCTGACTATGGCGGGACGGATCGCCATTGTTAAAATGGTGGTCCTCCCTCAATTCCTGTATTTATTTCAAAATATCCCTATCCTGTTGTATAACAGTTTCTTCTCCACCCTTCAAACGCACTTGATTCGGCTAGTATGGGGTGGCAAGCAACCCCGGATTTACTGGGATACCCTAATGTTGCCATATGAAGGAGGAGGGTTTGGGGTGCCAAACTTCTGTATCTACTACCTGCTAGCACAGGCAAGCTTTGCTCGGCACTGGTACCTCGCGGATGCCAGGATTCCATTCTTTAGGCCAGAGGCTGATTTGGCACTCCCGGCGCCCCTTAACACGCTCCTACCTCTTGGGTTCCCGCGGGACCCACAAGATATTCAGATGCTCTCCACAACGAGCTGGGCCTGGTGCCGACAACTTAACGTGACTGGATCCTGCCTCCTGTATTCCTCCATATTACCACTAGCGGGTAATGGCTGGATCCTCATCCTGCAGGAGACACTGGTAAAACGGACGTTAGCAAAATTCCACTTGGAAACATTTGGTGACTTGTCCCCAATGGTCATATCTTCTCACGTATGGAGGACCCCCATTTTCGTGAGGCCACAGTTATGGACCATTTCATATTGCAAAGGTTGCAGAGGGCTCTTAGGGCCAGCATCGCTAGCTACCCGCTGGAACCCCCCCAAATTCCCCATTCTGACGGGTATCATTAAAGATACAAGTGGGATCCACCTTGTGTCCAGGCTACATAAGGCTGCTGTGTCCTTGCTCCCCGGCCGGGATTCCGGGGTGCGGGTGGCCTGGGAGTGGGACCTCGGCCCTCCCATCTCTGACTTGCAGTGGAGTCGCTGCTGCATACAAATACGTTGAGTGTCCCCCAACCACCGGCACAAGTAGCTGCATTTTAAATTTCTTAGGAGGGCTTACATGAGACCAAGTACATTACACCGCATAGACCCATCCCGTTCGCATTCTTGTCCCAGATGTCGCTCCCCAGAAGCCGACTCGCACATATTACCTGGACATGTGATAAGATAGCTGGGTATTGGAGGTTGGTCTTTGTGGAAATCTCCCATATGATCGAGATGGAGCTTACACCCTCACCATTGCTGGCAGTTAAGGGGTATACGCATGACCTCCCCAAACCCAAGCGACGTTTTGTCACCATTGCGATCCTCATTGCCAAAAGGGAAGTAGCCCTGAACTGGGGCAGTAATTTTACACCCACGTTGAAAACATGGCTACGCAGCATGGCCTATTGCAACACTAACAGCAACACATATGCATTGTTACAGCCACCTGCTGCTAGGCATCTTGATATATGGCAGCCATTCCATTCTTATTTATTGGCCGCACGGGATGCCGGCGGCACTCGGCCCCCACAGCAACACACCCCTTCAGGTACTGGGACATTCAGGGGAACACCAGCATCCACTGGGCAGACACCAACGCCATAGTGATTAAAAACATGTGATCCCCTCCCCCCTTTTTTAGTGAGGATTGTCGTAATCAATGATTGCCTTGAAGACCTCTGCCTGTTTATGGACCTGAATTTAACATTTTACCATGGTCAAACACCAAGCTGTACTGCATTCCTGTTTAATTGTTTATTGTGAAAATTAATAAAAAATAAAAAACATGCTTAGAAAGAAGTATGTATATAGTGATATGTGTAGTGCAATGTTGAGAATGGATTTTTTTACATATTAATTTTTGATGTGCTAGTGGTCATTGAATGTCTGCTTTTGTTTTCCGTTTTTAAAGACATATCCACGGGGATCGTGACGTTTATGCAAATTCTGTTGACAGAATTGATTTGACCACTTCCATTTCTGTCTTTGGCATATATTAGAGTACACAAAGACACCAAGACAGTGTGAGGGAAAAGCAACATCAGTTTTGCAAAGGTTTCTTTGATTAGAATACCCAGCCCTACCCCAGTCAATGTACCTAGGTCATTGCCACCACAGTGCACAATCATGAGGTGAGGAGCTTGGGAATCCACAATGGATTTAACCAAAGCCAGCCACTGATGAAACTTTAACCCTCTCTGGCCAAACCAAGTAATCTTCACATTTGTCAAATCCAAGTCTGTGTCAATACCGCTCTTTTTTGCAGGCTCTTTAGCCCAATAGATATAGCTGTGACCCACAATCCATACTCTAAGCATTTTGAAGTGAAGGAGCAGTAGTCGTCAGGAGAAGGCTAGAGCTCAATGAGTTAGTTTTTCAAAGGAAAAGCAGTTAAAATGGAGGTGTGTTTTAAAAAGATATATTTCATTGGATGCTGTCAGCATAAAAGTGAATAAAATTAGGTAGTGTGTTGGATGACTTAGCAAGAAGTCTTATTATTGGCTGTTGTTTAAAAAAAGAAATGTAATACAGACATGGATATGATTGTGAACTTGTGACCTAGTGTTTCCACTGGGTTGCTAGGTACACTGAGCTAAGAGTGTATTGGGGAGGAAGGGTGTTAAAGAGACAGAATATTTTTTTTTAAGTTGAGGAGTGATGACACAATTTAAGTAATGCCAAGCTTGAATTTCCAACTCAGGACTGTGGAGTAAACTGTTGTTCAGTATTTAAATTACAAAAAAATGAAGCTAGCTATGGGTTTGAACTCCTGTTTTTTTCCGCGATGTCTCCGAAATCATCGCGAAAACGCGCCGACAGGAACCTTGTTTTGAAAGAGAGGGAAAGGGTTCAAATATGCTAACTATTCACAAGTGGAGATGCAGTAGTCTAGAATAAAAGGCATGATTTCATTTGCTCCCTTTCTCATGATGATAGAGTGGAAAGTTGAAGAGGTTGCCATTTTAGAGTTGCTTTCTATGAGAGTGGTGTACCATTCTTGTGCTTAGTTTTTACACATCTTAACAGTCTCAAAACTATCCAGAAAGAGTTAAAACAACAATATAATCTACACACTCAATTCACTGGTATGTATATAACTTTTTAATTATATAAAAAATGTACATTAGAAATGAAAATGTATATGGGAGTTAGATTAAAAAGAGTATCACAGTGATATGATAAAAAAAATATTTCAACAAACTGTATCTGGCAGAGGGTATGTGTTTAAGATGTTAGTACTGTTGAAAATTACCATGAGCAATGCCTTTAACAATGACAATGTTTTAAATGTTTAACCATTATGTGCAGAATAGATACATCTATATTATTTGCAATCTGGGAGTTGTGGTAGTTTTAGTCACATTATTAAACAGGAGTACTGTAGTCATGAGTAAAACATAAGAAAATTTGCTGTGCCTGTATATAAATTATAAAGTAGTAATACTTGTTAGGTATGTATTAGGAAGTGTTTGTCAATGTGATTCTAACTTATATGATCGGTTTGCATATGTTTGGATGGTGAGATTTGTCTTTCTGGTTGCAGATAGTTATATGTACGATGAGACTGTTGAGTTTACGTAAAGATGCAGAGAACTATATCTTTTTGGAAAGATGGCTTTATGGTCTATCTTTTATGAAATCACTTATATGTTTACATGGTGATCTATGTTCTTCAAGGCTGTTGAAAAGTTCATGTATATAGTGAGGTTGGTGCATTTCTTTCGACATGCTCTGTTTTAAATTGGGGAGGGGTAATAGTGAAGCATGTCTTTTGAGAGTTTGTGTGCTAGCTTCACTTGGCATGTAACTTTTCTTTGAGAAATTCTGAATACATGTTTTAAAGACAGTAGAAATATTTGCGCAATGATGTAGGTATGCCAGTAGTATTAGGTTTTTTGCTTTCAAAAGGTGAGAATTGTTGTTTTCAGTTTTAGAAACTAATTGATGCATGTGCACGCTGAGTAGCAGAGCCATGTATACTCTTAGAGAACCATGTATGCAATTATATAATAAGTGTGATTATCTAGACTTCTTCAATCACCCAGACACTACACGTGCACTCTTTCGATCATGCAGGCATTAATTATGTACACCCATGCGTTCATCCAATCACCCAGATAGTAGCAATATAGTTATGTGAATACACAAGCACTAACTATGCGGGTATGGGACCACCTATGTAGTTTGTACATACTCAGCGAATCTTGCAGGCACTTCCTATATTCTGAGGGAATTACGTAGGCACTATCTATGCACTCATCCAATCATCCAGGGAGTATTTTTGTACTCAACCACAAACACATGTATTTACAAGTTTTAGTGAGGAATATGTACTCTTTTAGAATGATCTGGTGAATTATATATGTAAAGTGTCACACACTGTTTGCATGTACTCAGAAGAATTAGAGAGCTATATGCTGTGATACAGATTAATGTGTAGATTTTTATATGCATTGTTTCTCAAAAAATAAATCTGACACATCTAAGTAGAAAAATACGGAAACACTAAATCTACCAGTGACACAGTGGTAGAGAGGCACAGTAATGGCTCTTATGTTGTGTTTTCGGATTTAGAGTATTGCGACACTGTATGTACTTTTACACTTTGGTTGATATTTATTTTAAAATTTGCTACAAAAGGCATAAAGTGGTCTTTTACTGTGTATAAGTGAGAACTGAGATATGGGGCAGCTGTGTTGTAGGAGAGGGTGCTATAATATTAAAAGGTAACTAATAAATTAAGTTTTGTGTTTTGGTTTGGTTGTGGTAGATTGAAGTAAGTGCTTGTAGTTATGTAGCTAGGTTCATCTGTAGATTTAGAACTGCAACATAACATAAAAACTGTTTTAGTACTATGTGTAAGCCAGTAGTAAAATAGTTGGTACGTTGGCTAGAATAAAAATTAAAATATACATATTTTTTTACAGAACAATATGTACATAACTACAGACAGAATGCCTACAAAAGCTCGGAGGAAAAAGGAACAGAAGCAACTACTGTATCTATGCAGAACTGAGACACAAAAGGGGCAAAAATGAAGAAAAAGTGGTGAATGAAAAAAGAGCTACTGGTAAGAGGACAAAGTCATTTCTTAAAAATATATGTGGACATTTCCAAAAATCACAACATAATGTAAATAAAATTCAAACTATGAGAAAGAATAACAGTGGATAAAATCTACATAACAAGAACAAGAAAGAATGTAACAAAGATGGACACACCTTAAACAGGAGACAGAAGCAGTCTAAGGAAGTCAGAGCCAGATGTAGCCAGATGTAGAGTAGTTATAAATTTACTGAGAACTATGAAAAAGTATAGAAAAAGGAGAGAGGCACTGAAACAGAAAGAACAAATTCAGAGAGTAGTCGCTAAGGCCTTTGCTTTGAAGGTGAAGCTTTTCCTTTTGATTATAAACAGAATGTAAACTCTTGACAAAATGGTATTGTCCATGAGGAGACAAAACCAGAAAAAAGATTAGTGAATAGAAGTAACTTTTCTACAGTTTTTATTGGAGAATGCATACATACTTCTAGGACAGAGTCTTTCTTTAATGAAGAAATTTATGTCCTGGATAATAGATTAGTTAATGCTATTGATTACAGAGGACGATGTTATGAAATGAAGAATGGCACTTCAATAGCGAAAGAGGTGATGATATCTAGAAACGTAAAACAAGTTATTGCAGAAGAGATACAGGGAATGTGTTGTCAGGCCCTGTATACAAATGGTATCATATTAGTGTTTGTAGTATCTGACAGTAATCCATTGATATACTAAGAAAAGTTCTACATATCTTTCTAAGGTGAAGTTTAAAACACAAAATAAGTACTTTTTAAGGTTTGGATACTTTCAAGGTTAGAGAGCATACAAATTTAGAGGGACACTCCATACCTTGTTTATCAAAGATAATGTGGCAAAGCACCTTTCATCATTTCAGGATGTTAGCTGTACACCTCTCAACAATGCGAAGTTTAGTTAGGAGGTTGTACTATGTGAAAATTCCTGCTTTATGTTTAGAAGATATGACTAGAGCAATTTGCTATGGTTTTGTGGCAGAGGTAGAAAATGTTTGTGATGATGTGCAGTTTTGTTTCTTTGGTTCAGAACAAGTCTCTAGGGAAAATGAAGAGCTGATAACAGGAGGAGTTGCAGAACAAGACAAAGTTATTATAGATGATAGCTTTGAAGAAGAGATTATAAAATTTAGCACAGTGTGTTCTGAAAAACCAGAGTATGTTTGTATATGTTGTCGACACACTCACTACAAGATTGAAACACAGACTGTTGACTTGATTATGAAAAGTAAAAAAGAAAATAATGATAACTGGTAAAAGTTTGCTGTGTACTTGATTGTAGAGGAACGCTTTGTCTTGTCCACACAGTAAGTTATATGTAAGTAATGTTACAATAAATTAGAGGATAATAATAATAATAATCTTTATTCGGTGGTAATCACTGCCATAAGAGATACAAAGATAAAAAATACAGCAACAAATTCATTTCAAACAATATATCATCATCTGTGCAAAATCGTAAGAATCCATATATACATCAATCATGTCTCGAGTTTTTGATCTTAGAGTTGCTCTTAAAAATTTGTGGCAACAAATAGTGTGCGGACATTAGGCAAGAGTTGCAAATACAAGAGGGCTACATGACCATGCCTGAATCAAAGTACTTTTAAAAAAGGCTTAAGATACAATTGCCTAGGATGGGTAAAATATTTACATAAAAATACAAAATGTAGGGCATCCTGTGGAGACCTATTGTCGAAGCCGCAGGGTCCTCTATCTTCTGCGTGTAAAACAAAGCCTGCTGGGGATGCCTCTAAGTGATGGAACTTATTTAGTCTAAAACGAGTGATTAAAAATCTGTCATGGGCACTGGTTATAATGGAGAGATAAGTCTCCATGCCCTGTACTGAATTGACTAATGCATGTCCTTGCCATCACGGTAGGCCATGGCTTTTTTAAGAACAATTCTTTGACCAGTTTCTTATGCTGTTGCTTCACTTTATCATATCTCTTAAATATGCCTGTTCTTCCCAGGGCCGAGAGAGTCTCTTTGACATACCTTAACCATGGGATTTTAAATGCTTGGTCCAGTGAGAGGCAATCCAAAATTACTTCACGATTAAAGGCTGCCTCCTCGTTAGACCAGACATTCACCCAACACAACACAGGCTTGACAGCAACTAGGTCAGTTATGTACTTGATACCTAATTCTTCGTGTACAGAATATGCGGGGGTACCCTGAGAGACTTTCAGAATCTGTCTCAAATATGTATTTTGTGCTGTCTGTAATTTGTCAATCCCCATGTACCCTCAGACCTCGCTGCCATACAAAACCTTAGAAATACAAAAAGACTGATATGATTTTAAAATCATCCCCGGAGACCATGTGCCTATTTTCTGTGCATAATTTGCAATGGCACCCATTCATTTTTTTATGTACAGTAGCTTTCCCTCCTGCATTTGTTTCCAGTTTAATTTGGAGTCAAATAAGATGCCAAGGTATGAGAAAGACTGAACCTTTGCTGAATTATGTGTACCTGCCTTGTATGTTTTTGGTCTAGTCCCTCAGCAACCTAACTTCATCATGTACGATTTTGTAAAATTAGGAGACAGGTCCAACCCATTCATAAACTAAACAAACCTATCTATTAGGACCAGCCATGCCATAGGTGTACGCTCTATTAGTATAGCGTCATCCTCGTACAGCAGGACAGGCACGGTCTCCTACCTACCCTGGGGGTATCAGCCTGTAAGGATATCAGGGCTGATTCTAATCTGTTAATATATAAAGTGAATAAAAAAGGGGCAAGGATGCACCCTTGGCGCACCCCTCTAGAGCATTTACAATTATCAGTGAGTCCCCCTTCTTGGGTACATCTAACTGCAGCTATGTTATGGGCATGAAGAGTCATTAAATCATTTATGATCGCCGGCTCGACTCCTAGATCACCAAGTAACAACCCCAATTTGTTACAATTCACTTGATCAAATGCTGCCATAAGGTCCATAAAACCCAGAAAAAGGGATCCAGCTTTGGCAATCGTGTATTTAGAAATTAAATGGTAGAGAATCAAGCACTGGTCTATTGTAGATTTACCTGTGCGAAAGCCGTATTGCACATCCGAGATAAATTGATTTTTTGTCCACCCACTCAGAGAGCCTATTTCAATTCAATTCATCTTTATTCGATTCACACAGAGTGTATCATAAAAGAGGTCATTAAAAACTGCAATTCATTAAAGGTCAAATATAGTAATATAAAACAAATACAGTAAAATACAAAGCACACTTTAACATACAGCAGGTAAAGACTTTCTTCTCATTAGTGTAGCCCTAAGAAATCTTGCAAGTACCACGCATGTATAAAGGTTTGGAAGAAATTGCAGATATAAAAATGCCGGCCTACATTGTTTAAAACTTAAAGATTTCATTAAAGGTGTAATAAAAGATCTCCTCAAGTTTGAATAAAATTTACAAAAGAACACTTAATAAAACCTGTCGCAGAACCTTAACCGTGGAATCAATAAGGGATGTGGGACGAAAACAGTGAGGGTTATCCCTATCTCCCTTCTTAAAGATCGCTACAATGGTGGCGGTGGACCGTGAGGGTGGCATGACTGATGTTACTACAACGTTTAGTACCCTGGTCAAGACCGGAGCCCACACGTCAATATTGTTCCTATAGAAGTCCAGAGGTACTCCATCGAGTCCAGGGGCCTTGTTCCGGGACAGTCCCTCAATGCCAATCCTGACCTCATCAAGAAGGAAATTAATGGGTGCCTCACAAGGAAGGAGGTGTAATTCATTGATGGATCCCTCCCCATGCCTGTAGTTGTAGACTCCCTGAAAGTGGGCCTTCCATAGATTCCATAGGTTATATGATGACATAAGTTTGTTTTGTCTGGCTCTGAGAAACAAGGGCTATTAATGACCATCCAGAAAAGAGAGCTATATCTTAATTCGCTTGCTTGTACTAACTCGTCCCAAGCTTATTTTTGTAACAGGCACCTCCGTTCCTTGAGGGCTCTTTTGTAATTACTCCGACAACTAGCCACCCAAGGTCTATGGCTGGGGTCTGTTTCAAGGCCAACCTAAGGTTCCGGAGAGCTCGGGAGCACTCATTGTCGACCCATCTCAGGGTTTCCGAGCAGGTAGTAGTTACTGGGACAGTTAGCAAACTTGCAACTGACTGGGCGATAACAATAAATGGATTGACTATTTCCTCTCCTGAGACTGACGTATCTAAACACTTTAAAATCTCGTGTTGTCGAAATTTAAAAAGAGAACAATTAAAAGCATTAATATCCACCTGGGACCACCGTAAGCGTCTCCTCTGATCTGTTGCTGATAGTATGCTCACATTCATACTACCTGGCGCTGTCTGGGTACCCTGTATCACAAGCATCAGAATCAGAGTATTGTGGTCGCTGAAGGGGCTATGTTGAATGTTAAAGGAGGATATGAGCTGGCCCAGAGATAATGATACAAAAAGGAAGTCAATAGTTGTGGCACACCCCCTACCATTATAAGATGGAGGCAGGTCACCGTTAAAGGAATTAGGTACCTTATATAAAGTGAATATTAAGCTGTGAGTGTTTAAAAGGGCGTTTAATTCACGGCCATCTGGGTAGTGCTCCATATGGAGTTCCTCTGTAACCATGCATATCGGCAGGTCTCGCAAATTATGTCCGGTATTTGGGCATAGGTGGCAATTAAAGAATCCTAACAAAATGAGATTCTCCTGGGGGAGGCCATCACCCTGTAATGATTCAAGGAGCCCTGCTTCTTACTTTTGGCATTATAAAAGTTAATTAATGTTAACCGCAGTGTTCTCCCTACCACTAATTTAAGGTCTTGTGCTCCTTTGGCATCCCAGTTCAATTGCTTCACGGAACCACAGAGCCCAAGGGCTATGAAGATAACTAGACCTCCCCTCGCTCTACCTGAAATAGAACCCTCTGCTGGGAGAAAGAACATCTTATAACCTTCAATAAAGAATTTGTTTTCCACCTCTCAGGTCTCCTGCATACAAATAATATTAGAGGATCTAATGAATTGAACCCATCTATCATCTTCAAATTTTGAGACTAAACCTGTCACATTCCAGGAAATAAGTCTTAGATCAATTACTGGTAAGCCGGGACTATTCGTAATAAATGTACTTTCTCTAACTGATTCACGCACACATAACAGGGGGCGCTGATTGCCATAACCCAAGTGCATGCCACCTATTTGGAGATTGGAAAATCTACGAGGAGCCTTCCAGAAATCCGTTTTGTCAGTTGTAACTCCTGTCCCCCTCAAATTATTGTGGCGAATTTCTCCTCGAATTATCTGGGGAGGGCATTCCAGATCATACTGCCTGTAACTGAGGATTTAGAGCTGGGGGGCTTTATTGATGGTATCCAGCAAGCTTTGCACTCTAACAAGTGTGTCTCTAGAGTCTGACAGTACTTTATTAAGTTTATCCCAGAACTGAGACATCAAATCCGTCAGCACATCAGTAATTTTTTGCCTTAGGGAGTCCCAAAATCCTCCTATGTCCATCTGGTTAATTGTTGTTACAGGTTCCTCCCCTCTAAACTGTGTCTCGTTTCGTTTTTTGGCTCTCCATGACCTCTTGGGTGCTGAAGAACCCCCCAATTCCTCTCCTTGTCTGGTGGCTAAGATCGCCCTATTGTCATTGGAGCCAGGAGGGGGAATACTAGGGCTCATGGCTACTGCAGCAAGTAATAAATCCCCTGTAGCTGATTCCTGGGGGTTTGAGGTTACAATGTCTAAAGTTTCACCAGACGAGGATGTTGAGGGGCCAATAATGCCTAAAGAGAACCTTTTCTCTGCTCTGTCTATTTCCTTTGAAATGGCCCCCACTGCTTTTGCAAGAAAGGAGTCAATGGTTGCCCTCTTATTGCTGCTAGAGTTATCAGTAGGAGCTGCCTTCCTCTTCCCCATGATGTTCGAATGCAAGGAGTTCTCCAAGGGCAAAAAAGCCTAACCACAAATGTAAGGCAAGCCACACACTATTAAGAAAGTACTCACTGAGGGGCTTCTGTCAGGCTTATACCACCAATAGTTTCCAGTAACAAAATAATGCCTTTCCACAAACGGGGAATGGTGCATGCCTACGGGCGAAGATGTGATTTTGCTGGTGACCGGGGATTGTGGGAGATCGAGTCCTCCCCTGGCATGGTCTCCGAGAATCAGCAATGCGGCTTTGCGGCTTGGTGGCGTGTTCATCAGAGCCACTGGGCGTGGTGATGAAGATAAGCACCTCCAGATGCAGAAGTGATGTTGCTGGACACCGGGGATTGTGGGAGATCGTGTCCTCCCCGGCCTGTTCTCCGTGAATCGGCAATGCGGCTTTGCAGCTTGGCGGTGTGCCAGCTAGAGCAGTGCATAACAAGTCAATAATGGTTCCTATTCCAGAACCACTTCAAGGTTTTAAATGTTTCTGAGTCAATTCTTATCCAAAGTATACATCGATTTCAGGCTATAGTCTGTATGGAGCCAAAGACAGGCAAGTTAACACCTACAGAGCTGCAGAAAGTCAGTTTATAATAGTTGTCAAATGTGACGGACAGTGGGGGTGTACTTTTATAAGGTCAGATTTTACATTGTGGCATGCAAATTAGCAATGTTTTGGTAACATATTCAATGTTGTACTCGAGAAACTGGTAAATAAAGTTTTACAAAAAAGTTCTAAAAGGTAGAGTACTGTACTGGATTAGTAGTGTTTTTTCAAAATGTTCAGCAGGATTCTCAAGAATTTTTAATCAATCAATCAATCAGGGTTTGTAAAGTGCACCTACTCACCCATGAGGGTCTCAAGGCGTGGAGAGGGCAGCTCCATTGAGTGCTGGGGTCATCCGAAGAGCCAGGTCTTGAGGTCCTTCCTGAACTGGGACAGTGTGGGGGCTTGCCGAAGGTGGAGGTTGTTCCAGGCCTTGACTGCGAGGTAGGAGAAGGACTTTCCTCCCGTTCTGGTCCTGTAGATGCGTGGGACAGTGGCTAGAGAGAGGTCGGCTGATCAGAGGTGTCTTTTGGGTGCGTGGAAGGAGAGTCGGTTGTTCAGGTATGTTGGTCTGGTGTTGTGCAGGGCCTTGTATGCGTGGATGAGGAGCTTGAAGGTAATTCTTCTTTCAAGTGGGAGCCAGTGGAGATCGAGGAGGTGTTGGGTGATGTGGCTGCGACAGGGGATGTAGAGGATCAGTCTGGTTGTGGCGTTCTGTACGATCTGGAGTTTGCGAAAGAGTTTCTTGTATATTCCAGCGTAGAGCGCATTGCCGTAGTCTACTCTTCTACTGATGAGAGTGTGCGTGACGGTTTTTCTGGATTCGGATGGGGTCCTTCTGAACGTCTTTCGAACCATGCAGAGGGTGTTGAAGCAGGGCCAGGATACGAAGCTGATCTGGCGGTTCATTATGAGCAATGAGTCCAGTATGATGCTGAGGTTTTGTGCGTGGTCCGTTGGGGTGGAGGGAGTTCTTAGGTTGGGGGGGTCAACAGGAGTCATCCAATGCGGAGGGGGTGGAGCCCAGGATGAGGACTTCTGTTTTCTAAGAGTTGAGTTTCAGGCAGCTGTTCTTCATCCAGGGGGCGATGGCTTTCATCCCTTCTTGGAAGTTGTGTTTGGTGATGTGTTCTTTGATGAGGGAGAGGATAAGCTGGGTGTCGTCAGCGTAGGAGATGATGCTGAGCCCGGGGTTCCTGATGATGGTTGCAAGGGGAGCCATGTAGATGTTGAAGAGGGTGGGGCTGAGGGAAGAGCCCTGGGGCACTCCACAGTTGGTCACTTTCGGTTCTGAAAGGTAGGGCGGGAGTCTAACTCGCTGGGTTCTGCCAGTGAGGAATTAGCATATCCAGTCGAGGGCCTTGACATGAATGCCATTCGTCCTGGAGTCTTGTGGCTAGGGTGAGGTGTGACAGGGTGTCGCAAGCAGCCAAGAGATCCAGGAGGATGAGGGCTGCAATTTTGCCCCAGTCGAGGAGGGAGCGGATGTTGTTGGTGGCGGCGAGTAGGGTGGTCTCAGTACTGTGGTTGCTGCGGAATCCATATTGGGAGATGTCCAGGATGGTGTTAGCATGGATGAAGTTTTCTAGCTGGGTGTTGATGGCCTTTTCGATTACTTTGGCTGCAAATGGAAGCAGGGAGATGGGCCTGAAGTTTTTGAGGTCTGTCGGGTCGGCGGAGGGTTTCTTCAGGAGGGGGTTGACCTCAGCATGTTTCCAGTTGTCGGGGTAGGTGGCTGTCTTGAGGGAGCAGTTGATCGACTGACGTAGTTCGGGTGCGATGGCCGAGGCAGCTCTGTGGAAGATGTGAAGTGGGCAGGGTCTCTGAGGGTGCCCCGGAGTGGATGCTTTTCATGGTCCTCAAGGTGTCTTCTGCTGTGAGCGGGGTACAATTGAGCAGGGTTTGTCGGGTGGTGGGGGGGGCAGGAGCAGTGTGGAGGTCATGGTTTCAAAGTTGTCATAGATCATCTTGACCTTAAGGTGGAAGAAGGTGCTGAGTCTGTTGCAGAGGTCTTGGGAGGGTGGGTCGTCTGTTGGTTTGCTGCAGGGTTTGGCAGATTCCTTGAAGATGGAGAAGAGTTCTTTGGTACTATGGGTGTTAGTGAGGATTCTGCCTTGGATGGATTTCTTCCTTGTGGATTTGATGAGATGGTGCTGTCCGGTGGTGGCTGCTTTGTAGGCGGTGCGTGTTTCTGGGGTTTTGTTGTTCCTCCATGTCTTTTGGATTCTTGGAGCACAGGGGTGTACCAACTTGCTTTCTTGATGTGTCTTCCTGTGGCTTTCTTGAGGGGGCGAGTGTGTCGGCGCAGTTCGTGATCCAGCGGTGGAGGTTGCATGCTGCGCTGTTGCGTCTGGCATATTCGGAGGTGGGGGGCTGATGAGGGCAGAGGTGAGCTGGTCTTCAGTGAATTGTTCCAGCTTCCACAGGGGAGGCAGTGGGCGTGCTTGTGTACGGTGTTTTTTTTTAAAGAGAAGTGGATGCAGTGGGAATCTGTCCAGAGGAGTTCCGTGGTGTGGCTGTAGGAGACGCTGTTTCCTTCAGTGAAGTCATGGTCAAGTGTGTGTCCTGCTGTGTGTGTGGGTGCAGTGACTAGTTGTTTGAGTCCTATGTTGGCAAGGTTCTCTAGGAGGGAGGCAATGTTTGGGTCATCATGGTTGTCCAGGTGAAACTTTAGGTCTCCGAGCAGGATGTAGTTTATGGAGGCTAAGGCATGGGGTGTGATGAGGTCAGTGATGGCGTTGGTAAAAGGAGCATGGGGCCAAGCATCCTGTAGATGAGGTTTCCATGGAGAGTCATTTGAGGGTTGGTCTGGATCAGGAAGTGGAGGTGCTCCATGAAGGTCGTTGTGTCATCCGGGGTGGTGGTCGTCAAGTGGAGGGTGCTTTTGTGGACGATGGCGATCCCTCCTCCTGGGCAGGTGGGTCAGTCCTTTTGCAGGATCTTGTATCCATGGGGAATGGCAGTGGCGATGTTGGGTGCGGAGATGGAATTGGTCTAAGTTTCTGTGAGGAAGGCAACATTGGGCGAGTCAGTATTGAGAAGATCCCAGATTTCTGTGGTATGCTTGTGAAGGGAGCGCACGTTGAGGAAGATGCAGTTGAGTGGTTTGTGGGCAGTGAAGTCCAGGGAGCTGGGGGCTGCTGCTGGGGTACGGAGGTGGCTGAAGGTGCAGCGACAGAGAAAAAAGAGAAAAGAGGGCACAGAGAAAAAAGCCAAGAGAGGCAGAACAGCAGAAGAGCAGAGTGCTCTCCCACTGGGCCACCAGGGATAAGGTGTAGGCAAGAGCCTGTGGGTGGATGAGGGCCTCGAAAACCCTGTTATCAAGCTCAGGGGCAACACTTAGTGGTGGAGTTGCGCGGGGGAGAGCAGTCACACTGACCAGGTCAGTGATTTAATGGTAATGTTGGGACTATAAGAGGAAGAGGATGTGAATATCAATGAATTATTTAGTTTAAGTTATAAATGGAACAATAATTGTGAATGTTGTGAATTCACCTGAGGCACTGAAATTAATTCGGAATGATTCCTCTATTTGACGTTACCAGATTGTAAAGCTATGGCCTTTGAAAATGCAACCAAAAAAGTCCATCACGATATGACCTGCCAGAACTGCAGATTAGAACTTAGGTGTACGTTGTTATTATAAACGTATGGGAAATATGTCATAGTCATGCTACAATGATGCAAAGTGGATGGTAGTAAATTAGAAACTGAAATTCCAAACTTTGTAGCTGGACAAATTTCCATTTCAAAAATAACTTTCACAACTATAGCAAACATATTTCATGAAGGACCTCTACTCACTGCACAATATATTAAAGTGTCAAACAGGATGGACAGAGTGCAATGACATAGAGATGTCATTCAAATCAAGACTATGTAAAAAGCTAACAAACATATATCTGCTATTTCTAGAACCAAAGTTCTTAGGATAATTTACAATAACAAAATGTGTTAGTGTGTTGAAATGCATATGAATTATGTGCCACTGAGACATTATTCAGCCTATGCGGGTATTGTGTACAGCAAAGTGTTAGAAATGAAATACTGTTTTTAACTGAAGGAAATGAATTTATAAAACATTACAGGACTACATTCTGTTACTACAGATAAAAACTAAACTGAGGTACTATAATATCTGCAGCTGAAAGTTGCATCTAAGAAGTCTCTTTTCCACTTCACCATTGTAACTTGTTTTGGTTGCCTTATGTTCAAAATGAAATTCTAATACATTTTTCTTTGCTTACATTTGTTCACAGTGCTTGAGCTGCTGCAATAAAAGAAGAATAAAATGAACAACTATGGTTTTTCACATTCTGGAAAATTAGATCCATAGACTGCTTCCCAGCTGTTATGATGGTGTTATAGTACATGCACAAAGTAGCAAAACGCTTTAGTTCTGGTGACATATCACTGAATCTTCTCTCCAGTTAAGCTGGAAATTTGTTGTCAGAAGCAGGGGCTGGAGGTCTGGATGCTGATGATCCTCTCAATTTTTTCTCTGTGGAATGTTAAGTTGCTTCTTGTGGTATGTTCTCAAGTGGTACAACATACTTGTTGTACCACATGAATATTTTTTTGCTGTGCCCCGAGATAATGTCATGTCACATATGATACAGTTCACCAATGTAGCTATAAAATTGTGAATGAAATGTCTTTGTTTGGTAGGTATGTTCTATTTGTGAGTTCTGATGTTGAAAATTATTTTTTGAAACTGTTGTTTTTTATAAATGTGTTGTTCAAATTAATTTCAACCATTATGTTACTTAACAGCTAGACTCAAACTTTCAGTAAAGTATCTCTATATATCTGTTTTACACTTTGTCATTTGTATTTGTAACTACTGACATCTTTGCTACCTCCGGTGTTGCTGTGAAGAAGGAAAATGCATTTTTGATGTAGTTATTTCGACAAGTGAATACAAAGGGGAAAGTTAAATTAGTATCTTACTAAATAGCTACACTGAAACTTTATGTAAAATATGTCTATATATGTGTTTTACACTTTGTCAAAAACATCCAGTATTTGCAGTGTGTCCTCGGCAATTGCACTCATAGAATCATACAGGCACTATCTATGCACTCATACAATCACCCAGGCACTACTCATGCACTTATGTAATTACCCAGACATTACACAGTCACTCACTGAACCATACAGCCACTCACACACCCAAAGTCTACAGGTTACAGTTAGGAAATAAAATTAAAAATACCTTAGAAATTCACTGAAAATACCAAAGGTTACAGGGAAGTTATAGTTAGGAATTAGCATTTTAAAAACCTTAGATATTCACTGAAAAAAATCAAAGATTACAGGGACGTTATAGTTAGGAAATGGAATTTAAAAAAACCTTAGAAATTCACTGAAAAACAATGGTTACAGGGACGTTATAGTTAGGCTGACTTTTCACTCGTATAAAACCAGAGAAATTCAGCAGTTATAGTTAGCTGAGCTAACTATAACTCACGCCCCCACAATGCACTGCTTATGACCTCACATATTACATCACTCATGACATGGTCAGTGACATCACTGAAGACATCACTGATGACATCATCCACAGAATCTGTGACGCACCCACTCACACCCCAATATAACCATTAATACACCCACTCCAACTTCCACACTACCATTGTCAAAACCATTGACACAACCATACTAGTACTTACACACCCACTCAATGATTCATAGGTCTCACACACATCCACTCAATCACTCATACATCTACTCACTCGCTAATACAGCCACTGACATATCCACCCATACAGCCATTCACACACTGTCAGACACTCATAGAGCTACTCGCACACCTACCTACTCATCCATACAGTCAATCACACAGCCACTTACTCACTCATAAAGATACACACACATACACTCACTTACTCATACAGATACTAACATGTACTAACTCACCTAAACAGTAACTGACACAAGCATACACTCACCCATAGAGCCACTATCACAATCCCTCACTCACCCATACACTCACTCATATATCCAACACTCACCTATACTGCCTATCACATATGCAGTTGCTCACCCATATACCACTGACACATGCACTCAGTCACCGACACAACCATACACACACTCACTTACCCATACAGCCCCTGACAGACACACTCATCAACACTTGCAGCCACTGATTCACCCACTCACTCATCCATACAGGCAGTCACACACCCTCTCACCCACCCGCACAGACACTCAGACACCCATACAGGTACTCAAACAACCAATAATTTACCCACACAGCCTCTCATGTACCCACTTACCAATCCAAACAGCCATTACGATACCAACTGACAGACTGATACAGACATTCTCCCAACCTAGTCACTCACCCATACATTCACTGAGACACCTAATCACTTGCTTATACAATCAGTCACGCACCCACTGAATCATTCATACAGGTAATCGTACACCTCCTGATTCATCAATACACCTTGGTAAATATTTTTAACACTCATAAACTTTTTAAAAACACTCACAGTCATTAGATGATGTCATTAGTGATGTCATCAGTGATTTCATTTGAAATGTCATCAGTGATGTCATCAGTAATGTCACTGACCATGTCATGAGTGCTGTAATATGTGAGGTCATAAGCAGTGCATTGCGGGGGTGTGAGTTATAGTTAGCTCAGCTAACTATAACTGCTGAATTTCTCTGGTCTTGTATGAGTGAAATGTCAGCCTAACTATGACATCCCTGTAACCTTTGTTTTCTTCAGTGAATATACATATATATATATATATTGCATGCAGAGCCGTCGCAGTACAGGATCTCTCCAAAGACGGACACGGACCCAGGTATTGTGCAAATTGTTGTTTTTTATTCCTCTGTCTTCGCCATTACGCGTTTCGGCTCCTGCGAGCCTTGTTCACATGACAGTGGTAAGTTTGAATAGTGCAGTATTAAAAGTGACTAGTGCTATGAAAAAAGTGCATCACGTGACTTCTGTACCATAGACATAGAAAGTGGAAATATATACGGCACCTCTTCCGCCTTAAATACACATATATAAGGTAAAATACCATGTGTAATCTGAATAGTCTGTATCTAGTGTGCAAATTTGCTGATGACAATGTCATGTCCAAATGTTTTTAAATCTCACATGTTGGTAAAATTTGTACACTCTTGGTAAAATATCCCTTTGGACCCAATGACAACCTAGTAGATATACATAAGGCACCTTGTCCATCTTTAAAAACACATATATGCGAGGTAAAATGCAATACGTAACCTAAAACAGAATGCATATAGTGTGCAATTTTACTAATGATATTATCTTGTCCAAGTGTTTTGATTTAACAATATTAATAAAGTTTATACAATCTTGGTAAAATACCCCATTGGACTCAAATGAAACAATAAATATCATATAAAACAAGTTAGAGTGACAAGATAAAAATTGCCCTATTGATTCTATTTTATAAAACCTATTGATGAAAACACTCCCCTCATATATGTTACTATGTCTAATATAATGTACAATCCTGATTATGTGATGATATGTAAAAAAGTGCAAAGTGCAGTGAAAAGTATATGCTTTCTAAAAGAAGTGTATTAAAAATAAAGGTTAGCAGACCTTAAAACTGATTTGGAACATAGAGATCTTACATCGTCTATCTGAATTGGGATTGTGGTTTACGGGATCAAGATGTTATATGCTTTGGTTAAACTGGTCCCTGATGAAATTACAGGATCTTAGCTAATAACAGTCCTGATGTTCATAAAGAGCTGTCTATCATTATCCTGGCAATTTATAACTTAATTCCTAGAAAAGTTACGTGCAAAATGCTGCTTAAATATATAAATAAATAAATATATAAATATCATATATATTAGTTCATACAATGTGCAGCATTTTAGAAATTCTATAAATAAATAAATATTTAATATCAGCCTAAATTCATATCCGCACTAAAATGGAATAAAATTGCCATAAAATGTAAATGCTCTAAAATCACATATATAGATGATAAACCGACAGGAGGAAGGATAAGATATTTTCATGTGAATTGGTCTAAGGTTTCCAGTGTTGAATGCAATGTACCTCATTATGTTAGGCAAGTGTGCAAGTCTTCAGTAGCGTTTAACCCCCCCGGGTATTTGGAGTCAAGTTGTAAAATATACCGGGTTTCTAGTTTCCTCAACTTGTTCTCACGGTCACCTCCTCTTCTACTTGGGGGACTGCATCAATTACAAAATGTTTTAGGTTAATGTTGTTGGAATCATGTTTGTCCCTGAAGTGACGCGCCACTGGATATGTATTATCCTGATTAGTGATGGCACGTAAATGCTGCAACACTCGTTTGTGTACCGGTAATTTAGTGCTGCCTATGTATTGCAGCCTACATGGGCACGACAACACATAGACAGCAAACTCCGTTTTGCAGGTCAACATTTTGGAAATTCTGAATACCTTGTCACTAAAAGGTGTCATGTAAGTGCTTCTGTTGACCCCATGGATACATGCCTTGCACGTTTTGCACTTGTAAAACCCTTTCATAGATTGCAACCAGATACTGTTGTCAATGACTTCTGGGCTAGTTTTAACTAGCCTGTCTCTCATTGACGGAGCCTTACTATATGTGATGGACACTTTCCGCGGTAGCAGTGGTCCAATCACCGGATCATTGAGTACAAGGGGCCAGTTCTGCTGGATGATCTTATTAAGTGACTTGTGCTGTTTATTAAAATTCATAATCAATCTAAAATCCTCATTGCCTTGATTGTGCGCCTTATTTCTGTCTTCCAGGTTGGTGGTAATATTTTTCTCCTCAAGTACTTTATCTCTCGTTAGTAACATAGATTTGGCTATGGCTTTTTCAATAACAGTAGGTGAATAGCCTCTCTGCTCAAATCTACTACTACTCTCACATTGGGCCACCTTCAAATCGTCTTCGTTGCTACATATGCGTCGGAGACGTAGCATTTCCCCGTAAGGGATGCTATTGATAAGGTGTTTAGGGTGACTGCTACTAGCGTGAAGAGTAGAGTTACCCGCTGTTTTTTTCCTGAACAACTTAGTTTCAATTTTACTGTTTTTAATGTAAACTTGGGTGTCTAGAAACTCAACGCTGGTCGAACTAATTTTTGCAGTGAAGTGAAGATTGACATTGTTTGAATTAATACTTTCTACAAATTGACTAGCTTGCTCTATTGTACCCTGCCAAATTATAAACAAGTCGTCAATGTAGCGTAACCACATTTTAACATTGTTTTGTATGTGTTGACTATGTTGTTCCCTGAGGACCAGCTCCTCCCACCTGCCCATGTGCAGGCAGGCATAACTAGGTGAGAAGCTGGCCCCCATGGCTACACCTCTGGTTTGTTGAAAAAGTTGGCTGTTAAACATGAAAATGTTGTTAAATAAGCAGAATTTGATCATTTCAATCAACATCCTGCTGTGTTCTTTATACTGGTCTGATCTTCGTGCCAGGTAATATTCTACAGCTTCTATACCATCAGTGTGCTCAATGCTTGTGTATAGTGAGGATACATCCATAGCAATTAATAAAAAGTCATCCTGCCAATCAAATTTGGAGATTTTCCTCAAAAAGTCACTAGTATCCTTGACATAGGATGTTAGATTTTGTACAAATCCCTGCAAGAAAAAATCAACATATTCTGTAGTGTGTTCCAATAATCCTCCCCTGGCTGAGATGATAGGCCGCCCCGGAGGATTCTTTAAGTCTTTGTGAATTTTGGGGATAAAGTACATAGTTGGTGTTGTCGGATTTTCATTAAGTAAATATTTGTATTCATCCATGCTGATTAAATTTGTACTCTTCCATCTGAATAGTTTGGTATGGAATTCTTTGTACGAGGCTTTCAAATTGAGCGTATTAGTGCGAATGTAGCACGTGCAATCATTTAGTTGACTGTAAGCTTCTTTATTGTAGCTATCATGGGGCCAGATGACAATGTTACCCCCTTTATCGCTGTTGCGGATGACAATATTTTTATCCTTTTGTAATTTTGTGATCAAATTATTGTATAATTGATTCTTTTTGTTGTTATTCTTGTCATTGTATTGAACATTTTTGTTGAGTGTTTTGATTTGAGTGATAACAGTCTCATGAAAAATGTCAATAGAATCTCGTATAGCGATGGGGTTAAACGAGGACTTGGGTTTAAATGGAGTATGCTGCCTTGCTGTCATAGCAGTATCATTAATCGTGTCATTTGTTGCAGACATAGTGTTACTAGATTGGCTTTTGTTCTCATTATAAAGTTCTTCATGACAAGAAGAAGAGATGTATCCGATTGTGACAAATTTGAATCCGAGACCTCCTCAACCATTCTTTGTTGATTTGTAATATGATCTGACTGTGTTTTATTGATCAAATGGTATTTTTTTAATTTGAGTTTTCGGACTCCTTTGTATATGTCCAATCTTGTGGCGGCGTAGTCAAAATTTGTCACTGGGGCATATGATAGCCCTAAACTGAGTATGTTTTCTTCTTGATTTGTCAATTTAATGTTTGTTAAATTCACTATAACATTGTTGATTTCTTTTCTAGTCATTGTTTGTTCTTCCAATACCCCCTGCCTCGTTTTCTGTTCTCTTTTGGTTCGCTTTGTACTTGCTTTGCGCCTCTGCCGCCGCTTGTAGTTTTTGATCGTTCTTCGTTTTGCCTTGGCGGTCTTGTTCGTAACGTTTGACGTCTTTCGTAACATAAAAAATTGAGCTCCTCGCCCGGCGATGGTTTTGGCTGTTGTTTTGTGCTTACTATGTTACGCATCTCAGATTCTGATTCACTGCCCCCCAAGGAACTGGTGTCAGACTGTGATGTGTTGGGGGTTCGGCCATGTTGTTTGGTAACTTCCTGTGTTGACCCTTCCGCAGGTTGGAATTTGGACTTTCTTATGGCGTCATATCGTTTAGCGAAGGTAAAAATCTGGCCCAGTTCGTAGTCGTTTTTATCTCTTTGAAACTTGAACGCTTTTCTTTCCTTGATTTTTTCCTCCTCTTTTTTAAGTCTAATCATCATCTCCTTACGTAATCTGGTTTGTTCCTCCGTTTGATCCAATTTTTCTAACTCTTCATTAATTTCATCAATTTCTTTGAGTAACCTGGCTCGATCAATGTCGGCATATTTGATTAAGATAAGCGTAAGTCTTTTGGATGATTCCAAGTTACATGCTGCCCATTCTCTCATTAAATCCGGGTTAGGTTCGTCATAACTGGGAGCCGTTAGAATTCGTAGCCCCCTAGGAATTCATTCGACATCGATATAGCGTTGCAATGATCTCGACTCCCACCACTTATTCTGTTCAGATCTCATCTTTTTTTCTAGTTTTTTATACATATCCTTAATTGAATTGGTGACCTGTGGGCTTGCTTTCGTTGATTGCGTTGCACCCCTAGTACCCGGGAGGGTTTAAGAGAACATCTCCATGGCTGCCGCCTCCCGTTCTCTTACCACGTCGGCCGACATGGGGAAATAATTTTAATCAATATCCGATTGCACACAGTTAATTACTAAGTTTGCCAACTGTGATACAAAGGTTCGCACACCTCCTCACCCTGTAATGCTCGTAGTCTCCTACCTGGGTCGCACTGTTTTCGTCAAGCCCTCCGACTCGGCGTCCACAGGCTCCTGCAGGCTTGTACGGCTATCTCGAGTTACAGGGGGTCAGACGCTGAATATCCTCCTTGGATCAAGAGATGCTTCCTGGTTGCCCCGGAAGTGTCGTTTCACCAGCAGCGTCGTCCAGAGTGAGGGGGGGTTTCCGTGAATGACCGCGTGAAACCAACCGGTCAATAATATTGCATGCAGAGCCGTCGCAGTACAGGATCTCTCCAAAGACGGACACGGACCCAGGTATTGTGCAAATTGTTGTTTTTTATTCCTCTGTCTTCGCCATTACGCGTTTCGGCTCCTGCGAGCCTTGTTCACATGACAGTGGTAAGTTTGAATAGTGCAGTATTTAAAGTGACTAGTGCTATGAAAAAAGTGCATCACGTGACTTCTGTACCATAGACATAGAAAGTGGAAATATATACGGCACCTCTTCCGCCTTAAATACACATATACAAGGTAAAATACCATGTGTAATCTGAATAGTCTGTATCTAGTGTGCAAATTTGCTGATGACAATGTCATGTCCAAATGTTTTTAAATCTCACATGTTGGTAAAATTTGTACACTCTTGGTAAAATACCCCTTTGGACCCAATGACAACCTAGTAGATATACATAAGGCACCTTGTCCATCTTTAAAAACACATATATGCGAGGTAAAATGCAATACGTAACCTAAAACAGAATGCATATAGTGTGCAATTTTACTAATGATATTATCTTGTCCAAGTGTTTTGATTTAACAATATTAATAAAGTTTATACACCTAATCACTTGCTTATACAATCAGTCATGAACCCACTGAATCATTCATACAAGTAATCGTACACCTCCTGATTCATCAATACACCTTGGTAAATATATTTAACACTCATAAACTTTTAAAAAACACTCACAGTCATTAGATGATGTCATTAGTGATGTCATCAGTGATTTCATTTGAAATGTCATCAGTGATGTCATCAGTAATGTCACTGACCATGTCATGAGTGCTGTAATATGTGAGGTCATAAGCAGTGCATTGCGGGGGGGTGAGTTATAGTTAGCTCAGCTAACTATAACTGCTGAATTTCTCTGGTCTTGTGTGAGTGAAATGTCAGCCTAACTATGACATCCCTGTAACCTTTGTTTTCTTCAGTGAATATACATATATATATATATATATATATATATATATATATATATATTATCTACTGGCAGTCGCCAGTAGATAGTTATAGTTAGGACCTATTTTCCATAGGAAATCCGCGACATTCTATTTGAAATAACTCTTGCGTCGGATGACGAATCTTCGCGGATTTTTCAAACTTTATGGCCCGCTCCGGTCCGCTCCTACCCTGAAAGTCTCGGGGTGATTCGTCAAGCGGGGGCCGAGAAAAAAGGGGGGTCCCAAAACGTGTTTTCCCCATTCATTTTTCCATAGGAAACTTTAGACACGGCTACAGCCCGAACTGCTGAACGGAATTACACCAAATTTGGCAAAGAGGTAGTTCTTGGTTCAGAAAGAACCCTTTTTGTTAAATGGTGTAAATCCATTCAGTAGTTGCGGAGAAATTCAAAAAATAAGATTCAAAAAATCAATTTCCCATATGAAACTTTAGACACGGCTACAGCCCGAAATGCTGAACGGAATTACACCAAATTTGGCAAAGAGGTAGTTCTTGGTTCAGAAAGAACCCTTTTGTTAAATGGTGTAAATCCGTTCAGTAGTTGCTGAGAAAATCCAAAGTAAAAGTACATATATATCTATGGCCGCGACGGATTCGCGCACCCTGAGCGCACCCTGCGCGCACCGTCCCGATCACGAGCTGCATGTTAATTGGCTTTCAAGTGGCTGTCAACACTCCAAATGAGGAAGTGTTGGCAGCCATTTTGTCCCTCGGTAGAACCAAGGGACAGAAACAAGTGCGCAAAACGCAGAAAGGGGGCAGGGTAGAAACACCCTGACCCCCTAGGTCTGCTCAGGGGGTCCCACAAGGACCCCCTGGGCAGAAAAAAGCATTTTTTTTTTTTTTTAAACGGGGGGATGCGCTTAGGGTGCGCGGATCCCGCCGAGTTAAAAAAAAAAACGACGCGCGGTGTCGTGCGCATCGTTGTTAATTGTCCCCCGGGTGGGCCAAGTCCCAGGGGCATGTGGGGGTAAATAAAAAAGAATGGGGGGGCCTGTAAGGGCCCCCAAGCCCCGGGGACCACCACTCCCCGGGGCTTATTTTTAAAAAAAATTACAAGACATGTGTGGGGGGGCTCGAACCCCCCACACGCCCCGGGGACCGCCACCTCCCCGGGGCACTAAGGAAATACATGTGGGGGTCCGTTTCGGACCCCCAAACCCCCGGGGACCACCACCTCCCCGGGCTTTCAACATGTAGGGAGGGGGGCCGCGCGGCCCACCTCCTGGAGCCCGTGATGGCCCTGGGGACCACCACCCCCCAGGGCCGGCTCCTGCAGTGTCCCGGGGTGCCTACCCCCGGGACACTGTAGTTTGCAATGTCAGGACGGGAGCCTCGCGGCTCCCATCCTGTCATTGCAAACTTGCTTTGGATATTGGAAGAGAGAGCAGGAAACCTGCTCTCTCTTCAATATCCAAAGCAGACTGCTTTCCACACGGGGAGCTGCATGTCAGCAGCTCCCCATGTGGAAAAGCAATGCCGGCTCTCGAAGGACGCGGGAGCCGGCGGGACCGTGGGGGCATTGGGGCTCCCCTCACGGTCTCCATTATTATGTATAGGCCCCGGGGGATGGGGTCCCCGGGGAGAATATAAATTAAGGGAAGGAGCTAACAAAAATTTTACGGTGAAATAAGGAGTCGCGCACCCAGCGCGCTGCTCAGCGCGGCCCCTAGTGTGAACGCGTTGGGTGCGCGACTCCCAGCGCGGCCCCCTGGTGTAAACACGTTGGGTGCGTGACTCCAAGGAAAACGCGTTGGGTGCGCGAATCCCCCAAATATTTTTAAAAAGAAAGTAAATATACATGAAGTATATATGTTTATATTTTGGGTGGCTCTAAAAAGAGCCCTT
Source organism: Calotriton arnoldi (assembly GCA_963921515.1). Classification (NCBI taxonomy): domain Eukaryota; kingdom Metazoa; phylum Chordata; class Amphibia; order Caudata; family Salamandridae; genus Calotriton; species Calotriton arnoldi. The sequence continues at coordinate 417,635 of CAWUFW010008229.1, forward strand.
GTGTTTATTGACAGATTATGGTACCTACAAGTAAGTACCGATGCAGAGTCTAAAGTTGGTGAGAAAGACTCTGTTACCCTCATCTGTAAAATGGACACCATCTCTCCTATAGATGCCATCCATATTAAAACGCAGATTGTTGTTGAAAATAGACCCCATCCTATAATCTCTGAGATAAGCAGAAACAGCTTTATTGACATGTTTCCTAGCTTTTTCAATCTGTGGACAAAAATGATTGGACCACTTCCATTTCTGTCTTTGGCATATGTTAGAATAGACAAAGGCAGTTTGGGGAAAAAGTGACATGAATTCTGCAAAGGTGTCCTTCATAAGCATTTCCAGACCTACCCCAGTCAAAGTGCCTAGGTCATTGCCACCACAGTGCACAATTATGAGGTCAGGGTGTTGGAGATGCAAAAGGATTTAACCAATGGCATCAATTGGTGCCACTTTAATCCTCTCTGTCCAATCCATTTAATGTCTACATTTGGCAAAGCTAAATCTTTGTCAATACCTCTGCTTTCAGCATACCTTTTGCACCAGAAAACATAGCTGTGTCCCACAATCCACACTGAAAGCATCTTGAAGGGATCACTGTAGGTAATAAGAAGATGTCTGTAGCTGAGGTAGGCAGGAGGGACAATGAAATCTATCTAAAATGGAGGACAACATGCTGTTTTAAAGAAAGTAGAAATTTGATTGGCTGTTTATGAACACTCTACATTCTAATATAGGGTGCATTTTTCTTGGTTTAGAAAGCATGTCATTTACAAAACCTTTGAAATTCACTGAAAAAACCATAGGTTTTAGGGGCGTTATAGTTAGAAATTAGCATTTAAAAAACCTTTGAAATTCACTGAAAAAACCATAGGTTTCAGACACGTTATAGTTAGAAATTAGCATTTAAAAAACCTTTGAAATTCACTGAAAAAACCATAGGTTTTAGGGACAGTTATAGTTAGTTGGACATTTCACTCGTACAAAACCCGTGAAATTCCCCTGTTATAGTTAGTTCAGCTAACTATAACTCGCGCCCCGCAATGCACTGCTGATGACGTCACATATTACATCACTCATGACATGGTCAGTGACATCACTGATGACATCACTGATGACATCTCAAATGACATCACTGATGACATCATCCAGTGACTGTGTGTTTCTGTAAAGTTTAAATATTTTTAATATATATAGGAAAAGACGTATTGAAGAATGACTGGGTGTGTAAGTGTCTGTATGGATGATTTAGTAGGTGCGTGACTGACTCTATAAGTGAGTGATTTAACGTATCTTACTGAATGCATGGGTTAGTGACTAAACTGGGTGAATGTCTGTATCCGTCTGTCTGTTGCTGTGTAAGTGGCTGCATGTGTTTGTGAATAGCTACATGAGTGTCTATATGAGTTATTGAATGGTTCTCTGAGTATCTGTATGGGTGCCTCAGTGTTTGTGTGGGAGGGGTGTGTGCGACTCTGTGCATAGATGTGTGAGTGGGTGATTCACTGGGTGGATGGTTTCAAGAGTGCATCTGTGATAGACTGTATGGGTGGGTAAGTGTGTGTAAGAGTGTGTTAGTGAGTGAATATATGTCCCAGTGGTACATGTGTGAGTAACTACATATGTGAAAGGCAGTATATATGTGTGTTGGAGTATATAAATAGCTATAAGCGAGAGTGAGTGATTGTGATAGTGGCTGTATGGATGAGTGTGTGCTTGTATCAGTGATTGTATAAGAGCGTAACAATGTGGTAGTATTTGTATGATTAAGTGAGCTGGTGTGTGTATAACTGTATAGGTGAGTAAATGGCAGTGTGTTTAATTATTTGCATGACTGACTAGGTGTGTGAGTACCTCTATGGATGAGTGGCGGTGTTTGAGTGTCTATATAGGAGTAAGAGTGCATATGATAGTCCTGTACTGAGTGACCATAAGTATGAGTGACTGTACGGGTGAGTGAGTGGATGTGTGTGTGTAGACCTAAGAATCAGTGAGTGGGTATGTAGTTATTGGTGTTGGAGTGTCTATGGTTTTGCGAATGGCAGTCTGTAATTTAGATTGGGTATATCAAAGGTTATATTAGGGTGTGAGGAGGTGCATCAGATTATCACGTGGATGATGTCATCAGTGATGTCATTTGAGATGTCATCAGTGATGTCATCAGTGATGTCACTGACCATGTCATGAGTGATGTAATATGTGACGTCATCAGCAGTGCATTGCAGGGCGTGAGTTATAGTTAGCTGAACTAACTATAACAGGGGAATTTCACGGGTTTTGTACGAGTGAAATGTCCAACTAACTATAACTGTCCCTAAAACCTATGGTTTTTTCAGTGAATATATATATATATATATATATATATATATATATAGAGATATATATATGGATGTATATATATATATATAGATCAAACATTTCTCACCCATGCAAAAGCAAGCCAGCACTCATGACAGGTAATCATCCATTTAATTGCACCTTGCGGCAGAAAGTTCCAGGATATTTATGTCGAGCAGCGCTGTTCATTACAACATGTTACCAGCTCTGGTTTTTAAAATTACAGCATATTATCAGCTCTGGTTTTCAAAGACTCATTTCGGCTCATAAGTCAGCCTTTCTCAATTTGACTAGTCGCCATTTTAAAACTCATTAAATGCTCTCTAGATCTGTAGAAATAAACAACATACTTTGAATGCAGCAGTTCATTAAATTAATACTTCATGTGTTGTAAAGTCTCTTTGCACTCCTTCAATTTTAGCACTTAAATAATGCAGCACAAAGGTACATCACTTCAGTAATTTTGTAATAATTTCTGCTGCAACCCTATTATTTCATTAGTTTTATTTCTTACTGCAACCAAAACATCACCAGTGCCGCTTTGGTCCACAATTTACCTTTCGCAGCTTGGTACACCTTGCTGGTACCTGTCCTCACTGTAGGTCAATGCCCCCGGTGCCTTGCTCCTGGCATCGGTTTGATCTCCAAATTGATGAAAGGGGGCTTCCCGCAGCTTTTCAGGTCCCCACCAAAAGAGTCATTTGACTCTCAGCGTTGGACCTTTCACTGCTGCTCCAGCCTCCACTCTGTCACTGAATTTTCTCCCTTGCCTGGGGGCTAGCCAGTACTTGCTAAGCAATAAACAGAAGAAATGAAGTTCCCCGGCTTGCATCCTGAACGCACGTGGTGCACGGCTAAGGCTCCACCGCAGGCTTCTTTGTTTTACATCCAAACAAAAATGTATCTCCCATTCGAAAGAAAGCCGGCACTCAGGACAGGTAATCATCCTTTACAAGGAGCCTCAGCTCCTAAACGCGTGAGGTGTTTTGCTGCACTTATTTTTACATAAAGTCCACCCTGATACTGCATTGGAGTGGCGGCCCATTTTTCCTTTGTTAGCAGTACTGTGAGCGATACAGAAGGAAAGTGGAAGGTTTTGAATGTGAAGGGGCATGCTACCCCGCCACACACTCGCCACTGTGAAAAAGGCTGGGGGAACCAGCGACCCATCGAGTTGTGTGTTGTTTTAACTAGATGTAAATCCATTCAAATAATTTGGGAAATTAGCATTTAAAGTGGGGTTGGGAATAGTACAACAGAAATCTTTTTGATATGGAAGAGTATACCTATTTAAAAACAAATCACCCTATCATGCATACAATTTACTTCCTCTCCAAGGTGCATAAGAACAACACGGATACCCCAGAAAGATCAATTGTTACCTCAATAGGTTCCTTACTTGAAAACACCTCAAGATTCATTGATATTTTTTTGTTTCTGTATGCGAAGAGCCTCTCCTCATATTTACATTATTCACAAGACTTTTTAAACAGAATCAATGATTTGCCATGCAAATCCAACTGTCATATGGCCACAGTGGATGTAGTATCCCTATACACATCTATTCAACATACGGATCGTATAGAAGTGTGCAGGTATTTACTGCAAACTCGTTCTGCTTCACTTCTGGAACATTCTAACTTGCTGATTGAAATGATCAAATTTTTCCTCCACCATAATGTATATGTATATGTACATGTAATATCAACAAGTATCTTTTACAAGTGCAGGAACTGTGATGGGTACTTTATTTGCGCCAATGTACACAAACTTACTGATGAGATGGTGGGAGGTCAAAACAGCATGGAGTGATCAGAATAAAATGAATATGGATTGAATAATCTTGTGGTTTCGTTTTATAGATTGTCTATTTTTGATCTGGGAAGGGGAAAAATCAGATCTGGAGTGTTTTCTGAGATCACTAAACAATAATCAGAAACATTTAAAATTTACCTTTGATTTCCAGGAGAAAAAGATTAACTACCTTGGCACTGGAATTTATATTGAGAATGAAAAAATCTGCACTAAGATATACAGGAAACCCACCAGTATGAACAGCATTTTACATGCCAATAATGGGCATTCTAAATCTCTGAAATGGAGTGTCCCCTCTGGGCACTTTCTCCAGGCTAAACAAAATTGCTCAGAAGAACTCAAATTTAATGAACAGACTGCAGAAATGTATGAAAGGTTTGGAGCAAGGGGATTCCCAGTTACTGTCCTGACTGATGCCCTTCAGAGAACTAGAGCCAAAAACCGTGAAGCCATGCTGGAGGTAAAACTCAAAGGAGCCCTGGATGGAGATGAAACAGAGATCCCTAGATGTTGACATGTCAAATAGAAAGACAAGAGAATTGTTACAACAAAATTGGAAGTTCCTAAAATTGAATGAGGGTCTAAAATACTTATTACCAGGATCCCCCAACATTATTTATAGAAAAACAGCATCGATTGGAGACATCTGGACCAGGAGTTAGATAATACCTGATAATATAGCAAAAAGAGGTCCTGTATATTGGCTAGAAAGCAAAAAGAAGGGATTTAGGAAATGCCCCAAGTGTAAAGCCTGTATTCATGGTTAGAACACCACAGAGTTTAAGACGATATATGGAAACATAAAGAAGATTAAGGAATGGATTACATGCAAGATGTACGTCTTAGAATGTACATGTGGTAAAAAGTACGTAGGAGGTACCATTAACAGAGTCAAACTCTGCATCCTGCAACACCTTTTTGAGATAAAGAACCAAGACTTTCAATATGCAATGGCAAAGCATTTTGGGAGGCGCACAACAGAGAAACAGGCCGTATGAGGTACTATGGAGTAAAACATGTTGTCAAAAAACCGCAAGGAGGCAACAGAGAGTTGGAACTTCAGAGGGCAGAACTGAAAATGATAACATTAATGGGCCCTGAAACCCCCCATGGACTTAATACATATGCTGAGCTGCATGTTCCATTTATAATTGAGATTTGGCACTTCAGATACTGGTGGGTAATTAGAGTTTTAGATTCTGATTTTAGTAACAGTTTGCATACAATGAATAATTAATTTAATTTGATGCTTTAAAATTGATATATGAGGCAATATACAAAAGAAACTCCAGGATAACATAGGAAGGGATCTTCTTGCGGGTTAGAACATCTTAAAGGGTTGAGGATGGAGGAACTTTGAAGGTCAGGAAGCCAAAGGAAATTTGGGAAGGTGGGATCTCTTACAGTTAAAGATAACAACCCCAGATGATAAACAATTTTTGCATAAAGTTGGGATCATTACTATTTTTTCTTTATGAAATAATTGATCTTGAAAAAGTGGTGTGAACTGGGGATGTTCGTCTAAAAGGTAAACCCGGGCATAAAACTCTGCTCCGTTCGGGGAGTTTGCGGAATTCAGCAACTCCGCATTCTGCGGATAATGCAGAGTTACCGTTAAACTCCGCACTCTGCAACTCTGCACTCTGCAATTTCACGCGCACGGGAGTGACTTGCTGGGCACTCGTGATCACCTATGAGATTTTCAGGGCTGTTCGCGGGTGCCACAAGATTTCCTAGCTGGCCACATGCTCCTGTGACATTTTGCGTTTGCCAACACGTCATTTGGCTGCACCAGCGACTTCCGGGGGAACCGTTCTGCTGTACGCGATTCTGAACGTGCAGGATCTACTGCGGCTGCAATCTGAGGAAGATTCTCTCCTGAAGCAGCATCAAAATCTTCCCGAACTGATGATTTGGAGTTAAAAACTTCCTATAATTTACATTCGGCAGTGATTTTTTGTGCGAGGAGTCTTTTTTTGTTTTTTTACTTTTTTTCCAAATGAAAGGAAGTGCCCCAGAGTTTCCAACTTCCTGTTCCTGTCCAGCAGGCTCCTTCCAGTGCTTTGTCTATCTATGGTCACTTTTCATTTGGATTTGGAGCTGAAGGATCACTCTTTGTGTCTGCTGCATATCCCATTGGATTTAAGGACTTTGAATTTGAGATTTTCACAAGTAGGTTGAAAAACTGGTGTTGGTTTGATTGGGGCCATGCACCTGGATTTATTTGTACTTTTGATCGATTATTAAAATTTATTGTGGTGGGTGGCCTGTTGTTTTGGTAGGGACCTAGTGATTTCTTTGCATTTCTTTGCATTTCATTTTTCTTCTTTTGTAAAGGAAAAATGTTTCACAGTTTACTACATTTTCTACATTTTTTTAATACATTTGAAATTTTGATTGAATTCACTACGTGGCCTAGTCTGTCAATTGACATTTTAGCCATCAGGCCCAGTGCTAGTCATGGGTGCATGAAACAACAATTTCTGTGGTGTTTACAGCATTTAGGCCTTAGATGGATTTGGATTGAAATACAAAATGTGCTTTTTTTGTGGTATTTCATGTTTCTTTTCATGCAAACAGTGTATAGGCGTCCGTACTAGGTGGGGTAATGCATTTGAAGGATGTGTCTTGTTGTAAAACATTTTTTTAGCCCAATAATTTTTGATTTTGGCATTCTTGAATTAATGATGTTTTCTCTATTTTACTATGTGCCCTTGGTCTGGCCAGTGTGTGTGTTTGTTTGCTTGCCATAGGCCAAGAATTGCCTTTGTTGCAGATGCCATGTAACCACTGGCCAGGGGCCATTTTGTGTAGGCAGTGCATGTGCTGTTTGATTGTTTTACAGGCCTCCTGCCTCTTATTGTTGTGGCTTGTGAGTGACTATGCAGCTTGCAACCTTTTTGTGTTTGCAGCCAGTGTGCTTTTGCCATAGGCCTGCATGCATTCTTTTTTCTAGGCCTCCAGCTTCTTGTGACCATGTGTCTGGCAGCCATTTTGTGTAGGTAGCCAGTGTGCATTTGCCATAGGCCTACATGAGTTCTTCGCTCTAGGCCTCCAGCTTCTTGTTGTGACCTGACCATGTGGCTGGTGTCCATTTTGTGTAGGCAGCCAGTGTGCTTTTGCCATAGGCCTACATGTGTTCTTTGTTCTAGTGTTCCATCTTCTTGTTGTGCCCATGTGGCTGGCTGCCATTTTGTGTAGGCCGCCAGTGTGCTTTTGCCATAGCCCTACATGTGTTCTATGTTCTAGGCCTCCAGCTTCTTGTTGTGACCATGTGGCTGGCGGCTATTTTGTGCAGGCAGCCAGTGTGCTTTTGTCATAGGCCTGCATGCGTTCTTTGTTCTAGGCCTTCAGCTTCTTGTTGTGACCATGTGGCTGGTGGCCATTTTGTGTAGGCAGCCAGTGTGCTTTTCCCATAGGCCTACATACCTTCTTTGTTCTAGGCCTCCAGCTTCCTATTATGGCCATGTGGCTGGTGGCCATTTTGTGGATCCAGCCAGTGTGCTTTCCCTATAGGCCTGCATGTCTTGACTCTTCTCCTTGTTCCCAAAAAATGAATTCCTGTTTAGTGTTGTTGTTGATGACAATGTGGCACTAATTGGCAGACATTTTGTGGATCCAAACAAATTCAGCCCTTTTGCCATAGGCTGCATGCATGGTTGAGCACTGAGATAGCCGTTTAATAATAACTTATTATTACATCTTTGAGGATAACTTCACTTATGTTTAATTATTTACAATTTTCCATTTTTTTAAGAAATTGGTAAATATTTTTTTACAATTAAAAAAAAATTGTATGATTTAAAAACAAAAAAATCTTTGTTTATCCCATTTCCCACTACATCTTGCTTCAATCAAATCAACCCCATGTCTGCTATAGGTGCTGGGGTGGTGTGGTGAGCAAAAGAATGATGGATTAAACCCAGATCCTTGTGACTGTGTTTGCATTGTCCAGCATTCCGTCCATCAATTGCTTCTTTTGCATATGTCGCCCTAAGTGGGAAGGGTATGCCCAGATGTGGGTCCCGTGCTCACTACACCACAAGATTCAAGCTAGCCTGGCTGATGAAGGGTGATGCCCTGAAACCGGTCCCAGGATGCTTGTTTCCAGTCCAGGGAGGACCTGGCTTGGCAGTTCGGGCTGGACTGTTCCCATAAGGAACAGGGTCAAGACTGATTTGCAAATGGCTGGGTCCAAACTGGGGTGGTGTGGTGAGCAAAAGAATGATAGATTAAACCCAGATCCTTGTGACTGTGGGTGAATGTTTGCATTGTCCAGCATTCCGGGCTGGACTGTTCCCATAAGGAACAGGGTCAAGACTGATTTGCATATGGCTGGGCCAAAACTGGGGTGGTGTGGTGAGCAAAAGAGTGATGGATTAAACCCAGATCCTTTTGACTGGGGGTGAATGTTTGCATTGTCCAGCATTCTGTCCATCAATTGCTTCTTTTGCATATGTCGCCCTAAGTGGGAAGGGTATGCCCAGATGTGGGTCCCGTGCTCACTACACCACTGGATTCAAGCTAGCCTGGCTGATGAAGGGTGATGCCCTGAAACCGGTCCCAGGATGCCTGTTTCCAGTCCAGGGAGGACCTGGCTTGGCAGTTCGGGCTGGACTGTTCCCATAAGGAACAGGGTCAAGACTGATTTGCAAATGGCTGGGTCCAAACTGGGGTGGTGTGGTGAGCAAAAGAATGATGGATTAAACCCAGATCCTTGTAACTGGGGGTGAATGTTTGCATTGTCCAGCATTCCGTCCATCAATTGTTTCTTTTGTATATGCTATAGGTGCACAACAGCATTCAGTGTCTATAGATTATACCTTCCATTTTCAGTGCCACATCACACGTCGTGAGTGACGTGACGTCACATGCCGCACATAAAGCAAACAGTTTCCTCTGTATGTTCTTGTTGTTTTTGCTCTCTCTTATTCTTCCTGAGTGGTCAGTCACCATGAAAATATATGTTGGAGTGGTTTCCGTTTTATGAATGAGTAGATATATTTACACTGCATTGTTAATTAAGGGAGTAACAGCAGAGACCACACACTAAATGATATTTTTTTGCTTGTGCTACTAATTGAACAGCAACAATGCCACGTTTCACTGATGTCCTTCTTGCTTCTTTTCTTGTAGGTGCACAACAAGGAGACAACAACAAGAGACAACAACACATCACTCACAGTACTGCCAGAAAGAAGACCTGTGCACTGTGTGACGCGTAAGTGATCCACAAATGAGACATCTCTTTAACTTGTGAAGCCAAGTGCCCCTACTAACTATCAGCTTCAAGATGACCCCAAATAAATGTGCCACTGGTAAGCCTAAAACTGCTACCAAGAAAGTTACCAGTAAGAAGAAGAAGGAGCTTACCACCACCACCACCACCACTGGTTTTCACCCCAGATGTTTTTTAGAAAACAAAAAACTGCACCGGCCTCTGGGGAGCAAGCTGGGAGCAGCACCCCCAAATCAGTGGACCCACCCCAATCTAGGCCCAAGCCCATGTCTGTCACAGATGCAGCCAGTCTAATCACGGCAACACAGACGAGCAGTGATGTTGACATTGACTTATCTCTATCACAAAGTGGTACCCAATAATTGGAGGAAACTCAGAGAAATGGACAAGAACTACAGCCACAACCGCAAATAGTAGTTCCTCCTGAGGTAGGAGCAGTTCAAGAGATTGAGCTTCATGTTGAGGAAGTCGAGCAATCTGCTCCAGAAGATCCATTGTCTTCCAGCTCTCCAGCTAGAAAAAGGAGGGTCAGTGGTGCATCATCTTCTTCTTCAAGCCCCCCCTTCTGATGATCTAGACCCCACTTGGATCCCACCTCAGTCTGGGAGTGAGATACGCCACGAAGCGACTCTGATGAGGCTAGGGAGAAGGAAGGTTCCAGAAAGCCTTAGAGTTATGGAGGCAGATGTAGAAGAGGAGGATGACGACGAGCCAGTCATCATGGATGTTAGCCCAGCCCCATTGGAGACCGACGTTACCCCATCCCAACTTCCCGGGGGGTGTGGCAGTGGCACCACAGATCCAAACACCACCAGCTGCCATATTTGCAAAGTCCCGGCAGCGACCTACATCCACAACTACCTCAAAAGAAGTAGGTACTGCAGAGCCAGAGAGTCAAACATCAAATGCCCTCCTACTGCCAGTTCATCCGAAATTGGCAGTGACACGAGCATCCAAAAGTTGAGCTCCCCAGTTTGGGATTTCTTTTCTGTTAGTCAGAAGGAGGCGAACATTGCCATATGCTCCCTTTGCGGAGCAATTGTTAGGCGGGGTAATCATGGTACAAACTATGGTACCGGGGGCCAAACAACCCATTTAGGAGGCACACATTAGCGGCGAAAAAACTGCAAGTGTTGTTGGAGAAGGGGGTGAAAGCCGGATGAGCAGGGAATCTGAATCCGATCCGATCATGGTGGAAGGAGAAGAAGAGGAAGACATCTTCATTACGCAAAGCAGCCCTCTCCCCAGCCGTTCAGTAGTATCATCCATATCTGCAACATTGCAATGGCACAAGACTCAGGTCCAGACACCAAGGCAACAGAGGACAGTGACTGCCCCGATGAAAAGCACATTGAGCCTACCACCGCCTCGTCTCAAGAAGTCACCTGCATCAGTGGAATCAGGAAAGAAAAAAACTCAGGCTACTATTCCTGCCATGTTTAGGCCAGAGGGGCAGTATGAATGCAACCACCCAACTGCACGTTGTACAACGCAAAGCTGGCTAAAATGTTAGCGCTGGACCTACTTCCTTTTTCTTTTGTTGAAGGGGTGGGTTTTCTTGAATTTGTGGCAGCCGTCTGCCTGAAATGGAAGGTTCCAAGCCGGTCCTATTTTGCCAGAGTTGCTGTTCCAGCGCTAAATAACGATGTGCTTGAAGTGCTTGGATAAGCTTTGCAGCAGAGTGCTGTCCACACTATCCACCTGACAACAGACATGTGGACCAGTTGCCAAGTGACTGATTACATGTGCATCACTGCACACTAGATCTCATTTGTGGGAGCTAGAGAAAAAATATCTGCAGGTGTTGACACTGCTGCTTGGAAGCATGCCACAGTAGCGATGTTCGCAATGGAGAAATCCCATATAGCTGCAAACATTTTGGAAGACTTTAACAACAAGGTCTTTGAATGGCTGCAACCAAGAGGCTTAAGATTGGATTTGTTGCCACGGACATTGGCTGTAATATAGTTAAGGCCATGGCCGATGGTGGTTATTTCAGGGTCCTGTGTTTGGCGCACTGCATCAACATCATTGTACAGGACTTTCTCAAAAAAGAAGACCAAGTAAGCAACTTACTGTCCACCTGCAGAAGAATTTGCACTCATTTCAGCCATTCATTTAAAGCCCGGAAACAGCTGAGGGTAATTCAGCGTGATAATAGAATGCCTGTTAAAGCACTCATACAGGAGCTGCCAACACGCTGGAATTCCACTTATTGCATGCTTGAACGCCTGTTTGAGCAGTACAGACCTATCAATTAATATGTCATGCAAAGAGGAGATGCAACTGTAAAAGGCATGATCATTGAGCTGGACCAGTGGGGCCTAGTTAAATGCCCGACAGAGATGCTGCTTCCTTTTGAGGTGTTCACAAGGGAAGTCAGCAAAGAGGACAGTACTATGGGCCAACCTATCCCATTGTTGCACATGCTAGAGGAACAGCTAAAGGAGGCATCTGCAATGTAAGCAGGTGTGGAGGAAAAAAAAAGATGCATATGACTTGGTGGAGAGCTTAATCCTTCGCTTGTCTACTAATACAAGGGTGCAAAGAGCCATTGTGTCCTCCAAACATTACATCTGTGCCACAATTCTTGATCCACGATACAAACCTTTACTGTCCACTATCATTCCTTTTTCAGACGGGATGTTAGAAAATACTAAACATGGATAGCAGAGCAAGGCAGTGAGCTAGAAAAAGAATGGCAGGGAATTAGAGGCCCACTGGTCCGAGGTACCAGTCCTGTGGTTCAACCTTCAAGTTCAGAGCCTGAAGGCAGTGCTGTTGGCTCACAGCAGCCAAAACCAACATCAAGTACACCATCAACACCACCAAGACCAGGAGCATCAGCCCCCAAATCTGCAATTGAATGGTTTCTACTGGCAGGGCTTACATCCAGCGCAGCGGTAAAGGCAAAAGAGGTCAAGCAAAGTGGAGCACCAGCTATGAACATTGAGCGAATGGTCCAGGCCTATCTGGATGACGCAACAGAGGTTTACCTTGATCAAAACCTATTGGAGTATTGGTATGGGAAGAGGTGCCAATGGCCAGTGCTCAGCAGTCTGGCAATAAACTATCTGGCTTGCTCGGTGACAAGTGTCTCTGCTGAGCGTGTTTTCAGTGCTGCTGGTGTCGTTGTCACAGTAAGAAGGACCAGTCTCTTGCCCCAAAACGTGGAGAGATTAACCATGATCAGCACTTTATACCACCCGATTACACCATACGTGAAGTACCACAGGAGGACGATGACGGAAACTAAGGTCATGGAAGTAGTGTGTTAGATGCCCTAATTCTGGGCAAACCACCAGAGTTTGAGGACAAGCTACACTTCCCTGACTACTAGGCTTTCTTTCTTTGATACCCCCCAAAGAAAAATAGCTAGGGAACATTATTTACTTGACCAATACATCCCCACTGACTTACTCTTAGACACATTTTTATTGCCGGATTGGAGTTGCAACTGTGTGCAGTCAGTGGAGAAGTCTGACTCCCGAGTCGCCCTCCAAAGCCATTTGCCCTCAAGCCAGACATTGGATGGAGAATACAAACAAATGTGTGCCTGCCTCCAACCCTGGGCCGTTACTATCTATGCTTTCCTACTCTAGAGGGACTGCCCCACCCACATGTGACATTTATAATTCTATTTACACTGGCAATTCTCTTCTTCATGAACAAATGGAGGATCTGCATTCTGCAATGTACCACCAATCGATCACGGTGAGCACAGCGGAAGAACAGGTAAATGCTAGCATGCATTGCACGCTGAGTGATTGTTGTTTGTTGTGATGTGTAAACTTGTTGTGATATGTCATCATCAATGTGTTGAGAATAGATTGAGAAGAGGTGAGAGGATTCATGTGCTGGTAGGCAGTGTGATAATGGGTGTTTGTTTGTTACGCTTAATGTGTAAGTGATGAATTTGAGATTCCCAAAATGTTGGTGGCCTACCTGCGGTTGATCAATAATTTTAAATTTTGCCCTGAAATTTTTTTCCTTCCCCTTTCAACGACAGGATAGCAAGATTCCTTTACCGGGTCAAACTCCACTCCACACAGTCCACACTCCACACTGCTTTGTTTTTTTGTTATTTTATGCTTTATATTTATACTCCTCAAACACTCAGACCCAACCAGTCCCTTAGATAATGCAAAGCATGCAAACACAAATCTAGTCTACATAAAAAGTGACTCAATGTTTCCCTTCTTGTTGTTCAATAACAAAATTGTACTACTACAGGCGGATCTATTGCATTTTGAGTCAGGACTGAGTCAGTACACTGTTGGTACGGAGTTGGACACCATACTCGGGGTCAGACTCAGGAGGATCAGAGATAATGGAATGACTCAGGGAGTGGGTGTGAGTGTGACTACTGGAAGAACTCCCACCAGAAGAAGATGGAAGTTTTCAATTTCACTGAAACCAACCGATTTGGATGATGATGACTTTGAAGTGGCCTAAAGGTAAACACCAGCACCAGACCTATACAAGTCTGTGTAGTGGTGGTGGTGAGTGGTGTGACTGACAGCGGTGCATTGATTTTCTAATTGATTCGGAAAATGCTATGTTGCTTTCTGTGTGTGCTCACTGCTCAGTGCTGACTGGCTCCAATTCATCGTTTAATCCAAAGATAAGTGGTGGTTGGATGGGGGGCCTGTTGTTGAGGTAACTGCCGGAAACAGACATTTAGCAATGCTGCCTCTGAGTCTTCTCTTCTTGTTGCACTCCTCCTTATGCAGTTTAACCTTTCTCCTTGCCTCTTCAATATCATTTTTGCCTTTCAATCTACAGGACATGGCCTTTACCCTTCGCCATACTGGAAAAACAGTGTAACATACTCACACATACCTTCACGAACCACATCCGCCAGGCACCCAAGATTGACAGACAGTTCAAGAGGAATGCAGATGCAACTCCCAATTTGGCAATGCAGTATCTTTTTTTCTCTTTAATCATTACAATTTGTGTGTTGTTTATGCTTGTTACTTGACTCCCACAAATATTTTAATTTTATTGGATATCTTTCAAAGCTTGGTACAACAGTTTCAGAACATTGTGTAACTTGGGTCTCTCTGGCGGCAGAAGAGCAATTTGATTTGGTTTACCTGTACTAGTACTCATCATCATGCATGCATTTCCTTTTTCTCCCATAACAGATTTATGATGGTCGGCTGCCAAGATGAATGTGTTGTCCTTGTGTAGTGTTTGTCTTTGTCAAACCTTTCCCTCAAATCCCCCTTCCCATCCATTCATCGAACCCCTAACCCTCTTCCCCCGGGCTGTGTGATTTATTGAAGTGTGATTAAATTAAATTTACACCACTGATTGATCACACACCTGGTGGGGCGGATGTGGTGAAAGCAACACCAACGTCAAGGCAGGGAGAGGATCTTCTTCTGCTCTAAGTATAGCCCACACTGGCAATATTATATATATTAGATTGCCCACCCATGCACAGTATTCAATATTTACATTATTTTCAGAGGAACATAATTCATAATTGCCAGCATCATCACCCTTCCAGCACTAAAGGTTACACTTGTTCACTTCGAGTTGAATTCAGTTTGTAATTTTTACTAGCTCATTATGATTATTTATTTTAATTTAGCATTGCTTATCATGTTTTCTTGTTTGAGAGTCTTCTTCTTGTGTAATACTACTAGTCGTACTCTAGTCTCCCTTTGGTGACTGTCTCAATTTTTTTTCAAAGCTTGCATAAAAAACGCCATTAACTCAGTTTTTTATTTCAATTTAATTAGTTCCCTGCAAAGAATATTCCTCATCCTACAGTTTGAGTTCAGCAAGGAGGGAGTGGAACCTTGCTTCTGGATCTGGTGCTTTCACTAGTATTCGACACCTAGTCTGCAAGCTTGCTGCTACTGTCTACTACCCCCACCATGGCACCTTGGGAAACCATGCAGCCATTGCTTCGCCTAAACACAGGTAAGAGAAAACTGTGGGGGATTGTTGAGCTACAATAACCTATATACTAGGGAAATCAACCCATCCACACTCCCTCCGAGTCCTTAGGGGTTAATATAGTTACAGACTACAGAGACTAGTAGGAGAGAGTAGTAGGACAAGTGAGGGTACCGCATAACTATCTGTTGGTGTGTTACACTATCAGCACATTTTGAAAACTGGCTGCGGGCCTGAGCGGCAAAGGAAACAATGCGAAGTATAATGAGTAACCCCCAAAAAAGAATTAAATCATATGTACAACCATAAAAAAATGATTTCCTTAACACATAAACTAAAGCCCACAACACCTGACCCACCCCTCTCCCTAACTCCAACCAATGTCCAAAGTAAAGAAAGTCCAAATTGTCCAAACGTCCGTAAAAAAAATGCAAGAAAACCCCAAGATTTCCCTGACTTCCCCTCTCCCCAACAAGTCCCACTCACCAAACAAAAGATTAAAAAAGGGGCAAGAGAGACCTAGCTGCAGGCTAGGAGCTTCCTCACCAACCGGTTGAACTGCCCCTTTACACTGGCTTCCATTTGCGCCATCCTCAGGAGCATGCGGTGCTGAAAGGCTCCATAGACTATATAGGGGGAGGAGCAGTGGTTGATGAATGGTGACGGGTGGCTGCCTGACCACGGCGCCGTACAACTGGAGGCACTGGGGCCTGGCTGGGTCCCGGGGCATTGGAGGCTGCAGCTGCTGCCACCGCCTCCTCCTCCTCAGCCACCAGCAGCTTATATTAAGCCCTGATGGACTCCAGCTTCCTTTGCCGGGTCCTGGCTGCTCTCTCCTGCCTGTCAGATGATGATGGATTGGCAGGAGTAGCTATATCAAAAAAAGAAAAAAGGCAAATTCTAACCAGTACTCTTAGCAAAACAGTAACAGATAAAATGATATAGTGGCACAGAAGCACTAGCAGTACACAACATTTGCTGATATCCTCGATTCCTCGACCCATTCGATTATGATATGATTACAGTTCCAGGCATTAAACACTATGAGTATACAGGTATTTTTCTTCTCTCTCGATTAGGTAAATTAATGTAGGCATGCCAGCTCAGCTTGCACCCTAGACAGACATACTGAGTCATGTTGTGTTATACTTTGCTACTGTCTGCAGGTGGGGCAGCTGTACCACACAATTATCTCTTTCCCTATCATGCCATGCTCTGTTAAATCAAATGCTCACTTTCACTTTTACCCTGACTACAACAAGGCAGATGAATAGTTACCTATATATAAATGATATACGGCACGACGTGAGAAGCTACTATTGTAACCATGCAGCCGATAGGCCACCCATGGCGGACACTGGTGAAATATCATGGGTAGGGAGTGGGCCTCAGAGGGAGGCGATTGATGATGATAGGTGGGATGGGGTACATAAATGTTGTGCTTGAAAACTACTGTGAGTCAAGGGAGTAGTCTGAAATACAACCTCGCTCAAAGCTTTGAATCAAAAACCTTGATAAAAAACCCTTCCTTGTTTACTCTTCTTCCCAAGGATTTTCCAATTTTTTAATGCATTTTTCTTCTAGCATTATTTTTATTCTTTACCCTTGGCTTTGCTACTCAGTTACCATTTAAGTTTTACATTCTCTTCATCCAGTCTTCACTGTGAATACTGGTACCATCCATCCATCCAAACATGGCTATCATTCTCAACAAACCTTTCACTAACATACATTTGTCATTTTAACCACCCATGCGTCCTTGCTTTGACCCATCAAACTGCCCGGAGGATTCCTTTTCACCCATACACTTTCACCCACGCAGGCAGGCATTTCTTTCCCCTTTCACCCATCCTTAACCCACCCACCCATGCATGGATCCTATCAGCCACCTATGCATCCTTTCACCCATGCATACTTCTCTGCCAGTCATATTACATTTCACCCATCCTTCCTCCTTCCATCCTTCTTTCCCATCAACCCATCAAGGTCTGACTCTTCTTCATGAAACTCTCTCTGCTGAGTTGAAGATAGAAGAGGCCACCATTATTACCCAACTCTTACTGTATATGCTATGGCTAAGTAAAGAGGGGTGTCTTCAACTGTTCACAACTTAGGGCCCGATTACAATGTGGGCTGAAACGGCTCCGACCATCGGTCGGAGCCCTTCAGCCCACATCGTAATTGGCTGGTCGAATTCCTTTTCAACCGACACATTTTGATGGGGTCAGTCAGAAGGGAATCCGAATCGGTTTTCCGAATGGCCAGAAAGCCTGCAGTAATCCCTCGGCTGGCTCTTTCCGGCCAAGGAATTACGATGGTAAATTCCCACTGCCTTTCTGACACAAAAAGGCATTGGGAATCTGTCTTTGGGGGCCCTATGGGTGCAAGGCTACTGAATGGAGGCCTTGTTGATCCCTGCACCTTGAGGTGCCTGCCACCCAGTGCAGGGATGAACTGCACCTCTGCTCTTTGCAATGAGAACATGCATTCCGTTCGGAATGCATCCTCCCATTGTAAAGAATAGGGTTCAGTCGCATCCTAATTCCTGGAACCGACGACAGGAGGTCGTTCGGTTCCAGTTCCCAACCGATGTCGGACGGACTCTGGTCCATCCGACATTGGAATCGGCCCCTTAGTCTCACTCTCAACAGTACAATGTACACCCATGAAGTGAGTATATAAATTGTCAATAAGCAAGCAATTTGAGTTACCAAGGCCGCCACTGCTGCTGGCTCACCCCCTGCAGCTGTGGCATCTGCTCCCTGGATGGTGCCACCGTCACCTCTGGCCCCGGCACTGGTGGTCGGTGTGGCTAGAAAAACATTAAACATTTTGTAGATGCCATATGTGCCTCCCCCTATTTATTTTTTTCCATAGCAAAATTGAAAATACAGACACCGCACACATCGCTAGCAATTTTGTTGGTGGCAATTTTTGAAAAGCCTCAGTCTCATGCAGACAACCTGTAAAGGACTAAACTGAGTGGCTAGAACTAATGGTGATTCTGAGTTTTTGAAAAGAAATAAGAGTGGCCAACTGGCTGAACAATCGGACATAAAGTCTTCTTAGTTGGCAAATGTAATGTGGCCCTCCTCCTCATACTTCCTTCCAGCCACGGTGCACGGTAATCAGTTCACTATCAACTGCTGCTAATAATACTAGGCCTAGATAAGAAGAAGACACAACTTTGGGGTGTCCAACGTGACCATGGCCACTCCCATGTTTTACTGATTGAGCATAGGAAAGTAAAAGAAAGCCTTCTTCTCATCTCAACAAACATGCGTAGAATACCTTACTTGGGCATGCATTCTGCAGGGCAGAGTAGTAGTACTAATAGTAGTACTACTAGAGTAGTAAAGGAACATACATAAAAAGCTGGCACAAAGTAAGCAGGGGAGATCCGAAAGCACTAAATGCTCTCCTGTGGAAGGAACTTCAAGATAAAGAACTTGCCCAGCAAGGCTGTACTTGGAGGCCGCAAAAGATCAACTCGGCTTACGGCAACTATGGGAACTCCCAGGCTCTCCAGCAGGCTTTAAAAAGGTGGTCAATAAGACAGTCCGAAAAGAATCATTGCTGCAGGACAAAGCTGCCTTGATAGAGCGTGCTCGCGGCTGGCTTACAGTTCAATCGTACATCAAGCCCTCACCCCAAGCATATCTACAGACAGGCTTTTCCAAAAAAACAAAAGAGAAGTTCCTGAAATTTCGCCTAGGGTTACTGCCATCCGCGACCCACCAACCACCGTGGTTACGCCCCAAGCTACCAATAAAATGCCGTCTTCGCGGGAACGGCAAAGAGAACACCGTACATCTTATCGCCATCTGCAGCAAACTTATACAAGAACGTCGCTCCCTCTTGAGACCGCTTCTTAACAACCGCAGGATATGGACCTGCAGGCAAGCGGTGCTGGCTTGCTTCCAAGGCGACAACATCCAACTGAGCTGCCGAATGGTAAAATTCCTTGAAGCGGCGGAAATCCGCTTTAAAACCCTGAAAGATAGCCAAAAACCTAGTAGCACGGCGAAGGACGAGAGGAACAATTCACTCTAACCCTCAAAGAGATAGCACCAGCTTGTACTGGCAAAGAAACAGGTGGCATAATGTCAGCACGAGGTACGTCCAAATGCTCCTAAGCAACCACAAACCAATCTTATGAGTGTGTGGTCCTGGCAGGGAAACTGACAGGCACCAACGTTTACTGCTTCAACCATCAGGAAAGACAATAGTAGCATCCCTACTGAGAGAGAGGAATAAACTAGCAGCCCACCTACGACGCAAGCGGGCAGGGGCCTAACAGATGGATCATGTAGACTCCACCAAACCATTTGCTGAGAATGCCCAGGAACACCGCACCGCACTTAATCACATCAGCCCCTTGAGTATCGAGACTTAAAGCGTGCTTGCACTAAGTTCTAGCCTGTTCCAACCAATGATTGCTCCTATACAGCTCAAGCACTGCTCCAGACATTTGGTGAGGACGAATAACATGCTGCACCTTTTGGTCCAATCCAACCAGAAGGGCCATAATCAAGGCCCCAGAATTTTACCAAAATTTCAAGTCGCCACCTGTCAAGCCTTGATTTTAACTCGGTGGAGGACAGTGTTGAAAGCAATAAGCCACTTTGAACTGCACTGAATAACACTGACTAACGCAAATAAGTTTCTACTGAAATGGCACTTTTGCAAATGCTCTTATTGCACTGGCACTTTTCTACATTACCACTCTGCTGGTAACAAGGATCAACTTACTGCACATCTTACTCTGTAAAATAGGTTGTCTAACTGTACTCATACTTTATTTTAACTCTGAGGCTGCTATTTTAGTATGCTTTTTACTGATGGATGTATTGTCTTAATATGTATGAACTTGACCTTTGTTTTATTAATTGAATCTTTTTCTACATTGTAAAGGTTTTTAAATAACCATGTACAATAATATATTACTTACTTACTTACTTAGTAGAGTAGTAAGGGCCAATGGGTTCTCTGAGTCTTACAGTACCACCACTAGGCAGTCCACAAAATATATATGGGGAGAGGGAAAGCTGAGTGAAAAACCAGACAAAAGGAAGCTACAGACAGAGGCAGTTTGAGGTGAATTACTGACACTAAAAGTATAAAATAGCTTAGCAAATAATAGGATAATGCAAGGATAACAAGATTTTTGAAACGGATAGAAAATAGAGGATTTGGGAAAAAAATCAAACTAGGAAACAGGTAGAAAATAGTTCAAATTAAGGAGCAGTAATAGTTAGGGAAATATATATTAATGTTATTAACAGGAGGACTTACTGGGGCCAGCAGAGTCTTTGGCCGAGGAGCTTTCTTCCTGCTGGGAGGCACCTCCAACTCCCTCAGCCGCCTCCTGCAACCTCTTGCCTCTGGATTCTGATGCATGTAAGACATAATTCAAGAGACAAGAAATAATTGGTGGCAAATAAGTTTTGGACAGGAAACGGCAATTGCAATAACATTAAACTTTCCTAAATCATATCGACTAGTAGTATACTAATATCGCGGACCATCCTATCGATTCCACATTTCCTAAACCTACCTAGCCCACCTTTTCCAAAGACTTTGGAATAAATTGCAACAAATGATATTTGCTTCTAAGTTCCGATCTCATTCGCAATCATTCTCAACCCCCTTTGACGGGCCAATTCACTAAGTCTGCATTCTGTCTTTAAATGCATAGATGGACGCATGCATACACCACATTGCTTGTTTGCTTGTCACTGTGCAAGTTACAAAAAGGTTCTAAGAACTGAAGTGAGAGGATGCGAGCCGCTAAATTACTAATACTTACTATCTTAGTAGTGACAGGACAAAGGAAAGGAGTCTCTCTCTAGTCTGCATTACTTAACTTAAGTTCTTACATAATCACCCGAAGTGAGCACAAAGTTGCAAATAAGTACAATTAGGTAGTGCCGAGCACCTGTCTAGAATAACTATCACATAATGTAAGATTTGTAAATATTATGTAACTTACCTGCATGTGAGCAGCATGCTTGCTATTTGGGAAAACAAATATTAGCAATAACATAGAACACACAATTAGCTACTCACCAAGCCCCGCAACCTCAACCCCTAGCAGGTCCAGCAGGTCCAAATCTCGGTCCAGGATGTTGAACCACTGGTGCGTCAGCTGGTTGTGGGTGCGCTGGAACCCAAAGCAGTGATACACTGCCTGGCGCACCCTCGCCCACAGCTGCTGGTGCTCTTGGAGCCTGTACCTGGACCCAGGGATGCCGCCTGATGCCAGGGTGGAAGGGAGGTGGCGCTGCACAAAATAAGCCAGCACTGCCACCTCCACCTCTGAAAAATAGGCCCAGGGTTGCACCCTTCCGGGTGCCACCATATGCATAGAAGGTGGCTCTTCTTTGCCGCCTTTTTGGCACAGGTCTCTGCCATGATACTGGGGGAGTAGGGGCGGAATTTTTTTTTAGAAAGTATAAAAAATTAAGGGAGAAGAAGGAAGGAAGTAAAAAAATAGGAAGAAAGTAATAGAGAAAAACACTACACAACTCACTAAAAACACACAAAAAAGTAGAAAAAATGCAAAATATACACTTAAGAAGACCGAGGGAAAGACAATAAATAAAAAAGATCAGAAAAAAAAGTTTTGGAAAAGCAGGATTGAAAAGATTTAGGCAGGAATGAAAAATAGGCCCCAGCACCATAACAGAGAAGAAAACAAGATGGTCGTGCCCATGCGCGACCACGTGGTGCAGTTTGCACGATATTTCCCCCCGAACATGCAATCCATGTTGCTGTATGGTGGAAACTTCATGAGAGCGGGCGGGACAAGCAACTACTCCCACTTGCGGAACTCCCTATAGCACAGTGGAGTTTTTTTTACAGCTTTGTGGAGTTCCGTGCAGCGCGGCATTGCAAACTCCACCCAGGGTTACTAGAAGGTACACAAAGAACTTCCAACACAAGGAAGATCTTTTTAATTGCCTTTTGAATAACTCATTTTTACCATTGGTACTGTATATGACTTTTGCACATGGAATATTATGTACAATGCAGTTGCACTTTATTTGATTTTAAGTAGGGATTGTATGAAATTCAATTTATAACTGTATTATCATCTTTCATTTGCAATTTACTATATTGTTGGATTTTATTTTGCAGAATTTGCACTTTACTATTTGGTTGGATTTCACTCTGCTGGTAAAGAAATTGTACTTATTGATCATGCACTGCTATTGATTCAACTGAATATACAGACTATGGGGCCTATTACGATGTCGGTTGGAGTTTCCTCTGATGAATACTATGGCGGACACGGGACCAACCGACCTCCGGTCGGCGGTCCTGACCGCCTAATTATGATGCGACATGGTGCAGTTGCATTCTTCCATTTCTCTTGGAAATGGGAGATTATGCTAATTCCGGCACCCTATGGCAGGTACCTTAAGGTGCCTGCCACAAAGTGTAGAGATTAACAGGGGGCACCATAGGTGCCCTCTCGGCCCCCAACCGGAGGCTACAAGGGAAAGGGGGTCCTGCTAGGGGCCCTAAAACATGCTTTCCAACAGGGTTTGCATGTCGGAAAGGCTGGCATGGAAACTCTGCCGGAAACCGTGCATCGTAATCCGGATGGCATAAACCACCGTCCATATGGATTACGGGCCAGTTCCGACTGGCTGGCAGGCTCCTTGAGCCCGTCGGAAGCCAGCCGGAATGACCAACGGTTTCAATTCCGACCGGCTGTATCGTAATCAGCCAGTCGGAAATGAAACCAATGATGTCAGTCAAAAAGCCTCCGACCTAAGGTTGGAGGCTATACGACCAACATCGTAATCGGCCCCTATATGTCTTGTTGCTTAAGTTATAAAAGAAAGATGTATAAAATAATAATTTGTGAAAACTAAAGAGGAGAGTACACATAAAAGGATTTTGGGTACACACATGAGATATATTTGACATTATTTACATCATATGCGTATCTTAGCACATGGAGTATTGTTTACAGCAAGAGTGCACTTTAAAGTGGAAAGATTTGTATGAAATTCTAGTATTATAATTACATCCATGTACTTGTGTTTTTAAATCAGGAACACTCCTCCACTCTCCCCTCTTGTTTGCTCCTCCTCTATTTAGATCCTTCGCAATGAAGTCCCCCCAATATTTTTTATTTCTATGCTTATTCATGATATTCAAACTTTTGTTCCATTGAGGAATGAATATATGTCTTGCTGCACACGTTTATTTTTTCCCAGATGGCACTTGGTTCTTGGGTACTTTATCTTTATTGACCATGGAAATAAAGAAAAAGAAACATCAATGAAAAAAAAAAAAAAATAGGAAAAAGTAAGAATAATTACATGTCAAGAAATAACTTGGAGGGAACAATGTGCCCCTGTTGAAGAATTGTTAGCAGTCTATGTATTATTTTTAATGGAGGTGAGGTAAAAGGATTGTCCCCTTTAAATATACTATCTGCACTTTCGAACCTCTATGACCCTGATGAAGGCTACTGCTGAAATGTGTTGGTCTCTGTGTTTTTGCACCAGAGGAGATGTGAACTAAAATAACAAGGATTTTGGGAACCTAAGCTGTGCTGCTGTCTTCCTTGCCCTGCTACATATGCTGACTTGTTAGCGGTTCCTTAGAGGCTTTTGTGGAGGCAATTCAAGAAAATGCGTGTGTGTGTGTGTGTGGGTTTGTGTTACTATCCTTGTGGGGACTTGGGTGTGATAACACACTTACGCTGTGGGGACTTGATTGCACTGTGGGGACCTGAACCCAGGTCCCCACAAGGCAATGTCTTTTAAATGATCAATAATGGCTTAAGGAACATCTGTGTCAATTTTTACAACTTTTTTAAAAATTGCCTTGTGGGGACCTGTGTTTCATCAAGTGTGTTTAATTTTCTGCTCAGCTGTGCCCCTGCAGACAGCAGGTGGCACTGCAGTCTTAAACACACTTTGCATTTAAACACACTTTGCTCACCAGAAGCACACATTAGCAGCAGAAAGGACAGACATTTCAATGGTAAAGGTGCATAACACCGTCTTTATCCAAATATTTTTCATGCAATTAACCTTTTCTCTATTCATTAAAATAAAACTTTATTTACATGAAGTATTTAATTTAGACGTTTTACGTCTGGAATATTGCTATTGGTTTTTAAATATTGCTAAAAGCAAAATGAGGCCAGAATACTTCACTATTGTAATTTGATTCTTAACTGCAATTAAAGAATGATGGTGCACTCGCTGCGATAAATAGAAATTGGTTTTATCGTTTTTGGCAAATGACTAGAGGCATCAATGCTTATTGTTACATTTGAATGCTTGTACCAGGAATTCAGAGTCTTTATGTTGCCTTTGTAATTTTAGCTTCTTTTGGGGGTAGGTAGTGGTAAAGGGTGGGCAGGGTAATTTTAGTGTTTAGGGGTGGTAAGGGTATTTTTAGGGTTTAAGGGTGGGTGGCAAAGGGTGGTAAGGGTAAATTTGAGGTTTAGGGGTGGGTAGTGGTAAAGGGAGTGAAGGGTAATTTTAGGGTCTTGCGACACCCCGCCAGACATGCGCACTTTAAACCTCTCAACCCAGCAGTCGTAAGACAGCTGGGTTGAGAGGAAGTGCATGCCTCCGATGCACTGGGGAGCGCCTAGAGAGGCTGCTCCCTCCAATCAGGGTGCTGCTCTCATGCTGGTTAACAGCATGTGAGCAGCGCCTGGATTGGTCAAGGGAGTTTGCTGGGGCCCGCACTGCAGTCTCAGCAGAAGAGGTCTGGACCAAGGAGGGCGTCGTGTTGTCTGGATTCGGTAAGTGTTTTAATTTAATTTTTTTATTTTATTTGCACATGTGTGCACCCACCCATTTGCCCGCCTCCCAACTCCATAGATTCCAGTCACCACTGGTGATAAGTGTCTCCTGAAGTAGGAGAACGTCAATCAAGTGTCTCATAGCATAGGCCAAGACCTGAAGTGTCTTTTTAGGATTATATAGGCCTCGCACGTTTCACGTCATACATTTTACTAGAAGGGGTTTCCTCTCGAGGGCCAGCATGCATTAGCGTGTGTCACAGAAGTGGTCATTCTTTGTGTGCAAGGGTTACTCTCAAAGCTATGCAACTGTTTTGACCACATCTCCCCCATAAAACCCCCTTCCCAAACTGAAACCTATCTGGTCAGCGACACATCACAACCACCCCCCAGCCATTTCCCAAGATCCTTTTTCATTCCCAAACACAGGGACTTATTTATGAGGCCCTTGTGCCGCTGGAGTGTCACTTTTTGTGATGCTCCAGCGGCGCAAACTTCGAAATCATATTTATGAGGTCACGCAAATCCACTTTGTGTGGCTTTGAATGGCCTCATAGATATGGAGTAAGGCAAGGCAACACAAATCACTGCGTTGCCTTACTATGTGCTAAGGAGGTGTTGCATGGGCATAGCGGTGGGCGTTCCCATGCAACACCCATGGATTTTGACACTTCCCCATATTTACAAGACCATGTAAACCTGGAGATGTGCCAAAACCTTACGCCTCCCCAGGAGAGGCGCAAGGAGGAGAAATAACTATTTCTCCTTGTTACTTCACATATATATTTTCTCTCTTCTCTACACTTTTACATTTACCCCGTAATACCACTTATTCTTACCAATGCCTAAACCTTAAAAAAACCTAATAAACTCTTAAAACTCTTACAACCCTGCACTACCCCATACCCATTACTAACCCATACACTTACTGTAAGAAATTGCGTTACAGGTTGAGAGGGGTGAAATCCTACTCAAGCAGGAACCACAATCCTTGTCAGGCTGAAGTCACCAGCAAACCCCAAATAGCCTGTGCTCGACCCTCTGGTAGCTTGGCATCGAACAGTCAGGCTTATTTAGAGGCAATGTGTAAAGTCTAGGGCCTGGAAAACCACTATAATCACACACTATCTATGTGGAGACTAGAACATGCCAATATAATTACATTATCTCTTGATATGAACATTATTATCCTCACACACTATCTGTGTGTGAAATTCAGCCCTGTCTTTACAGACAATTACACTGAGGATGTGAACACAATTTTCTTCACACACTATCTCTGTGGGTGCTTGAAAATCACTATAATCACACACTATCATTTTGGGGGATTGAACATCACTATAATCACATACTATCTCTGTGGGGTCTTGGAAATTACTATATTCACACATTATCTTTATAGGTACTTGAAAATCACTCTAATCACACATTATCTCGAGGGACTTGAACATCACTATAATCACGCACTATGTGTGTGGGGAATTGAACATCACTGTAATTGCTCTCTGTCTTTGTGGGAACTTGATCATGATTGCCTTAATACACTATCTCTGTGGGGACTTGAAAATTCCTATGATCACACACAATCTATGTTTGAACATGAACATCATAATGTGGATTGAAAATTGTCTTTACACACTATTTCAGAGAGTATGTGAACACAATTGGCTTCACACACTATCTCCATTGGGAGTTAAAAATCACAATAACCACACACTATTTTTGTGAGGACTTGAAATCGCACACTATCTCTATGGGTATTGAACATCACTACAATCAAACTATCTTTGTTGAGACTTGAAAATCACTATAATCACACTATCTCTGTGGTGACTTGAACATCACTGTTATCACACACTATCTCTGTGGGGACCTGAACTGTCCTATAATCACATACAATTTTTATGTGGACTTCAACATCCTGATCCTCACATTCCACTTGTTTGGACCCTTGAACATTGTCTTTATACACTATTTCAGTGGGGACTTGAACAATATTATCTTTACACACTATATCTGTGGGGACTTGAGCATCACAGTAACCGCACACTATCTCTGTGGGGACTTGAATACGTCTATAATCACACACAATCTATGATTGGGCATGAACATCATAATGCTCACACACTTCTTGTTGTGGATTGAACATTGTTTTTACACTCTACTTCAGAGGGGACATGAACATAATTGTCTTCACACACTATCTTGATTGGGAGTTAAAAATCGCAATAACCACACGCTAACTTTGTGAGGACTTGAACATCACTATATTCACACACTTTCTCTGTGGTAACTTGAACAGTACTATAATCATGCACTATCTCTGTGGGGATGTAGACATTACTATAATCATACACTATCTTTGCGGGGGCTTGAACATCACTATAACCATGCACTATCTTTGTGGGGACCTGAACATTTCTATAATCAAATACAATTTATCTCTATGGGGATGTGAACATCGCTACAATCACACACTATCTTTGTGGAGACTTGAAAATCACGATAATTACACTTTTTCTCTGTGGGAACTTGAACATCACTATAATCACACACTATCTCTGTGGGGACTTGAACATTACTATAGTCACACACTATATCTGTGAGGACTTGAACACCACTATAACCATGCACTATCTTTGTGGGGACCTGAACATTTCTATAATCAAATACAATTTATCTCTATGGGGATATGAACATCACTACAATCACACACTATCTTTGTAGAGACTTGAAAATCACGATAATCACACACTTTCTCTGTGGGAACTTGAACATCACTATAATCACACACTATCTCTGTGGGGACTTGAACATTAATATAATCACACACTATCTCTGTGGGGGCTTGAACACCACTATAACCATGCACTATCTTTGTGGGGACCTGAACTTTCCAATAGCCAAAAACAATTTATCTCTTTGGGGATATGAACATCGCTAAAATCACACGCTATCTTTGTGGAGACTTGAAAATCACGATAATTACACTTTTTCTCTGTGGGAACTTGAACATCACTATAATCACACACTATCTTTGTGGAGACTTGAACATCACTAAAATCACACACTATCTCTGTGGGGACTTAAACATTACTGTAGTCACACACTATCTCTTTGGGGACTTGAACATCACTTTAATCACACACTATCTTTGTGTGGACCTGAATATTCCTATAATCAAATACAATTTATGTGTGGGCTTGAACATCCTTATCATCAAATTCTAATTGTTTGGAGACTTGAACTTTGCCTTTATACACTATTTCAGTGGGGATTTGAACAATATTGTCTTTACACACTATCTCTGTGGGGAATTGAGCATCACAATAACCACACACTATCTCTGTGGGGACTTGAATATGCCTATAATCACACACAATCCATGTTTGGACATGAACATCATAATCTTCGCACACTTCTTGTGTGGATTGAACATTGTTTTTACACACTATTTCAGAGGGGACGTGAACACAATTGTCTTCACACACTATCTCTATTGGGAGTTAAAAGTCACAATAACCACACGCTATCCTTATGAGGTCTTGAACATCACTATAATCGCAAACCATCTTTATGGGGATATGAAGATCACTACAATCACACACTATCTTTGTGGAGACTTGAAAATCACTATAATCACACACTTTCTCTGTGGGAACCTGAACATCACTATAATCACACACTATCTCTTTGGGGACTTGAAAATTACTATAATCACACACAATCTCTGTGGGGACTTACTATAATCACACTATAATCACACACTATCTCTGCGGGGACTAGAACATCACTATAAACATGCACTATCTTTGTGGGGACCTGAACATTCCTAAAATCAAATACAATTTATGTGTGGGCTTGAACAACCTTTTCCCTCACATTCTACTTGTTTGGAGACTTGAAATTTGCCTTTATACACTATTTCAGTGGGAACTTTGAACAAGATTATCTTTACACACTATCTAAGTGGGGACCTGCGGGTCACAACACCCACACACTGCCTCTGGAGGGAACTTGAACCTTTATGTGGGGCCACTCCTATATTCACACACAACCTCAGTTTGGACTTGATCATCATCATCATATTTCCACACTGTCTGTGTGGATATTTGAACATTGTCTTCACACACTATTAAATTTGGTACCTGTGTTGGGACTTAAACATCACAATAATAAAACCATATCTTTGTGGGTACTTGAACCAGTTTAATTTCATCTCTGTGAGGGCTATAATCATGAACTATCTATGTGGAGGCTTTAACATCATTATATTCACACACTCTGTGTGTGGACTTGACCAATGTCTTTATACACTATTTCAGTGAGGATTTCAATTCAACCATCTTCACACAATATTTCTATAAGACATGAACATCATTTTACTCACACAATATATTTGTGGGACATGGGCATGATGAGCACCATTTCTGTGAGGACTTGAACATTCCTATAATTATACACTATCTCTGTGGGGACTTGAGTATCTTCACACTTTACCTCTGTGGGTACTTTCGTCAATATTTTTGTAGACAGCATCTCAATAGAAGGTCCATGGTGATACTGTGATCACAAATCACCTCTATGTGCATCATATCACACCATCCCTTAGCAGACATTAACATTACATGCCATTTCTAGGAAGATGTGGCTAATAGCTAGTTTGATAAAAATGTAAGTAACCAAACAAACTCTTGGTTCCAATTGACCACTGCTTTATTACATCAATAATTTCTCTATGTAATGAAATGCAGGTTTAAGAGTAATTCTTCTGTAATTATGATATATATTTTCTGACACATTATTAGCATTATTCATTTTTTGTATGCCCCTAGGAGATGTGCCGCACTACATATATGAATAGGTGATGGTGTTAATTTTGTATAATGCTGTTAAAATAAACATTTAGTCATGTGCTTTTGACTGTATTCAATCGCTAATGAAATTTATTCAGTAGGTCCCCACAAGGATGGTAGCACATGTTCAAGTCCCCAGAAGGATGGTTCTGTGCGCACGATTAAATAACACTATATTTGCAAATTTGAAGCAGGATCCTATATTATGAATTTTTTCTTAACATTTTTCTGTTATTAGCATGTTTTAAAAACATTGGGATAGGGTAGTCCCCACAAGGCAGGTATCCACATATAGTCCCCACAAGGATGGTAACACGTGTATGTGTGTGTGTGCATGTGTGTGTGTGTACATATATTATTTATAGTTAGGTCAGGCCAATTCATCAAGTGCTCAGAAAACTTAGGTTTAACTGGAAGGTTAGTCCCACAAGAGTGCAGCTGGACTCCCACAGTACCATAAAATTAAAAAAATAGGCCATTCTGATTGGCTGAAGGAGCTTTTTCTCCTATCAGTCATTTTAGTACCATAATACGGCACAGGTACTGAGGTGCTGAATGATCTTATTTTCAGGGGCCAACACCAAAGAAAATGTTGCAGCTACCATCACAGTACTCAGGAACTCAGTCCTCAAGTCCAGAAGACGTTTTGCAATAAGGGGGTATGGTGGGCACATCATGAACCCAAGAACCATTTTAGGGGTGCAAAAAGGACTCCCATTAAGTTGAATTAAAAAAATATATTTTGTGCCACCAGTACTGCAGTTCCCAGCTCAAAACCTGCTCTGGTACTGGCACTAATATTGCAGTAGCAAAATTAATTTGCTTAAAATGATAAGTCTAGTCATACACCAGACCCTGCAGTCAACTGCCATTGTGTATATCACAGGCTGGGCACAGAGCAGGGGATTGACTATCTGCATTTTGTTGAGTACTGGCTCAACCCATTGCTGTACAATGCTGAAGGCTGAGGGAGTAGGATACTCATGGGACTTTGGCTTTTACAGGTGGTTGGGCACAGGGTCTGGCACAGCTAAAGCCCATGTGTAATGGGGTGTTTGAGTAGCCACATGGTGGTTATGTGGAGTACTTGGGCTGATTGTAGGCACTAGGGCCAAACCTCTCACTGTGCCCGGCCAAAGGCTGTGTGCAGTGGGCAATTGAATGACCGCTTGTGGCAGCGGGGATAGGTTGATGCAGAGCATGATTAGAGATCAGGGCCTGTGACCAACCCACCACTGCGCACACCGATTATGATTGATGTCATATATGATATATTATGTGATAGCAACCACAATCCTTGTCATGGTGAGGCACAAGCAAAACACAAATTAACCTGTGCTCAACCCTCTGTAAGCTTGGCACAGAGCAGTCAACCTTAACATAAAGGCAAGGAGTAAGGTGTTTATGCAGTAATTCAAACAGCAACAAAGCGAAAAGACAACACAAGCAAAATCCCATTTAGAAACATAGAGTACATTTTAATAAGTAAACTAAGACCAGGATTTCAAAAATCCAATCAGTAGAACCAGAGATATGCAGTTTTAAGGATTTCAGAGAAAATAGACCACAAAAGCACAAACTGCCAACTGTGGATATCTGGTCGTGCTGTACTGGGACAAAGTCACAAGTTCAGGCTGACTGCGATGGAGGTTGTGCCAGCATCAGGGACCAAGTTAGGCCTGCTGAACAAGAGTACCTCAAGTCCTTGTTGCGAATCGTTGCGCGGTCCCACATTGAGGGTGCGTCGCGCAGCCGAGGTGATGCATCAGTTCCGAGGAGCTGCAGGGCTACAATGCAAGGTCCTGCATCATCGTCGAGGATCCCGTTGATGAGGGCTTGTGAGGTGAGAACCTGTGTCATTGTCTAGGCTGCCATCAATGAGAGATTTCTGATAGGAGGGCCTGTTTCAATGAAGATTCACACAGGTGCGGTTCCGATGAGGGCTACGAGGTCAATGTGGAGTCCTTGAGCTGAAAGAATCCTTGCAGCAGAGGTTCTACTCTGGTTTGCGCCATGCAGCAGAGGATATAAGTTAGTTCTGCTGGATCCACATATGGCTGACAGAGTACCTTTAGGCCCACTTCCAAGGGTAGGACTCACAGATGGCAGAGTCCAGGTGCTTGGTTCAAGGTTGTTGTAGCCTCCTGTCTCTGAGGCCCTAGTCAGGAGGCCAGCCAACTAGCCCTTGTAGTCACGCAGGGGTCCTGGGTCAACAGATGCAGGTCCAGTCCTTCTCACCCAGGCAAGAGGGCAGCAGGCAGCAAGTCAGCACAGCACAGCAGCAGTCCTTCAGAACAACAATCCAGCAGAGTGGCAATCCTTTCAGCAGCACAGCAGTCCTTCTTTCTGGCAGAGTATTCACAGGTCCAGAAGTGTATTGAAGAGCTGGTGTCTGGGGTCCAATATTTATATCTGTGCCTTCCTTTGAAGTGGGAGAAGCTTCCAGAGGTATCCATTTGAAGTCCACAGGCATCCTTCCTTCCCTGTCCTGGCTCCAAACTAACTACAGGGAAGTATGCAGCCTTTTGTGTGGAGGCAGGACAGAGCCTATTCAAGTGTAAGTAGGGCTGTGTCCAGCTCCGCCCTCCCATCCTGCCAGTGATGGTCAATCCAGGAGCACCTATGCTCTTTATTGTGTGGGGCTGTCTAGGAGAACTACACAAAGCCCAACTGTCAGCTACACCTAGGGCCAGATGTACGACCATTTTTGCGTGCGCAAACAGGTTTGCGAACCCGTTTGCGCATGCAAAAATGGCATGTGGTATGTACAAACCCTATTTTGCGAGTCGCAATTTTTTGCGACTCGCAAAATAGGGTTTTGTGACTCGCTATTAGGAAGGGGCGTTCCCTTCCTAATAGCGAGCGCAACTCTATGTACAGATGTTTTATGACCACAAATGCGGTTGCAAAACTCACGCAAATTACCACCCTCTTCAAGAGGGTGGTAATGGGGTCGCAAAAGGGAAGGGGTCCCCAGGGGACCCCTTCCTCTTTGCAAAGGCAGGGGAAAATATTTTTTAAGGGCAGGCAGTGGTCCCAGGGACCACTGCCTGCCCTTAAAAAATTAAATGAAAACGTTTCATTTTCTTTTTTTTTTTTAAATGCAACCCGTTTTTCTTTAAGGAAAACGGGCTGCATTTTAAAAAAAAACTGCTTTATTTAATAGCAGTCCCAGACATGGTGGTCTGCTGAGCCCAGCAGGCCACCATACCTGGGAGGGCCTGCCATTCCCAATGGGGTCGCAAATTGCGAGAGGCTCATTAATATTCATGAGCCTCTCTATTTGCGACCCCATTGGGAATCGCTAAAAGTGTGTTACACACTGTTGAACATCCAAAATAGCGCCTCGCAAATTGCGAGTCGCAAAAGACTCACAATTTGCAAGGCACTATTTTGGCCATCGTACATCTGGCCCCTAGTCATTTGACCGGGAGAGGCTGCAGGCACTAAAATCCTAAGTCAGGAAAATGCCAACTTTCTAGTGGCAATTTCAAAATTTTATTTTAAAATCCGACTTCACTATGAGAGAGATTTTTCCTTACAATTTCAAAGACACTAAACTTGAGCTGGGTACCTGTTCCCAATTGGAAATGATCACTTATTAAATATAACAAGGTAACTCCAAAGTTATACTATAGGAGAGGCAGGCCTTGTATTAGTGAGAAATGAATTACCATTACCAGGACATGTAAAACTAGAAAATTAACTGTCACACTTTTTAAAAACTCTTCACCCTGTCCTCTAGGCTGTCTGGGACTTACCCTGGGAGTGAGGTGCATGTATTAAAAAGGAAGGTTTGGGCCAGGCAAAAAGTTCATTTTGCAAGGTCGACATGGCAGTTTAAAAATGCACACACAGGCTGCAGTGGCAGACCTGAGACATGTTTAAAAGGCTGCTTAAGTGGGTGGCACAACTAGAGCAGCAGGCACACTAGTAGCACTTAATTTACAGGCCCTGGGCACAGTTAGTGCCACTTTACTCAGGACTTGCAAATACACTGAAGATGCCAATTGGGTATAAGCCAATTCTACCATGTTTTACGGAGAGAGCACTGGTAAGCAGTAGTAAAGGGCGCAGAGTCTTTTAAAGCCAGTAAAAATTAAGTTGGCAAAACCAGAGGGTTTAAGGAAAAAGGTTAGGGAAGACAATGCCAAGGATTTCAGGTCTAACAGATGTCTTAAGAAGTTCATGGTGGAGGTGCAAGTTACACTTATATATATATATAAACAATACCCTTTCAGCCTTAGAGTGCTGAATAAAAGATGCAAAATAGGAAACAGAGAACTCTGGGTAGTCCCAAATTTAGGTGGAGAGCAGCTCCAATTTAGAGCACCCTGTAACACCAGCGACATTCTGAATCAGCTCACCTCAAATGTCTGTTTTTCTGGCAAAGTTTTTAAGCATAACATTAGCACAGTGCCATCCATGCCGAGCTAGTAGGGACAAAGCCTTTTGCCATTCATACAGCAAAATCTTTAAGCATAGGATTAGCAAAGTGCTATCCATGCTGAGCTATAAAATGACAAAAGCCTTTTACCACTCCATGAACAGTGTTACAGCTTTGGATTAGTAAAATGCCATCTATGCCAACCTGGAATGCATAAAAGCAAGCCCCGACAACTGTTTTGCTCCAATTAGAGCTCTTCAGAGAGATATAGCTTTGTCCAGACACAAGAGAGCACCCAGTAGAAGTCAAAACAATATCCTTTCAGGCTTAGAGTGCCAAATAAATTATGCAAAATAGGAGGCAGATAACTCTGGGTAGATCCCAAATTTAGGT
Organism: Calotriton arnoldi; assembly: GCA_963921515.1. Classification (NCBI taxonomy): domain Eukaryota; kingdom Metazoa; phylum Chordata; class Amphibia; order Caudata; family Salamandridae; genus Calotriton; species Calotriton arnoldi. The sequence continues at coordinate 452,353 of CAWUFW010008229.1, forward strand.
GGCGAGCAGCTCATATATTGAGCATCCTGCAACACCAGCAACACTCTGAATCTGCTCACCTCAAATGTCTGTTTTTCTAGCAAAGTTTTTAGGCATAGGATTAGCACAGGGCCATCCACACCGAGCTCAAATACGACAAAGCCTTTTGCCATTTATACTGTAAAATCTTTAAGCATAGGATGAGCAAAGTGCTATTCATGCTGAGCTGTAAAATTACAAAAGCCTTTTACCACTCCAGGCTCAGTGTTACACCAATGAATTGGTAAAATACCTTCCAAGCCAACCTGGAATGCATAAAAGCAATCCCAGTATAGAGGCCAGGCCAGGAGGGATGGGGTCCTCGGGGCCAAAATCATCTCAGGAAGGGGGCCGCATGGCACTCATCCCTTTAATTTAAAAACTTGAAAAAAAGAAAGAAAGGCCGGGCCCCAGGAAATGGGGTCCCCGTTGCCAAAATCAGTCGAGGGAGCGGGCTATGCAGCCTCCTTCCCTAAAAATAGAAAGAAGAAAAAACTCACCAACTCGCTGTAAGCCCTGCCCCTTTCTCCACCACTCTACAAACGCTCCTCCTGGTGCACTACTGGTTAGAGAATAAATTTCACTTTACTCCTGAGGGCTTCAGGACTAAAGTGGACTTTTTCCCCCAACCAGAAGTGCACCAGGAGGTGCGTTTGCAGAGTGGTGGAGAAAGGGGGCATGGCCACCGAAAACCTCTCAGCAATCCCGCTGTGTGGGACTTACTGGGGGTAACAGAAGGGGTAGTTGGTACCCAAGAACCCTCAAGTGTCAAGGGGACATCATCTCAAAATACCTCCAGTAAGTCCCACACAGTGGGATTGCTAAGTGATCTTCGGAGGCCACGCCCCCTTTCTCCACCACTCTACAAATGCGGCTACTGGTACTCTACTGGTTGGGGGACGAAGTCCACTTTACTCCTGAGGGACCTTGGGAGCCTAGAAGCCCTCCTGGTGCCTCCTGTAAGTCCTACACTGCGGGATTCCTGAGGGCTAGTTGGAGGCCCCACCACCTTTCTCCACCACTCTGCAAACGCAACTACTACTTACAAAACCATAGAAATTCACTGAAAAAAACAAAGGTTACAAAGACGTTATAGTTAGGAATTAGCACTTTAAAAAACATAGAAATTCACTGAAAAAAATCAAAGGTTACAGGAACGTTATAGTTAGGAAATGGAATTTAAAAAAACTTTGGATTTCACTGAAAAAAACTAACGTTACAGGGACGTTATAGTTAGGCTCCGGTTTCACTAGTACAAAACCAGTGAAATTCAGCCGTTTTAGTTAGTGAGCTAACTATAACTTGCCCCCGCAATGCACTGTTCATGACCTCACATATTACATCACTCATGATATGGTCAGTGGTATCACTGATGACATCTCACATGACATATATATAGTAATTGTATTTACATTATATACTGCTTATTACCCCTGACAAGTCTTTGAAGCACTTTTTGGCAAGAAGCACGCTAGTCGTGAACCTAAAAGATTAGTGGTGGATTAGTATAGGGAAATATTAGCTGTTAATTTGAGTGGGGGACATGTGAGTCTATTAGTTTGATTGAAAAAGATAAAGGAGGGATAGAGGTGGGAAGAGTCTGGATGGTGTTGTTTAGGAGTTCATATTAGATAGAAGAGGTTTGGGATGAGTCAAAGGAAGGAGAGGAGGGAAGAGTCTAAAAAGAGTTATTAAAGAGATCATTGTAGTAAAATGAGGTTTGGAGTGAGTCAAGGAGGGATAGAGGAGGGAAGAGTCTAGAAAGGGTTATTGGGAGATCATAGTAGTAGAATGAGGTTTGGGATGTGTCAGAGAGTGGAGGTAGATGATATATTGATCGAAGTAGAGGATCAGACATAGAGTAGTGTATTGGAGGGAGTTGAAGGTTCTTTCTTTCTTTCTTTCTTTTCGTAGGAGTAAAGTAATGAAGATATAGATACATCTCTACATACAAAGGGTATACATTTGTATATATATATATATATATCCAGGTCATCAGTTCGCAAAGAACCCGAGCCACTTCTTGACAGCGGGCTGAGGCGGGGTTGCAAGCCCCCAATATTCCAACAAATGTTAGTTCGTAGTAGAAAACAAATACGCCAGAGCCCTTCGTTCTGCTGCACTCGTGATTTTATTGGCAAAATACCCTACGCATTTCAGAGCAGCGCTCCTTGCTCATACCTTTGAATACTGAGGGTCCCTGGGGGCCGACTAGCCCACCAGGTACCTCCAATATGCGCCACAGAGCTGCATTGCAGAGAGGTGGTCTGAGGCCACACCCCTTTTTACATCACTCTGAAAACGCGCCTCTTGGCGCACTGCTGGTGGGGCAATGAGGTCCTCTTGTGTCCTGAGGACCTCAGGACACAAGTGGACTTCATCCCCCGAGAATTAGAGCTATTGGCGTTGTAAATGCAAAAGTTTTTTACTAATGTTTTTTGGAGTGGAATGGATGTACGTTGTGTGTAGTGGAATTATGTGTATGTTGTGCAGTGAAATTATGTGGATAGAAAGTATGTGGTATTTAGTGTATAGGAATTATGCAGAGTGGGATTATGTGTTATGGAGAGTAATTATGTGGTATGGTAGTCTGTGTTGTGGAGTGGTAACCTCAGGTTTAGTCTTCCTCGTTTCCATAGAAGCTCGACTATGAACTCAGTGAGACAAAAAAAGATGGAATCACTGAGGAGCACTTGTGGACCTAGTCAGAGGTATGAGCAGGGCTACTGGAATTATGTGACTGTTTGGCTGCACCGACTTTCGCACAATTATACTTTTTCTGCATTAGCCACATAATTCATCATCTGCACCCTAATCTGCAGATTTGAACAAAAAAGCCTAGTTTCTAGCTGAAACGGGTCAAACGGTACCAAAAATGCAGCGACAAGTGTTACAGCGTGGTGGAAGGCCCTTTGCAAACCTAGAATGGTCACCTGTTACTTATTGCTAAATGTGGGTGTTAAATTGGTAATAATGGTGTGCAAGCCACTCTTGCTTCCCTCTGCGCCTCTCTTGCCTCTTTCTGCATTTCTGTTGCTTCTTTATGCACGTTTCTTTCTTTTTCTGCACTTCTCTTGACCTCATTCTGCAAATCTCTTATACTTTCTGCACCTCTCTTCCCTCTTTCTGCATGTCTGTTGCCTCTTTCTGCACCTCATTTGCTTCTTTCTGCACCCCTGTTGTCTCTTTCTGCACTCGTCTTCCCTCTTTCTGTACCTTTCCTGCCTGTTTTTGCATCTCACCTGCCTCTTTCTGCACTTTTCTTGCTTCTTTCTACACCTCTGTTGCTTCTTTCAGCAATTCTCTTGCCTCTTTGTGCACTTTTCTTGCCTGGTTCTGCACCTCTCTTGCCTCTTTTTGCACCTCTGTTGGCTCTTTCTGCACCTCACTTGCTCCTTTCTACACTACTCTTGCCTCTTTCTGCACCCCTGTTGCTTCATTCTGCACTTTCCATGCTTCTTTCTGCACCTGTCTTGCTTCTTTCTGCACCCCTGTTGTCTCTTTATGTACCTCTTTTGCCTCTTTCTGCACTTTTCTTGCCTTTTTCTGCAGTTCTCTTCCCTCTTTCTGCACGTCTGTTGCCTCTTTCTGCACCTCATTTGCTTCTTTCTGTACCCCTTTTGCCTCTTTCTGCACTCGTCTTCCCTCTTTCTGTACCTTTCCTGCCTGTTTTTGCATCTCACTTGCCTCTTTCTGCACTTTTGTTACTTCTTTCTGCACCCCTGTTGCTTCATTCTGCACCTCACTTGCTCCTTTCTACACATCTCTTGCCTCTTTCTGCACCCCTGTTGCTTCATTCTGCACTTTCCATGCTTCTTTCTGCACCTGTCTTGCTTCTTTCTGCACCCCTGTTGTCTCTTTATGTACCGCTGTTGCCTCTTTCTGCACTTTTCTTGCCTTTTTCTGCACCTCTCTTCCCTCTTTCTGCACGTCTGTTGCCTCTTTCTGCATCTCATTTGCATCTTTCTGCACCCCTGTTGTCTCTTTCTGTACTCGTCTTCCCTCTTTCTGTACCTTTCCTGCCTGTTTTTGCATCTCACTTGCCTCTTTCTGCACTTTCTTGCTTCTTTCTACACCTCTGTTGCTTCTTTCAGCAATTCTCTTGCCTCTTTCTGCACTTCTCTTGCCTGTTTCTGCACCTCTCTTGCCTCTTTTTGCACCTCTGTTGGCTCTTTCTGCACCTCACTTGCTCCTTTCTACACTTCTCTTGCCTCTTTCTGCACCCCTGTTGCTTCATTCTGCACTTTCCATGCTTCTATCTGCACCCCTGTTGTCTCTTTATGTACCTCTTTTGCCTCTTTCTGCACATTTCTTGCCTTTTTCGGCACCTCTCTTCCCTCTTTCTGCACGTCTGTTGCCTCTTTCTGCACCTCATTTGCTTCTTTCTGCACCCCTGTTGTCTCTTTCTGCACTCGTCTTCCCTCTTTCTGTACCTTTCCTGCCTGTTTTTGCATCTCACTTGCCTCTTTCTGCACTTTTCTTCCTTCTTTTTACACCTCTGTTGCTTCTTTCAGCAATTCTCTTGCCTCTTTGTGCACTTCTCTTGCCTGTTTCTGCACCTCTCTTGCCTCTTTTTGCACCTCTGTTGGCTCTTTCTGCACCTCACTTGCTCCTTTCTACACTACTCTTGCCTCTTTCTGCACCCCTGTTGCTTCATTCTGCACTTTCCATGCTTCTTTCTGCACCTGTCTTGCTTCTTTCTGCACCCCTGTTGTCTCTTTATGTACCTCTTTTGCCTCTTTCTGCACTTTTCTTGCCTTTTTCTGCAGTTCTCTTCCCTCTTTCTGCACGTCTGTTGCCTCTTTCTGCACCTCATTTGCTTCTTTCTGTACCCCTTATGCCTCTTTCTGCACTCGTCTTCCCTCTTTCTGTACCTTTCCTGCCTGTTTTTGCATCTCACTTGCCTCTTTCTGCACTTTTCTTGCTTCTTTCTGCACCTCTGTTGCTTCTTTCTGCACCTCACTTGCTCCTTTCTACACATCTCTTGCCTCTTTCTGCACCCCTGTTGCTTCATTCTGCACTTTCCATGCTTCTTTCTGCCCGTCTTGCTTCTTTCTGCACCCCTGATGTCTCTTTATGTACCTCTTTTGCCTCTTTCTGTACTTTTCTTGCCTTTTTCTGCAGTTCTCTTCCCTCTTTCTGCACGTCTGTTGCCTCTTTCTGCACCTCATTTGCTTCTTTCTGCACCCCTGTTGCCTCTTTCTGCACTCGTCTTCCCTCTTTCTGTACCTTTCCTGCCTGTTTTTGCATCTCACTTGCCTCTTTCTGCACTTTTCTTGCTTCTTTCTACACCTCTGTTGCTTCTTTCTGCACCTCACTTGCTCCTTTCTACACGTCTCTTGCCTCTTTCTGCACCCCTGTTGCTTCATTCTGCACTTTCCATGCTTCTTTCTGCACCTGTCTTGCTTCTTTCTGCACCCCTGTTGCCTCTTTATGTACCTCTTTTGCCTCTTACTGCACTTTTCTTGCCTTTGTCTGCAGTTCTCTTCCCTCTTTCTGCACGTCTTGCCTCTTTCTGCACCTCAATTGCTTCTTTCTGTACCCCTGTTGTCTCTTACTGCACTCGTCTTCCCTCTTTCTGTACCTTTCCTGCCTGTTTTTGCATCTCACTTGCCTCTTTCTGCACTTTTCTTGCTTCTCTCTACACCTCTGTTGCTTCTTTCAGCAATTCTCTTGCCTCTATGTGCACTTCTCTTTACTGTTTCTGCACCTCTCTTGCCTCTTTTTGCACCTCTGTTGGCTCTTTCTGTACCTCGCTTGCTCCTTTCTACACTTCTCTTTCCTCTTTCTGCACCCCTGTTGCTTCATTCTGCACTTTCCATGCTTCTTTCTGCACCTGTCTTGCTTTTTTATGCACCCCTGTTGTCTCTTTATGTACCTCTTTTGCCTCTTTCTGCACTTTTCTTGCCTTTTTCTGCAGTTCTCTTGCCTCTTTCTTCACCTCTGTTGCTTCTTTCTGCACTTCTCTTGCCTCTTTATGCACCCCTGTTGCTTCATTCTGCACTTTGTATGCTTCTTTCTGCATCTGTATTGCTTCTTTCTGCAACCCTGTTGTCTCTTTCTGCACTCGTCTTCCCTCTTTCTGTACCTTTCTTGCCTGTTTCTGCATCTCACTTGCCTCTTTCTGCACTTTTCTTGCTTCGTTCTACACCTCTGTTGCTTGTTTCTGCACCCGTCTTCCCTCTTTGTGCAACTCTCTAGCTTCTTTCTACACCTCTCTTCCCTCTTTCTGCGCCACTCTTGCCACTTTTTGTACCTCTGTTGCTTCTTTCTGCACTTCTCTTCCTTCTTTCTGCACTCCTCGTGCCTCCTTCTGCACCTCTGTTGCTTCATTCTGCACTTTCCATGCTTCTTTCTGCACCTGTCTTGCTTCTTTCTGCACCCCTCTTGTCTCTTTATGTACCTCTTTTGCCTCTTTCTGCAATTTTCTTGCCTTTTTCTGCAGTTCTCTTCCCTCTTTCTGCACGTCTGTTGCCTCTTTCTGCACCTCATTTGCTTCTTTCTGCACCCCTGTTGTCTCTTTCTGCACTCGTCTTCCCTCTTTCTGTACCTTTCCTGCCTGTTTTTGCATCTCACTTGCCTCTTTCTGCACTTTTCTTGCTTCTTTCTACACCTCTGTTGCTTCTTTCTGCACCTCACTTGCTCCTTTCTACACGTCTCTTGCCTCTTTCTGCACCCCTGTTGCTTCATTCTGCACTTTCCATGCTTCTTTCTGCACCTGTCTTGCTTCTTTCTGCACCCCTGTTGCCTCTTTATGTACCTCTTTTGCCTCTTACTGCACTTTTCTTGCCTTTGTCTGCAGTTCTCTTCCCTCTTTCTGCACGTCTGTTGCCTCTTTCTGCACCTCAATTGCTTCTTTCTGTACCCCTGTTGTCTCTTACTGCACTCGTCTTCCCTCTTTCTGTACCTTTCCTGCCTGTTTTTGCATCTCACTTGCCTCTTTCTGCACTTTTCTTGCTTCTCTCTACACCTCTGTTGCTTCTTTCAGCAATTCTCTTGCCTCTATGTGCACTTCTCTTTACTGTTTCTGCACCTCTCTTGCCTCTTTTTGCACCTCTGTTGGCTCTTTCTGTACCTCACTTGCTCCTTTCTACACTTCTCTTTCCTCTTTCTGCACCCCTGCTGCTTCATTCTGCACTTTCCATGCTTCTTTCTGCACCTGTCTTGCTTTTTTATGCACCCCTGTTGTCTCTTTATGTACCTCTTTTGCCTCTTTCTGCACTTTTCTTGCCTTTTTCTGCAGTTCTCTTGCCTCTTTCTTCACCTCTGTTGCTTCTTTCTGCACTTCTCTTGCCTCTTTATGCACCCCTGTTGCTTCATTCTGCACTTTGTATGCTTCTTTCTGCATCTGTCTTGCTACTTTCTGCAACCCTGTTGTCTCTTTCTGCACTCGTCTTCCCTCTTTTTGTACCTTTCTTGCCTGTTTCTGCATCTCACTTGCCTCTTTCTGCACTTTTCTTGCTTCTTTCTACACCTCTGTTGCTTGTTTCTGCACCCGTCTTCCCTCTTTGTGCAACTCTCTAGCCTCTTTCTACACCTCTCTTCCCTCTTTATGCACCTTTCCTGCCTGTTTCTGTACCTCTCTTGCCTCTTTCTGTACCTCTGTTGCCTCTTTCTGTACTTCTCTTGCTCTTTCTGCACCCTTTGCGCCTCTTTCAGCACCTCTGTTACTTCTTTCTGCACTTCTCTTCCTTCTTTCTGCACCCCTCCTGCCTCTTTCTGTACCTCTCTTCCCTCTTTCTGCACCTCTGTTGATTCTTTCTGCACTACTCTTGCTTCTTTTTGCACATTACTTGTCTCTTTCTGCACTTCTCTTGCTTCTTTCAGCAATTCTCTTGCCTCTTTCTGCACTTCTCTTCCTTCTTTCTGCACCCCCCCTGCCTCTTTCTATACCTGTCTTGCCTCTTTGTGCACCCCTCCTACCTTTTTCTGCACCCCTCTTGCCTCTCTCTCCACCCCTCTTCCCTCTTTCTGCACCTCTGTTGATTCTTTCTGCACTACTCTTGCTTCTTTTTGCACATTACTTGTCTCTTTCTGCACTTCTCTTCCTTCTTTCTGCACCCCTCCTGCCTCTTTCTATACCTGTCTTGCCTCTTTGTGCACCTCTACTACCCCTTTCTGCACCCCTTTTGCCTCTTTTTACACCTCTGTTGGTTCTTTCTGCACTGCTCTTGCATCTTTCTGCACATCACTAGTCTCTTTCTGCACTTCACTTGCTTTTTCTGCACCTCTCTTGCCTCTTTCGGCACCTCTGTTGCTTCTTTCTGCACTTCTCTTGCCTCCTTCTGCAACTCTTAGTTAGAGGTAGTTTTAATCCCCCTGCACTATTATGTACTAGGGCCGTACAGGGGAGGTCATGCCAATCACAGGGGTACCCCAACGCATAGTGTACCCTAGTGTATGTAGGTGTCTTCACTGTATTCTAAGTGTCTTTCAGCATAGCACTGGCTCCAGGCCTGGTTAGTCAGATTCAGTTACCACCAGTACCCGTCAGCAAAAAGTTGGGTGCACAGGATGACTTTGCAACATGGCCTCTTTCTGCTCCTCTGTTGGTTCTTTGTGCACATCTCTTGCTTCTTTCTGCACCTTTCTTTGTCTTTCTGGACTTCTGTTGCCTCTTTCTGCATTTCTCTTGCTTCTTTCTGCGCCTTTCTTCCTTTATCTGCACATGTCCTACCTCTGTAGGCATAGTTAGAAATTAGCATTTAAAAAACCTTAGAAATTCACTGAAAAAAACCATGCTGGGGGTGGTGTTTCAGGGTTTAGGGCAGTGCAATGGTGTTCGCGCAGTGTAGGGGGTCTTGCTGGGGGGGGAGTGTTTGAGGGTTTAGGGCAGTGCAGTTGTGTTCGGGTAGTGTAGGGGGTCTTGCTGGGGGAGTATTTTAGGGTTTAGGGTAGTGCAGTGGTGTTCGGGTAGTGTAGGGGGTCGTGCTGGGGGTTGTGTTTCAGGGTTTAGGGCAGTGCAGTGGTGTTCGGGCAGTGTAGGGGGTCGTGCTGGGGCTGGTGTTTCGGGGTTTAGGGCAGTGCAGTGGTGTTCGGGCAGTGTAGGGGGTCTTGCTGGGGGTGGTGTTTCAGGGTTTAGGGCAGTGGTGTTCGGGCAGTGTAGGGGGTCGTGCTGGGGGTGGTGTTTCAGGGTTTGGGGCAGTGCAGTAGTGTTCGGGCAGTGTAGGGGGTCGTGCAGGGGGTGGTGTTTCAGGGTTTAGAGCAGTGCAGTGGTGTTCGGGCAATATAGGGGTCGTGCTGGGAGTGGTGTTTCAGGGTTTAGGGCAGTGCAGTGGTGTTCGAGCAGTGTAGGGGGTCGTGCACGGGGTGGTGTTTCAGGGTTTAGGGCAGTGCAGTGGTGTTCGGGCAGTGTAGGGGTCGTGCTGGGGCTGGTGTTTCAGGGTTTAGGGAAGTGCAGTGGTGTTCGGGCAGTGTAGGGGGTCTTGCTGGGGGTGGTGTTTCAGGGTTTAGGGCAGTGGTGTTCGGGCAGTGTAGGGGGTCTTGCTGGGGGTGATGTTTCAGGGTTTAGGGCAGTGCAGTGGTGTTTGGGCAGTGTAGGGGGTCTTGCTGGGGGTAGTTGTTCAGGGTTTAGGGCAGTGCAGTGGTGTTCGTGCAGTGTAGGGGGTCGTGCTGGGGATGGTGTTTCATGGTTTAGGGCAGTGCAGTGGTGTTCGTGCAGTGTAGGGGGTCGTGCTGGGATGGTGTTTCATGGTTTAGGGCAGTGCAGTAGTGTTCAGGCAGTGTAGGGGGTCGTGCTGGGGCTGGTGTTTCAGGGTTTAGGGCAGTGCAGTGGTGCTCGGGCAGTGTAGGGGGTCGTGCTGGGGGTGGGGTTTCTGGGTTTAGGGTAGTGCAGTGGTGTTCGGGCAGTGTAGGGGGTCGTGCTGGGGGTGGTGTTTCAGGGTTTAGGGCAGTGCAGTGGTGTTCAGGCAGTATAGGGGGTCGTGCTGGGGGTGGTGTTTCAGGGTTTAGGGCAGTGGTGTTCGGGCAGTGTAGGGGGTCTTCCTGGGGGTGATGTTTCAGGGTTTAGGGCAGTGCAGTGGTGTTTGGGCAGTGTAGGGGGTCTTGCTGGGGGCAGTGTTTCAGGGTTTAGGGCAGAGCAATGCTGTTCAGGCAGTGTAGGGGGTTGTGGAGGAGGTGGTGTTTCAGGGTTTAGGGCAGTGCAGTGGTGTTCGGGCAGTGTAGGGGGTCGTGCTGGGGATGGTGTTTCATGGTTTAGGGCAGTGCAGTGGTGTTCGTGCAGTGTAGGGGGTCGTGCTGGGATGGTGTTTCATGGTTTAGGGCAGTGCAGTAGTGTTCAGGCAGTGTAGGGGGTCGTGCTGGGGCTGGTGTTTCAGGGTTTAGGGCAGTGCAGTGGTGCTCGGGCAGTGTAGGGGGTCGTGCTGGGGGTGGGGTTTCTGGGTTTAGGGTAGTGCAGTGGTGTTCGGGCAGTGTAGGGGGTCGTGCTGGGGGTGGTGTGTCAGGGTTTAGGGCAGTGGTGTTCGGGCAGTGTAGGGGGTCTTCCTGGGGGTGATGTTTCAGGGTTTAGGGCAGTGCAGTGGTGTTTGGGCAGTGTAGGGGGTCTTGCTGGGGGCAGTGTTTCAGGGTTTAGGGCAGAGCAATGCTGTTCATTCAGTGTAGGGGGTTGTGGAGGAGGTGGTGTTTCAGGGTTTAGGGCAGTGCAGTGGTGTTCGGGCAGTGTAGGGGGTCTTGCTGGGGGTGGTGTTTCAGGGTTTAGGGCAGTGGTGTTCAGGCAGTGTAGGGGGTCATGCTGGGGTGGTGTTTCAGGGTTTAGGGCAGTGCAGTGGTGTTCGGGCAGTGTAGGGGGTCGTGCAGGGGCTGGTGTTTCAGGGTTTAGGGCAGTGCAGTGGTGTTTGGGCAGTGTAGGGGGTCGTGCTGGGGCTGGTGTTTCAGGGTTTAGGGCAGTGCAGTGGTGTTCGGGCAGTGTAGGGGGTCTTGCTGGGGTGGTGTTTCAGGGTTTAGGGCAGTGGTGTTCGGGCAGTGTAGGGGGTCGTGCTGGGGGTGGTGTTTCAGGGTTTAGGGCAGTGCAGTGGTGTTCAGGCAGTGTAGGGGTTGTGCAGGGGGTGGTGAGTCAGGGTTTAGGGCAGTGCAGTGGTATTCGGGCAGTGTAGGGGGTCATGCTGGGGGTAGTGTTTTAGGGTTTAGGGCAGTGCAGTGGTGTTCGGGCAGTGTAGGGGGTCATGCAGGGGGGTGGTGTTTCAGGTTTTAGGGCAGTGCAGTGGTGTTCAGGCAGTGTAGGGGTCATGCTGGGGGTGGTGTTTCAGGGTTTAGGGCAGTGCAGTGGTGTTCGGGCAGTGTAGGGTTTCGTGCTGGGGGTGGTGTTTCAGGGTTTATGGCAGTGCAGTGGTGTTCGGGCAGTGTAGGTGGTCTTGCTGGGGGTGGAGTTTCAGGGTTTAGTGCAGTGGTGTTCGGGCAGTGTAGGGGGTCATGCTGGGGGTGGTGTTTCAGGGTTTAGGGCAGTGCAATGGTGTTCGCGCAGTGTAGGGGGTCTTGCTGGGGGGAGTGTTTGAGGGTTTAGGGTAGTGCAGTGGTGTTCGGGTAGTGTAGGGGGTCGTGCTAGGGGTTGTGTTTCAGGGTTTAGGGCAGTGCAGTGGTGTTCGGGAAGTGTAGGGGGTCGTGCTGGGGCTGGTGTTTCAGGGTTTAGGGCAGTGCAGTGGTGTTCGGGCAGTGTAGGGGGTCTTGCTGGGGGTGGTGTTTCAGGGTTTAGGGCAGTGCAGTGGTGTTCGGGCAGTGTAGGGGGTCTTGCTGGGGGTGATGTTTCAGGGTTTAGGGCAGTGCAGTGGTGTTCGGGCAGTGTAGGGGGGTCTTGCTGGGGGTGGTGTTTCAGGGTTTAGGGCAGTGGTGTTCGTACAGTGTAGGGGGTCATGCTGGGGGTGGTGTTTCAGGGTTTAGATCAGTGCAGTGGTGTTCGGGCAATATAGGGGGTCGTGCTGGGGGTGGTGTTTCAGGGTTTAGGGCAGTGCAGTGGTGTTCGGGCAGTGTAGGGGGTCTTGCTGGGGGTGGTGTTTCAGGGTTTAGGGCAGTGGTGTTCGGACAGTGTAGGGGGTCGTGCTGGGGTGGTGTTTCAGGGTTTGGGGCAGTGCAGTAGTGTTCGGGCAGTGTAGGGGGTCGTGCAGGGGGTGGTGTTTCAGGGTTTAGAGCAGTGCAGTGGTGTTCGGGCAATATAGGGGGTCGTGCTGGGGGTGGTGTTTCAGGGTTTAGGACAGTGCAGTGGTGTTCGGGCAGTGTAGGGGGTCGTGCACGGGGTGGTGTTTCAGGGTTTAGGGAAGTGCAGTGGTGTTCAGGCAGTGTAGGGGGTCATGCTGGGGCTGGTGTTTCAGGGTTTAGGGCAGTGCAGTGGTGTTCGGGCAGTGTAGGGGGTCTTGCTGGGGGAGGTGTTTCAGGGTTTAGGGCAGTGGTGTTCGGGCAGTGTAGGGGGTCTTGCTGGGGGTGATGTTTCAGGGTTTAGGGCAGTGCAGTGGTGTTCGGGCAGTGTAGGGGGTCTTGCTGGGGGTCGTTTTTCAGGGTTTAGGGCAGTGCAGTGGTGTTCGTGCAGTGTAGGGGGTCATGCTGGGGATGGTGTTTCATGGTTTAGGGCAGTGCAGTAGAATTCAGGCAGTGTACGGGGTCGTGCTGGGGGTGGTGTTTCTGGGTTTAGGGTAGTGCAGTGGTGTTCGGGCAGTGTAGGGGGTCGTGCTGGGGCTGGTATTTCAGGGTTTAGGGCAGTGAAGTGGTGTTCGGGCAGTGTAGGGGGTCATGCTGGGGATGGTGTTTCAGTATTTTGGACAGAGCAGTGGTGTTCGGGCAGTGTAGGGGGTCGTGCTGGGGGTGGTGTTTCATGGTTTAGGGCAGTGCAGTGGTGTTCGGGCAGTATAGGGGGTCGTGCTGGGGGTGGTATTTCAGGGTTTAGGGCAGTGGTGTTCGGGCAGTGTAGGGGGTCTTGCTGGGGGTGATGTTTCAGGGTTTAGGGCAGTGCAGAGGTGTTTGGGCAGTGTAGGGGGTCTTGCTGGGGGCAGTGTTTCAGGGTTTAGGGCAGAGCAATGGTGTTCAGGCAGTGTAGGGGTTGTGCTGGAGGTGGTGTTTCAGGGTTTAGGGCAGTGCAGTGGTGTTCGGGCAGTGTAGGGGGTCTTGCTGGGGGTGGTGTTTCAGGGTTTAGGGCAGTGGTGTTCAGGCAGTGTAGGGGGTCGTGCTGGGGTGGTGTTTCAGGGTTTAGGGCAGTGCAGTGGTGTTCGGGCTGTGTAGGGGGTCGTGCAGGGGCTGGTGTTTCAGGGTTTAGGGCAGTGCAGTGGTGTTCGGGCAGTGTAGGGGGTCGTGCTGGGGGTGGTGTTTCAGGGTTTAGGGCAGTGCAGTGGTGTTTGGGCAGTGTAGGGGGTCGTGCTGGGGGCGGTGTTTCAGGGTTTAGGGCAGTGAAGTGGTGTTCGGGCAGTGTAGGGGGTCGTGCAGGGGGGTGGTGAGTCAGGGTTTAGGGTAGTGCAGTGGTATTCGGGCAGTGTAGGGGGTCGTGCAGGGGGGTGGTGAGTCAGGGTTTAGGGTAGTGCAGTGGTATTCGGGCAGTGTAGGTGGTCTTGCTGGGGGTGGTGTTTCAGGGTTTAGGGCAGTGCAGTGGTGTTCGTGCAGTGTAGGGGGTCATGCTGGGGATGGTGTTTCAGGGTTTAGGGCAGTGCAATGGTGTTCACGCAGTGTAGGGGGTCTTGCTGGGGCTGGTGTTTCAGCGTTTAGGGCAGTGCAGTGGTGTTCGGGCAGTATAGGCGGTCGTGCTGGGGGTGGTGTTTCAGGGTTTAGGGCAGTGCAGTGGTGTTCGGGCAGTGTAGGGGGTCGTGCTGGGGGTGGTGTTTCAGGGTTTTGGGCAGAGCAGTGGTGTTCGGGCAGTGTAGGAGGTCGTGCTGGGGGTGGTGTTTCAGGGTTTAGGGCAGTGCAGTGTTGTTCGGGCAGTGTAGGGGGTCTTGCTGGGGGTGGTGTTTCAGGGTTTAGGGCAGTGGTGTTCGGGCAGTGTAGGGGGTCTTGCTGGGGATAGTGTTTCAGGGTTTAGGGCAGTACTGTGGTGTTCGTGCAGTGTAGGGGGTCATGCTGGGGATGGTGTTTCAGGGTTTAGGGCAGTGCAGTAGTGTTCGGGCAGTGTAGGGGGTCGTGCAGGGGGTGGTGTTTCAGGGTTTAGGGCAGTACAGTGGTGTTCGGGCAGTGTAGTGGGTCATGCAGGGGGTGGTGTTTCAGGGTTTAGGGCAGTGCAGTGGTGTTCGGGCAGTGTAGTGGGTCATGCAGGGGGTGGTGTTTCAGGGTTTAGGGCAGTGCAGTGGTGTTCGGGCAATGTAGGGGTCGTGCTGGGGCTGGTGTTTCAGGGTTTAGGGCAGTGCAGTGGTGTTCGGGCAGTGTAGGGGGTCTTGCTGGCGGTGGTGTTTCAGGGTTTAGGGCAGTGGTGTTCGGGCAGTGTAGGGGGTCTTGCTGGGGGTGATGTTTCAGGGTTTAGCGCAGTGCAGTGGTGTTCGTGCAGTGTAGGGGTCATGCTGGGGCTGGTGTTTCAGGGTTTAGGGCAGTGCAGTGGTGTTCGTGCTGTGTAGGTGGTCGTGCTGGGGCTGGTGTTTCAGGGTTTAGGGCAGTGCAGTGGTGTTCAGGCAGTATAGGGGGTCGTGCACGGGGTGGTGTTTCAGGGTTTAGGGCAGTGCAGTTGTGTTCGTGCAGTGTAGGGGGTCGTGCTGGGGCTGGTGTTTCAGGGTTTAGGGCAGTGCAGTGGTGTTTAGGCAGTGTAGGGGGTCGTGCTGGGGCTTGTGTTTCACGGTTTAGGGCAGTGCAGTGGTGTTCGGGCAGTGTAGGGGTCATGCTGGGGCTGGTGTTTCAGGGTGTAGGGCAGTGCAGTGGTGTTCGTGCTGTGTAGGTGGTCGTGCTGGGGCTGGTGTTTCAGGGTTTAGGGCAGTGCAATGGTGTTCTGGCAGTGTAGGGGTCGTGCTGGGGCTGGTGTTTCAGGGTTTAGGGCAGTGCAGTGGTGTTCGCGCAGTGTAGGTGGTCTTGCTGGGGGTGGTGTTTCTGGGTTTAGTGCAGTGGTGTTCGGGCAGTGTAGGGGCCATGCTGGGGGTGGTGTTTCAGGGTTTAGGGCAGTGCAATGGTGTTCGCGCAGTGTAGGGGGTCTTTCTGGGGCTGGTGTTTCAGCGTTTAGGGCAGTGCAGTGGTGTTCAGGCAGTGTAGGGGTCGTGCTGGGGCTGGTGTTTGAGGGTTTAGGGCAGTGCAGTGGTGTTCGGGCAGTGTAGGGGGTCGTGCTGGGGCTGGTGTTTCAGGGTTTAGGGCACTGCAGTGGTTTTCGGGCAGTGTAGGCGGTCGTGCTGGGGGTGGTGTTTCAGGGTTTAGGGCAGTGCAGTGGTGTTCGGGCAGTGTAGGGGGTCGTGCTGGGGGTGGTGTTTCAGGGTTTAGGGCAGTGCAGTGGTGTTCGGGCAGTGTAGGGGGTCGTGCTGGGGGTGGTGTTTCAGGGTTTAGGGCAGTGGTGTTCGGGCAGTGTAGGGGGTCTTGCTGGGGGTGATGTTTCAGGGTTTAGGGCAGTGCAGTGGTGTTCGGGCAGTGTAGGGGGTCTTGCTGGGGATAGTGTTTCAGGGTTTAGGGCAGTGCAGTGGTGTTCGTGCAGTGTAGGGGGTCAGGCTGGGGATGGTGTTTCAGGGTTTAGGGCAGTGCAGTAGTGTTCAGGCAGTGTAGGGGGTCGTGCAAGGGGTGGTGTTTCAGGGTTTAGGGCAGTACAGTGGTGTTCGGGCAGTGTAGGGTGTCGTGCTGGGGGTGGTGTTTCAGGGTTTAGGGCAGTGCAGTGTTGTTCGGGCAGTGTAGTGGGTCATGCAGGGGGTGGTGTTTCAAGGTTTAGGGCAGTGCAGTGGTGTTCGGGCAATTTAGGGGGTCGTGCTGGGGCTGGTGTTTCAGGGTTTAGGGCAGTGCAGTGGTGCTCGGGCAGTGTAGGGGGTCGTGCTGGGGCTGGTGTTTCAGGGTTTAGGGCAGTCCAGTGGTGTTCGGGCAGTGTAGGGGGTCGTGCTGGGGCTGGTGTTTCAGGGTTTAGGGCAGTGCAGTGGTGTTCGGGCAGTGTAGGGGGTCGTGAAGGGGGTGGTGTTTCAGGGTTTAGGGCAGTGCAGTGGTGTTCGGGCAGTGTAGGGGGTCGTGCTGGGGGTGGTGTTTCAGGGTTTAGGGCAGTGCAGTGGTGTTCGAACAGTATAGGGGGTCATGCAGGGGCTGGTGTTTCAAGGTTTAGGGCAGTGCAGTGGGGTTCGGGCAGTGTAGGGGGTCGTGCTGGGGATAGTGTTTTAGGGTTTAGGGTAGTGCAGTGGTGCTTGTGTAGTGTAGGGGGTCGTGCTGGGGGTAGTGTTTTAGGGTTTAGGGTAGTGCAGTGGTGTTTGTGTAGTGTAGGGGGTCATGTTTTAGGGTAGTGCAGTGGTGTTTGGGTAGTGTAGGCAGTCTTGCTGTGGGTATTGTTTTAGGATTTAGGTTAGTGCAGTGGTGTTTGGGTAGTGTAGGGGATCGTGCTGGGGTAGTGTTTTAGGGTTTAGGGTAGTGCAGTGGTGTTTGTGTAGTGTAGGGGGTCGTGCTGGGGGTAGTGTTTTAGGGTTTAGGGTAGTGCAGTGGTGCTTGTGTAGTGTAGGGGTTCGTGCTGGGGGTAGTGTTTTAGGGTTTAGGGTAGTGCAGTGGTGTTTGTGTAGTGTAGGGGGTCATGTTTTAGGGTAGTGCAGTGGTGCTTGGGTAGTGTAGGGGGTCGTGCTAGGGGTAGTGTTTTAGGATTTAGGTTAGTGTTAGTGGTGTTTGGGTAGTGTAGGGGTTGTGCTGGGGTAGTGTTTTAGGGTTTAGGGTAGTGCAGTGGTGTTTGTGTAGTGTAGGGGGTCATGCTGGGGGTAGTGTTTTAGGGTTTAGGATAGTGCAGTGGTGCTTGTGTAGTGTAGGGGGTCGTGCTGGGGGTAGTGTTTTAGGGTTTAGGGTAGTGCAGTGGTGTTTTTGTAGTGTAGGGGGTCATGTTTTAAGATGCAACGCTCCAATATCTGACCAGTCTGCACTACATAAAACTACAAAAACTAAAAATAAAAAGTGTTTTGCACACTTTTGTCATTGGGCTATATGTGGGCTACATCTGGGTAATATTTGTGCTACATTTGGGCTCTTTTTCTCTGGTGGCCATCTTGGTAGACTTCTTTGTTATGAAGTTTCCTAATTTCCTCATTTACTGCAGTCTCCTCAGTAGGAAATGCTTTCAGTTTTTTACTTTGATTCCATCAAGAAGGCATTCAGATGTGTCTCACATTTGCCATAAATTCAGAATGTTAGCACTCTAGTTGCTCATTAGATCACTGTAGTAAAGCTACTGCTCACCAGGGAGTTAACTGGAAGTCTGCTGCTGGTATTGAAAGTGATTGTTTCAGTCTGCATGTCAGAATATTCTAATGAAATAGAAGAGGATTTGAGATCTCACTTAAAACATGCCCTCATTTTTCTTTCTGCAGCACTAACCATAATTTCTATTTCAAAAAGAACCCCCTCATTTTGTTCCTTTTTAAATTAAATGTTTTAAGTATTAACGGTTTATTCCAATCAAGATGGCTTCAGGTGTGCCATACTTTTGTTATAAGTGAGGATGTTAGCGCTCTAGTTGTTCTTTAGAACACTCTGGGAAGCTGCAGTAGAACACAAAGGCATCAACTGGCAGGCTGCTCCTGTTGAAATATAACAGGAAGATATTTGAGATCACACTTGAAACATGTCCTAATTTTTCTTTCTACAGCACTACCCATAATTTCTATGACAAAATGAACCCCATCATTTTGTTCCTTTTTAAATTAAATGTTTTAAGTGTTACCAGTTTATTCCAATCAAGATGGCTTCAGGTGTGCCATACTTTTGTCATAAGTAAGGCTGTTAGCACTCTAGTTGTTCTTTAGAACACTCTGGGAAGCTGCAGTAGAACACAAAGGCATCAACTGACAGGCTGCTCCTTTTGAAATATAACAGGAAGATATTTGAGATCTCACTTGAAACATGTCCTAATTTTTCTTTCTATAGCACTAACCATAATTTCTATGACAAAATGAACCCCATCATTTTGTTCCTTTTTAAATTAAATGTTTTAAGTGTTACCAGTTTATTCCAATCAAGATGGCTTCAGGTGTGCCATACTTTTGTCACAAGAAAGGCTGTTAGCACTCTAGTTGTTCTTTAGAACACTCTGGGAAGCTGCAGTAGAACACAAAGGAATCAACTGACAGTCTCTGCCCTTGTTGGATGTACATGTTTTACTGAGAATGTCAGACTTCATTCTCACATGACTGAGAAAGATAATGTGAATTTACAGAAAATATGCTCTCATTTTAGCTTCTGGAGCACCTTCCAAAACTCTATGGGACAAGCATGTGAAAATAGTTTTCTCTCAAACATGATTCATGATATCCCAGCAGAAGGTTTTTCACAGGGTAAAATCACCTTAGAACACACCACAATTCCTGAAATTAGTATGGTACCATCAACAAATGAATTCTAATGTAACTAAAGTCTGTTATCACCCTTTATAGTTCTCCTTTTGGTAACCCTCAAAATCTTTGATTCACTACAATGCATTTCAATGGGGTACTATCATTTATATTGGTCCCAAGATGGCTGCCAGCAATTCCAGGATGAAGTGCTGACAGCCAATCAGATCTCACGATGACATGTGTGGTTAGGCTCCGCCCAGATATATATGTGATTTTACTTTTGATTTTCTCAGCAACTACTGAACGGATTTACACCATTTAACAAAAGGGTACTTTCTGAACCAAGAACTACCTCTTTGCCAAATTTGGTGTAATTCCGTTCAGCAGTTCGGGCTGTAGCCGTGTCTAAAGTTTCCTATGGAAAATTGCATGGGGAAAACACATTTTGGGACCCCCCTTTTTTCTCGGCCCCCACTTGCCGAATCACCCCGAAACTTTTAGGATAGGAGCGGACTGGAGCGGGCCATAAGTTTTGAAAATTTCGCGAAGATTCGTTAACCGGCGCCAAAGTTATTGGAAATAGAATGTTGTGAATTTCCTATGGAAAATAGGTCCTAACTATAACTATCTACTGGCGACCGCCAGTAGATATATATATATATATATATATATATATATATATATATATATATATATATATATATATATATATATATATATATATATATTATCTACTGGCGGTCGCCAGTAGATAGTTATAGTTAGGACCTATTTTCCATAGGAAATCCGCAACATTCTATTTGAAATAACTCTTGCGCCGGTTGACAAATCTTCGCGAAATTTTCAAACTTTGTGGCCCGCTCTGGTCCGCTCCTACCCTGAAAGTCTCGGGGTAATTTGTCAAGCTGGGGCCGAGAAAAAAGGGGGGTCCCAAAACGTGTTTTCCCCATTCATTTTTCCATAGGATCCTTTCATTGCAGCTACAGCCCGAACTGCTGAACGGAATTACACCAAATTTGGCAAAAAGGTACCCCTTGGTTCAGAGTCATGCCTTTTGCTTAAATGGTGTAAATCCGTTCAGTAGTTCCTGAGAAAATCAAAAGGAAAATCACATATATATCTATGGCCGCGTCGGATTCGCGCACCCTGAGCGCACCCTGCGCGCACCGTCCCGATCACGAGCTGCATGCTAATTGGCTGTCAAGTGGCTGTCAACACTCCAAATCAGGAAGTGTTGGCAGCCATTTTATGCCTCGGTAGAACCGAGGCACAGAAACAAGTGTGCAAAACGCACAAAGGGGGCAGGGTAGAAACACCCTGACCCCTAGGTCTGCTCAGGGGTCCCACAAGGACCCCTGGGCAGAAAAAGCATTTTTTTTTAATCGGCGGGGTGCGCTTAGGGTGCACGGATCCCGCCGAGAAAAAAAAAAACGAAGCTCGGTCTCCCGCGATTCGTGGTTAATTGGCCCCCGGGTGGGCCAAGTCCCGGGGGCATGCGGGGGTTTATTTAATAATATGGGGGAGCCTCTAAGGCCCCCCAAGCCCCAGTGACCGCCAACCCCTGGGGCTTTAAAAAAATAATGGTGCAGGAGGGTCCCCGGGGCCGATAGAGGCCCAGGGAAGGGGGGCCACGCGGCCCCCTTCCCGTTTTTTTATTTAAATAAAAAAAAAATCCTCAGGCCCCGGGGGATGGGGTCCCCGGGGCCAAAAGTGGCCGAGGGAAAGGGGGCCACGCAGCCCCCCTACCATACAAAAAAAAGAAAAAGAAAAAAAAAAAAGACCTGCATCGTGCCGGAGGCCCCGTCCCCTCCCTGCAGCAGTCTGCAAACGCGCCCCCTGGTGCATTTTAAGAAGGGGAAGTAATTCCCCTTGAATACTGGGGGACCCTGAGGGCCAACTAGCCCACCAGGAATCTCCAGTATTTCGCCAGGGGGCTGCGTTGCAGAGAGGTGTACAGAGGCCACGCCCCTTTTTACACCTCTATGCAACGCAGCTCTGTGGCGCTTTTTGGAGGTACATGGTGGGCTAGTTGGACTCCAGGGACCCTCAGGATTCAAGGGGACTTAATCCTCCAACTTAAAACGCGCCACGGGGCGCATTTGCACAGTGGTGAAGGGAGGGCGCGGGGATTCAGGTGACATGTGTGCAAACAGGCCCCGTGGCGTGTTTTAAGATGGGGAATTAAATCCCCTTCAATCCTAAGGGTCCCTGGGGCCAACTAGCCCACTAGGTACCTCCAGTAAGCGCCACGGAGCTGCATTGCAGAGTGTTGTAAAAGGGGCGTGGCCTCTGAACACCTCTCTGCAACGCAGCTCTCTGGCGCATACTGGAGGTATCTGGTGGGCTAGTTGGCCCCTAGGGACCCTCGGGATTGAGGAGGAATTAATTCTCCAACTTAAAACGCGCCACAGGGCGTGTTTGCAGACATGTCACCTCAGGCCCCACCCCTTCCTTCACCATTGTGCAAATATTCCTCTAAAATCAGCCGAACTACGAATTCCGATTTACTCACCTGTTATCTGGAGAGACCTCAGTGCTGCATCTTTGAGCCCAGTACTGATCCTGAAAAGTAATTTTAACCGTACTTACCAGTAACTTGAATTTCCTTCCATAGGATATCATTGTCTGCTTTTTGCTGAAAAAGTTTCTAAGTGTCAATTTTTGAAACATACAAATATTCCTCTAAAATCAGCCGAACTACGAATTCCGATTAACTCACCGGTTATCAGGAGAGACCTCAGTGCTGCATCTTTAAGCCCAGTACTGATCCTGGAAAGTAATTTTAACCGTACTTACCAGTAACTTGAATTTCCTTCCATAGGCTAACATTGACTGGTTTCACTTGGAAATTCTTCTGTGTGGAGTTTTGGAACTTTATAATATTCCTCTAAAATCAGCCGAACTACGAATTCCGATTTACTCACCTGTTATCAGGAGAGAACCCAGTGCTGCATCTTTTAGCCCAGCACTGACCCTGAAAAGTAATTCTAACCGTACTTACCAGTAACTTGTATTTCCTTCCATTGGAATCCATTGTCTGGTTTTCAGCAGAAAAGTTTCAAAGTGTCGATTTTCACAAACTACAAATATTCCTTAAAAATCGCCTGTATGACTTAAACGCATTCTTTCAACTGTTTACAGGAGATGCACCAGTGCTGGATCCAGGATCCACCACTGAGTAAGAAAAAGTAACGATAACACTACTTACCTGCTTTGTGAATTTCCTCCCATAGGATAACATTGGTGATTCTATGTGAAAAAGTTTCTAAGTGTCAACTTTTAAAATACAATAATATTCCTTAAAAATCACTACTGTAACCAAAACGCTTTTACTCAACTGTTTACAGGAGATGTCCCAGGACTGAATCTAGGATCCAGTCCTGTGGTTAGAAAAGTAATCCATAAAGTAACTAATTGCATTTAACTAGAAATTCACATTGAGCTCAATGTTGCATTGTGTTTGAAATTGTGTTGCCCATTGCAACAACTGTAACTACTGTACTTAAAAGTCTATAGCCTATTTGCAAAGTATTTAAACTAAAGTAATTCATTCTGAGAAAGTATATTTTGTAATGTAATGTATAATGTAATTACAATGTAATTTAAAAAATAAAATATCTAAAAATAAATAGTTTAAAAAAATGTAGTAAATCAGTATCAAAAAAATAAATGTAACAATTAATACATTTAAAAATTGTCATTTACAAAACCTTTGAAATTCACTGAAAAAAAACCATAGGTTTCAGACATGTTATAGTTAGGAATTAGCATTTAAAAACCTTTGAAATTCACTGAAAAAAACCATAGGTTTCAGGCACGTTATAGTTAGAAATTAGCATTTAAAAAACCTTACAAATTCAGTGAAAAAACCATAGGTTTTAGGGACAGTTATAGTTAGTTGGACATTGCACTCGTACAAAACCCGTGAAATTCCCCCGTTATAGTTAGTTCAGCTAACTATAACTCCCGCCCCCACAATGCACTGCTGATGACGTCACATATTACATCACTCATGACATGGTCAGTGACATCACTGATGACATCACTGATGACATCACTGATGACATCATCCATGTGATAATCTGATGCACCTCCTCACACCCTAATATAACCTTTGATACACCCACTCTAAATTACAGACTGCCATTCGCAAAACCATAGACACTCCAACACCAATAACTACATACCCACTCACTGATTCTTAGGTCTACACACACATCCACTCACTCACCCGTACAGTCACTCATACTTACGGTCACTCAGTACAGGACTATCATTTGCACTCATACTCCTATATAGACACTCAAACACCGCCACTCATCCATAGAGGTACTCACACACCTAGTCAGTCATGCAAATAATTAAACACACTGCCATTTACTCACCTATACAGTTATACACACACCAGCTCACTTACTCATACAAATACTAGCACATTCTTACGCTCTTATACAATCACTGATACAAGCACACACTCATCCATACAGTCACTCTCACAATCACACACTCTTGCTTATAGCTATTTATATACTCCAACACACATATATACTGCCTTTCACATATGTAGTTACTCACACATGTACCACTGGGACATACAGTCACTCACTAACACACTCTTACACACACTTACCCACCCATACAGTCTATCACAGATGCACTCTTGAAACCATCCACCCAGTGAATCACCCACTCACACATCTATGCACAGAGTCGCACACACCCCACCCACCCAAACACTCAGGCACCCATACAGATACTCAGACAACCAATCAATAACTCATATAGACACTCATGTAGCTATTCACAAACCCATGCAGCCACTTACACAGCAACAGACAGACGGATACAGACATTCACCCAGTTTAGTCACTAACCCATGCATTCAGTAAGATACGTTTAATCACTCACTTATAGAGTTAGTCACGCACCTACTAAATCATCCATACAGACACTTATACACCCACTCATTCTTCAATACGCCTTTCCCTATATATATTAAAAATATTTAAACTTTACAGAAACACACAGTCACTAGATGATGTCATCAGTGATGTCATTTGAGATGTCATCAGCAGTGCATTGCGGGTGCGCGAGTTATAGTTAGCTGAACTAACTATAACGGGGGAATTTCACGGGTTTTGTACGAGTGCAATGTCCAACTAACTATAACTGTCCCTAAAACCTATGGTTTTTTCAGTGAATATATATATAACTCATGCCCCCGCAATGCACTGCTGATGACGTCACATATTACATCACTCATGACATGGTCAGTGACATCACTGATGACATCACTGATGACATCACTGATGGCATCATCCCCTTATTATTCAACAAAGAGAGGGACTAAGGGCATATTTAACGAGGTCCAACGTACATGCCCCGCAAGGACTAATGAGCAAAGAAGAGTACGAGGTTCCTCTAGATAATTAGAACAACGGGTAGGGGACTAGTGTGGAGAAACAAGGAGGACCACTAAGTGTATGGAAAAGAGAAAAAAAGGGGGAAAGATCCCTTTTAGGAACTAGGGCTCTCACACACCCAGCAAGCTAGGTGTCATGCTTCATCATATGAGCCTGCCCCTCGTCAGGTCGGCGCTGCAATACCTGACGGGCACCCGTATCGGGGCTCTTTGTCGGGGATCTTTTGTTCCTGCCGGTAGGTGCAGTGGGGGTAAGGGCCCTAGTGTGTAGATGTGATGTGTGGTGAAAGTAAAATAGGTCAGTTAATCCTAGAAACCTTTATTGGGAAGGTAAACTGCCTAGTATAAAAGAATGAGAGGGGTACAGGACTAGTACTGGTGTATCTAGTGATGAATGCCCTGCTCTCAGGTGATCGACATGTTTCGTGCCATTGTAGTCCTATAGATCAAGGCACTTCCTCAGGATCGAATAAAACGCTATCTACACTTCAAAGGTAAGTGAATTTCTACATACCCAAGACACAGGTAGTTGACCTGGTCTGTAAGTCAAGTGTACTTGCAACGGTTAATCAGCGGTACAAGAGGACACCAATTGGGTCCGGCGAATTAACGCTCCTTGCGTTAAGACCTACCCTGCCGCCGACACCGGGATGTTTCTCCACACTAGTCCCCTACCCGTTGTTCTAATTATCTAGAGGAACCTCGTACTCTTCTTTGCTCAATCATCCCCTTATTCCCTGATGCACCTACTCACACCCTAATATAACCTTTCATACACCCACTCTAAAATAGACTACCATTCTCGAAATCATAGACCCACCAATACCAGTTAGTACATACCCACTCACTGATTCATAGGTCTACACACATCCACTCACTCACCCATACAGTCACTCATACATGCAGTCACTCATCAATGCAGCCACTATTATATGCACTCATACACCCATACAGACACTCACACATCGCCACTCACCCATAGAGTTACTCACACACCTAGTCAGTCACCCAAAGAGTCAATCACAATGCCATTTACTCACCTATACAGTTATACACACACCACCTCACTTATTCACAGATACTAACACATACTTACTCTCTTATACAATCACTGACACAAGCACACACTCATCCATACATCCACTCTCACAATCACTCACTTTCACATAGTCACTTATATACTCCAACACTCACATATACTGCCATTCACATATGCAGTTACTCACACATATACCACTGAGACAACCATTCACTCACCAACACAGCCATATGCACACTCACTCACCCATACAGCCCCTCGCAGATGCACTCATGAACCCATACACCCAGTGAATCACCCACTCACACATCCATGCAGGTAGTCACACAACACACAGACACTCAGGCACCCATACAGGTACTTAAACAACCAATCAATAACCCATATAGACACTCATGTACCTATTCACCAACCCATGCAGCCACTTACACACCAACTGACAGACTGATACAGACATTCACACAGATTAGTCACTCACCCATACATTCACCCAGACACGTATAATCACTCACTTATACAGTCAGTCACACACTGACTGAATCATCATATATATATCACATTCTTAAACTTTTTAGAAACACTCACAGTCACTGGATGATGTCATCAGTGATATAATCAGTGATGTCATTTGAGATGTCATCAGTGATGTCATCAGTGATGTCACTGACCATGTCATGAGTGATGTAATATGTGACTTCATCAGCATTGCATTGCAGGGGCGTGAGTTATAGTTAGCTCAGCTAACTATAACAGCTGAATTTCTCTGGTTTTGTATGAGTGAAATGTCAGACTAACTATAACGTCCCTGAATCCTGTGGTTTTTTCCGTGAATATCTAAGGTTTTTTAAATGCTAATTTCTAACTATAATGTCCCTGAAACCTGTGTTTTTTCCAATGAATTTTAAATATATGTAATCAATCTCCTCTCACTCTTACAAGGAAGGAATCAGCACTCAGGTTGTAGTTTGGAAGTATTTAATCTGCAAAGGACGTGATCCACGCGTTTTGGCTCGTCCGAACCTTGATAACGATACAAGATGTCATTGTAGCTTCCTTATTTAAATGTACAAATGTCTCCAGTTGCCAACATTAACAAAGGACTACATATTACTTTAATCCAAAAAGCTGACGGCCATATTGGCCTGGTCACGATGTGAAAATTCAGGAATTGATACAATAAAGAAAAGAAAACAAGTGTTAATATGCACACAATGTCATTTCAGCATATCTTGCCCCGTGACCCCCGTACCTGTATGTTCGTCAATGTGACTTGTTCACAATAAACATACTTAGGATTGCAAACATCAACATAAACAATGGACTACACATTACTTTAAAGTGAAAGGCTATCAGCCATATTGATCTGGGCATGTTGCATATTATAATGGTTCTTACACGAAAGAAAAGAAAAAAAGGCGTGTTAATATACACACACTATCCCTAAATAAAGTTCTAGCGATTATAGTTCCATTCCATTCACAGCTCATTTGAGATGTCATGAGTGATGTCACTGAGCATGTCATGAATGATGTAATGTCTGAGGTCATAAGCAGTGCATTGCGGGGGCGTAAGTTATAGTTAGCTCAGGTAACTATAACTGCTGAATTTCACTGGTTTTGTACGAGTGAAATCTGAGTCTAACTATAACGTCCCTGTAATCTTTGTTTTTTTCAGCGAATTTCTAGGTTTTTTTAACGTTAAGTAAGATGCCTATCACAATGGATGGTGGGGGGTTGGAAGCAGGGCCTGGCCTGACATTGTGCTACCCCCACCCAAGCTGTCTGCTCCTGCCTCCCCTCCTCCTTGCCATCCATTGTCCAAGTCCATGCCCCTGCTCCCTCATTACAGCCCTGTGTGGCCGTTGTTCTGCCACTGGCCTTCCCGCCTTCTCTGAACAGTTACCTTGCTGCCCCATCCACCTCCTCCCTATCCTCTGTTGTCTGAATCCATGCACTAGCCTCCTCCCATGCATGGTCTGATATGCTGCCACTGCCCTCCATTTAGCATGATGTCCCAGTCCACTCCTCCTGCCCTCCATTGCCCAATTCTATGTCCCATAATTGACCTCCTGCTTAGCCTCTGTGCTTAGCTTGCTGCCCCTACTCTCCTTCCCCCTGCCCTCCGATGTCTGTGTGCATGCCCCTGCTCCATCCTTTTTGCCCACCATGTTTCATGGACCTGCCCCTCCTATCTACTCTGAGTGTTCTGTTGAGCTGCCACTCCCCTCCCACCTGCCTAGCATTGTCAGATGACTGTAACCTGTCCCTACCACCTCCACCCTGCCTGTCCACGTTCCATGCCCCTATCCCCTTCCTCCTGTCCTCCATGGTCCATTTTACTGCCACACCCTTCTGCCCTCCCTGATCTGTTGTGCTGCAACTGCTCCTCCTGCCTGCCCCTCATGGTCTGTTGTGAGGCCCCTTCCCCTGAACCCTCTTGTCTGTGCCAAGCTCCTACCCCTCCCTTCTATCCTTCATGGTCCTTTGTGCATGCCCCTGCCCCCTCCTTCTTGCCCATCATGGCCATTGTGCTGCCACTAACCCTCCCGCTTGCCATGCATGGTCTTCTGTAATGCCACTAACCCTCCCACCTTCCCTGTGTGGTCAGCTAGCTGCCCCTGACCCCCTCCCACCTTCCCTCCATGGTCTGTGTGTATGCCATTATAGTCTTACTGTTGCTCTCCATGGTGTGTCTTGCTTCTAGTGCCCATCCTGCCTGACCTCCATGGTCAGGTTCCTGCTCCTTCCCTGCCCCCTTGCCCCCTGCCCTCTGTTTTCCATGTGCAGACCCCTATTCCCTCCCTCCTGGCTTGTCTGTTCCATTGTAATGCCCCTGATCCCTCCCTCCTGCCCTTTATGGTCCCTTATGCTGCAGCTTTCTCTCCTGTCTGTCCATTATGGTCAGCTAGCTGCCATTACCTCTTTCCCATCTGTTCTCTGTTGTCCATGTGCATGGTCCTGTCCCCTCCCTATTGCTTTCCATGGATTGTTGTGCTGCACTCCCATCCCGCATGCCCTGTGTGGTGTATTGTGTTGCTGCAAACTCTGATGCCTGCCCTGTAAGGTCAGTTTGGTGCACCTGTCCATGTCCCTCCTGTCCTCTGTTATCCGAGTCCATGTCCCTACCCCAATTCCTCCTGCCTTCCATGATCCAATGTACCATACTTGCTAACATTTTGAACTTGGTAAGAGGGAGATTTTGAAAAAAAAACTGGGGTATTGATTTTCCCAATTGACTTACATTGAAAAAGAGGAGATTGTAGACAGGAGACAGATCAAATAAAGCCCATTTGGGCTTAAAAACATTGGGTGTTTCCTGGCTGAATCGGGCCTGTTGGCATGTATGGTTGTACTACCACTGCCTCTTCCTTCTGCCCACAATGGCCTATTATATTGCCACAGTCTATCTTGCCTGTCCTGCATTGTTGGTTTGTTGCCCCTGCCCCCCTTTCCACTGCCCTCCATAGTCTGTTGTGCTGCCACTGCCCTTCCTGCCTGACCAGTGTAGTCAAATTGTTGCCTCTGCACCCTCCTACCTGCCTTCAATTTTCTGAGTCCATGCCCCTGGCTTCTGCCTCTCAACAGTATCCTAAGGAATAACTAGATTGCTAACATTCTATATTTATTACAAAAGTGTGGCACGCCTGACGTCATCTTGATGTAATCAAAACTGTAATACCTAGAGCATTTCCTTTAGAAATTACAGAAATGAGAGGATCTTATTTGCTTCGAAATTATGTTAGGGCTCTAAAAACTAAAAGGAGGACATATTTTCTGAGTTTTCAAATAGCGACAAAGCACTTTTAAATTATTTGTTATCTTTATGTTTTTTTATCCAGTTGACCACTTGATTAAATGTTGCACTTAGGGGAGAGGATGTGGTGTTACTTCCAGAGCTGCAGACTTTGAAACTGGGGAACCAGGTTGGAGTTTCTGCTTCAGCTCGACATTCTGTGATTCTGGTCAAATCACTTAATCTCCCCATGTCTACAACCAAAATGAATTTGTCCTTGTGTGATGTAACCAATGCGCATGTAAAGCACTCCAATACCTGACCAGTCTGCACTATATAAAACTGCAAAAAAACAAAAGATAAAACGTGTTTTGCACACTTCTGTCATTGGGCTATACGTGGGCTACATCTGGGTGATATTTGAGCTACATTTGGGCTCTTTTGTCTCTGGTGGCCATCTTGGGAGATTTATTTGTTATGAAGTTTCCTAATTTCCTCATTTACTGCAGTCTTCTCAGTAGGAATTACTTTCAGTACGTTGATTCCATCAAGAAGACATTCAGATGTGTCACACATTTTCCATAAATTCAGAATGTTAGCACTCTAGTTGCTCATTAGATCACTGTAGTAAAGCTACTGCTCACCAGGGAAGTCTGCTGCTGGAATTGAAAGTGCATGTTTCAGTCTGCATGTCAGAATCTTTTAATGAAATAGAAAAGGATTTGAGAAGTCACTCAAAATGTGCCCTAATTTTTCTTTCTGCATCACTAATCATAATTTCTATAGCAAAATGAACCTCCTCATTTTGTTCCTTTTTAAATTAAATGTTTTAAGTGTTACCACTTTATTCCAATCAAGATGGCTTTAGATGTGACATACTTTTGTCATAAGTAAGACTGTTAGCGCTCTAGTTGTTCTTTAGAACACTCTGGGAAGCTGCAGTAGAACACAAAGGAATCAACTGACAGTCTCTACCCTTGTTGGATGAACATGTTTTACTGAGAATGTCAGACTTCATTCTCACATGACTGAGAAAGATAATGTGAATTTACAGAAAATATGCTCTCATTTTAGCTTCTAGATCATCTTCCATACCTCTATGGGAAAAGTATGAGAAAATAGTTTTCTCTCAAACATGATTCATGATATCCCAGCAGAAGGCTTTTTCACAGGGTAAAATCACCTTAGAACACACCACAATTCCTAAAATTAGTATGGTACCATCAACAAATGATTTATAATGTAACTAAAGTCTTATCACCCTTTATACATTCTCCTTTTGGTGACCCTCAAAACCTTCCATTCACTACAATGCATTTCAATGGGGTGCTATCATGTATATTGGTCCCAAGATGGCTGCCAACACTTCTTGGATGAAGTGCTGACAGCCAATCAGATTTCTCGATGAGATGTGTGGTTAGGCTCCGCCCAGATATATAAATTTCTTTTTCCTTTAATATTTAAAAAACTACTGAATGGATTTACACCATTTAAAAAAAAGGGCGCTTTCCGAACCAAGAGCTACCTTTTTGCCAAATCTGGTATAATTCCTTTCAGCAGTTCGGGCAGTAGCCTAGTCTAAAGTTTCCTATGGAAATTAACATGGGGAAAACGCATTTTGGGACCCCCTTTTTTCTCTGCCCCCGTTTGACAAATCACCCCGAAACTTTCAAGACAGGAGCTGACCTGAGCGTGCCATTAGTTTTGAAAATTTTGCAAAGATTCGTCAAACGGTGCCAAAGATATTGGCAAAAGAAAAAACGCTTTTTGAATAGAAACAAGGTCCTAACTATAACTACCTACTTACCTACTGGCGGTTGCCAGTAGGTCCTAACTATAACTACCTACTGGCGACCGCCAGTAGTATTACCTACTGGCGGTTGCCAGTAGGTAGTTATAGTTAGGACCTAGTTTCCATAGGAAAAGCATTTTTTGACTTGCCTGTAACTTTGGCGTTGTTTGACCAATCTACATAAAATTTTCCCAAAATAGTGTCAATGTAGGTTCTGGTTGTCGTGGAAAGTTTGGGGGTGATCGATGCAGTGGGGACCAATAATTTGGGGCACAAAATAAGGTGTGTAATACCCATAGGAACCTTTAGCCACACGTACAGCCCGAACTGCTGAACAGACTTACACCAAATTCGGCAGGGAGGTAGATGTTGGTTCAAGGAAGTGCCTTTTGCTTATTTGGTGTAAATCTGTTCAGCAGTGTTTGCAAAATTAAAGTCAAAACGTTTAGTGATATCTCTAGTCACGGATCTTTCTCGGTGGTTTCACGATTAATCGCGAATGCACGCGCCAAGGGTAATGCTTTGATTGGCTGGACAGAACCTGAACAGAAAGTTGTGGCCGCCATTTTATTGATTGTGAACCGTTCCCTGGGATGAAAATTTTGGAAAAAGCTAACATAAGGGGTCACAGTAGAGGTACTCTGACACCATGTTTGAGAAATGGGGGTGTTATTGACACAAGTTATGTGTCCAAAATAGATTTTTGTAATCATGTGCGTTATTTGCGATGACGCTGTGACCGCCAGTGTGGCCCGCCCATGTACTGTTGCAGGGACGTCGTGACTACCGACGTCATTGCAAATATTGGTGGAAATATAAAAAAATATATCAGTGAATAATTAATACGCATTGTTATAGAGATATTGAGATTCTGATAAATGTTTTTATAGAGTAATTTATATAGTGAGTTATCTACTGTGTTGGTTGAAATTAATTATATCGTTATAATTTTTTAATGTGGTGGCTATTGAATTCCTGCTTTTGCTTTCTGCTTTCGCGACGTAACCGTGGGGATCGCGATGACAAACGTCATTGTGATCTCTGGCCTCACTGCGAAAATGAATAATAGGTTTTAGAGATGGTTGTTCTAGAAATACACTAGAAAAACTGAAGTTTGAAGTGTACAGTAATAAACCCCTAGTGTGTAAAATAATGTAATATGTGTGCATATATGTGTTTTCACTTTATGGAAAAGGCATGGTCGTTGTGGTTAACGGCGACGTCACGACGCCCCGAATAACCTCAAAAACAATAGGTCTTAAAGATGGTTTTTGAAGAAACTTAGTACAAAAATATGAGTTTAAACATGCTTTGAAAGAAGTATGTATATAGTAATATGTGTAGTGCAATGTTCAGAATGGATATTTTTGCATATTATTTTTGGAAGTGTTGGTGGTCATTGAATGTCTGCTTTTGTTTTCCATTTTTGCGACGTGTCTGTGGAAATCGCGACGCCATCGCGAAGATTGACAAAAACTAAAAAAAACCTTTACAAAAAAAATCACAATATTTCGGGTATTAGGGTGACCCTGACAAGAGCCGTTGCGTTGGTTGTGTGTATATGGCTGCTACACATGAGAGCGGATGCATAGTTTCATGTTACTTAGAAACACCCTGTTGCCTTCATCTGTAAAGTGCACTCCGTCATTTCAATAAATTCTATTCATGTCAAAACGCAGATTGTTGTTATAGGTACAGCCCATGCGATGGTCTCTGAGGAATGCAGAAACAGTTTTATTGGCTTTGTCAATCTGTGGACAGAATTGATTTGACCATTTCCATTTCTGTCTTTGGCATATATTAGAGTACACCAAGACAGTTGAGGGTAAAGGGACATCAGTTTTGCAAAGGTTTCTTTGATTGGGATTTCCAGCCCATCTCCAGTCAATGTGCCTAGGTCATTGCAAACACAGTGCACAATCAAGAGGTGAGGAGCTTGGGAATCCACAATGGATCTAACCAAAGCGAAGTGAAGGAGCAATAGTAGTCAGGAGAAGGCTGGAGCTGAATGAGATAGTTTTCCAAAGGAAAAGTAGTCAAAATGGAGGTGTGTTTTAAAACAAATATATTTCATTGGATGCTGTCATCATGAAAGTGAATATAATTAGGTAGTGTGTTGGGTGCCTTAAGAAGAAGTCTTATTATTGGCTGTTGTTTAAAAAAAGAAATGTAATACAGACATGGATATGCTTTTGAATCTGTGGAGTAAACCACGCCTGCTGTTTTTCATTTGGAAGTAGCATGTTCCTTCTAGAATGTGCTGTGAACTTGTGACCTGCTGGTTTCACTGGTTTGTTAGGTACACTGAGGGGTATATTCTCAAGGACTTATTGCCGAGTTAGCGGCACTTTATTGCAGCCAATGTGGCGATAAATTCATCGCACTATTCACAAGCAGCTGCTAACAGCCGATATCACCAGTTTTCCCGCGATAGCAGCCGCAAAAAACATCGCCACGGATGACACCGGCAACTAACGCTAATGATATGCAGAGTAGGAGTTCCCATGCAAAAACCCGTAAAAACACCACTCCGCAACATTCTCAACGACCAGCCAGATCGGCGATAAGACTCAAAAACATGCGATAAGGCGTGTTAGCAGCATGGATTTAACACCTGCTCCTACCTGGTGTTAAGTCGGACGACAACCTGCACCATAAAAGGGAGCCCAGCCCACAGCCACACCAGAAGAACAACAGATGCCATGGAGCTACTGATCATGCAGCTCGGAGCCCCAAGAGGGCCACAACACCCACCGCCACCACCGCCAGTACCCCCACCCCCAGGACCCCCCGGACTACTACAGAGGCAGCGCAGACAAAGACACCGGACCTTCCGAAACGCACCAGCCTCGGAGACTTAACGCCAGAGGAAGTCATTGCCCACTACAGGCTCAAAAGGACAACCATCCTCCGCATCCTGACCCTCATTGCCCACAGGCTGACGGTACCAACACAGCGGAGAACCAACATCCCTCCGCAGACAAAGCTGCTGGCCGTGCTGCACCTGTTGGCCTCTGGGACCTTCCAACCAACAACTGCCAGAGTCGGAGGAGTCTCACAGCCAGCCCTATCAAAGTTCTTCACACCTGTCTTGGATGCCATCATCAGCTTGGTACCCCAGCACCTTCACTTCCCCCACACTGCGCAGGAACAGCTGTAGATCAAGCAAGGCTTCTACGCCATAGCTGGCTTCCCGCACGTGTTGGGGGCAATCGACTGCACACATGTAGTCCTTGCGCCCCCTGCCACCACTGCACACAATTACCGCAACAGGAAACACACGCATTCCATCAATGTGCAGGCAATAGTGGACCACCGGGGACTCTTCACCAATGTCGTCGCCAACTACCCAGGCAGTGTGCATGATTCCTTCATCTTCCGACAGTCCATCATCAACCAGCGCTTCCAGGATGGCACCTATGGAAATGCACTGCTCGTCGGTAAGTAACAACTGAACACACCACACACCTCAACTCCACCAACATACAACTTACAACTCTGGGAATGCACACATCACAAAATCACATACAACATGACAACCAACATTCCCACATTCCAGACACGACAACACAACTTACTGTGGCAACCCGGGCTAGCCATGTACACAAGCCATCAACGGCATGGCACCTCAGCCATACAATAGCAGAATGTGGGGAGAGGTGGGAACCAGGCATGTGCGAAGGAGGCAAGTGACCCATGAATGTGAATGTACACAATGCCAAGTGTGGCGTGGATGTGCTGGACAGACTTGAGTCTGCAGACCACAGACATTTCCATGTCGACATACACTGCTGGTGTTTGGAGTGTACTGGACAGTGGATGCAACCATGTTACCTCAGCCAGTGGGGAAGATCACGGAAATGTAGCCTGTAAGCGTGAGCGGAGTGGGCTGTCCCGGCATACGCCAGGCCAGCGTAGGGGTGTGAATAAAAAGCCCGTTGCCCTGGGCGTGGTTCTCTTCTGGAATGGCCAACGTGTCTGCCAGGGCGGCGCCTCTCACCCCGCCATGAGGCCGACGCCGTGGGCGGCGGTGCCTGCGATCCTGTGTGCCTGCTGCACCCCAGGCCTCTGGTCCCAAGACCCGTCTTGCCCGCCCCAGCGCACCCAGGCCTCACTGCTCAGCTGCCGACACCGGCGTGTGTCAAAGAGGGCCAACCACATGCCGGTGCAAGCTCCAAGCACGAGGCCCGCTACCTTGTCAGCCTCCTCAGACCATTCAGGCCTCCGGGACACAGGCCCCCAGCACTCCTTTCTCGTTGACGTACTCCACCACTGCCTCCGGCCTACACTGCGGTCCAGTAGGTCACACATTTGGAACTGAGTCTTGATTATACAATGGCAGAGTACATATGTTTATGGCAGATTTTAAATCACCGTACTCCCTTCGATGTGGTGCCACCAACTCTGTGCATTGCATTCCAACGACACGTGTCTGTGGGCCCTTGCTGACTACTGCTGTCGGCCTACACTGCGGTCCAGCACCGCGGGGTCACCTGTGTACTGCCTACATTGCGGTCCAGCAGGCCTCACACCAATGCAATCCAGTCCGAACCAGGCAGGACACAGCATCATCGCAGGCTGCACACACGCTCAGCTCTGGTGCTTCAACCTCCGTCAACCACAAATCATGGCCACATGGCATTCCAACATCGTGTGTGAGAGTACCAGGAGGAGCTGCCTGAACAGCGGTTGGCCCGCGATGACCGCTGCCTCCGGCCTACACTGCGGTCAAGTAGGCCACACAGTTTGGAACTGAGTCTTGATTTTTCAATGGCAGAGTCTATATCATTGTACGCAAGGAGAGGAGTAAGAGGAAGACGCAGTTCAGTCCGGAGGAAAAAAGGATCCTCGTTACGGAGGTGACCGAACACTACCAACAACTGCTCTGGTGCCACTAACTCTGTGCATCGCAAGCCAAGGACACGTGGCTGGGGGCCCCTGCTGACCGCTGCCTCTGGCCTACACTACGGTCCAGTAGGTCACACATTTGGAACTGAGTCTTGATTTATTTATGGCAGAGGTTATACCATTGTACAGGCCTCATCGCAGACTGCATCCCCTTTCAGCTCTGGTGCCACTGACTCCGTGCCCCGAAATTCATGGGCACTCTCTGGTTGAACTTTGGAGGCGTCTGAGTCTATGGCCTGGGGGTTGTCTTCATCATCATGTAGCTGATACTGACTTGGTGTCAAAAATGAGTCTGTAGCATTCATCTCCTCCATATTGCCTGTGTCTGCTTGGTACTGCCCTCTGTATCATGCCCTGGAAGAACACCTTCCACTGTCCCCCAAAACCCTCCGCAACATTCACCTTGGACATCGACGAGGACCCGCTCAGCTCTCGTGGCCCTACCTCAGTGCACCGGTAGTCACAGTCCCGTGGCGGTGTTCCATGTGCCGGCCGCTGTGCATCCGGGGCCACTAACTCTGTGCAGCTCAAGTCATGGACCCTTGCTGTTTGAACTGTGAACTTCTGATTGTCTGATCACTATTGTAGTTGTTGCCAGCACCAACCACTCCTTGAGAGCTGGCTCACACTCACCCCACACCCATGCAGCACAGGCGTCACTGGACATGTGACCCTGGCAATAAAAGGGGCCGGGCGCACGTGCACGTAGCCAGTTCCACAAACTATCTAAGTGTGTCCGTGTGGTCATTGTGTATGCATGAGGGCCCCAGGCCCTACCATATTGCATTGTGCTGTGAACAGCGGATGCAACTATGTCACCTCAGGCAGTGGGGAAGACCTGGGACATGTAGCTGTGTCGTACCCCCCTGTAGGCGTTGCCGGAGTGGGCTGGCGTACGACAGTCCAGCGTAGGGGTGTGGATAATCACCCCGGGGCTCTGAGCGTGGTTAAGTGTTGTGCTTGCCAATGAAGTACCTAATGCGTGTGTCTCTGTTGTAGTGTCGGTGCCACCCGTCCCGCAATGGACAAAGTTGCAATGTAACATGCCCCCGGAGTGTGGGCTCGGCCGAAGGGATGAATGAATGAGCGCAAGCCCGCTCAGGGTCCGGGATCATACATGCCAACTGTTGTGTGTGTATCGCTATTACCGCAGCATAAGCCGAAAGGTCTTGCCATGACCGCATCACGAGTTCAGCCAGGCCTGAACTCCACATCTGTGTCCGCCCTATCCTTACCATAGGCCTACACACACGTGGCCGTGCACCTTCAGCGCACAACATCACAGTGTTGTTGTCAGGCTTGTGGACATGCGCAGACAGGCATGACAATGGTGTGCCGTAGGAGTGCAAGTGATGCAACCGCGCAGCGCACACAAGTAAATAGGCTCGGGGGAGGGAGGAGCAGCAGTGAGGCTACGTAATACACATTGATGGCGCTCATTTGCTACAAGCAGTACATGTCAAACAGGATTCACTATGACACACATATCACACGCCAATCAACTAGTGAGCCTGCCAACACATCATGCAGAACCAATTATTGACTCATGTCTCTCTGCACTGTCACAGGTGATCAAGGATATGCACTCTGCCCTTGGATGATGACACCCCTCCGAGCCCCGAACACACAGGCCCAGAGGCAGTACAATTGGGCCCACAAACGCACCAGGGGCATCGTGGAACGCACATTTGGCGTGTTGAAGTCACGTTTCAGGTGCCTGGACATCACAGGTGGAAGGCTCCTGTACAGCCCAGACATCGTGTGCAAGATGATAGTTGCATGTTGTGTGTTGCACAACATATGTGTACGCACCAATGCCCCATGGATCCAAGTGCCAGATGCACCAGACGATGATGAGGAAGATGAGGTAGGTGGACCACACCCCACTGCAGCTACAGCAGGAATAGCCCGCAGGAACAACATCATTGACAATTTCTTCACATGAGGACGTCATATTGTGACAGTCCTTAGCAATCATGAGACAGTACAAATGACCACAGGCACAGCATGTGCAAATAAATTCATTACAACACACATTCCCTGAGTTTCTGTATGTGTGCTGCAGTGTGGCACAGGGCTCACGGACATGATTCAGAGTCATTGTGGGTGTGCAGTGTGCTCTACTTAATTGTGCATGTGTGCCATTGTGCCCATCTCCCTCCATCCCCCCAGTCGCTGGTCGGTACTCACCCTATTGATGTTGTGTCAGGTCATGTTGAGCAGTGTCCCGATCCCCAACTCCTGGCACCGTATCCCGACTGATGACTGTGACCACCATTTTCTCGATGTCATCCAGCTCCTGGTGTGCCGCTGGTCCCCCACCTCCAATCTGCGTTGCTGCTTACATGTTGGCATCAAGTTTCTTCTTGGTTTTGCCCATCACATCATGCCAGCGCCTCTTGACCTCTTCCATTGTCCTCCTTGACACTCCGACTGCATTCACGTTGTTCACGATGTACTGCCGTATTTCCGTTTGTGTTGCCGATGACACAGTGGAGGTGACGAACAGTTGTTGGTAGTGTTCTGTCACCTCGGTGACGATGATCCGGTTTTCCTGCGGACTGGACCCCGTCTTCCTCTTCCTCTTCTCCTTGCCCTTCCCCGGAGTTCCTGGCTGGTCGTCTGTGAGGCTTGTGGGGTTCGCGTTGTCCTCTGCACTCGGTCCGGGTGCATCCATGGTGCTAAGCAGTTACATTTTTTATCTTTTTTTCTCTCTGCTTTTATAGTGCATTTTCCCGCATGTCGCATGGGAATCGCAGGCCTGTTGCTGGTTATCGCTGATTTTTGTTTCGCGATTTGGGACATCGCAACTTTTTTCGCGTTCGTGTTTTGCATTTGTTTGGCATCGCGTTAATTTTAACGCGGGCATTTGTCGCGTTATCGTGAGACTATCGCATGGTGCTGGGTTGTGAATACTGCGTTAACACGGTGTTATTTTCCTGCGATAGACTGCGATGTGAGAAGTTGCATTAAGCGAATTTGGCGATAGTTAACAAACGTTCTTGAGAATATCCCCCTAAGCTAAAAGTGAATTGGGGGGAAGGGTGTTAAAGAGACAGAATTTTTTTTTTAAAGTTGAGGAGTGATGACATAATTTAAGTAATGTATATCAGACAGGTGTGCAGTTCCTAACAGGACGTGAGGGGAAAGGGAAGTCTTTCTTCGTGATGCCCTCACACACCCCGGAGGATGTCATGCTTCATCATTGGGCCTTGCTCCTCATCGGGCCGGTGCTGCAATGCCCGACGGGCTCCCGTAAACGGGGCTCTTTGTCAGAGATCTTTTGAAGAAGCCGTTGGGTGTGTGCGGGTGTGAGGGCTGGGTAGTGCACAGGTAAGTGAGATAAAAAAGGTCAAGAGCAATCCTACTCTGGTCTGGTTTTAATGTTGAGGTAGCTCGAGCCATATTAAAAGGTGTGGGTGCCCTATGCGGATGTAATGTACCTAAAGGGCTACCAAAGTGAAGTGGGTCAACATGTTTCGTGCCCCATTAGCCCCTAACGGGTCAAGTGGCACTTCATCAGGACCGAAAACTAAAGTGTGAATAGTGCACTAACGTCTGGTACTACAATGTTTTTTTAATAGTTGCCAGACACAGTAGGGAGTACCCTAGTAGGCTTGTACTGGGGTATAGTAGACCTGAAAGGGGGAGAAAGGGAGAAAGGGAGAAAAATGGGACAACCAAGTAGTCATTAAAAACAAGAGCGTGTGACATCGCGCTCAGTCGACAAAAAACAGCTTGAGTTAAACTGTGATTGGACATGTACATGCATGTGCAACATTGTGGTTTGATTACACTTGTTAAAGATCAAAACTGCTCCAGTAGTTGACGAGCTGGGATTAATTGTAGTGCTCTTTGGTAATCAAATGCGGCAATGGGGAGAGCATATGCATAATTCATCGGACTATGTGACAGTGCCGGTCTGTGGGTGGTTTTAAAAGGGCGAATCATTAAC
Source organism: Calotriton arnoldi (assembly GCA_963921515.1). NCBI lineage: Eukaryota > Metazoa > Chordata > Amphibia > Caudata > Salamandridae > Calotriton > Calotriton arnoldi. The sequence goes on from CAWUFW010008229.1 coordinate 491,590, forward strand.
AGCTAGCCCCGTGGTGGAACTCGGCGTGAAATGATGCGTAGAAGCAATCATGTCCGTATTTCAAGGTTCGTGCTCAGCAAACACTCAGAGTAAAACGTGCCTCAGCTAGTACAGTTTGTGAGTAAAACAAGTTGTTTACTGAAGTGACTAGATTGAATCACCAGATGGCAATTGGAGGACATGTGAACATTAAACGAGCGGGTGCTAGATTATGGCATACCAGAGTTAGGCGGTAAGCACAAATTGGTATGCATCGCTTGCCAGAGTGCCGGGAACGTCGTGACTAGTGACCCGTCTAAATGCGGGCTATTGCTGGAATTATCGCATGTGAAGTTAGTGACAGTACCACTTGGTTAATTATTGCTACATGCGCGGAAACATCATGACTAGTGACCAGTTTCAATGCGGGCTATATCTGAAGATAGTGACGGAAAACCTATTGCTACATGCGCGTAATGGGAAGCGCTTGGTCATAGGTATTAAAACAGGTTTTAAAAGACGTGTATTCGTAACAATGCCTGGAAAGAAAAGAAAAATGCCTGGAAAGCAAAACTCACCCCTAGTACAGGAGCCTAGGGCTGACGGGGGAGGCAGAGCACATCGTTGCTCTACAGCTGTGAAAAAGAGTAAGCATTTAATCAAGAAATTGCGCAGGGGTTATTGCTTTCCGGGATGGTAGATGTCAAAAGTATACTCACATCGGGAGGCAGACGACTAACGTTCATCCTACCCTTAGCTCCGGGCTTCCGGGTTGTGGCTTTTATTCGAGCGTCTGAGGCATGCAAAGGCTGGTGAGTAAACCTCAGCGGCCATCTTGGATGTGAATCTGTCAAGTGAGCTTTATTGAACAGACCTGGCGAACACTATGTGGGGAATCTAAGGACAGTGTATTCAATCACGAACATGAAACGTCAACTAATGAAGATCATCATGCATGGGGCCATCATGACGGAATATCTATGCGCAAACATAGCCCCCAACAGATTAATAGTCACCAATACACTAAGAATATTTCTTGAGGACAAGCAGTTCAAGGAAGAATGGTCACTGGTGGCTTGGAAGTGTACCAGGGACCCCCTGGTACTTATCATCAAAACAGCCAAACGGTTGGCTGATGACCTCATATTGAAAATTACTATAGCCGAAGGGGCATTGAAAGCAACCATCACCAGTACAGCTTTTAAAGCTAAACTGGCAGAAATCACCAAAGACGTCAATGACAACAAGGATTACTTGATGTGGCAAAAAGTTGCCAAACTCTAAAAGGATATCACATGATTCAGTAAGGAAAAGATATATCCTTACCTTAAAGAGGACTATACTCCCCCGGGAGACGATAATTCTTCGGACGATAGCACGAACTCACGTAGAAGAACTTACTCTTCAGGAAGCAACTCCAGCACCGACAGCCGAGGGGGACGCCAATCCAATCAACAACAAAGAACACCATCTAATACAATGTATGGCTATGGCCCACCGCCCTATCAAGGGCCTGCACCCTTTCAAGGACCCCATATGTGGCAATACCCCAACTACCAACATGGACCACCACCACTATTTGCCCCCTTCCAACCACAACCTTTTTTAGGCAGAGGCTGGGGCAGAAGGCGAGGCAGAAAAAGAAGAGGAATGCAGAACCAACCAAAGCAAGTGCAATGGCAAGACCAGACACAGCAAATGCACATGGAACTGAGGAGCCACCAGGAGAAGAAAAACTGATTGTGAATCTCTCGGACCGACCCCTCACGACCCTAGAAACCACCGTACTCAAACGAGGATTGGGCTTTGTCCCTACCCCCAAAGTGGACCACTTTCGCACAAATTGCGAACTACAAAACCTATTCAGGAAGATTTGCCTAAAAGCCTATTTTGGCAATCAACCTGAATCTCCACCTACAGATACTGGTCTACGCAAGCCTCCCACCTTCACGCCGAACACGAACATGGTGCCCCCGGAGGTACTCACCTTCGAAAGAGCTGTCCTGAAAGAAATAACCGAAAAACGCTCAGACTCTAGGTTCTCAAACACATCTAAACTAGAAGCTGAAGCTATCAAAACCCTAGCCAACGACCCAACAATTACCATCAAAGAGGCCGATAAGGGTGGCGCAATTGTAATCATGGCCACAACTGACTACCGATCGGAATGTCTTCGCCAGCTCGAGAACAACAGCTACTACACTTGCCTGACAGAGGACCCCACCCCTCGCCTACTAAAACGCATCAACTCTATGATCGCAGCAGCACTCAACCAAGGGTGGATCACCAAACATGAGGCCGATTTTCTGACTAACGACAACCCAAGACTGCCCTATTTCTACACTCTGCCCAAAATCCATAAAAGGGTCACACCTCCCCCTGGGAGACCAATCGTCTCGGGCATAGGGTCAGTCTTGGAACCCCTGTCCAAATTTTGTGATCACTTCTTCCAACCGTTGGTTCAAAGCACACCCACATTCCTACAAGACACCAGGGATGTCCTAAAACTAATTGAGGCAACCAACCAAGAGGGCACCCAACCAGACGTACTCTTAACACTAGACGTAGAGGCCCTATACACCAACATTCCTCAACAGAACACACTTGAGGTTGTGGAGGATATACTTCACAATAACCCATGGTCCTCACCTACCCCTATCAGCTTCGTCATGGAATGCACGCACATCGCGTTGACTGAGAACTTCTTCCAGTTTGAGGATCTCCTTTTTCACCAGATCCAGGGGACGTCCATGGGCAGTACCTTCACCCCTAGTCTGGCGTGTCTTTACATGTCAGACTTTGGGGCAAGGCACGTGCTCACGGACTCCAACCCCTATTTGGACAATGTCCAACTGTGGCGACACTATATAGACGATATCCTGATATTTTGGAAGGGCAATGCAAATGAGTTTCCCGCCTTCCTCACCTGGATCAATAGTCTAAACCTCTACTTAAAATTCACGGCCAATAGTTCTGAACAAGAACTTCCTTTTCTTGACCTCTTGATTATCAAAAAACAAGATAGACTTGATACCATCACTTACAAAAAAACAACCGACAGCCACTGTCCATTACTCTACCAAAGATTCCACACAAAGGCTCTCAGAGAGCACCTACCCTATGGCCAGTTTTTACGTATACGAAGAAACAGCAGCAATGTGGAAGACTACAAAAGACAGGCGTCGGAATTGAGTACACACCTAGCTAAAAGACAATACCCACAACGCACAATAAAAAGCGCACAGAAACGAGCCCGTAACACACATAGGTTGGCCCTACTCGAAGCACATGACAAACCTAAGTCTGACCTCATCACATGTGTTACTACCGACACATCTGAATCAAACATGCTAAAAAGGTCATCAACAAACATTGGAAAATACTTCAGAAAGGAGAACTATCTTTGAGCAAACCGAGGTTCGCTTTTAAACGTACCTCAAACATTAAAGATCTACTCATCAATACCAGACCAAAAAGGAATACACCAACAGCTCCTAACACTTTATGGAATCTTCCACCGGTTACGGGCCACTATCCTTGTGGACAATGTATAGTCTGTCCCCTTACTCGACCAACTAAGACCATTCCACTAACTGACAACTGGATATGGAAACAAAACAAGCCCATCAACTGCAACACACGCAACTGTGTCTATCTAATTAGTTGCCGATGTAACCTGCAGTACATAGGGATGACTACCCATCCAGTGAAAACAAGAATCACAGAACATAGAAGCAACATCAAATGCAGGAAGACCAATACTAAGATGTGTGCACACTATGTCGAACGTAATCATACCCCAAACAACCTACAATGGACCATCCTGGAAGCCTTCCCCAACATCACAAAAGAAGCGTTGTTCAGGAAGGAACAATGTTGGGTATATAAACTGGGAACGCGCATCAGGGGACTCAACGACGACATCCCGTGGGCAGAACTGAATCACTAGGGATGATTACACCTATCGTCCTCACTTCCCAGAATCCCGGGTACTCCATCTAACATATGACTTACTTCCACCTAAGTTGACTTAATCTTCATTGATGCCAACAACTAGTGCCTCCGACACTTCCACAAACAGGCTAGCGCCTTAACACACACACAGCCAATAACCCAAGAGGTTCTATCGGACTGATTCACCACTCGTACAGTAATTCAAATGTGGGTCACCTCGAGTTCCAAAATTCATAATGGTAGTTATGGCACTACACACACAGGTAATCGGAACTGGTATCCTTCAGAATCCACTCTTTCACTTACGTCTATTGCAGTAATTAATAGACCAAATAATCGATTTTAACACCCAGCCATATCTATTACACCCAATTATGGCTTCAGACACTATCGAAATTATTGCCCACACCATGTTTGCCACGGTTGACTCTTACAAGTGTTTACTCGAGTCTTTTACTAACCATGTAGTACACATTATCAATGCTATACACAAAAAGGTTCAGCACTATTCAACAAATTGTAACAACCAACATCAGTATTCAAGAGGCAGTGAGCACACAAGATGTCCAAATCCCAGATGTGGATTTCTTAAAAGGATTTCTCTTTATTGCGTTTTTCTTAAAAACAGAAGACCATAGCCGACGTGTTTCGTCTCACGAAGAGACTTCTTCAGGGCTTCATAGAGTGACAAAAAAGTGTATTCACAAGGACGTTTGTAGATTGCAACCAGATATCAAAGAATCCAAGTTTCCGAAGACTTTTATGTAGTAGGCATTATCAGCAATGGCTTGGTGGCCCGTAGCATGTGTGCTCCTCAATTTCACATTTGAAATGTGAAATTGAGGAAATCTACAAACGTCCTTGTGAATACACTTTTTTGTCACTCTATGAAGCCCTGAAGAAGTCTCTTCGTGAGACAAAACGCGTCGGCTATGGTCTTCTGTTTTTAAGAAAAACGCAAAAATAGAAATCCTTTTAAGAAATCCACATCTGGGATTTGGACATCTTCTTGTGTGCTCACTGCCTCTTGAATACTGATGTTGGTTGTTACAATTTGTTGAATAGTGCTGAACCTTTTTGTGTATAATGTTGTCATAGGATTTGTTCCTAGTTAAGGAGCATAGAGGGGAGTGCTCCTTGGTTCTTTGCACTACATGATACATTAAGACACTTTTCATTGTCAGGTGCGGTCTCTTATAGCCTCTACCCTCATTTCAATTGCATTCACATTATCAATGCCTTAGTAATGTTACTAGTCATAACATCTGCCCACACAGAGCTCGTTACGGTAACACAAGGTTTAACAAACCATGAATCACACTTTCCTTTGTTTTAACCTTCCGTAGCGCTTAAAATTGAATACCCTGTCCTTAGATTCCCCACATAGTGTTCGCCAGGTCTGTTCAATAAAGCTCACTTGACAGATTCACATCCACGATGGCTGCTGCGGTTTACTCACCAGCCTTTGCACGCCTCAGACGCTTGAATAAAAGCCACAACCCGGAAGCATCCGGTACGGGGCCCGGAGCTAAGGGTAGGATGAATGTTAGTCATCTGCCTCCCGATGTGAGTATACTTTTGACATCTACCATCCAGGTAAGCAATAACCCCCGCGCAATTTCTTGATTAAATGCTTACTCTTTTTCACAGCTGTAGAGCAACGACGTGCTCTGCCTCCCCCGTCAGCCCTAGGCTCCTGTACTAGGGGTGAGTTTTGCTTTCCAGGCATTTTTCTTTTCTTTCCAGGCATTGTTACGAATACAAGTCTTTTAAAACCTGTTTTAATACCTATGACCAAGCGCCTCCCATTACGCGCATGTAGCAATAGGTTTCCACGTGGTTCCGTCACTATCTTCAGATATAGCCCGCATTGAAACTGGTCACTAGTCATGATGTTTCCGCGCATGTAGCAATAATTAACCATGTGATACTGTCACTAACTTCACATGCGATAATTCCAGCAATAGCCCGCATTTAGACGGGTCACTAGTCAAGACGTTCCCGGCACTCTGGCAAGCGATGCATACCAATTTGTGCTTACCGCCTAACTCCGGTATGCCATAATCTAGCACCCACTCGTTTAATGTTCACATGTCCTACAATTGCCATGTGGTGATTCAATCTAGTCACTTCAGTAAACAACTTGCTTTACTCACAAACTGTACTAGCTGATGCACGTTTTACTCTGAGTGTTTGCTCAGCACGAACCTTGAAATACGGACGTGATTGCTTCTACACATCATTTCACGCCAAGTTCCACCACGGGGCTAGCTGTTAATGACCCGCCCTTTTAAAACCACGCACGGACCGGCACTGTCACATAGTCCGATGAATTATGCATATGCTCTCCCCATTGCCGCATTTGATTACCAAAGAGCACTACAATTAATCCCAGCTCGTCAACTACTGGAGCAGGTTTGATCTTTAACATGTGTAATCAAACCACAATGTTGCACATGCATGTACATGTCCGATCACAGTTTAACTCAAGCTGTTTTTGTCGACTGAGTGCGATGCCACACGCTCTTGTTTTTAATGACTACTTGGTTGTCCCGTTTTTCTCCCTTTCTCCCCCTTTCACCAGGTCTACTATACCCCAGTACAAGCCTACTAGGGTACTCCCTACCATGTCTGGCAACTATTCAAAAAACATTGTAGTACCAGACGGTAGTGCACTATTCACACTTTAGTTTTCAGTCCTGATGAAGTGCCACTTGACCCGTTAGGGGCTAATGGGGCACGAAACATGTTGACCCACTTCACTTTGGTAGCCCTTTAGGAACATTACATCCGCATAGGGCACCCACACCTTTTAATAAGGCTCGAGCAACCTCAACATTAAAACCAGACCAGAGTAGGATTGCTCTTGATCTTTTTTATCTCACTTACCTGTGCACTATCCAGCCCTCACACCTGCACGCACCCAATGGCTTCTTCAAATGATCTCCGACAAAGAGCCCCGTTTATGGGAGCCCGTCGGGCATTGCAGCGCCGGCCCAACAAGGAGCAAGACCCAATGATGAAGCATGACATCCTCCGGGGTGTGTGAGGGCATCACAAAGAAAGACCTCCCTTTCCCCTCACGTCCTGTTAGGAACTGCACACCCGTCTGATATACAGTCCCGTTCGGGAGCTAGTGTGCAGGACCTCTTTAAATATAGCTCCCAGTCCCCCTCTTTTTGATATAATTTAAGTAATGGCAAGCTTTAATTTCCAACTCAGGACTATGTAATAAACTGTTGTGTAGTATTTAAATTTTCAAAAATGAAGCTAGATATAGGTTTGAGCTCCTGTTTTTTTCACGATTACTCCGTGATCATCGTGAAAACGTGCCAACAGGATGCTCGTTTTGAAAGAGAGGGAAAGGGTCAACTGATGCTAATCATTCACAAGTGAAGCGTGAGTAGTCTAAAATGAAAGACGTGATTTCATTTGCTGCCGTTCTCATGATGATTAACCCTGGGCGGTGAACTACGCTACGCTCGCGGAATTTGCGAAGTTACGGTAACTTCGCGATTCGCGTAGAACGCGAAGTTACTGTGCACTACGCAATTTGCGGCGTAGCGTAGCTGTTTTTCTTCTTCGCGCGCTCAATATATGTTCTCGCGCGCGCGGTAACGACCTACCGTGATTCTGCGTTCGCCGACGCGACTTCCTATCCGTTCGCGGGCGCCACGAGATTTGGAATCTGGCCGCACGATCCCGCGAGAGTGTGCGAACGCGAACATGTCATTCGGACGCGCAATCGGACTTCCGGCGGCAGTGTTGGTAAGATCGCGATCCCGAACACGAAGAAACTACAATCTGGCGAAGAATATATCTCGAGCATCATAAAACCTTCTCAAAAATGATGAATTAGTTCATTTTGCACAAAAAACTCCTCAGGTTGTCATTTAGAGATGTAGTTTGGTGAGCAAGGAGTCCTTTTTCTTTTTTCCAAGAGGAAGGAAGTGCCCTGATTCTCAAACTTCCTGTTCCTGTCCAGCAGGCTCCTCCCAGTGTTTTGTCCATGTGCTGTTCACTTTTATTTGGATTTGGAGCTGGAAGGATCACTTTTTGTGTCTGTCTGCTGCATCATATCATTGGATTGGATTTGAGGACTCTTGGATTTGAGATTTTACAAGTAAGTTGGAGAATTGGTGTACTTGTTTGTTTGATTGGGGCTTGTTTGTACCTACATTTTTTGTGGGATTTCCATAGTTTTTAAAATGTATTGTTGTGGCCTGTAGTTTCGGCAGGGGCCTAGTTGTTTTTCTTTGATTGGAATTTCAGCCAGTAGGCCCGGACTAGAGCCAGAGGTACCCATGGGTGCATGTTTCTGTGGTGTCTGTTGAATTTAAAGTTTAAACATCATGTAGGCCGGGCATCCATGGATGGCATTGGATTGATTTGCAAAATGTGGGTTTTGGGGTGGTATTTTATATTTTTGGGTGTTTGTTAAATAAATAGGCCTTTTCAGCCAGTAGGTAACCCTGGGCGTTCAGCTCGCGGACTTTGGGCAAGTCCGCACTGCGCGACAACGTGGATTTACACTTTTTATCTTCTTCGCGCGCTCAATGTACGTTTTGCGCGCGCGATAACGACATTTTGTGACGATCGCGATGCCGAACACGCAGAATTTACAATCTGGCGAACAATATCTCTCGAGCATCATTAAACCTTCTCGAAAATGTTGATTTAGTTCATTTTGCACAAAAAACTCCTCAGGTTGTCATTTAGATGTAGTTTGGTGAGCAAGGAGTCATTTTTTTTTGTTTTACAATTTTTTCCAAGAGGTAGCAAGTTGCCCAGAGTCTCCAACTGCCTGGTCCTGTCCTTTGTCTTCACTTTTTTGTTATTTTGGGTGGTCTGGCCATGTGGGTGGCGGCCATTTTGTAAAGCCAGGCATTGTGCTTTTGCCATAGGCCTGCATTGCCTGTCTTGTGTTCCTTTTCTTGTTGTTCTGGGTGGCCTGGCCATGTGTTGGCGGCCATTTTGTGTGAACAGCCACTGTGCTTTTGCCATAGGCCTCCAAGCTTGCGGCCTAGTGTGCCAGTAGGCCCGGAGGTAGTCATCCTCATGGGTGCATAAAAACTGTTTCTGTGTTGTCTGTTGAATTGTAACATAATTTAGGCCATGGATGGCATTGGATTGATTTGCAAAATGTGGCTTTTGGGGCGTATTTTATTTTTTTGGGTGTTTGTTAAATAAATAGGCCTTTTCAGCCAGTAGGTAACCCTGGGCGTTCAGCTCGCGGACTTTGGGCAAGTCCGCACTGCGCGACAACGCGGACTTACACTTTTTATCTTCTTCGCGCGCTCAATGTACGTTTTCGCGCGCACAATAACGAAATTTTGTGACGATCGTGATGCCGAACACGCAGAATTTACAATCTGGCGAACAATATCTCTCGAGCATCATTAAACCTTCTCGAAAATGTTGATTTAGTTCATTTTGCACAAAAAACTCCTCAGGTTGTCATTTAGATGTAGTTTGGTGAGCAAGGAGTCATTTTTTTTTGTTTTACAATTTTTTCCAAGAGGTAGCAAGTTGCCCAGAGTCTCCAACTGCCTGGTCCTGTCCTTTGTCTTCACTTTTTTGTTATTTTGGGTGGCCTGGCCATGTGGGTGTCGGCCATTTTGTAAAGCCAGGCATTGTGCTTTTGCCATAGGCCTGCATTGTCTGTCTTGTGTTCCTTTTCTTGTTGTTCTGGGTGGCCTGGTCATGTGTTGGCGGCCATTTTGTGTGAACAGCCACTGTGCTTTTGCCATAGGCCTCCAAGCTTGCGGCCTAGTGTGCCAGTAGGCCCGGAGGTAGTCATCCTCATGGGTGCATAAAAACTGTTTCTGTGTTGTCTGTTGAATTGTAACATAATTTAGGCCATGGATGGCATTGGATTGATTTGCAAAATGTGGCTTTTGGGGCGTATTTTATTTTTTTGGGTGTTTGTTAAATAAATAGGCCTTTTCAGCCAGTAGGTAACCCTGGGCGTTCAGCTCGCGGACTTTGGGCAAGTCCGCACTGCGCGACAACGCGGACTTACACTTTTTATCTTCTTCGCGCGCTCAATGTACGTTTTCGCGCGCGCGATAACGACATTTTGTGACGATCGCGATGCCGAACACGCAGAATTTACAATCTGGCGAACAATATCTCTCGAGCATCATTAAACCTTCTCGAAAATGTTGATTTAGTTCATTTTGCACAAAAACTCCTCAGGTTGTCATTTAGATGTAGTTTGGTGAGCAAGGAGTCATTTTTTTTGTTTTACAATTTTTTCCAAGTGGTAGCAAGTTGCCCAGAGTCTCCAACTGCCTGGTCCTGTCCTTTGTCTTCACTTTTTTGTTATTTTGGGTGGCCTGGCCATGTGGGTGGCGGCCATTTTGTAAAGCCAGGCATTGTGCTTTTGCCATAGGCCTGCATTGTCTGTCTCGTGTTCCTTTTCTTGTTGTTCTGGGTGGCCTGGTCATGTGTTGGCGGCCATTTTGTGTGAACAGCCACTGTGCTTTTGCCATAGGCCTCCAAGCTTGCGGCCTAGTGTGCCAGTAGGCCCGGAGGTAGTCATCCTCATGGGTGCATAAAAACTGTTTCTGTGTTGTCTGTTGAATTGTAACATAATTTAGGCCATGGATGGCATTGGATTGATTTGCAAAATGTGGGTTTTAGGGTGGTATTTTATTTTTTTGGGTGTTTGTTAAATAAATAGGCCTTTTCAGCCAGTAGGTAACCCTGGGCGTTCAGCTCGCAGACTTTGGGCAAGTCCGCACTGCGCGACAACGCGGACTTACACTTTTTATCTTCTTGCGCGCTCAATGTACGTTTTGCGCGCGATAACGACTTTTTGTGACGATCGCGATGCCGAACACGCAGAATTTACAATCTGGCGAACAATATCTCTCGAGCATCATTAAACCTTCTCGAAAATGTTGATTTAGTTCATTTTGCACAAAAAACTCCTCAGGTTGTCATTTAGATGTAGTTTGGTGAGCAAGGAGTCATTTTTTTTTTGTTTTACAATTTTTTTCAAGAGGTAGCAAGTTGCCCAGAGTCTCCAACTGCCTGGTCCTGTCCTTTGTCTTCACTTTTTTGTTATTTTGGGTGGCCTGGCCATGTGGGCGGCGGCCATTTTGTTAAACCAGCCACTGTGCTTTTGCCATTCTCCAAGCTTGCGGCCCAGTATGCCAGTAGGCCCAGAGGTAGTCACCATGGGTGCATAAAACTGTTTCTGTGTAGTCTGTGGAATTTTGACATCATTTAGGCCATGGATGGCATTGAATTGATTCAATTGAATTGCGAAATGCGTTTTTTTTTGGAGGGTCTGACTATTTCACTTTTTGGGTGTGTTAAATAAATGCCTTTTTTGCGTGTGTACTGTGTAATTATAATTGTGTTGTTGTAGTGGTTGTCTAACTTTCCAAAGTGTTTTTAGCCATGTGGATTTTAGTTTTTGCATTAAAGCTGTGTGTGTTTTATAAGGCATCCTTTGTCTGCCCATATATAGGCCTGCTTGAGTTCATTGTTTGCCGTGCCTTGTGCCTGTGAGTCACCATGTTTCTGGGGGCCATTTTGTTGTGGTAGTTATTAGTGTGCTGTTTTTGCCACATAGGCCTGCGTGTCTTTCCATTGTTCCTCTTGTCTTACTGCTTCCAAATCCATCCCCATTGCCAGCTGCAGCTCCCTGATGCTGCTATATAATACATCCCACGTGATGCACAAATTTAGGCCAAACATGCTCCAGTACATTTTAGTTTTTGTTCTTTACTATTCTTATTCTTCCAGAGTGTACACTAGCACTACACAGTAGCCAGGAAAGCCCTGGCCTTGTTGTCAACGTCTCATAAATGGCTACACTGTGTGTTGTTGTTCACAGAGTTTCTGAAATTTAATAATTGAGGCCACCACACACTAAGTTCTATATTCTATTTGTTTGATTTGTGCTATGTTTGACTGATGTTCTGGCTTTTTTGCTTTTAGGTGCACAAAGACTGAGGAGGAGGTGTGTCTCTCATCATTGCCTGTTGCACTTCCAGACAGACATCCTGCTGCTGTACACACAACACAACGTGACGTGTGACCTGACCAGACATCTCTGCAACTGAGTGCTGCTGACATCTGAAGAAGATGGGCCCAAAGAAAGCAGGTACCAGGTCCTCCAGTACCAAGAAAGTTGCTATTGAGAAGAAGAAGGAACAGAAGAAGCAAGTGACACTGAAGTCTAGTGTGCCGGCCAATACCTTTTTGGGAAAAAAAATTGCGCCTGCAGCAGCGGTGTCCGGGGGGCAAGCTGGGGGCAGCACCTCCGCATCAGTGGACCCAACCCACCAACCCAGGCCCTAGCACATGAGTGTGGAAGAGGTAGCCAGCCTAATGGTGGAAAGCAGTGATGCTGAGCCGGAGATAAACTTATCGCTATCTCAAAGTAGTACCCAATCAACGCAGGAGGAAACACAGCAGATAAGTGGTCAACAACAACAGCCGCAACCACCGCCCGCAATAGTAGTTGTTGTTCCTCCTGAAGTAGGGGCAGTTCAGGAAATTGAGCCTCATGCAGAGGTAGAAGAAGAAGCCACTCATTCAGAAGATCCATTGTCTTCCAAATCCCCAGCAAGGAAAAGGAGGGGTAGTCCATCAAGTTCTTCGCCAAGCCCCCCTTCTGATGATCTAGATGCCACTTGGAAGCCACAAACTGAGTCTGAGAGGGAGCCACGTTCCAAGACCAAGCTAGGGAAAAGGAAGGTTCCGGAAAGCCTTACACTTATGGAGGTCAATGTAGAACAGCAAGATGATGATGATGATGACGATGAGCCAGTCATCACGAACATCACTCCAGGCCCCGAGGAGATGGAGACCAACATTCTTACCCTATCCAAAATCGCTGCGAGGGATGTAGCATGCATACCTCCACAGGTAACACCAACACGACCTACAGCTTCCATATTTGCATTAGCAAAGGCCTGGCAGCGACCTACATCCAGCACAACCACCACCTCTGTAGGAGTAGGTAGTGGTACAGCAGCACAGAGTCAAATTCAACACACACCCTACAGATCATCCGGCATTGGAAGTGGCACCTCCAGCAGGAGGCCAAAGTTAAGCTCCCCAGTTTGGGACTTCTTTACGGTTAGCGAAAAGGAGGAGAACATTGCTATATGCTCCATTTGTAATACCTCTGTTAGTCGTGGTAAGGTTGGTACAAACTATGGTACCGGAGGCCAAATGACCCATCTGAAAAAACACCACTTGATCAGCTGGGAGGACCACCTTCGCGCCAGAAAAAAACTGCAACCATTGGTGTTGGTGGGGATAAAGGAGTAGAAGAAGAAGATCCGATCACGGTGGAAGAGGAAGGACAGGGAGACATTCTCTCTGGTAGTGGTACACAAGGTGTCCCTGACCCCAGCAGTGCAGTCTTAACGTTGCACACATCTTCAGCAACATCTCAGTGGCACAAGAGTAAGAGTCAGCCGGAGACACCAAGAAGTACCAGGTCCGCACTACCAAAAAGTGCGTTGAGCCTAAGAGAAAGGAAAACCATGCAGCCTATCATTATCAGCATGTTTGGGGGTGAGGGGCAGTACTGAACGCAACCACCCAATAGCACGTTTGTACAATGCGAAGCTGGCTAAAATGTTAGCACTGGACCTTCTCCCTTTTTCTTTTGTTGAAGGGTTGGGTTTTGTGGAATTTGTGTCAACCATCTGCCCAAAATGGCATGTTCCCAGCCGCTACTATTTTGCCAGAGTTGCAGTTCCAGCACTACATCACGACGTGCTGGAATTGCTAGGAAAGACCTTGAAGCAGAGTGCTGTTCACAGTATCCACCTGACTACAGACATGTGGACCAGTTGCCAAGCCACAGATTACATGTGCATCACTGCACACTGGATCAGTTTTGCGGGGTTAGAGAACAGGTATCTGCTGGTGTTGATACTGCAGAGATTTTTCATGCCACTCGCAAACATGCAACTGTAGCCATGTTTGCCATGGAGAAATATCATACTGCTGCAAACATTTTGGAAGAGTTTAACACCAAGGTCTTTGAGTGGCTGCGCCCAAGAGGGCTTACGATTGGTTTTGTTGCCACGGACAACGGCAGTAATGTAGTTTTGGCCATGCGCAATGGTGGCTATTTCAGGGTCCCGTGTTTGGCACACTGCATTAACATTGTTGTTCAAGACTTTTTGAAAAATTAATCCAAAGTCAGCAACTTACTGGTCACCTGCAGAAGAATATGCACACATTTCAACCATTCTTTTAAAGCCCGAAAGCAGCTGAGGGTCATTCAACGTGAGCATAAAATGCCAGTCAAAGCGCTCATCCAGGAGGTGCCAACACGTTGGAACTCAACTTATTACATGCTTGATCGTCTGTTTGAACTGTACATACCACTCAATGCTTATGTCATGCAAAGATTAGGGAACCTACTGTGAAAGGCATGACCGTTGAGATGGCTCAATGGGACCTCATTAAATGCCTGACTGAGATGCTACTTCCTTTGAGATCTTCACACGTGAAGTCAGCAGGGAGGACTGTACTATGGGCCAAGCTATCCCATTGTTGCACATGCTAGAGCAACAGCTGAAGGATGTGTCTGAAACGTACGCAGGTGTGGATGACAAACAAGACGCATATCATTTGGCGGAGACCTTAGCCGCTCGTTTATCGGAAAATACAAGGATTAAAAATAAAATTTTGTCACAACCACATTACATTAGTGCCACAATTTTGGATCCACGGTACAAAGTATTTCTGAACAGCAAGGCAGTAATTCCTTTTTCGGAAGTGGATGTTGCCAACTACAAAACTTTGATAGCTAAGGAAGCCACTATTTTCGAAAGAGAACGGCTGTTAATTACAGGCCCCCACCCCAGGCCACCATAACCAGTACTACAGGGCATCCAGAGTCAAGTTCTACTTCGGAGCCTGAGGGCAGTGCATTTGCCTCCCAGCAGTCACCTACACCAACAATAACATCAAGAACAGGATCATCCACCGCACAATGTGCAACTGATTGGTTTCTACAGCAGGGGTATGGTAAGTCCAGTTGTCAGGGTCTAAATCCCTTTTGCTGTCTGAACCACACAGGAGCAGAATGACGCTAGGTCCCAATACCCTTCTCAGAACCAACCCTGCTAGGTCTTTTAGTATTCCATTGCAGGTAAGTTCTAAGGGGGGAAAAGGGGTTGGGGACAGAGAAGAGACTGCTCCAATATTCTGCCTGTTCAGCTACGTCTTCTTCTTCTTACTGGACTGCAACATTAACATGTAAAAAACCTTTATTTATTGTGCCTTTTAACTTACTGTTTTTTCTATGGTGTATAAATAACTTATCTTACCAGAATGTTTACTGAAGCTTACTTCTCTTCTACTTCTCATGTATTGTTTGCTAGGTTGTATGAGAAGTCTTCACTCAGATCTCTTTCCTTTTCGTTCTCAGGTACAATCTGCACTTGATCCTGCTATTCCTTAATGTAAGAAAAATAAGGTAAGTATTTATTTCTGTATTCCTAATTTATGTATTATTTGGGTTTCTCTTTCTTTCTATTAACTCACTGTTAAGAGACTGGAGTGGGCCTTGAACTGGGGTTTCTGTAGTAGGATGACTGGTTTTCTCTCTTTAATTAGTTTTTTAAACAATGCTTCAGAACTTAGGTTAAATGTTAAAAGGAAGCGTTCCTTTTATTCAGGCCTTTGGTTTTAATGTTTGCTGGAAGCACTGCCATACGTGAGGAGAACATTACTGGAGTTCTTTAACACATGGCATGAGAAAGAAACATGCCGGGCCTTTGACCCTGACTTCACCTTTTAATTAATTCTCAGAAGAGTGAACAAGTTTCAGTCTAAGAAGACACTGCGTGTTGAAAGGTCACGCCTGCATCTGACAGATTCTGGAACAGCTGAAAAAGACAGCTGATTCAAAAAAATTTATTTAATCTTCTCAGCTAAGGAAAGCAATTACTGAAAAAGTATTTCCAGTTTTCAAACGAAGGAAAATATATTCTGACTTGTTTCCTTTTTCTCTTTAAATAGAAATTTACCTCTGACACAATAACCTTTTCTCACAGAATGTTTTATATTAGCTACAAGTTTAACACTAACCTGATTAGTGAGGGAATGTAGTTCCGACGAAGCTAACCCCGATTTTATCGCAACTACCCTAACTGACTTCCACGACGCTGGGAAAACAGGTGCTCTTCAAATTATTTCTTCAGTGAAGTGCACAGTGGAATGTTGAAGCACACTTCACCTGATGTCATGAAGCCTAAAAGACTAGACTGCTAACAGTGGTGTGCTGTCGCAGTATGTGCATGTTGGCAGCCATCTTGGAGTTCCATCGGTGCCAACAAGCACTCCAGCTTGAGGGATTATCTGACTTTTGGTAAGTTTGTAGGGGGAAAATGGTAGCCAGCATACAGTTAGAAGGAGGAAACCTCCCGTGAGTCCTGACAGTACCCCCTCCCAACGGGGTTTCCTCCGGTCGTGGTTTGGCAGGGAATTTGGCATGAAAGGCTCTAATTAAACGGGGGCATGGACATTAGTACTCTTTTCCCAGGAACGTTCATCAGGTCCATAACCTTGCCAATCAATGAGGTAGAAAATTTCATTGCGGATGAGTTTTGAATCCAAAATTCGTTTAACTTCGTACTCCGCCTCACCATTAACCATCAGAGGATCAGGAGGAAACCCTACGCAACCCCGGTTGAATTGGTTTAAGGAGAGAAACATGAAATACTGGATGAATTTTGGTAGAACCAGGAAGAGATAGTTGATAAGTGACTGGATTTATGACCTTCTCAATTGGATAAGGACCCATAAAACGAGGCTGAAATTTACGGGGACCTTTGAGTCTGAGATTTTTGTACTCAACCAGACTAAGTCTCCTACATGAAGCTCAGGTTCTTTTTACGTTTTCGGTCAGCGAAGTGTTTGTAACGATCCTTCGCGATCGACAAATTCTGGGTTACTGAGTGATGAATTTTAGTTAACTGTCGGGCAATATCTTGAACAGCAGGAACATTAATATCATCAAAATTAGCATGAGAATTGGGATGTCTGCCTGAGTTTATAAAGAAAGGGGAGTGGCCAGTGGATACATTTAGAGCATTATTGTGAGCATACTCCGCAGTCCATAAGTGGTCAGGCCAGTCACCCTCCTCATCTAACAAATAAAGTCTGAGGTGTTGTTCTAGGTCTTGGTTAATGCGTTCAGTCTGACCATCAGTTTCTGGGTGAAAACTGGTGGAATAACGATGGTCAATATTAAGGCCTTTGATGTAAGCCTTCCAAAATCGTGATAGGAACTGAGAGCCCCTGTCTGAAACGAGGACCCTAGGAATCCCATGAAGGCGAATAACATGTTGATTGAAAAGTTGGGACAATTGTTTAGCAGTGGGTGTACCTTTGAAGGGTATATAATGTGCCATCTTACTAAAAGTGTCGACGACTACAAGAATGGTATCATACCCATGGGAAGAAGGTAGATCAACAATCAAATCTAAGGAGACTGTGTGCCAAGGATATGGGGGGTTGGCATGGGTTGTAGGAGACCTTTAGGAGCTTGTCTGTCCGATTTTCCCCGTGCACAAATTTCACAGCCTAACACATATTGACGGACGTCTCGGCACATGTATGGCCACCAGAAACGACGTTTGAGTAATTCTTCGGTTTTCACAACACCTTTGTGGCCAGCCAGAGGGTTGTCGTGACATTCCTGCATTGCCTTCAGCTGAAGCTCCTTGGTGGGTAAATACAGGGTGGTACCTAAATAGGGAGGCCATTGCGAATGAAACGTTGTGGATCTTCTGTGGCCCAGTTCTCCATTTCAAGGTCGGTCATCAAATTTCGAACGTGATGTTCAAAAGGTTCTAAGGAGATAGTTCCAATGAATTTTCCATCAGGTATGATTTGCTGGTTTTCAATGACTGAAGTTTGATTTTCTGTGTCGAGTCTAGAGAGGACATCAGCCTTTCCATTCTTGGATCCGGGACGAAAAGTGATAACAAAATCAAAGTCCGCGAAGTAAAGAGACCAACGCAGCTGACGTGGTGTGAGAGTTCGAGCAGATCGCAAAAATTTTAGGTTGCGGTGGTCCGTAAACACCGTTACAGTGTGTTTTGCCCCCATTAAGTAATGCCTCCAATCTTTGAAGGCATCTTTGATTGCCAAGAGTTCTTTTTCTGTAATCGTATAGTTGCATTCCGCAGGGTTGAGTTTGCGGGACCGATATGCCACCGGGTGTAACTGTCCCGTGTCCTTGTGCCTCTGAGAAAGTATTCCCCCGATGGCTAGGTCCGATGCGTCTGTCTCCAAATAAAAAGGCTCAGAGGGATCTGCATGAAGCAGCACCGGTGCTGTGGTGAAACTGTCCTTCATCAACTGAAAAGCTTCTTCTGCTTCTTCTGACCATTGGAACGGAACTCCTTTCTTCAGAAGACGAGTCAGCGGAAGTATCTTATTGGAGAATCCATTAATGAATCGTCTGTAAAAATTAGAGAATCCGATAAAGCTTTGAACCTCTTTGATACTGGTAGGAGATTTCCAGTCTGTTATCGCCTTCACTTTTTGCTCATCCATTCGAACTCCTGCAGGTGATAACACAAAACCTAGGAATTCTACTGTATCTGTGTTGAAGAGGCATTTCTCCAATTTAACGTATAGAGAGTTCTCTCGTAGACGTTGTAAAACTGCTCTGACCTGGTTGTGATGTTCTTCAACCGTGTTGGAATAAATCAGGATGTCATCTATGTATACTATAGCGCATCGGTCAATGAATTCACTTAAAACATCATTGATAAAGTACTGGAAGGCCGCTGGTGCGTTACAGAGACCATATGGCATCACAAGATACTCATAAAGGCCAAATTTGGTCCTGAACGCAGTCTTCCACTCGTCGCCTTCCCGGAGTCTAATCAAGTGGTACGCTCCTCGTAGGTCTAGGCGAGTGTATATCTTTGCTTCCTTCACTTGATCAATTAGTACTGAAATGAGAGGCAATGGATAACGATTCTTCACAGTTATCCTGTTAATCGCTCTAAAGTCAATACAAGTCCTGAGATCTCCCCTTTTTCGGCACGAAAAAAGTGGGGAAGAGACAGGGGACTGCGACGGTCGGATAAATCCGTTCTCCAGATTCTTAGCTAGGTATTCCTTCAAATGGATGTTTTCCTTCTCCGTTAATGCGTAAACTCTGCTGCATGGTAGATTAGCCCCTGGTTCTAGATCAATTTTGCAGTCATAGGGCCTGTGGGGGGTAACGTCTCTGCCTTTTTCTCATCAAAGACGTCTGCAAAGTCTTGGTATTCATCTGGTATCATGGTAGTTTGGATCGCACATACCGAACCTCCACCTTCACACAATTGGGTGGCAGCGCAGATTACAGAAGAATGTGTCTGGTCGTCGAAACAATTTTTGGTGCAGTAGTCTGAATTTAATTGAATAGTTCGGGCTCCCCAATCAATTAACGGGTTGTGTTCCGTTAGCCATGGTAGACCTAGAATCAGTTGAAATTGGGGGCGTCTATTAAATTAAATTGCAAGGTCTCTTGGTGTCCTTCGACAGTAGTCATGTGTACCAATTCAGTATGACTGGTTATGGGCCCTGAAGTTAAATCCGTACCATCCACCGCTCTGACCTTCTCACTTTTCTCCTTCTTGATAGCTTGTAAACCGATCAGGCTAGCGAATTTGTGGTCGGAGAAATTACCTGTTGCCCCAGAATCTACCATGACGATGATTCCTGTCAAAACCACATCTCTAAACCTTAAGGTCACAGTCATAACCAAATGGGGAGAGGAGACTTGTAGTGTGTTTGCCAATTGGTGATTTGTTGGAGTCGTTTTTCCATTCGCATCCACAGGTCCAACTCCCCTTACCTGTGGTGCCTCTAGTTTTCCTTCTCCTTAGCAGGCAACTTTGGTCTTTTTAAGCAATTCTTGACAAAATGTCCACTTCTTCCACAATATAGGCACAGTTTGTTCAGCCTTCTCTTTTCTTTTTCTTCTTTAGAGAGTGGACCTCTGACTACACCGATTTGCATGGGTTCAATTCCCGAAGAACTCTCTACTGTCCGTGTGGATTCTGTTTTGACACGGTCAAAACGAGGAACACTTGGTCTAAGCTCCTTCCGCCGTTCTCCTTTCCGCTCACTTTGCCGATAATCGATCTCTAAGGTTAAATCCACTAAGGCAGAGATGTCGGTGGGTCGATTAGGGATTTGAGATAGAGCGTCCTTCAATTCCTCTCGCAATCCTCTATAGAATACTGCTGCTCTTTTATCCTCGGGCCAGTTGGTCTCGACCACTAGTTTATTAAATTGGGCTAGGTAAGACACGAGTTCTCGGTTTCCTTGCTTTAATTCCAACAGTTCGTTGTCTGAAGCTTGAGATGCTGTTCTTCTATCAAAAATTCGGAGAAATTCCTTCTTGAAGTCATCTAAACTGTACAAAATTGGGTCATCCTTGGTTACTAGTGGCATGGACCATGAGGCGGCGTCCCCACTAAGGTAGGACAAGATAAACGCCACTCGGGATTGAGCATCGGGGAAGATCGTTGGACGGCACATAAAATGCAGAGAGCATTGGGTCAAAAAAATTTGCGCTTTCTGCGGGTCTCCATTAAATCGCTCTGGAGGGGCAAGAGGAATTACTGGGGATAATGAGTGGATTACTTGTGTGGGGGCAAAGGATGAAGTGCTGATGTTAGGACTCTGGGTTTCAAAGGATGCGGTGCTTGGCCTAGATCCCAAAGCTGGTGTTCCCGTTTTAAAGGTTATTATCTCCTGTCTTAGTATTTTATTTTCCTCTCTGACTGCCTCCAAGTCCCTTTGTATATTACTCAAAATCTCGCCCAAATTTTTTAAATCAAGTCCTTCTGCCATTCTGCTCAGGTGCTTGTACCAACGTGGGCACTTCACTCTGTCAGGGTCTAAATCCCTTTGCTGTCTGAACCACACAGGAGCAGAATGACGCTAGGTCCCAATACCCTTCTCAGAACCAACCCTGCTAGGTCTTTTAGTATTCCATTGCAGGTAAGTTCTAAGGGGGAAAAGGGGTTGGGGACAGAGAAGAGACTGCTCCAATATTCTGCCTGTTCAGCTACGTCTTCTTCTTCTTACTGGACTGCAACATTAACATGTAAAAAACCTTTATTTATTGTGCCTTTTAACTTACTGTTTTTTCTATGGTGTATAAATAACTTATCTTACCAGAATGTTTACTGAAGCTTACTTCTCTTCTACTTCTCATGTATTGTTTGCTAGGTTGTATGAGAAGTCTTCACTCAGATCTCTTTCCTTTTCGTTCTCAGGTACAATCTGCACTTGATCCTGCTATTCCTTAATGTAAGAAAAATAAGGTAAGTATTTATTTCTGTATTCCTAATTTATGTATTATTTGGGTTTCTCTTTCTTTCTATTAACTCACTGTTAAGAGACTGGAGTGGGCCTTGAACTGGGGTTTCTGTAGTAGGATGACTGGTTTTCTCTCTTTAATTAGTTTTTTAAACAATGCTTCAGAACTTAGGTTAAATGTTAAAAGGAAGCGTTCCTTTTATTCAGGCCTTTGGTTTTAATGTTTGCTGGAAGCACTGCCATACGTGAGGAGAACATTACTGGAGTTCTTTAACACATGGCATGAGAAAGAAACATGCCGGGCCTTTGACCCTGACTTCACCTTTTAATTAATTCTCAGAAGAGTGAACAAGTTTCAGTCTAAGAAGACACTGCGTGTTGAAAGGTCACGCCTGCGTCTGACAGATTCTGGAACAGCTGAAAAAGACAGCTGATTCAAAAAGCTTTTTATTTAATCTTCTCAGCTAAGGAAAGCAATTACTGAAAAAAGTATTTCCAGTTTTCAAACGAAGGAAAATATATTCTGACTTGTTTCCTTTTTTCTCTTTAAATAGAAATTTACCTCTGACACAATAACCTTTTCTCACAGAATGTTTTATATTAGCTACAAGTTTAACACTAACCTGATTAGTGAGGGAATGTAGTTCCGACGAAGCTAACCCCGATTTTATCGCAACTACCCTAACTGACTTCCACGACGCTGGGAAAACAGGTGCTCTTCAAATTATTTCTTCAGTGAAGTGCACAGTGGAATGTTGAAGCACACTTCACCTGATGTCATGAAGCCTAAAAGACTAGACTGCTAACAGTGGTGTGCTGTCGCAGTATGTGCATGTTGGCAGCCATCTTGGAGTTCCATCGGTGCCAACAAGCACTCCAGCTTGAGGGATTATCTGACTTTTGGTAAGTTTGTAGGGGGAAAATGGTAGCCAGCATACAGTTAGAAGGAGGAAACCTCCCGTGAGTCCTGACACCAGTGCTGATGCAAAGGCAAAACAGGCCGAGCACATCGGAGCACCCCTGAACATTGAGCGGATGGTCCAGGCCTATCTGGATGACCCAACAGAGGTCTTCATGGATCGAAACCCATTGGTGTATTGGTATGGGAAAAGAAGCCAATGGACAGTGCTCAGCAGGCTGGCGATAAAGTATCTGGCTTCCCCTGTCGCAAGTTTCTCTTCTGAGCGTGTTTTCAGTGCTGCTGGTGCCATTGTAACTTTGAAAAGGACCAGTCTCTCGGCCCAAAGCGTGGAGAGGTTAACCATGATCAAAATGAATCAGCACTTTATACCACCGGATTACAAAATACGTGAATCACAGCAGGAAGAGGAGAGCAACTTGGATGACGTAAATAGTGCGTTACAGGACCTACTTCTGTCCGAACCACCAGAGTTTGAGGACGAGCTCCTCTTCCCTGACAACTAGGCTTTCAAATTGTTACTTTCTTCCTTCCTTTATGTGTCTGTGTACATGTCTTTCTGGTTCAAATCACAACAAATCCATCACCACCGTCTTCTCTTTTATTTCCCTATTGGAGTTGGATGTCTGTGCATTTAACTGTCCACTCTTCAAAGTCCTGCTTCATCTTCCTGTCTCGCACAAGTACATTTCCATCAAGCCAGACATTAGTACAAGAAATGTTGCCTTTACCAGTCCCGCCTCCATAAGAAGTGAAACGTGACTATAGCTATCCTCCGTTTTGTTTTGGAGCCGAAACTCATCAGTGTCCGAAGGCTACAGCCTCAGCAGGCATCCAAAGGTCCTCACTGTCAGGACAGAAGGTACTTGGCAGAGAAAGACAACAAGAGACTCTTCGAAGAAACTTGCTGACATTTGTGCAAACTCAAATGACCATCAATGAGCGCTACCCAGGCCGCGGCCCATCATCACAGTGCTGACCATGGGAAGCAACTTAAACTGTGACAAAGTGCCACAGAAGAATAAGACGAAAACCAAAACAGCGACTAACACTCAAAATGAATGTGGACTGGAATAATGATGAGGCCACTGCCCCGTAAAAAAAATAACAACTGTCAGAACTAGGCATCTGATGATCTGACAGCCAAAGAGAAGAGCAAGACAGGTAATGATGGAATGCATTGGATGCTTGCAGAGTCTGAGCGATTGCTGTTGTTTGTTGTTGATGTTGTGCATGAAGTCGAACTCTACTCTACTAGTTAATCTACAAAGTGACTCAAGTCAGTGACAGTCAATGTTTCCCTTCTTGTTGTTTAATAACCAAATTGTACTCCTACTACTGCAGGTGCCGGCCAATATCTGTTGCAATTTTTTAATATGGACTTAATTGGAGTCACTACAGACTGAGTTGTAGTTGGACAACACGTACCACACCATGATGATGACCATACTATCTTTGCACGCAGTCATTCAGTTGGATCGGAGATGATTCAAGGAATAACTGCATTTCATGAAGTGGCATAAGGTAAACATAAACACAACAATTCAACAAGAAAGTAAACACAGCAGACCTACATGTCCATGTAGTGGTGTGTAGTCGAGTGTAGTGATGACTCACAGCGGCGCATTGATTTTGTCACTTAATTAGGAAAATGCTAAGTTGCTGTGTATGCCTTTTGTCTGGCTATGTCAAAAATTAAGGTAAATGGAGGTTGGGTCACGGGTTGGTGCTGTGGTGGGCCTGTTCTGTCATGTTGTTGTTCTAGCTTAATGCTGTAAACAGAATCTACACGATATATCCAAGCCGCCTCACTCTGAAAGTGTTCTCTCTTCTCTTCTTGGACTCCACCGTAATTGATGTTTTTTTTTATTCATTGATTTTTCAATACCCCTTTTGTTTTTCCATCTAGACGTTACAGGCCGGCCTTTACCCTGTGCTTGCTATACTGGGAGACACAACTCATATTTACCTTACCAATCGGCATCAGGAAGCCCACCAAGATTGATGTGCGGAGCGTCCATGGAAGATAGGACCAAGAGGAAGGACGAGATTTCACTCCACAATTTGAGCATGATAATACAGTAACTTTAGTATCATTCATCATTCATCTTTTAATTAATTTGAATCCTTTTTTCTCTTCAATCATTAGGACTGTGTGTTGTGTGTTTGTTTGCTAATTGATCCCTACAACTGTGTTTTCTTTTAATTGTCTTTGCTATCTTTACAAGTAAGTTACGTACAACATGGAATTTGGGTCTCTGAGGGCATATTACAGGCAAGGCAAATTGCATAGAATATACTGCTGCCCTGTACTGTCTAATTGTCTAGTAGGAGTTATTAAGTACTACTCATTAACCATCAAGTTATCTTCATCATCATGCATGCATTTCCCTTTTCTCCCTTTATAGATTTTTTGTATAAGATCATGGTCGTCTGCCAAGATTGCGCTTTGCTTTTGTTGTCCATGCGTACTGTTTTTCATTCTCAAACCTTTCCCCAAACCCCCTTCCCATCCATTCATCAAACCCTAACCCTCTTCCCCCGGGCTGTGATTTATATTGAGGTGTGATGTGACTACATAAAATGTACACTAATTGATCACACGCTTGCTGGGGCAGATGTGGTGAAAGCAACACTAATTCAATTGCAAGGCAGGGCGAGGAGCTTCTTCTGCTTGCCCACCCATGCTCAGTCTATGTGCAAGCCGTCACCGGCTAATAGTAGTACATCATAATTAATTGCCGTCATTGATTGGATTAATCATCAAACTCCTACCACACAGCAGTAAAGGTTACTTACGAATTACGATTGTGTTAAGTTAAGTGACTCAATCGACACAACTACAGTTTGTAACTTCTTGTACTAGGCTGTCCCCGCCACCATTATGTTTAATTTGACTTTAGCTGTTGCAACTGCAATATTGTTTGTTTGGCAGTCTTCTTCTGTACTGTATTTTACTTCGTTCTACCACTCCTCCCACAGTCGCTCTCAGGAAAGTGACTGTCTCTTTTTAAATTTTTTTGCAAATGCTACTGCCAGTGTCTACTCTACTACTACCACCACAACCATGGCATCTCCTACATTCTCTCTGGAAACCATGCAGCCATCGCTGTGCCGAACGTAATCATCAATCACAGGTAAGATACGTTTGGTGGAGGTATAAATGGACTAGGAGGAGAGACTGACAGTACTAGTAGGACAAATAACTCAGTGAGGGGTACCGCATCTATCTGTTTGTGTTACATCATCGTCGGCAGATTATTTAAATCAAACACTGTCTGCGGCCCTGCAGCAGCAAGGAAACCAATGTGACGTTAATTCAGTAAAACAGTAACCCCCACAAAACATTAACATTGTATGTTTAAGTATAAATATAATTTATTACCCTAACAAAAATAAACTATCCCACACCTGACCCACCCTTCTCCCTAACCCCAACAAATGTCTAAAACGAAAAAAGTCCAAAGAATGTCCCGAAACCCCAACGCCCAATTCCCACCCACCAAAACAAGAAATAAAAAGGGGCAAATCCACAGGGTCCTCGATGTTACATTCGGCGGGATTTGAGGTGTTTGTCCACCATGATTTTGACCCGCTCCTCCATTTGCTCCTCTAGACGTGCCATCCGGAATAGAATCTTCTTGCGGAATGCCCTGCAGTGGCATCCAGGGTGGGGGACAGCAGTGCTGGCTGATAGTGAATTGCGGCGGCGGCGGGCGGCTACCAGACCGCGGCGCCGTACCGCTGGAGTTATGGCCTGGCTGGGGCCCGGGGCATTGGACGAGGCTGCAGCTGCTGCTGCCGCCTCCTCCTCCTCCGCCCGAGCCACCAGCCGCCGGTACTCCTGGCATATGGCCTCCAGTTTCCAGCGCCGGGCCCTGGCTGCCAACTCCTTCTGCGATGGTTTGTCTTGGGAAGGAGTACCATCTATAGCAAGAAAGAAAAAAAATATTGTTGTAACCAGTACTCTTAGCTAAACAGTAAGACAAAATTAATTCAACACATAATGGCACAGTAGCACTAGCAAGAAGCACAGTACATAACATTTGTGGTAATAATCTATCTATCCTCCCACTTCCTCAGCCTCTAACATTTGTGGGAGTTTCAGGCATTATTCTAGCACTATGGACTCCAACCAATACACAGTACACCAGTGTTCTTCTTTTCTCTAGTTTAGCGAAATGACATAACCTGGTTGTAGCCGGCATTGCCAGCTCGGTCATCTAAGCTTGCACCCAAGACAAACATACGAGTCATGACGCAGACTCACGTTAGTTGGATTTACTACTGTTTGCAGGTGGGGAAGCTCGTATTTTTCTATTACGGGTGGCACTGGCCATACTCTCTCTGTTACATGGAGGGCAATTGCTCAATTATTTCACAGTGCCTTGGCTACTACAAAAAGCCAGATTATATATCTGATCCAATGATCGTTGCTTTTATATGGGACAACGACATAAGGTCAGTAGCGGTCGGTGGTGGGACTCGGGAGTTCGGCCGGGCGGTGACGTGGGTAGGGGCAGGATGGGGGTAGTAAACTATGGATTACGGCCAATTACAGGTAAGTAAACATATAAATAAATGAAACTAATTTTGTTGCGCACACTGCATCGCATTTGGCGGTGCAGTGCGCACAATGAAATTCGCTTTATTTATTTGTATGTTTACAGTAAAGTTACCTGTATTTGCCCGTGTAATACATTGTTTACTACTACCCCCCACCCTGCCCCTCCCCACATCGGCTTTGCTACTCTGGCGCGGTTTCTTTTACATTCCCTAAAACTGTGCATCCCGTGACAGTCTCCACCTATGCTGTCTATGATGAATACATACAGGCATCCATCCATTCTAAGTAAATGTCAATCATTCTTCTTAATCTCTCCACCAACCTTACTTTGTTTCACCAACAACAACGCATGCGTCCACTCACTCCTTTGCTTGCCTTGGCTTTGAGTTTCACCCAAACACCGCTGATGATTCTTGTTATCCACAGTATCCACCCATACTGTGTCGCCCACCCAGGCAGGCATCCATTCTTCTTTCACCTTTTTCCACCCATCCTTCAACAACACATGCATCTGATTCCTATCAGCCACCTATCCATGCTTCCAACGTATCCTTCTCTGACAGTCATCATATTAAATCTCGCCCGCCCTTCCTCCTTCAACCCTTCTTTCCCTTTTTGTTCAACACATCCATCAAGGTCATCTGATCTGACTTTTAGTCTCCTCCATAAAACTTTCACAGCTGAGTTGGAGTCAGATATAAGAGGCCATTGGTTAATCAAGTCACGCTGGTAATGCTATTGCTACTGCATTGCTCATGCTAAGTAAAGGGTGTCTTCTTTAACCGTTGTATAATGTTCACTACAACTTCATACCTAATAATAAGTCTCAACAACAGTACAGTGAGTGAAGTCCACACACCCTTCCAGCTAGTGCAATGTCAATAAGTCATGAATATAACTTACCACCGCCCGCCACCGCTGCTGGCTCCCCCCCTGTAGCTCCTGCAGGTGCCGCATCTTCTCCTGCCCCCTCCAGAAGGCTCGAATCGCCGGTGGCCCCGCTGCCACTGGTGGTTGCTTGTCCGCCTAGATAAAAACATGACACATTTTTAGATGCCTGTACACCTCCCCCTATTTATTCTTTTTCATTAGCAAGATTGAAAAAAAAGTTAATACATACATATTATTATAAATCACATTCAATAGTCCAAATCGGGTACTAGAGTACAGTCAGTAGACACTAGTAGTGTTATGGTCCCTAGGGACATTATTATACTATACTCTACTCTTTGCAAAGTTAGCCTGAGCCATGCAACCATTTTCCGCTTCATATCTTTTGCGCATGTTACCTCGCAGCTTGTTGCGCAGTAACAGTAAGACGCCTTTTGAGCCCACATGAGCACATACAGCTACTGTCTGAGCGTTGCGTACAAGAGGTCGAAAAACAAGCCACTTTGTTATGGAGTTCGGTTAGTCCGTATTGCTTAGCCATAGGTAACATGTTACACTTTTTGGGCAGGACTGAGAAATGCTTGCATTATACTATAATAACACGCACCATTTTTCTCAGGCAGAGGATTCCCTTCTACGAACCAGAGATTTGCAGAGCTTATGAATGATGCATGTAACCAGTAATTCTACGTTCTACGGTGAGGAGTCGCTCAGAATTCGCACAGATCTTTTGTCTTATATATCATCAATGATCATGCACTTGTTGCAAGTGCAACACTGTTTATTGTTTTAATCTTATGCATCTTGCTGTTGGAGCTGGCTGGAGTACACTGAATTTTATAGAACATACATACAGAGCTTGTTAGTTGAAAAATAAACCTTTTGAACTTACACATAGACTCTGTGGTATTTTGTGTGGTGGTGGTGGACTTACACGAGTGAGTGAGCGAAAGGGTGTTATGTTCTGGGTTGTGTAATCATAATCATTGGGTATCTTCGGGTGGGGGTTCGGGGACCTAATGAGACACTATAGCTAGTCGTTCAGGGGATTGTGGGTTCACTTCTGACTGAGGTGTGAGGAACGTCCAAGTTCCAAACTCGCATCACCAACATCCTATTTCATTGTGCATAGTTCTGCATGGGGCTGTGCATAATCCAAGTAGTATGTACTATATCCTATCAAAAATAGTCAAATATCTGGTTGGGCATTTTGTTTGTGGTAATTGTCAAAGCCTCAAGATTAAGAAGCCTAGAAGAGGACAACCGAAAGGACTGGACTCAGTGGCTAGAGCTATTAGTATTGGTCAATCTGAGTTTTATACAAAACCGTACAATAAAGAGTGGCAATGCAAACTGGGCAAGCTTAGCGACAGACTAATATTAGTAGTACAGAGTACAGACATTCATAGCAGAGGCAGTTAGAACTTAGAGGCAGGGATAACCAGAATTTAGAAACAGATAGTCAAGTCAAGATCAAAGAATCTTTTGTAAAAAATAGAATTAGGGAGTGGAGCCAGAATTAATAGTTCTGAAAAAATAAGGTGCCGTAAAAGTTAGGGCAATATAATTGTTAATATTAACCACTGGAGGACTTACTGGGACCAGCAGCAGGGCCCTCGGTAGAGGAGCGGTCCTCTGGTGGTTGTCCCGCCGAATCTGACCCCGTCTTCTTGCCCCTGGGTGCTGCACATCAGTGATCATGTAAGATATAATAAAGAAAAAGAAAGACACAAACATTAATGATTGCTGTGAAACAAATAAATTATCTAAAAAAACGCTAAAAAAAGTTTTAGGAAACAAAAATTGCAATAAAATTGACCTATCTAATCCGATTGACTACTGCCTTGCGGGATTCACGGACAGTCTACTTATTTGGGAACACTAATTCAGTGTTCCATTCTGATTGATTCAAATAAAATCCAGAACACTAACTAAGCCTAAGTACCACCTGACCTAGCCCACCTATTCCAGGCGGGCCAATTGTTCATTAAGCCTGCATTTCCATTTTTTATTGACATCAAAAATGCATAGATGAGAAGGAGGACACATGCATAAAGTGCATAATGCATACACCAAATTGTTGGTTGGTTGCGTCTGATGTTCTGCAGCTGACTGACACTGCTAAGCTAAGCTTACCAGTACCACTCACTAAACAAACTACAAAAGGTTCTAAGGACTGGGGTAAGCAGCACTCAGTGACAGAGGATGCGTCACGCAGACCGCTCAAAAATTATCAACTAATAGTAACTAAACCTAGTATCAAATGCATCCACCACTATTTGACAGGAGGACAAAGGAAGGACTACAGTCTCTCTAGCAATAGCATTATGAAATGAAGACACTACACGGGAATAAGGTAGGTGTCTAGTTTAATCCATCTGACGTCCTCCGGGTCCCGGCAGCAACTGCCTGCCTTAGAACTCCACATTCCAGAATAGAATCCCCCAGCGACACAAGCTCCTCACGAGCCTGAGACAGCGTTCCTCAGATCCCAACACACCCCCTTCCTTCACAATGAAAACAGAAAAGTAAGGTTTGACAAAGATAAAAAAACAATAAGAAGAAGATAACAGGAAACAGGGTATACAGAAGAACAACATCACTACATTTTGTAATCTTGAAATCTTGCAGGAACAAATTTCAATCTGGTGGAAACAGCTCTGGAAGAAACATGATCGGAATGCACAGGTTCCCTCCCGTGGGTATTGGTGGGCACCAATGTTGGGGAAGAAACAACACCAAGTCTCTTATTGACATAGACCAGCATTGACTCAGGCACAATGGAAATAGCAGACTTGTTCCAAACTTTCCCACTCTCCAACACCACCACGTGATTTCTTACAGCTGACACTCTTTTGGGAGCGGAGAACCGAGACTCCCCCTTGCGAAGAAAACCCGGTCTCTTGACACTCACCCAATCCCCCACCTTAACAGACAAAGGATAACGAACTCCAGGCCTGGTGTCGTACTTAGCCTGAACAGCAGCCCTGACGTCAGTTACAACAGACAATTTCTTAGTGTCCACCTCCCTCCTGGACATCCATTCCTTGTTTAATTTAGAACCAGCAACCCTTCCCTAAGTAAGGTAAACGGGGCAATGCCGGTACTAACATGGGGAGTGGTCCTCACAGCCCAAAGCATGTTGCTGACCGCTTGCCGCCAATGCAACCCATTCACCAAAGCCAATTGCAGATGTTCCTTGATTACGCGGTTGAAGCGCTCAACCAGGCCATTGCTGCGGGGGTGATAAAGAGAAGTAAGAATGTGACTAACACCTATGTCCTTGAGGAATTTCTGCATCCTCGTCGCCACTGAAATGAAGACACTACACGGGAATAAGGTAGGTGTCTAGTTTAATCCATCTGACGTCCTCCGGGTCCCGGCAGCAACTGCCTGCCTTAGAACTCCACATTCCAGAATAGAATCCCCCAGCGACACAAGCTCCTCACGAGCCTGAGACAGCGTTCCTCAGATCCCAACACATTACCTTACTGAAGTTCTCTAAAGTAAACTCTTACATAATGACAAGCGAGCGCAAAGTTGCAAAAAGTAAGAGTACCGCCCAGCACCTGTGTCCTACAATCACAGAGGATTTTGAAACGGAATTTACCTGCAATGTAAGCAGCAGTATTCTTGTTATTTGTAAAAAATATATACACAAATCACAATACTTATACTACTATATATATATTGGCTACTCACCAAGCCCCACGACCTCGACACCTAGCAGGTCCAACAGGTCCTGCTCCCGGTCAAGGATGTCTGACCACCGGTGGGCCAGCTGGTTATGGGTGCGCCGGACCTCGGAGCAGCGAAACACTGCCCGACGCACCTTCGCCCACCGGCGGTGACGCTCCTGGGTCGGGTACCCGGAGCCTGGCCTGCCGCCTGCTGCCAAGGTCAAGGGAGGTGGCGCTGAATAAAAAAAACAAGGGCGGCCACCTCCGCCTCATTAAACAGCTGGCGGGCTTGCACCCCTGCAGGGCGCAGTCTGCCGCAAGGCAGGCGGCGATTGGGCGCACGCGCCTTGCCCTTTGAGCCGCTGCTGCTACCCTTCGCCATGGTTCTGGGGTGGGAGGAGGTGAAAAAGAAAAGTTAGAAGGGAAAAATAAAGTTAGGGGAAGAAGTAGGAGCTTAAAGAAGAAAGTTATATAAAACAGTCGAAAAGTAAAAAAACACAGTAAAAAGTATAAAAAAATGCAAAATATAGACTTAAGCAGAGAGTGAGATAGATAAGAAATAAAGAAAAATTGAAAAACAGTGTAAAAAACTAAGGATTGCAAAGATTGAGGGAGGATAGAAAAGCAGGCCCAGAACCATAGCATAGAGTGGTAAAACAAGATGGCCGCGCCCATCGCGACCGCGTGGGTAAGTTCGCGCGATATTTGTCCCCGAGCATGCAAAAAACGTCACGAACACGTACAACGCGTTCCCGAACAAGGAATGCGCAGCGCGAGAACGCTATACGCGACCCGGAACAGGAAATAAGGGATCGCGAACGGGCGGGACAAGTGAAAAACAAAATGGCCACGCCCATAGGCGACCGCATGGGTAAGTTCGCGCCCCGAGCACGCAAACAGCGTCCCGAGCAACCACAACGCATTCCCGAGCAAGAAAACGCATCGCGAACGGGCGCGGCAAGCAGCTACGCGCGCTCGCGAAGCTACGCGTAGCTCGCGTAGCGCTCCGACTTCTTCGCGTAGCTTCGCGTAGCGCGACTACGCGAACTACGCCCAGGCTTAATGATGATAGAGTGGAAAGTTGAAGAGGTTGCCATTTTTGAGTTGCTTTCCATGAGAGTGTTGTAAATTTCTTGTGCTTAGTTTTTAAAAAACTTAACAGTGTCAAAACCAGAAAGAGCTAAAAGAAAAATATAATCTACAAGCTCAATTCGCTGGTATGTATATCACTTTTTAGTTATATAAAAAATGTACATTAGAAATGAAGATGTATATGGGAGTTTGTTTAAAAGAAGTATCACAGTGATGTGAAAAAATATATCAGATTAACTTTATCTGGCAGATGGTATGTGTTTAAAATGTTTGTACTGTTGAAGATTACCATGAGCAATGCCTTTAACAATGACAATGTTTTAAATGTCTAAGCATTATGTGAAGAATAGATAGATTTATATTATTTGCAGTCTGGGAGTTGTGGTAGTTTTAGTCACATTATTAAACAGGAGTACTGTAGTTATGAATAAAACATAAGAAAATGTGCTGTGCCTGTTTACAAATTATAAAGTAGTAATACTTGTTAGGTATGTATTAGGAAGTTTTTGTCAATGTGGTTTTTGATTTATATGATCGGTTTGCATATGTTTGTGGTGAGATATGGTTTTTCTGGTTGCAGATATTTATATGTACAATGAGACTGTTAAGTTTATTTAAGGATGCAAAGAACTATATATTTTTGGAAAGATTGCCTGGAGGTGTATATCTTTTATGAAATCACATATATGTTTACATGGTGATCTATGGTCTTCAAGGCTGTTGAAAATGTCATGTAAATAGTGAGGGTGGTACATTTCTTTCACCATGCTCTGTTTAAAATTGGGGAGAGGTAATAGTGAAGAATGTCTTTGAGAGTTTGTGTGCTAGCTTCACTTGGCATGTAACTTTTCTTTGAGAAATTCTGAATATATGTTTTAAAGACACAGGAAATATTTGCAAAATGATGCAGTTATGCCATTAGGAAAAGGTTTTGTGCTTTCAAAAGGTGAGAATTGTTGTTTACAGTTTTATAAACTTATTGATGCATGTGGACGCTGAGTAACAGAGCAATGTATACTCTTAGAGAGCCATGTATGCAATTATATATCAAGTGTGATATTTAGACTTCTTCAATCACCCAGGTACTCCTAAAGCACTCTTCCAATCACACAGGCACTAATTATGCACTCATTCAACTACGCAGGCAGCACCCATGCGTTCATCCAATCACCCAGCTAGTAGCAATATAGTTATGCGAATACACAGGCACTAATTAAGCAGATATGGAACCACTGATCGAGTTCCTTTATACTCTGGGAATCATGCCAGCACTACCTATATTCTGAGGGAATTACATAGGCACTATCTATGCACTGTTCCAATCATCCAGGGAGTATTGTTGTCATCAACCAGAAGCACATGTAGTTTTAGCAAGGAATATGTACTCTTTTAGAACCATCTGGTGAATTATGTATTATGTGTAAGCCAGTAATAAAGTAGTTGATACATTGACTAGAAAAAAAAATCAAATATCATTTTCTTTTTATACAGAACAATATCTTCATAATTACGGAGAGATTGCATACAAAAGCTCGGAGGGAAACGGAACAGAAGTAAGTACAGTATCTATGCCGAACTGAGACTCAAAAGGGGCAAAATGAGGAAAAAGTGGTAAACGAAAAAAGATATATTTGTAAGAGGGCAAACTCATTTCTTAAAAATATATGTGAACATCTCCAAAGATTATGAAATAATGAAAATAAAATTCAAACAATAAGAAAGGACAGCGATGGACAAAATCTATATAGCAAGAACAGGAAAGAATGTAACAAAGATGTATACACCTTAACTAGGAGACAGAAGCAGTTTAAAGAAATCAGAGCTAGGATGTTTTATAGCAAATTAGTTATAAATCTACTGAGAAATATTAAAAAGTATAGAAGAAGGAGACCTGCAGTGAAACAGTAAGAATGAGTTGAGAGAGTAGTTGATAAGGTGTTTGCTTTGGAGGTGAAGTTTTTTAATTTTGATTATAAATAGAATGAACACTCTTGACAAATTGGTGTTGTAATTGAGGAGACAAAACCAGAAAAAAAGATTAGTGAATAGAAGTAACTTTTGTACAGTTTTTAGTGGAGAATACATACATCTAGTACAGAATCTTTCTTTAATGAGAAAGCTATCTCCAGGACAATAGATTAGTTCATTCTATTGATTACAGAGGACGAAGTTATGAAATGAAGAATGGCATTCCTATAGCATAAGAGGTGATGGTACGAACAAATGTAGAACAAGTTATTGGAGAACAGGATACAAGGAAGGCGGAGTCAGGCGCCTGTATAGAAATTGAATTGTTGTAGTGTTTGCAGAATTCAACAGCATTTAATTGATATGTTAAGGACATTTCTACATATCATTCCAAGGCAAAGTTTAAAACAGAACCTACGTACTTTGCAAGGATTGGATCCTTGAAAGATTAGAAAGCATACAAATTTGCAGGGACACTCACTAGCTTATTTATCAAACAAAGTGTGCCAAAGCACTTTTCATCATTTCAGGACGTTAGTTGTACACCACTCAACAATGCAAACTTTAGTTAGGAGGCTGTACTATGTGAAAACCCCTGCTTTATGTTTAGGAGAAATGAATAGAGCACTTTTGTATGGTACTGTGGCAGATGTAGAAAAGGTTTGTGAAGATGTGCGGTTTAGTTTCTTTGGTGCTCAGCAGGATTCTATGGAAAATGAAGATTTGTTTAGAGGAGGAGTTGTAGAACAGGGCACAGATATTACAGTTCATAATTTTAAAGAAGAGATTACAAAAGTTTACACAGTGTGGTCTAAAAAAACAGAGTATTTTTGTATATGTTGTCGACGCACTCACTAGAAGATTTAAACACAGACTGTTGACTTGTATTTAAAAAGTGAAAAATTAAATAATGATAACTGGTAAAAGTTAGCTGTATATTTATTTGTAGAGGAACACTTTGACTATTCAATACGGCAAGTTATATGTAACTAGTGTTACAATAAATTAGAAGATAATAAAATGAACAACACATAGCTATTAGATACCCATTTTGTAAGATAATAAAAATGCCTGCTAATGTAGAAAAACTTTGAAGGGCCAAAAATAAAAAAACCAGTTACATTTATGATTCTTTGCAGCATTGCGAAGGGCTCTTATGGACTGCGCTCCAGCACTCACTACAACTCCACAATCCAAGCAGTATGATGTCATCAGGGAAAACTGTGGAGCCAAATTTGGATGTTGAGATTGCACCTCTGAAGGGACTCTCTGCTCCAATATTGTTGTGGCTGGTATTGAAGTTCAGGATCTATCAGCCTTGCGTTGCCTTATTGCTGCTTTTACACTATTGCTTTGGTATGTTTTTTGATGGTAAAGCACGCACGTAGTCCCGCAAAAATATTTTTGATTTGTACCCCTTTAGAATGTCTTGTGACATATTGTGCATTGCGCAAATCTGCTCACTATGAACCCCTCTTAAAGAATGTTCAAGATAGATGAATGGGTGGTTTCCTTTTATTTTTTTAGTTGAAAAGTGTATTATCCCATGATATTCCTTTATTTCTCAGTGACATGATTTTCTGTTTTGTTTTTACATTTGTTTGTGGTTTTGTACGTGGCCATTCTTGAAAACTTTGGAGCCATCTGTTGCAGTAGTCTGCACCTCTCAAAGGACTTTCTGGGTGGGAATTGTTGCTGGTGCCACTGATGTAGATTGTCCTCCAGCTTCGCTCCACTTAATTGCCAGATAGAGATGTTTTCTATGTTAGATTTTAAGATGATAGACCATGGACGTCATCCCACATGAATATTTTTTTCCAGGATCCCGTTTGTCAAAACCGCAATAGGTACCGACATGGGCGGCTGACCTTGATGCATGTGTGATTACAGGCGCTTCCCCCTGCCGGGATCCATGCTGCTCATTAGCAGTTGTGCTCATATACAGCGTATGTGGTGAAAAACGTAAGTAGCCAGTTCACCCCCTTATGGTTAGTACACCTTAGCATGTGTACTCACATTTCACAAGGCCTTTTGGCTTTATGCTACTTCTGGTCCTGAAGAAAGCCTGCTAAATGATTTGACCAAGGCTGAAACATGTAGATCATTGCCAGGATATTGAAGGTCAATTTTGTCTTAAAAATATCCGCTTTTCAGTTTTTAAACTCGTCCCAGTACCCCAGATTTAAAATATTTTTCTCCAAGTTTGGAGGTTTGGAGGGGGATCCTTGAGATAATTTTAACTTTTCACTTATTATTATTATTATTATTAACAGTCTTTATTCGGCATGTAAAAATACCATAAAAGTAGCGATTTTTCAACAAGGTTACAAGTACAAGCTTTTTTTTTTTTTAAAAACAATTCATCAGTCTAAATTCTACATAATACAATTTCAATACATGAATAAAAATATACGCATCACAACAAACCATTTTTAAAACAATATAAAGGAGTGGCACGCGAGAGATCTATAGGCTTCCGCTACCCCTTGTGGTCCTTAATCTAACCGCAGCCCTTAAAAAGTTAATAATACAAAAAGTGTAAAAGCATCTGGAGACAATTTTAAAAATAACAGGGCCACCCGTGCTTGTTTAAATCTGGCTTTCTTTAAAATGCCCTTCAAAAAAAGACTTCTAGGATGTGAGTAAAATGGGCATAATAAAACAAAGTGAAGGGTGTCCTGTGGAGACCTATGGTCGCAGCCACAGGGCCCCTTCATCTCTGTAGACGGTGTGAACCCTGCCGGCTCTGCTAAAACATGATGCAAAAGATTTAGCCTAAACCGGGTCATTAAAAATCTATCGTGGGCGCTGCTTAGACAAGACAGGTATGGTTCAATGCCCTCGGTAGACTTAGTTACTAGGTGTTCTCTCACCGACGACTTGGCGAACTCTCTGTCTCCCCGAAGCATCGAAACACACTTAAAGAACCGATCCTTGACCAGGGCCTTATCCTGCATGGTCATTTTGGAAGGGTAGTAAAAAGGTCTGCACATCCCATTTTCTCGAGAGACTCCTTCACATATTTTAGCCAGGGGATTTTTAGCCCACGGTCCAGGGAGAGACAGTCTTCTATAACCTGCCTGCTTAAAGCCGCCTCCTCATTTGCCCAGGTCTTTACCCAACAAACTAGGGGTTTGACTGCCATCCTATCCGTGATATAGCGGACACCCAGTTCTTCATGGACAATATGGGATGGCGTGCTCTGGGGGACTTTTAACAGACGCCGAAAATACTTGTTCTCTTCAATTTGTAGTTGGTTAGCCTCAATAAATCCCCACACCTCACTTCCATACAGCACTTTAGCACAACACATGGAGCTATATAGTCTCAGAATCTGCTCTGGAGACCACCGTCCTAGCCTTTGTGCAAAATTCATTATTGACCCGGTACATCTGGTCATAGCTCGGCATTTCTCTTCTAATAAATATTTAAAATTTAATCGACCATCAAATAAAGTCCCCAGATACAAAAAGGACTGTACCTTTCCCAAACAGTGAGATCCAATTGTGTAATTATAGGATTAACCTGGTTTTTTGCCCACTTCCATAACATAGGATTTTGCCAGATTGGGGGACAAGTCCAGATTCTCCATGAATGACACGAAACCATCTATTAAAAGCTGCAGGCCTTTAGGGGTGCGGGCAAGGAGTACCGCGTCGTCTGCATAAAGCAGAACGGGAATCCCACGGGTACCTATCCTGGGGGTGTCTGCCTGTAAAATGCTTAGTGCCCGGTCGAGACCGTTTATATATAACGTAAACAAGAAAGGAGCTAGTATACAGCCCTGTCTGACCCCGCTAGAGCATGTAAAGGGTTCTGTTGTTTTTCCCTCCTGACTGTATCTAACCTCAGCAGTGGTATTCAGATGCAAGGATTTTAAGATGTTAATAAGCCCCGAGTCCACACCAAGCCCACCCATGATTGCCCATAATTTCCCTCGATTGACTCTGTCAAAGGCCGCAGTCAAGTCCATAAATGCCAGATACATCGTCCCTGGACTGACTACTGTGTATTTGGCTGAGAGAAGGTATAAATTAAGGCATTGGTCGGTGGTAGATTTCCCAGGCCTGAAACCAAATTGGACGTCAGTTATAACTTGGTGATCCTCAGCCCAGTCAGTCAGCCGGCTTAAGACCACCCGCCCTAATACCTTTGCTGACACATCAATGAGAGATCGGACGGTAACATTGTGGGCTATCCTTATTACCTTTTTTAAAGATGGGGACAATCGTGGCTGTGGACCAAGATGCTGGCATTACTGTGTCCACTGCTGCGTTTATGACCCTAGTCAGGATAGGCACCCAAAGATCCACGTTGCTTATAAAGAGATCGGGTGGGATCCCATCTGGGCCTGGGGCCTTATTCCTGGTTAAACCTTCAATTCCTGTTTTAACCTCGCCCAGTGAGAATCTTAATGGGGGTGTGTTCCGCTCCCCACTATGATCCTGCAACTGATCCATGCTTGGATGGCAATTATAAAGCCCTTAAAAAAATGCACGTACCGTTGCTCTGGCAGAATGTTATCGCCTAGCCCGGGTTTGTTAGCATCTTGAAAACAGGGATTATTTATGACTCTCCAGAAGGCGGTAGACTCCTTTAATACTATCGCCTCTGTCAAGTCTTCCCAAGCTTGATGTTGTAGTTGACCTTTACGTCCCTTGATAGCTGACTTATATTTTTTCCGGCAAAGGGTCACCCGGTCCTATCTCTTGGAGAGGTCTTTAAAGCATCTTTCAACTCTCTAAGGGCACGAGAACATTGTGGATCAAACCATCTCGGGTTATCCGTTTTGACCCTATAAGCTGGGGCTCTAAGCAAACTATCAACTATTTGGGCAACGCCCTTAAAAGCCTCAACTAGTTCTGCCCCTTCCACTTCTAGGTCTAAACACCTTAAGATGACCTGTTCACCTTCTTTTAAAAGAGATCTATAAAAGGCCTCGCCATTGACCTGTGTCCATCGCAACCTCCTGCCTTGGTCCGTAGCCCTAGCCACCCCCCCCCGCTCTAAGGGGTTCCTGGTGGTGGTGTGTGTCAACAAGGGATAGAGCAAGAGGATTGTGATCACTAAAGGCACTATAGCCAATACTGAACCCAGACACACAGTTTCTGAGTGCTGCAGAGACAAAAATATAATCAATAAATAAGGCACATCCTCTACCTTTAAATGTGGGATGAACCGTTATATCCTGTTTGACATCAATCAGGTCCATAGTGTGTATTAGCGCATACGTGTTTAGTAGGCCGCAGAGTTCCCTTCCCTCCTTTGTGTGTTCCATGTGCGGACCGTCCTCAAGCGTAAAGGACGACCAATCCCCACAAGCTACTCTCAGGTTTGGGCACAAATGACAATTAAAATTGCCTGCTAAAACCAGCTGAAGCGCCATCAACACTCGCTCCTGTGTCTGGGTAAGTCTAGTGTCTAGTTCGTGCAGGCTAGCAGAACCCTGTCCATGTGGTGTTTGTGAGAAGTTGGCCTGGCATATGCTGTCCACTAATTATAGTGGGCACCTTGCACCAGTCCAAATCGACTCTTATGGTAGATAGGTTAAAGACAACCTTATTGAAAGCTATCCTAGTGGTAGCTATGGAGAGCAGCCTTCAGGCTAAGTCTTGAAGGAATGTAAAGCAGCTTGTTTTACCAGTCTATAATCTCTTGAGTGACCAAATGAAAGAGCACCACACCAGGTATATATTCAAAATATATGTATTTATTACTAAACACACCCCTCTAGTCTCTTTATGAGGCTAGAGTTCGAAATACATAGGTTATAAGATCTTAAATCACAGTAATAGCACAAATACACGTTTGGGCCCTAGGGCGTACCAAACCATATACCAATAAAGTGGTATGCGAACCACGACTGAACTAGACACTAGGCCTAGAGCCTCTAGAAGTGCTTGGACCACAAGGAACCACCCAAGGTAGTGACACAGGGGACCCACGGGAGACGCGTGGAGTGTAAATACACAACCGCGATACGCCGTTAACTTCTATGGAGAAAGTCGGGATCGGGAAAATAGCGGAAAGGGACACTTAAAAGAGGACTAGGACAAAACCCTTTGAGATCTAGGACTTTGAAGAGTCTCTACCCACGGGAGCACTGGAGTACTCGTGTTACCTCACCCAGGGAAGCCGGGTGCATAGGTGCCTTTCGGGGTCGGGTTTCGTCGTCGATTCGAATGGCGATCTGCTGCAAAGTGCTGCTGGCGGCCAAGAGAAAAGTGCCCGGGTGGATCCAAGAGTGGATCGGAGTTCTGGTGAACCTGAAAGCAGAGGGGACAGAGTCTGGGTCACTAGCCAGTGACCAGGAAGGCGATGGACAGATGCCCACCGATGTCGAGTGCTTCAGGTGCATTGATGATTGTCTTGACTCTTCAGCCACGAGGTCCGGGAGGCGTTGTTGGCAACCAGGAGCAGGATTCGGGCTGCTGCTCGATGTCTGTCGAGTGCTGAGGTGTCGGCGACCGGATTGGACCCAACAAGCCTTGGCAACGGCAAGTCTCGAGTAAGATGTAGATCGTCAATGGTGCAGACCAGCAAGATCTGTGGAACTCAACCAGCGAAGGTAAGTGAGGGCAGGCCTGTAGCAACCAGGATGCCAAGTAAGGAAAAGATTGGCCTTCGTTAAGGGCTACTAGCCAACGGGCTAGCGACCGCAAAGGAGCCTCGTGACGCCGCACGTGGAGCTGGCTTACAGGACACTTGTGGAGTGGGGGCCAGTAATCTTCGGTGCAGGTGGTGCTGGAGGCTAGGGCTACTCGGAGCCCAAAGCACGACTTCTTGGGACACCCAGAAGATGGTGCACTTGCAAGTGTGCTCGGTGTCCAGGGGTCA
Organism: Calotriton arnoldi; assembly: GCA_963921515.1. NCBI lineage: Eukaryota > Metazoa > Chordata > Amphibia > Caudata > Salamandridae > Calotriton > Calotriton arnoldi. The sequence goes on from CAWUFW010008229.1 coordinate 532,802, forward strand.
CGGTCTCAAGTCACCCACGATAGCCACGGGCCTCAGCTTTGCTGGGGACTCAGGGTAGCCTCGGGGAAGTCTGAGAATCCACCTCTGGTGATGCGATGACTTCGGCGTCCGACGGGAGCTTCAGAAATGCGAACCGGACAGATGCTTCTTTGGTGCCTGCCAAGCAGGGGAGTCACTCCTTGACCCCAAGGGAGATTCTTCAGTCCTCTTATCTTGTCGTAGAGCGTCGAAGGTCCAGGATTCAGTTTCAGAGTTTCGTCCAGGTATAATCTAATCTTGCTGTGGCAAGGGTTCCCCATTTTAACCAGTAAAACAGGGAGGGACTAGCTCTATGACCCCACCTATGGGAGGGTCAAGGGAGGGGGTGGCTACACCCACTTCCCTTTGTCCAGTTTCGCGCCAGAGCAGGGGCAGGTAGCCCCTGAGCTGGTTTGAACTGGCATATGCACAGAGGAGCCTTTTGCTCCCCCAGTGCAGGACTTCAAAGCACTCTAAGAGTGCACCCACCCAGCCCCAATACACATTATCCTGTCTGGGAGGTGGTCACACCTCCCTGCAACAGGAAACCTATTGTCCAGGCCTCCCTGCCGGAGTTTTGTCCAGCAGCAGGAGGCCAGACTTGTGTCTGTGGCAGCAGCATCCATTTTGTGATGCCAGGGCTTCAGAAAGAAGTTACCGGGTAAGCCAGAGTTAACATGTCTTTCCCTCTAGAAGGGTGGAATGCTACCCCCGCCGCCAGGATTGGCGGGGGGTAGTATTCAAGATGTTTGACACCAAACACGACATGTTTAGGTGCAGCCATTCCAAAGTTAGCATTTTACCGCGAGGATATAATGCGCTTAAGAGTATATGGTCAGGCTGCACTACAAACAGCATCAGAGATGGTCTCCGAACGCTGCAGAGGGGCCCTGCTCATGCAGGGGCACCCTCTCACATAGGAACCACGCACTCTGCCTTTAGGATTGATAAGGCCTGCCTTAGGAGTGACTTATAGGTTTATATGTGTGTATGTATTTAGTGATATAGGTAACCTATATCACAGTAAGGGTGCATGCACCACCTTACCCAGGCTGCAGTAGCAGACCTGTGGTGTCAGTTTGGATGGCCTTCCAGGGGTGGCATAATACATGCTGCAGCCCCTGGCAGGCCTCTGAGGTACCTATGCCCTGGGTACATAGTATACAATATACTAGGGACTTATAAGGGCACTCCAGATTCCAATCAGAGATGTGCCTAAGGCACATGGAAACCTTTTTACAGAGAAAGCAGATAGACTGGGGCCCTGAATAGCAGGATCCCAGTCCAACTAAGTCATAAACTAGCAAAACACCATAAAAAAAGTGGGGGCAACCATATAGTCAGATTCCACCTTCCTACATAACCCCCCAAACGAAAGGAGATAAGGCTAACCTTGGCCAGTTGAGCCTATATTGACTAAGTGGCCATATAAGGAAGCACCTGCACTAGCATGGTTGCCCCCTATGTTATGGTCCACTAAGCAATCCCTCACCCTAAGGGTATGAGAGGGTCTCCACCATGGGGAATCACTACCTCTGGTGTGCTTAGGTAAAGTACAAGGCTGGTGAGGTGTCTGAGTAGGGAAGTGAGGCCCTAGGAATGTTGGCCTCCAGCTTCCTCAGATCACTGGTCACCATGTATGCCTGTCTTTCCATGACTGAGTTGCACTTTGCTCTAAGGGTCAACCTTTGGCTGCCTACAGCTGGGGGTTGGGTCCCTTTGGATGGAACACTGGAGGGACATGGCAGGTTTGGAACCTTCTGGTCCCAGGTTTGCCCTTGCCTACCAGAGTCCTTCTGGGGAGGTCCCTACATAAAGGTATGGGGGATCCCTCAGTGTGTAGAGGAATTTTCACCTGGCTAGGGCTACTAGACTGGGTGCCCCTAATCTGCTGATGGGGGCTTCCTCTGGACAGGGGGCCCGGGGGGTCCACTGACCTCCTGACCTCTGCAGCCCTGGGCTGACTGAGGCAGGGTAGAGAGGGGCAGGTTACCTGCTCCAGACTGGGTACCACCTTGGAAGGGTCCTCTGCCACCAGGGGTGTGGCCAGGCCAGGCCTGACTACCTCTGTGGCAGTTCCTTCACTAGGGGTAGGGTCAGTTCCCTGAGGAGGCTGACCCTTACCTACTGTCTGGGGGAAGAAGACTTTTCTTCAACCCTTGTGCTCTCTTTTGGGGAGAGTGGGCCATTCTTTCAGGCTCCATCTCTCCAAATTCTTGGGCTGGGGCTGTGGCCATCACAGCCCCACTAACCTTTGCAGGGACGCCCAACATCCTAAGATGGGTTTGGTGTTCAACTTCAGCCCAGGCTGAAATTTCCAAATCATTGCCCATCAGGCAATCTACAGGTAGGGTTGGGGACACTGCCACTCTTTTGGGCCTGTGACCCCCTCCCAGCTGAGATTGACTATGGCCATGGGGTGATCTGTTCTGACACCATCAATGTCGGTCACCTGGTATTTAAACTCAGGTAAAAGCTGGTGAGGGGGACTAGTTTCCCTGCCACCATGGTGACACTAGCCCCTGTGTCCCTAAATGCCACAGCTTTCTGAGCATTAATCATTGGCTCCAGTCTGTACCTGCCCAATGCTATGGGACCCATGGTAAAGGTGGCAAATCCTATACCACCATCAGAGTCAGAGGAGTCTGTTGAGGGTCCCTGTCTAAACTAGGGCCCACCTCTGTTCCTCTTGCAAAAGCACCCAACTTTTTGGGTGCACTACTCCCCAACTGGAGGATTACTACTGGTAGTACCAGGAGGGGTGGTAGTAGTTGTGGGAGGAACATTTTCTTTATTGCCAATCCTGGGGCAACTGGGATCAGTTTTCCAGTGCCCAGGCTTTTTACAGACATGGCAATAGGGTTTCTTTTCAGGAGAGGAAGGAGTTTGGGACCCACCCCCAGAAGAGGAATTTTGGGGCCCTGTAGGAGACTTATCTTTAGATTTATCCCCACCTTTCTCTTGGGACTTAGTAGAATCTTTCTTCTGGTCACCACCCTGATTTCTAGTTTTTACTCTGGTTCTGACCCATCTGTCTGCCTTCTTTCCCAATTCTTGGGGAGAGGTCAGATCAGAGTCCACCAGATACTGGTGCAAAAGCTGGTTTTGACAATTATTAAGGATCTGCTCCCTCATAATCAAATTGTACAATCCTAAAAAGTCATGCACTTTGTTGCCATGTATCCAACCTTCCAAAGCCTTTGTAGCACAATCTACAAAATCAACCCAGTCTTGAGTCTGAGCTTTTTGGGTGGCTCTGAACTTCAACCTATACTGTTCAGTGGTTAGGCCAAACCCATCTATCAGAGCACTCTTCAAGACTGTGTAATTGTCAGCATCCTCTTCTCTTACAGTGAGGAGCTTGTCTCTACCTTTGTCTGCAAAGGAGAGCCACAAGATTGCTGCCCACTGCCTCTGGGGGACCTTCTGAACTTTACAGGCCCTCTCCAGTGCAGTTATCCATTTGTGGATGTCATCCCCACTCTGGTAGGGAGGGACAATCTTGTTTAGGTTTCTATGGTCATAAGACCTTTCCCTATCTCTAGGGATATTGCTGCCACCATGGGACTCTAGTCCCAACTTTCTTCTCTCTCTAAGGAGATCTAGGGATTCTCTATCTAACGCTAATTGCTTTTTCTGAGTTCCAGCTGAGTTTCCTCATACTGGACTAGCCTCTTTCTTCTCTCATGAGAGGATTCTCTCCTATGAGATGAGACAGAGCTCCCTATAGAGGTGCCAGAGTGGTTGGACTCCTGAGAAGGAGACCTTGACCTTCTGGGCACACTCTTAATCCTTCCTGGGGGACAAAGAGGGCATCATTTTGATCATCCTCATCATCATCCACAGGAGGGATTTGGTTTTCCAGGTCAGGGTCATTGTCACCCTCCTGGCCAGTTTCAGAGGGGCTGGGGTACTGGTACCCCTAGCGTCCTCCTCTTCTTCTGCCCCACCCTCAGCTCCTACCCCTTCAGTCCCTACAGGTCTTACTAAGGTCATAAGCCACCAACAACTCCTTGAGGTGTTGGGTGGTGAGGCTTTGGCCTGTCCTTATTTTTCTCAAGTTACATAAAGCTCTCAATTCCAAGAATGGGAGTGTATCATACTTGGAGGGTGGAAGCTCAATGGCTTCCTGCAAGGATTCTTTGGATCCTGCCCTTAAAGACATTACTAGTGTGGTGTGGTGTATGCACTACCTACTCTAGTGTGGCCTACTAAACTCTCTTGAGTTGTAGAAAGGGTTGTGCTATCCCTTAACACACAACTCTAAGTTCAGTAGAACTTACTGTTATTCTAAGCTTAAATTATATGTACCTTAGGTACATTTAGTGGTTTTCAGTTGATCAATTCAATTGAGATTATCTGGTAAAACAATAGCAAGCTGGAATCCCACACGCTGCACACCAATGTGAGAAGTTGGCCTGGCATATGCTGTCCACTAATTATAGTGGGCACCTTGCACCAGTCCAAATCGACTCTTATGGTAGATAGGTTAAAGACAACCTTATTGAAAGCTATCCTAGTGGTAGCTATGGAGAGCAGCCTTCAGGCTAAGTCTTGAAGGAATGTAATGTGTTAAGCGTAATGGGGCAACCCGGTGTCCCTCAGAACCTGGGTATACGTATACTAAAGAAAAATGGTTCTGTCAGGGTATCACTTAATTAGAACAAATAGTAACAACTTACTTGTAACTCAATTCAATAATGAAATAAATACATATATAACACACACCAAAGATTTTGAATCAAAATTATATTAGAAGAAAATCAAATAATAAAGTCTGTCGCAATTTATAATTTCAATTTGCAATATGTGACTGTAGTGCAATAGTGACATGTGGTGAATGGTGATAAATACAATCTACTATATACAAAAACAAATGTGCAAAAATGGGGAGGGGGAAGGAAAAAGATTTCATAAATGTCCTTGTTATTAACACATATGCTTAAATGATCCAATAACGAATGGGACTGTGATCATCAGCGTTGCGTGGACATATACAATACGCCTGACGTTTCGACCCTGTATATCGCGCAAAAAGTGGGAAGTGCATCTAGGCGGGTCTTCCTCAAGGCAGGAAAGGGAGGAACGGTAGCCCAAAAGTAGATTCCTGGGTGGCCTGTTAATGAATGAATTCTTAGTCAGGTATGGGTAGAAACTTAATTCCCAAGGAACTCCACCAGCCGGTTTGGAGCCTCAGAAGAAGCTATATTAGACTTCCACCCGTCGGTTGGAGTCGATTTAAATGATTTTCCGACATTAACCACGGAGAGAAGGAGGCTTGTTTCCCAGATCACGAAATACACCGGACTGGCATTAAATCGGCTCCAACCGACGGGTGGAAGTCTAATATAGCTTCTTCTGAGGCTCCAAACCGGCTGGTGGAGTTCCTTGGAATTGAGTTTCTACCCATACCTGACTAAGAATTCATTCATTAACAGACCACCCAGGAATCTACTTTGGGTGCATTCCTCCCCTTCCTGCCTTGAGGAAGACCCGCCAGATGCACTTCCACTTTTGCGCGATGTACAGGGTCGAAATGTCGGCGTATCATATGTCCACGCAACGCTGATGATCACAGTCCCATTCGTTATTGGATCATTTAAGCATATGTGTTAATGGCAAGGACATTTATGAAATCTTTTCCCTTCCCTCCCCATTTTTGCACATTTGTTTTTGTATATAGTAGATTGTATTTATCACCATTCACCACATGTCACTATTGCACTACAGTCACATATTGCAATTGAAATTATAAATTGCGACAGACTTTATTATTTGATTTTCTTCTAATATAATTTTGATTCAAAAATCTTTGGTGTGTGTTATATATGTATTTATTTCATTATTGAATTGAGTTACAAGTAAGTTGTTACTATTTGTTCTAATTAAGTGATACCCCGACAGAACCATTTTTCTTTAGTATATTGAAGGAATGTAAAGCAGCTTGTTTTACCAGTCTATAATCTCTTGAGTGACCAAATGAAAGAGCACCACACCAGGTATATATTCAAAATATATGTATTTATTACTAAACACACCCTCTAGTCTCTTTATGAGGCTAGAGTTCAAGTACATAGGTTATAAGATCTTAAATCACAGTAATAGCACAAATACACGTTTGGGCCCTAGGAGCGTACCAAACCATATACCAATAAAGTGGTATGCGAACCACGACTGAACTAGACACTAGGCCTAGAGCCTCTAGAAGTGCTTGGACCACAAGGAACCACCCAAGGTAGTGACACAGGGGACCCACGGGAGAGCAGCGTGCAGTGTAAATACACAACCGCGATACGCCGTTAACTTCTATGGAGAAAGTCGGGATCGGGAAAATAGCGGAAAGGGACACTTAAAAGAGGACTAGGACAAAACCCTTTGAGATCTAGGACTTTGAAGAGTCTCTACCCACGGGAGCACCGGAGTACTCGTGTTACCTCACCCAGGAAGCCGGGTGCATAGGTGCCTTTCGGGGTCGGGTTTCGTCGTCGATTCGAATGGCGATCTGCTGCAAAGTGCTGCTGGCGGCCAAGAGAAAAGTGCCCGGGTGGATCCAAGAGTGGATCAGAGTTCTGGTGAACCTGAAAGCAGAGGGGACAGAGTCTGGGTCACTAGCCAGTGACCAGGAAGGCGATGGACAGATGCCCACCGATGTCGAGTGCTTCAGGTGCATTGACGGTTGTCTTGACTCTTCAGCCACGAGGTCCGGGAGGCGTTGTCGGCAACCAGGAGCAGGATTCGGGCTGCTGCTTGATGTCTGTCGAGTGCTGAGGTGTCTGCGACCGGATTGGACCCAACAAGCCTTGGCAACGGCAAGTCTCGAGTAAGATGTAGATCGTTGATGGTGCAGACCAGCAAGGTCTGTGGAACTCACCCAGCGAGGGTAAGTGAGGGGAGGCCTGTAGCAACCAGGATGCCAAGTAAGGAAAAGATTGGCCTTCGTTAAGGGCTACTAGCCAACGGGCTAGCGACCGCAAAGGAGCCTCGTGACGCCGCATGTGGAGCTGGCTTACAGGACACTTGTGGAGAGGGGGCCAGTGATCTTCGGTGCAGGTGGTGCTGGAGGCTAGGGCTACTTGGAGCCCAAAGCACGACTTCTTGGGACACCCAGAAGATGGTGCACTTGCAAGTGTGCTTTCGGTGTCCAGGGGTCACGGTCTCAAGTCACCCACGATAGCCACGGGCCTCAGCTTTGCTGGGGACTCAGGGTAGCCTCGGGGAAGTCTGAGAATCCACCTCTGGTGATGCGATGACTTCGGCGTCAGACAGGAGCTTCAGAAATGCGAACCGGACAGATGCTTCTTTGGTGCCTTCCAAGCAGGGAGTCACTCCTTGACCCCAAGGAGATTCTTCAGTCCTCTTATCTTGTCGCATGAGCGTCGAAGGTCAGGATTCAGTTTCAGAGTTTAGTCCAGGTATAATCTAATCTTGCTGTGGCAAGGGTTCCCCATTTTAACCAGTAAAACAGGGAGGGACTAGCTCTATGACCCCACCTATGGGAGGGTCAAGGGAGAGGTAGCTACACCCACTTCCCTTTGTCCAGTTCGCGCCAGAGCAGGGGCAGGTAGCCCCTGAGCTGGTTTGAACTGGCATATGCACAGAAGGAGCCTTTTGCTCCCCAGTGCAGGACTTCAAAGCACTCTAAGAGTGCACCCACCCAGCCCCAATACACATTATCCTGTCTGCGGGAGGTGGTCACACCTCCCTGCAACAGGAAACCTATTGTCCAGGCCTCCCCTGCCGGAGTTTCGTCCAGCAGCAGGAGGCCAGACTTGTGTCTGTGGCAGCAGCATCCATTTTTGTGATGCCAGGGCTTCAGAAAGAAGTTACCGGGTAAGCCAGAGTTAACATGTCTTTCCCTCTAGAAGGGTGGAATGCTACCCCCGCCGCCAGGATTGGCGGGGAGTAGTATTCCGAGATGTTTGACACCAAACACGACATGTTTAGGGTGCAGCCATTCCAAAGTTAGCATTTTACCGCGAGGATATAATGCGCTTAAGAGTATATGGTCAGGCTGCACTACAAACAGCATCAGAGATGGTCTCCGAACGCTGCAGAGGGCCCTGCTCATGCAGGGCACCCTCTCACATAGGAACCACGCACTCTGCCTTTAGGATTGATAAGGCCTGCCTTAGGAGTGACTTATAGGTTTATATGTGTGTATGTATTTAGTGATATAGGTAACCTATATCACAGTAAGAGTGCATGCACCACCTTGCCCAGGCTGCAGTAGCAGACCTGTGGTGTCAGTTTGGATGGCCTTCCAGGGGTGGCATAATACATGCTGCAGCCCTGGCAGGTCCTCTGAAGTACCTATGCCCTGGGTACATAGTATACAATATACTAGGGACTTATAAGGGCACTCCAGATTCCAATCAGAGATGTGCCTAAGGCACATGGAAACCTTTTACAGAGAAAGCAGATAGACTGGGGCCCTGAATAGCAGGATCCCAGTCCAACTAAGTCATAAACCAGCAAAACACCATAAAAAAAGTGGGGGCAACCATATAGTCAGATTCCACCTTCCTACAGTGTTGCATTATAAAAATTTATAAAAAGTAACCTGTAACCCTTATTAAAAAATGTGAGCCCCTGCACAACATCTGAGCCCCAAGCCAAATCTGTCCATCTTCCCTGTAGTGTGAGTTCTACATATATGACCAACCCTCCCCTGGCTCTCCCTGACATTGCCTTACGTGCCGGACAAAAGAAGGTTTTATATCCCTCTAAAAAAAAATTGTTGTTTACTGGTTCCCATGTTTCTTGTAAACAAATTATCTGAAATTCCCGTATATAAAGTAGCCATTGTTCATTCTCAAATTTAGTGGATAGGCCTGCTATATTCCAGGAAACTATTTTTATTTCTCTCCCGTTTGGCCTTTCTACACTAGCAGTTACCTGGGGACTATGGGTCCTATAAACTTTATTATTTAAACCATTGTCCGCGTGGGTATTTACGACCTGATAATCACAGGTAGTTTGGCCTTCAGCTATCCCCATGTTGATCTCATCTCCCCTCCCCCCTAGGTCTATAATGGTCACGGGGGTGTCACGGGCTCTATCAGCTTCCCCCAGCGGACCTAGTCAGTCAATATCATTTAGGTCTCTTAATGAGGCGAAGATGTTATTTGTCGGTGCTGTAATGGCCCACCCGATTGCACCCTCCTGTTGACCCACATATCCATAACGTTGGTTCGAGTTCGGCAAGGGTCTGTAGAAAAAACCCAGCGGGAGCAATTTAATGCTTAAGTCCACCTCAGCTTGGTAGAACCCATTACTCTGGTAAAGAATCTTGCGCACAAGGTCAGGGTGTCTGAGCGTCACGATCACACAGTCCCCTGAAAAAGCTTTCCTGGTTCTGCCGATCCAGGACACCCTCCTTGCCATCAGGATGTGTCTGTGATCTCTAATATTAAACCCCGCATTCCTACACATCCAGTGCACCACCTTATTAATCAATTGTATCGTGGTTTCCTCTTTTTGGCTTATATGTGCTGGGACACCAGTTAAAACAACTGTATACGGGCATGAGGCTGGGGGTAGGTCTAAAACTGGTAGACCTATAGTACTCTGTGCGATTAGAGAAGACGTTTCTTTTAGTTGTTGATTCGCATTGTCTCCCCTTTCTGTCCTTGCAGTGTCCACTTGCTGTGTTAAGGGATTGCCTGGAGTCCCTGTCCTCAATTCCCTGGGCCCCCTAGCAACAGTACTTGCATTGGGTCTAGTTACTTCCGGATGTACATGTGGGACTCTATTACCCATAACATCTAACCCTGTTATATGTTCGCTATCCCCATTTTTCCTCCCCTCATTCACGTTTACAGGTAATGGGGCTGGAGCTTTAGGGACTTCAGGTTCTTCCTGAGCAGCACGTGCACACCTACATGCCCCTTGGTTAGCTAGTACACTACTAGAGTTCAGGAGTAACAACAGTTTTTCTTCAATTGACCCTAATTTGCATAAAAGGGGCCCCAAGAGAACAGTCATCAAAGTCTCCAGTCTTTTCCATTGATCGGGGTCGTCCCCAAGCTCCACACTGGTGTCATTGCCACTGTTGGAAATTTGATCCGCGACCAATCCTTTGTTAGATTCTGAGACGGGTTTATCAGGAAACCTGATTGCTTGGTACTTGGATCTAGGTTTTTGCTTTTGTTTTTGTGGGACTCCTCCCCTCGTTCGCAGGCGGCTCTCCACTGCCTGCCATCAGAGACTTCGGTATACTTGTCATGCTTTGCCTGATGGCCCTTTTGGATCGAGTGATAACCTCACCACGGCACAATCCAGATGTAATTGCATTGTGTGCCGTGGAAGGAGTCGGTGTCTCTTCGACCAATATGGGCGAAGAATCAGGCTCATTGTCCCCTACAATATTTTGGGCAGAATTAGTGGAATTAATCTGTACGACTGTAATCCTTGGTGGCAAAACTGTGAGGTTGACTATTTCCCCATTGTTACTAGAACCAGGGGTGGCAAGACATGAGTGATCCACAGATTGCTGCCCGCCCCTGGGGGATTTAGCCATAACTAGGCCTCCCATTGATGACCGTTTTTGGGCCGCAAAGGTATCAAGTGAGAGTCTCTTTTCTGTGAGCTGAATCTGGTGGGTCAGAACCGACTCTGCTCTGGTCAGAAAAGCGTCCAGGGTCCCCACAACCCCCCCTCCTACCAACGAACCCGTGACCTTACGTTTGCTCGTTTTGACGGCAAGCTGTTGCTTGAATACAGATGGGCCCTCAGGATACACAAATTCAAATCAGTACCTTATTTAAGTAGCTGAAATCCACCTTAGTGTCCACCTTAATACATGAGATCCCAGGGGGGTGGCCCAGCCCAGCCTCTTCCTGTCTCTGACGGGCTCGGACGCGCCCGCCCTAGGCCCGGGCACGGCCTGAGCAGGCCCGTGCGCGTCCCACGCAGCGGGAGCCCTGGCCCCCTCTTGAGCGCCTCCCGGTGCGTGTGATGTGGTGCGCGGTGTGTGCGCCGCAAAGGATGGTGGGGGGTGTAGTCCCCGGCTCGCCGGCTTGTAGATTGGCAGCAGCAGCAATGGTGGTGTAGACAGGCGACCCCCTGCTACACAGGATACACGATTCAGGTATCGCCCAGCAGCGATCAACAGCCCAACAGCGGTCAGACTAATGGACTCCCACACAGCGGGAGCCCTGGCCCCCTCTTGAGCGCCTCCCGGCACGTGTGACGCGGTGCGCGGCGTGCGCGCCGCAAAGGATGGTGGGGGGTGTAGTCCCCGGCTCGCCGGCTTGTAGATTGGCATCAGCAGCAACGGTGGTGTAGACAGGCGACCCCCTGCTACACAGGATACACGATTCAGGTATGGCCCAGCAGCGATCAACAGCCCAACAGCGGTCAGACTAACGGGCTCCCACTTTTCACTTATTCCACCCTTGTCACAAAAACACCTGCTCCACTGTAATCAGGCATTGAAGTACACCTGGGATGCACTCAGCACCCTAGGTGGGAACGCGTTGATGAAGCATGCCACCAACTAGGTTGGTGGGTGAGGGTTCTTCTAAAAACCTAATGGGTTTTCCCTGTACAATTGCCTGTTGATGCAGTTATAGTATATTCACTTTCAGGGCCAGTCCTCTTTGTTGCTCTGTATTTTATTATTCAGCCCTCTAGAGTGGATCTTTTCACAGAGTGTGCATTGTATTATTTTTGGAGAATGGGTAGTTTTATGGGTGTTTTGTAGTTATGTTCTATTCGTGAGTTGAGATGCTGAAAGTTATTTTTATAAATTGTTGTTTTTGTTAAATGTGTTGTTAAAATAAAGTTAACCAATTATGTTACTAAACAGCTAGACTAAAACTTTGTGTAAAATATGTTTAAATATCTGTTTTACATATTGTCATTTGTATTTGTGACTATTGATGTCATTGCGACCTTCCGTGTTGCTGTGAAGAAGGAAAATGCATTCTTGATGTAGTTATTTCGACACATGTATACAAAGAGGAAAGTTAAATTAGTATCTCACTAAATAGCTACACTGAAACTTTATGTCAAATATGTCTATATATGTGTTTTACACTTTGTCAAAAACACTGGGTATTCACAGTGTGTCCTTGGCAATGGCACTCATAGAATCATACAGGCACTACCTGTGCAATCGTCAAGGATGTCCTTACTCCACCACTCTGCAAACATGCATCCTGGCACAGTACTAGTTGGGGGATGAAGTACCCTTGGCTATTGAAGGTCATTGGGAGCCAACTACCCCTCCTGTTACCTCCAGCAAGTCCAACACAGTCAGTTTTCTAAGAGTTCTTCGCTCTTCGGATGCCACAACCCCTTTCCGCACCACTCTGCAAATGCGCCTCCAGGCACACTACTGGTTGGGGAATGAAATTCTCTTGGATGCTAAGGGACCTTGGGGACCAAGAAGCCCTCCTGGTACTTTCTGTAAGTCCTGCACAGCGGAATTCCTGAGAGCTGGTCAGAGGCCCGCCCCCTGTCAGCACCACTCTGCAAACACCATTGCTACTTAAAAAACCATAGAAATTCACTGAAAAAAACAAAGGTTACAGGGATGTTATAGTTAGGAATTAACATTTACAAAACCTTAGGCATTCACCCATTAAAGAGCTATTCCTGCTCCGTACATAATCCGCCACAGTGAGCAGAAACGGACCCGCACTTCAAGCGGTGGCGTCGTCCCGTGGCCAGGGCCGGCCACTAAACATCCATCAAACAGAGTTACCCCTCGTGGGACTCTCGCCATCAGGTAGGTATCAGCCCATATGTGAAAGCTCTCGACAAAGACATCATCCCTTTCATCATCTCCAGTCCTACGCGTTTCAGGCCACCGCCCTTAATCATGGACTGCTTGTAGAAAAGACACAGCACGGATGGATGGATGTTTAGTGGCCGGCCCTGGCCACGGGACGATGCCACCGCTTGAAGTGCGGGTCCGTTTCTGCTCACTGTGGCGGATTATGTACGGAGCAGGAATAGCTCTTTAATGGGTGAGAGCCATGACTTGAGACATTGTGTTACCGGAAAATATTAATTTTATGGAGACTCACAGCAGCGTCCCACATGGGTTGAACACTGATACTACTAGCCCCATAATGCAATGGTCTCTGACACGTGACCTTTGGAAATAATAAAGGGAAAACGCTAGTTTGTATGCGTGCTGTGTCTTTTCTACAAGCAGTCCATGATTAAGGGCGGTGGCCTGAAACGCGTAGGACTGGAGATGATGAAAGGGATGATGTCTTTGTCGAGAGCTTTCACATATGGGCTGATACCTACCTGATGGCGAGAGTCCCACGAGGGGTAACAATGTTTGATGGATGTTTAGTTGCCGGCCCTGGCCACGGGACGACGCCACCGCTTGAAGTGCGGGTCCGTTTCTGCTCACTGTGGCGGATGATGTACGGAGCAGGAATAGCTCTTTAATGGGTGAGAGCCATGACTTGAGACATTGTGTTACCGGAAAATATCAATTTTATGGAGACTCACAGCAGCGTCCCACATGGGTTGAACACTGATACTACTAGCCCCATAATGCAATGGTCTCTGACACGTGACCTTTGGAAATAATAAAGGAAACGCTAGTTTGTATGCGTGCTGTGTCTTTTCTACAAGCAGTCCATGATTAAGGGCGGTGGCCTGAAACGCGTAGGACTGGAGATGATGAAAGGGATGATGTCTTTGTCGAGAGCTTTCACATATGGGCTGATACCTACCTGATGGCGAGAGTCCCACGAGGGTAACTCTGTTTGATGGATGTTTAGTGGCCGGCCCTGGCCACGGGACGACTGCCACCGCTTGAAGTGTGGGTCCGTTCTGCTCACTGTGGCGGATGATGTACGGAGCAGGAATAGCTCTTTAATGGGTGAGAGCCATGACTTGAGACATTGTGTTACCGGAAAATATCAATTTTATGGAGACTCACAGCAGCGTCCCACATGGGTTGAACACTGATACTACTAGCCCCATAATGCAATGGTCTCTGACACGTGACCTTTGGAAATAATAAAGGGAAAACGCTAGTTTGTATGCGTGCTGTGTCTTTTCTACAAGCAGTCCATGATTAAGGGCGGTGGCCTGAAACGCGTTGGACTGGAGATGATGAAAGGGATGATGTCTTTGTCGAGAGCTTTCACATATGGGCTGATACCTACCTGATGGCGAGAGTCCCACGAGGGGTAACTCTGTTTGATGGCTGGGTAGTGGCCGTCCCTGGCCACGGGACGACGCCACCGCTTGAAGTGCGGGTCCGTTTCTGCTCACTGTGGCGGATGATGTACGGAGCAGGAATAGCTCTTTAATGGGTGAGAGCCATGATTTGAGACATTGTGTTACCGGAAAATATTAATTTTATGGAGACTCACAGCAGCGTCCCACATGGGTTGAACACTGATACTACTAGCCCCATAATTCAATGGTCTCTGACACGTGACCTTTGGAAATAATAAAGGGAAAACGCTAGTTTGTATGCGTGCTGTGTCTTTTCTACAAGCAGTCCATGATTAAGGGCGGTGGCCTGAAACGCGTAGGACTGGAGATGATGAAAGGGATGATGTCTTTGTCGAGAGCTTTCACATATGGGCTGATACCTACCTGATGGCGAGAGTCCCACGAGGGGTAACTCTGTTTGATGGATGTTTAGTGGCCGGCCCTGGCCACGGGACGAGCCCACCGCTTGAAGTGCGGGTCCGTTTCTGCTCACTGGGGCGGATGATGTACGGAGCAGGAATAGCTCTTTAATGGGTGAGAGCCATGACTTGAGACATTGTGTTACCGGAAAATATTAATTTTATGGAGACTCACAGCAGCGTCCCACATGGGTTGAACACTGATACTACTAGCCCCATAATGCAATGGTCTCTGACACGTGACTTTTGGAAATAATAAAGGGAAAACGCTAGTTTGTATGCGTGCTGTGTCTTTTCTACAAGCAGTCCATGATTAAGGGCGGTGGCCTGAAACGCGTAGGACTGGAGATGATGAAAGGGATGATGTCTTTGTCGAGAGCTTTCACATATGGGCTGATACCTACCTGATGGCGAGAGTCCCACGAGGGGTAACTCTGTTTGATGGATATATATATATATACACACATATGTACATTTACATACAGTCATGTGTGCAAACGCTATTCACGTTTGCCCATTATAGGTGGTGCCACCATTTTTATCTAAGACCCTTAGTATGACCTCCTTTAACATTATTCCAGAGACACCATTGCCTCTCCCTTAAACCGGGGCATTTGCAGCACAGGTACACTACAGGGTTGGTCCTGGAAGGGCCAGGATTGGGCTCATCTGATGCCTTACTGAAGACCATCGGAGGACACAAGAGGCTTGGTTTTGACCAGGTCCCCAAATCAATATTATTTTGACACATCTGTGTTAATGAGTCTGATCCAGTGGGTTTTCCATTTATTATACACACTTTATGCCGTGTGCACAAAAAAAAAATGCAGCAGCATCTTTTTATTTGTGCTGTTTTCACCCATTCAAAGTACGATACACATGACCTGCCATTGCCTGTTGCTGAAAGATCAGTTTTTAGGTCGAGCCTAGTGGCAGCGCACATTCACTACTCGCTCTGCGAGTAGGGTAACCAGAATTTTAAAGCCAAAAACCGGGACATTTAACTAAAATAGAAGAAGGCCTACAATTTTACTTCAAGCGAGCGCACGGAATGACAGCGCTCCTCAGCAGATAATTGCAGAACAGGCAATAAGAACATAAATAAAATGCAATTTTTAAACCGAGTAGCTTGCCTATTAATTAAATTGCTTTCTTGAAACAGCTGCTAACCATCCCTGCTTTGTAAAACATAAAAAAGAACCTCCTGCGGATTTCAGTCGAACTTCTCTAAAAAACGGGACATGCGCTAAATTTCCTGAAATCTACCGGGACAGCTGGTGAAAAACCGGGACAGTCCTGGCAAATCCGGGACGCCTGGTCACCCTATCTGCGAGGCATGCTGTATTGGAGTATGCACTGGAAGCCCCGCCCACTCTCCGCCCATATTTATCATTGGTTTGTGTCATTGTCCTTCCTAAATGCTGGCTTCTGATTGGTTAATATGCTTGTTAGTCCCTCCTTGGTACCGCCTTGTCTTCATTTGTAACCTCCCATGAGGACTGGCCCTTTTACTTCTGTTGATACACGGTACGGTATGTCTTATTTTAGTCTGTAAGCACTATTTTCTTTAATGTGTTTCTGCAAGTGCAGGCACCACATGCTTTCCTGCAACATTCAGCGCTCCATGCGCTTTACAGGCTGTCAGGCCCACAAGTTTTATATACACTGACGCCGCTCCGTGTTTCAGTACGGCCCCTGCTTTGATGTTTTTTTTAAAATGTAATTACAACTGCTCCCGCTTCACGTACATCGTGTGTTCTGTTTACGCAATGCTTGTTTTATCTTTCGTGTTGTTTACAAGATCCCATGTCGTGCTTTTACGTTAAGAGGCCATGCCCCTTTTTTTAGACGACCCGCGTCTAAAGAAAGGTCCGCGGCACCTATTGCATTGCAAATGCTTGTATTACCAATTGCGGCGCGTGTCATAATTTTTAAAATGCGGGGCTCGTACGACTTGAGCTTTTGCTGACACTCTAACCAAGCAGTAGGGGCGTGAGGTAGCTGTGCGGTGACAGTGACACAGCGAGGCTGCAGCGGGTGGCTCTGGATGCCGGCTTTTCTCATAGCCATCCCTGCAGGGCGGGCGCTGCTCCTGGTGAGCTTCAGGCTGCTCACAAGGTGAGTGCAGCTCACTGACTGAACGTCCGACACTCCCTTCTTCGTTCAACACAAAGGCTGTCCTCACTGCCAGAGACGAGTAACTCTTCAGAATAGTCATTAACAATGTTGACACTCTCTTCCAGAGGTTCACGGGGTTAGAGTACATGTATGGGTTTTATAATCGGGCCCGAAGGCTATCAAATAAATCGCAGCGCTGACTATGTTCCCAAGGATACTGATTGTGTGTGAAAATTCCCAAATCTTTTGAACAGCTAAGCTGACATTTCCACCAGCACGCAAAAAGAAGGGTATTGCGTACGCCTCCGGACGCTTCGGGTCTCTCAACTGACAGCACGAGGAGCAGAGCCCCCTGGCTTTACAGTGACGTTTATGGAGAGGTACAATCTAAAGGATGTCGCAAAGTTGCTTTGCCACCCGAAGTGCACAGTCAAACATTTTTCCCGTGGGGCAAAGTAGCTCAGTGGACTATTGCATCTGTTGTGGAACTCTGTGTGTAACCTGCCCATTAGAATTTTGAATCTCAACAGATGCGCTCAGCCCTTCATTGTTCCAAAGTCAACGAAATGTGTAACACTGAGCGGGGTAACAATGTTCTGGTTACTTATCGATGCTCGTCATTATTCCGAGGCCTAGTCTTCCTCACCACAGTCCTAGATACCCTTCCTTTCTGCCCAGCTGGCTTTGACCATGGGCTGCTGAGGAGGGGGATATTTACAGGCAGTAGTAAGTGGAGATCCTCTTTAAAACTCCCAGGGAATAGGTGTATTTATCCTAAGTTAGGGGCCAGGTATAAGTCTTTGTTTTCTTTTATGGCTAAGGTAGGTACATTCTATATAACGAGGCAAACACCGCAATGCAGGGACTGGGACCAGATAGTGGGTATCAGCGCCTCGAGGCCAGACAAATTGTAGCATGTGCTGCATAACTCCAGTGATTACTGTTACTAAAGGGTGCGGCGTGGTAGTGTCAGGCATGACCTATGTGGCTACAGTTTTGAAGCAGGGATATCTTTATTTCGTACCAAGCTTCAAGGGCCACGTCTTGATGGGGTGCACTGGCTCTGCACACCTGCTTTTTTGAGTCTGAGGGATATAACGTTCATACACATAACTCCTAAATTCTAGGAGATGATGAATGAACTTTTAAAAGAACAAGTCGGAAACAGTGAGCAGAGATGGCCTCTCAATGTTTCTGACTCGTTCTGTCCAAACGTCGTGTTAAATTGGAGAAGTTCTGCGTTGTTTGTATTGTGTTTTTTGTTGTGTTTTTGAGCTGTTATTGTTGAGTTAAGCTGTAGCTGTCGGTGATAATTTGGCACCATTACAAAAGTACGAAAAACGTGCAGAAACGCTGTACCAATAATTCATTCTCCTTCTCTATTTAAAATGTGGTACTGTCAGGATTACTGGTTGTTGTAGTAACACAATTAACAGAAAAGGGGTTCACTTTTTGTTCTTTTGGTCATTAGTAAATATAATTCCACTTCACTTCACCAACTGAAAAAAAACATTTTTTTAAATATTTTTTCTTAAAAGGGTTTTTGCTATATTTGTTCATATGATCCCTTTTCTCGTTCCCCACTTAACTGATCAATACAAGTAGGGAAAATAAACCTTTTCCATTCTTTTAACAATCGTCATACGGCCACTAGTAATACACTATTAAAGACTTCGAGCATCACAATAAAAGGCACAGTAGAAAATCACACCAAGCGAGAAATCGGTTTTCATATTGGTATTTTCACTGGTGAATAATTAGAGTTCTGCTGAAACAACAAACAGTAAATCTGCCTAGTTGAAGTAATATCACGGCAAAGTAGGACTCAATGTCGAAGTTATGGGTAGGCCCAGGCTGCAATAAAAGCATCACTTGTCAAACTTTTTACAGTCGAGGGCCTCACAGCCGATAACAAGAGATCCGTCAAAAATTGACAAATGGCCCTTCAGTCCGACCCTCGTTTCTCCTCCTACTTTAGAGGTGAGTGCACTTCTGGTTCTAAAGGCCCAGCCTCAGCCAGCTCTGAGCCTCCAGCCACCACACGATCACGGCTCACTGGTGTCAGAAGTCTGCCTTATTTAGTGGGGCCTTCCGGCACTGTGATTTTCATGCCCAGATCTGTGTGACAAGTGCAAGACATGAAAACATACCAATGTCCCCCGCATGCAGAGAGAACATTCTCAGCGTGTCAGGGGCACTCATTTTTTTTCCAGTTTTTGAAAAACAAAAACGAATCTGGCTGCCACAGCATGGTAAACTAACTATCACTAAACATTTTCACTGATTTACCACAGCCATGTTATCAAAAGCAGTTTAGGCAAATATTTTCCCATCCCTTATCCATGAATCACAGGAAATAGTGGGTGGACTGTCAATTGGCAGGCAGGGGGGCTACCTTCAGTGCACCAGTAGTAGCTCTGCCTGCCTGGCGTTTAATTGAGTCACGGAAATATTTTTAACTAAATGCAAAATACATGGAAAGTTAGCAATTTTAAAGTTAACTGCTCCTCACTAATGGTTTAAAACTAAAGTAAACATTTTGAACTTTCAACACAGATTTATATGGGCTGGTCTACATCGGGAATAATCATGTCTTCAATGGCTTTCAAAAAATAGGAAGGTTGTTCATGCAGCCAGGGACTTTGGCAGGGAACTCAACTCAAACAAGCATTTGCAATGCAACATCTCGCATTTTAGAAAATTTGACCTATTGGTATTGTAAATGACAATGCCTTTTATTATTGCAGTTGTTTTTTAAACACATAAATAATTGGCATTGTCATTTACAATGCCAATAGGTCAAAATCTCTCAATTGCGGGACCTATTGCATTGCAAATGCTTGTTAATAAAGGAACTTGTAAGACTTGAAAAAGGTCGATATGTGGGCATTATCGGTTTTGTTTCTGTTCCTCATTTATCGGAATGCCTAGTCATGCATTCGTAAGCTAAGGATACTTCGAGGGCAGTAAATGTGATGAACAGAAGGAAATTAAAGGAAATCTGCTTAGATGGCAAATTCTTTCACCTGATAAATAGCATCGTAAGTGAAGAAGTATCATGCATCCACCATAGGAGAGAAAGTCTTAACAAGGATTACTTTCTCCTCGGTGCATTTATTAAAGCGGCGAGTTTCACAGCAATGAGTTCAGTGCTTCACCGTCTGGTTTTAATCTGCGAAAGTGCTACTCCAGAACAGTTGGTGGCCAGCTTGCAAATGCCATCCAATCAACAACTGTGCCAGGCAGACGCATAAAGGGCAATAGGCCAGACTATAAAGTAGGTTGATTGTTTTATTCTCCTGGATTAGGATAAGAGGGTTACTATAATCACTGCAGAAGCAGGGCAGAGAGAGAAGTGCAGCGGAAACACCAGACCCACTGCATTTCATTTACTTGAGATTGTTTATTTCATTTTAAATACATTAACGCTGCTGTTGACATATTTCAAAGACCCTTTTCTGAACCCTGTACTGCACTAAAATAGTGAAGATAAGTATTATGAATAAAGTGAACAATAACAGACTTTATTAGTGTACTATTAAATAGCTAGAAAAATGTTTTAGTGGAATCAGTGAGTGTATAGGCACACGGGTCGATGTTTTTAAGGTGTCTCTGTGCACTGTGCCCTAATGAAGGTGCAAACAGCAGTATTCGGATATTGTAATATAAAAAGAAAAAACTATTTTTGTGAGTACAAGTCTAATCGCAAGCACACACACACATGCTTAATTTAAAAAACATAATACCACATTCAAGAAAACTCGGATTTAATTGCTGGCACAGGAGGTTCTGGGATTTGTTCAGTGTTCATAGAAACTATTGATCGGGAGAAAGCCTAGAAAAAGATCGTTAATACCTGCCTTTATTTCGGAAGTGGCTTGGGGTAAAACAGGACACAAATACCAAGTAGGGATAAGGGTGTCGTCTGATACGTCTGGCTTACCTTAGGCCGTGCTCCTCTGCCTTTAATGCCCCTGGTTCGAGTAGTCCCAAATGCAGCGGCAAAAATAGAAAGCATTTTTCTAAAAGCCCTTTTACCTTTATGTTGATTTTACCTCTTGCTCTTCCCTTAACACCCTCAACAGCAAACCAGAGGCTATAGATTGGCTAAGTGGAAACCAAGTGGTCAACATGTTATGTCCCTGGGAGGTTAAAAGGTGCATGAGAGAAGTCACTTCTGCTATTTTGCCATTTTGACACAATTATGTCAAAGAAGTACCTGAGCGTGTGGAAAGGGGGTATGTTTTGCTCATACAGGCATCAAAGGTTGCTGCAGTGCTACAGGAGGAATAGCTGAATGTTACTTTGCCTAACGCAGCAAGCCTCCATGAAGCAGGCATGGCTGTTTTGAATTTACATCAAGATAGCACAAAACAAGGAAGGCATTTGGTATACTATGCAAACTTTGCCAGGGCAAAAGTTTTCTTTATTTCCATTTAACTACACCATCAGAACATTTCAGGTAATAGAGCTGACTTGCTCTTTAATAGTCAATGAGGTTTCAAATTGAATGAACCACAACTGATTGACAAACCTGCTAGTTTAAGTAAGTTTTGTTTACAGAGGCAAATACATTTTTGTATGATTGGAATACCACTCACAAGTTGATTTGGCAATGAGTAAAAGGTTTTATTGACATGAAGATGAGCAGGGAGTGTAATGGCCAGTGGGTTTGTGCACACCCAACCAAAGTACACATTTGTGGGTATTCACATACTTCTCTCTGAGCCCTTACTACCTAATAAATAGTTGGAAATTTACATCAGTAACAACATTTCTTGGTGTGGCGAGGATCAGAAGACCCCCTTCTCCCCCAAACTTGACTGGGTTAAGCAAAAGAGTATTTAAATAAGGAAAACATTTTTCCTGTTGGAAAAAAAGGAGGCAGTTATTTTTTGCTTGAGAGTATGTACGTGTGTATATTTGCTCATAAAGCAATGGAATTTACAAAAGGTGGAAATCAGTAGCTGTCGCTCTTTTACAGGAGTGCTTCTAAAATCTTGCCTGAATTCCTGAAATTTGTAAATCTGCACCTATGGGAAATCGCAGTCTTGTGGGTGCAAATTTACTTAACATTTGTAGAGTGCAACATTCATCATAAGGGCAGCAGCGGCTCCTCCACTATGGCGGAGAAGCGTCGCACCCCCAAAAACAGCAGGAAAGAAAAAATAAAACAACACTTGTTTAATTTCTTCTTTCCTGCCTAATCTTGGGGGCGGGGCCTAGGGTACTGACAGCCGCTGTCAAACCTGATCAGTGTTTCCCCAGGAGGGGAGAGGTCGCACCTGGCTTGTGGACTCTGCAGGGGGGACTACGTTTCCCATCACCCCCCACGTCTGGAGAGCGTTTTTAAGCACAATGGTTGCCCGTGCCCGTCGTAGCCGCCGTCAAACCTCTTCAGTGTTTCCCCAGGAGGGGAGAGGTCGTACCTGGCTGGTGGACTCTGCAGGGGGGACTACATTTCCTATCACCCCCTGCGTCTGGAGAGCGCTTTAAGTGCAACGCCTGCCCGTGGCCATCATAGCCACCATCAAACCTGTTTAGTGTTTCCCCAGGAGGGGAGAGGTCGCACCTGTCTTGTGGACTCTGCAAGGGGGACTACTTTTCCCATCACCCCTTGCTTCTGGAGAGCGATTTTAAGCACAACACCTGCCCGCGGCTGTCGTAGCCACAATCAAACCTGTTCAGTGTTTCCCCAGGAGGGGAGAGATCGCACCTGGCTTGTGGACTCTGCAGGGGGACTACGTTTCCCATCACCCCCTGCATCTGGAGAGCACTTTTAAGAACGACACCTGCCTGCGGCATGGGATGGACGTGGGGATGCGCCCGGGCTTCGGGGCTGGCCCGTCCTCGAACAGGAACCCCCTCTAACCTTTGGGGTCCGTGTAGAGGCCTGAAAATCCGGGTATGGTCAAGCACAAGATAAAGCACCCTGAGGTGGGGGGGAGATCACAACTACGCTGGACTCATTTCTGATAAGAGCAGCAGATGTACTCTCAAAACTGATTGAGATCACGGAGCACCGCCTCTCGATAGAAGAGGTAAGACTTCCCATTTCTAACTCCAACCAAATGGGAACGGGTCCTCTAAGTTCCTTGGGAGAGCATCCTGCAACCAACCCAGCTTCAAGTGCGCAGGTTAGACTGAGATCTTTAACAAATATAATTCCCCTGGGGCTGAGTGTAGTTCTGCAGCCGAACCACTGGGAAAGCAGAAAAGGGGGAGGTCCAAAACAGCCACTAATACTAGGTCTCATAGAACATGCAAAAATACTATCATGGATCCCCCCCTGAGGTTAAACACAGTCGCCTCACCAGTACAATATCAGTTACCCTCAGAGGACGCTATATGCCACAAATTGGAGCAAATCATTGGTTCTCTGTTACAGCCAATTATGGGCAGATTAATGAAGATAGAGGAGAGTTTAAAGCTCCTCCTTAACAATGATCTGGGGCGTGAGCAACCAGAGACAGGAAGGATGCATGAGGGAAACCCTAGCCATCTACAGTTACAACCAGGGAGTACAGTCAACAAGTTGGTGGACCCGCATCTAGCCTACTGGTAGATATAGATCCAATGCAGACACTGTCAGACAGAAGAGAATTAGGCAAAACTGTCACCCGTGGGCAATGTGAGACGGAGGGTGGTGTCAACCAACCAAGAGCTCGACTGATCTCATCTGGAAGGGGGGCCAATGGGAGAGTGAAGGGACTGTAACTAACTGCTTCAAAAGCAACAGGAGCAACAGAGGCAAAGCAAACAGCATGATTACAGTCATGGATCATGGTTCTATGATCATTGAAAGATCTAGGTCCTCTGTGTAAGGTGCCATGCTGGACCTACCCCCGGCAGCATGCCCCTTGGTTATCATTCTAGTTAATACACCCGTATTGAAGCCGTCCCAGCAGGAGTCAACAGTACAACTAATGGACAAGGTTCTGCACTGGCTATCTAAATTTAACACGGGGGACCTTATGTTATATAATCACATCATTATTGGCCAGATGGATAAATTGGGTGGGCTGCGACACAAAATCCATTGGGGGGGCTGTATAGTTATAAATTTTAACAACTGTTGGTTGATTGAGCACTTATTGAGTTTATTGCCCAATACCCCACTGTCTGATACACAGATGTTTGCACTTCCACTAGGTTTCTTTTATAAACCACCTCGGTATACAAGCTGCTCCCAAGCTAGGGCTACCCCAATTTCCCACTATAATCGCTGATATTTTGAAGCCTGTTCACTGGTTCCAACTACAACCAGATATGAACCATTAACCGATCTTGAAGCCTGTGATTGACTGACTTATGCCCCAACTGAACGGCAGGGTGTAATTAGCTGTAGTTAGTGTAAAACAGCTATATTGAGCCTAGAGATGGATACCCTAAAACCAATCTCCTGGAACATAGCGGGATATAATCAGAAAAAGAATAACCAGGACTGGCTATTACATGTAACAAAGTACAATATACTGTGTCTCCAAGAAACCTTGGGAACCAAACAGATTAGTATAGATGGGTATTGTACCTTTCAGTCGGATGCAGTGCCATCTAGAGTAGGACGTGCAAGTGGGGGGCTAGTTACCCTAATAGCAAATATAGCAAGGATAAAGGTAAACAAGTTTATTAACACATCACCTTGTTACCACATTCT
Organism: Calotriton arnoldi; assembly: GCA_963921515.1. Lineage (NCBI taxonomy): Eukaryota > Metazoa > Chordata > Amphibia > Caudata > Salamandridae > Calotriton > Calotriton arnoldi. The sequence continues at coordinate 557,207 of CAWUFW010008229.1, forward strand.
TCTATGTGTAGGACAATATGGAAGGGATTGGCGTATAATCAATTTTTACAACAATAACTTTTCAGGAGATATGGCCAGAGTGGTAGAATTAATCGAAAAAGATATTGACCACCTCCTGAAAGTACACCATAATCTACTAGATATAATATGGATTGGTCATTGTACGCCCATTGTTGCAATAGGACAGATGCCGTGGCCTGTGGTTTGATAGATGGTCTGAGGGAGCCTATTTGCCACTTTTCCCATAATGGTTATGGGACAGTATAAAATAGACTATTAGTGATTAACAATCTCGAGATAATAAATCCAGCAGACCCCAATAGGGACAGATTAGATTATACTTTCTTTGCTCGGTATCATAATTCAACCATTGATTTTATTTTGGCCTCTGAAGTTATAAGAACTCAGGTCTCCCATATTGAGACGGAAATTGATCCTTTTAGTGATCACGCATCGATCACTTGCCAAATGCTCTGCGGTTTGAGGAAAAATATCCCTGGAAACCGAGTCCCAAAGCCATTAATTGCAAGAAAATATGGGATCGTCCTGAAATGGGACAAGTTAGGCATCTCGAAATTCACCCGCAGTATTGTCACCAATATGACCCAGGAAATTCTGATCTCTCTTTCATCGCTTGAGAAAATCCCAGTTTCTTTTGAACAAATTTTAGTAGAAATCAATAAGAATCTCCTGCGGCCCTGTAATCGTAAGGTCAGGGAATTAGCATGTTGGTTTAATGATGGTTTCACCAAGGCATTAAAAAACCTTCATTTTGCCCTCAAAGCAAATCCGAGAGACGCATCGCTGGTAAAATCGCTGCGCCTCTCTTATAAAACAGAATGAGCAAATAGACTATGGGCCTTAAAGAAAGAAGCCTGGGATAAATTAATGCAAGCGGCAACTCTAAAGAATAGCTGGGATTTCTGGCACATAATTAATGCCCCGTTCCTCAAGGACGATACAGAGATCTCCCTGGACCTGCATGTGACGGAGGACGCCTGGGTGACCCATTTCACGGTGGTATTTGGGACAGAAGGAGAGGGTCCTCCACTACCACCTGGGTCTTTAGTGCGCCCACAAGGAGACAAACTATTCTTTTCTTTGGGTGAAATGAAAAAGGCACTGAACCAATGCAGCAAAGCAAAGGCAGCTGGGCCTGACGGGGTACTGATAGACTTCTTTTTAATTAATCAAGAGCTCTGGGTCCCGTTACTTATTAATGTTTTTAATGCTGTAACTCAAACAACTGTCCCCCCTCTTGGAAAAAGTCAGTTATTCTTCCGATTTACAAAAAGGGGGACATAGCAATCACGAAAAATTATAGACCAATATCGCTGCTAGATAGCACTGCAAAATTAATGGGCCGTCTTTTGTTAAATAATTTAGAGGTATGGGCTCAGGAGAACACGATATTACTTTGAACCCAGTATGGCTTCAGAAAGTGCAAAGGGACTGTTGATCAGTGCCTTAATCTAAATTTATTGATTGCCAAATATACAGCAGCTAAGGAAGGCCATCTTTATATGTCCTTTATGGACCTATCAGCCGCTTTTGATTGTGTGGCCCACACAAAATTATGGTCATTAATGGAAGGCATGGGCATAGATAAGCCAATAATTAATTTCATCCAGGATATGTATTCTTCCACCACGGCTTGTGTTCACTTTGGGAGGGAGGGCGAATGTTCTAGACACTTTTCAATTACCCGTTTTGTTTGTGCGTACTCGCACCCTTCTTATTTTCACTGTACACTTATGGTGTGGAAGCTGCCTTGGCTGGGTCTACTAGTGATGTCCCCACCATTAATCTCTCACCAGAGCTGCTACTTCTCTATGCAGATGACGCAGGCCTGTTGGCCAGACTAGCAACGTTCTGCAGACGCTCATAGAGACCTACACCAGATATATGAAGAATTTAGACCTCAATGTGAATGAATCCAAGTTGTTTGTGCTCGTGGCAGGAGTAAGACCTAAAAAATTACCCAGATGGAATATAGAAGGGAGAAAACTGGAGGTGGTGGATACATTCTGCTATTTGGGGATATTATTTGAGTTGAAAAACACATGGCAAAATATGGTGGCTAATAGAGGGCTCATGATGGAAAGAAGTATAGGGGACATTTTAAGCTTTATAAAAAAGCTGGGGTCCAAACCCTTGAATGCAATAAAAAAGACATATGAAGCCAAAACAACATCTGTGGCAACATATTGGGCAGCTGTGTGGGGAATCACCACCATATCTACTTTTCAGCAAATTGAGAAAACATTTTGGAAACTCTTGATAGGTGTCCCCCAATCCTGCTCTTCCTATAATGGCCACATCAAATTGAAGGCCCCTTTTACTATGGATCAGATCCGTTCCGCGCCCCCTCGCCTGTGGCACTCAGTGTGGAGAAGAGAACCACTGAAGCTAACGCAAGAAATCTTGAATGATTGCTTAAAGCTCGATGGATCATGTAAAATAAAGTGGCTGCAGTTCATTACGAACAGCTTATATATTATTGATTTGCACAAACTATTTGATGACCCGACCTCATGTCTCACCATCTCTAGGTCTGAATTGAAAAAACTACTGCTAGGAAAACAGAGGGAAGAGAGATGGAAGTCCAGCTGCTCCAAATCTAGGGTCAAACAATATTACTTAGCACCAACATTAAACACACTTGATTTTCATTATTTATCCTTTGTGACGAATATCCAACATAGATTTATGTTACTGAGGTTCCAACTGAACTCATGCTGGGTTACCCTTCTAACACCTACTCTATGGACGCCCTCTCTGTTTGACCGTGCAACACTTCCTATGTCCAATGTGACTTTCATCATCCATTTTTTTGTAGATTATACAGTGAGGAGAGGAAAAGGTACATTTGCCCAATCTTGCACAGGTTCAGGTTTAGGCAATGCCGCCCAGCCCTGTATTTCCTGAAACAATTATCCGATCCCTTTACTTGCCACTGCCTGGCCTTGTTCTTTCGGTGAGCTATAAAGAGGCGAAAACAGCACTCGTAATGTGAGTCATTGTAATTAGGGTTTAATATCCCCCTATTGCTTTTTTTTTTTTAACTGTACCACTGTTCTTATCATGATTTTTTATCACAACTGTTTTAATGTATACTATGATTTTTACTGTGTATAGAATGCTTTTTATGCCGTTTTTATGAATTGGCAAATTAAAGTGATTTTTGACTGACTGACAGCACAGAGGGGAGTGGTAGTGCGCTCCCTTCACTGCGCATGATGGTTTGGCCGGCTGTCTCAGGCTAGCCAAACCCTCATGCTCAGTGAAGCTCTCTCCAACCCCAGCTGCATTGCTGGGGTTGGAGAAAGCAGGCATATACTCCCAGTCTGTCAAGGAGCACTAATCGAGAGTGCTCAGGCCAATCCTGAAGCTGCTTTCATGAAGCACAGCTTCAGGATTGGCCACAGGACAGGCTGGGAACCTGTGCATGAAGATGAGGAGCAGAGGACCGCGACGCGGGACACAGCCGGCTGAAGGTATGTTTAAAAAAAAATTACTATAATTTTTTATTTTGCACCCTCCCTTCAAGACTCATATGCCTCACTCACTCTCCTCCCACCGACCCGCCACTCGTAGCAAACACCGGGCGCTACTGCATAAAGGATATCTTGGCACTAATAAAAACAATGAACATACTCCTATGCTAGACAGAAAATCTTTATTGTAGCCAGTTCTATTATATAAGAAACAGCCACTCAAGAGTATGGTGCAGTCACTGAGAAAGAATGTCTGACAATTGTTGTCCAATGGAATCTCGGCACTTCTAAAAGAAGCTTGCTGCCAGATCTCAAAACTCTATTAGGGGAGGGGGTGGAGTCTGGCCTCAATCAAGATGACTGCCTCCTGTTAATCTGCCTCAGCCGCCCTGCGCCCCGCTTTAAATTTATTCACGCAGGGGGAGCAGGCAGACCAAGGAAAAATGGTTGGCAGCACTGGAAGGTGCGAGGCAGCTTCACACGAGGTAAAAAAAAAAGAAAGCTCTCTTTTGGGGGCCCAAATGCAGCAGAAACAACAGAGGATACAGTCTGAGTGAAGTGCTAGGCAAAATGGCTTTCTTTTGTCTTAGACGCGGCTCACTCCAGAGGTGGTAATAACGGTCCTGCACCCGGCTAAGAGACAAGACAGAAGGATCCCCTTATACCATGCTGATGTATCTCACAAGACTTAGAGAGCACGCGTACGGTGGGGCGATTACATACCCCTGTTACCTCAGATGTCAATGGGCAAGGTGGCATGCCACCATCATCACACGGACGAAGTGGGTGGTAAACACAAACCAGATTAGACTACCGTGACTGAGATTACACTGGACACTCAAATGAATGAACTTACTTCTATAAAATCAACTATCATATCTATTAGTGATGACACAAAATCTACTTCCAGCGACATCAAATCTCTACAAACTGATCTATGTGTTTTCCAAACATGTTAGCTGCCACAGAACAGAAAGTTGGGGTGTTAGAAGATAGACTGACAACATTTGAAGCTCAACCAGATGTCGGTTATGAATTGTAGACCTGGGCGGTGAACTTCGCTCCATTCGCGGAGTTTGCAGAGTTTTCTGCACTCCGCGGAGCTCACGGAGTGCAGAAAACTCTGCTTCGCGGTGTGCAGCGGAGTTTTTTCCCCGCTCGCGATCGCGAACAGTACGTTCGCGAGCGCGAGCTGCCGCTCTGGTAGAATTTCTACCCGAGCGGCAGGAATACCAGCACAAACTGCAGTTCGCACTGCACTCCGCCACTCGCGGAAGTTCGCAGAGTTTTTTGTAACTTTGCGGAGTTTTGCGTAGCAAAACTCCGCGAACTACACTCAGGCCTGATGAATTGTAGACCTTAAAAAAGAAATTGGTGGACATGGAGGACCAGAGTAGAAGGAACTATGTCCTCCTAATAGGTATACACGAGGAGATGGAGGCTGATGACATGGCCACTTTTCTTACATGTTTCCTACTAGAGCTTACTGGCCTCACGTTTGACCCACCATGGGAGTTCCATAGAGACCACTATCTTCGCATGTGTGTAAATCAAGACCAGCTAGTGCTGCACCCAATCATAGCTTGCCTTTTTCGACACCAACAGGCCAGTCAACTGGTGGTGGCAGCTAAGCAACAAAATGGGCCTTTCACCTAAAATGGTATGCTTATTTATATGCTACTACACCACAAGATGTTAAAGCCCAAGCATTCATTTCTTACTGTCTGTGGTACCAAATCCTACAGGAAAATTTATAATATTAAAAAGAAAATACCTTACCCACCAAATAGTGGCATGCTTCATCATTGGTGTTTTTCTAACCTTGGTAGGACAATATCACCTGGGTGGTCTCGACTCTTTCTGGGAGGTCTTACATATTACATTTTCTGCACAATTCTGGGATGTCCAGCTAAAGTATAAAAATGGTTATGGGTATACGCTAAATATCTTTATTTGATGGGTACTCATACCATGGTTAAAAACCTATACTAAGGATGCTAAATGGGAATCCAATGTATCCTGCATCCTCATTCTGCCAACATGTTTTGGCCTATTCTAAAAATCCCTGCTAATTGACATGGCCTTCTTCAGGGCACTCAAACCTCCATAACTACAATCGTCCAGTTCTAAGGGAACAGTGGACAGAGGCGGGAATCAATGTGATAGGTGACCTATATGAAGTATATAAGTCCTTTGAAACTATGCGCCTCTTACCATGGCGGTGGGATGAGGGTTTGACCGCAATTGCATCGGTATTGAGACCACCCAGAAAGAAGTCGGCGGTCGCATTTGCCATATTTTGAAAAGATCGCCGTGCAGGCGGTCGTAAGCTGCATTTTTCTACTGTGGGTTGTGCTGAGGACTGGGAAAAAGGGCCACAGCACAAGCCGCAGTAGAAAAAGGCATGTTTGCAAACATCCATGCACCATCTGTTAAGCACCATGTGGTGCCAGGCAGATGGTGCATGGATGTTTCAGGGGCACCACATGTGCCCCCCTGGCCACTTAGTAGTGGCCCATGGGGGAAGGATGCCCTGCTTGGGGCACTCAAAGTCCGTTTCTGTCTGTCTTTTCATGGCAGTCCCAGTCGGAAAGAGACATTGTAATACTGATTGCGGTGTCTGAGCAGATGGCTCCACCATTCAGGATCACGATTCTGACAGCCGCCCCGACGGGATCAGTAGATCCTGTTGGAGGCGGTGGTCTGTCCCCCAAGATTCAATGATCCCACCGCTTGTATCATAATGTGATGGGACTGCCACCGATGGCCTGTCAGTGGTGGTCCCACCAGCATCGTAATGTGCCCCAATGTGTGCAGAATTCCCTTTATCAATGTCACAGGGTTGGCATTACCATCAAGTGAGACACTGTTTGGTTAGCAATCTAGGCCCAGACCTACCGGCCCTCCCTTAGTCACCCTTGCACAAATACATACACTCATGGGGGAAACATAGAGGATCAGTCTCCAACCTCTATCAGATTCTTATCGACTATACTCAATTAATATTAGAGAGGAGACCAGGACACACTGGCAGGTTAGATTAAACGTGGACTATATGGACGAAGACTGGATGGACCTGCTAGACCATCATGATCAAGACCTGAGGGAGGCCAGGTCCTATCACTTGCCACCCATTGGAGAAGTATGTAACCTGATTGTGACCTGCTGCACATCCTATGGCCCTGATTGAGTTTCACTCAGTACTGGGTGGTCATTCGGCACACATTACATAATACCAGCATCAATGATTTTTCTGAATTGGCAAAACTAGCTATTTTACATGACATTTCAGATGTAAATACCAGTACTACTCAGTGTAGAGAATGGATGTTGATGATCTTGATGGTCGAAAAAATCTGTATATTAAGACGCTGGCACTTGCCTAATGTACCTATGGACCAAGAGTGGTTGACTGAACTCTTTCGACAGGCCAGATATGAGAGGAGAATTTATCAAATTCAAGCTAAACACCTTCAGTTTGAAGAAGTGTGGGGCCCATTTCTACGACTGTGTGACTCTTTAAAGCCTCATTATTATTATTATTATTATTAGGTAGCTGTACAATATGACATCGGAGGATTGACCCCTCACTCTCAGAAGGGACTCTCTTTAAGCACACAGATATGGGCCACAAACTTTGACACAATAGGGCTTTCCGTTGGTAGGATATGTCCGGACAGATGTAGTTGGGCACTGTATCAACCAGATAAGATACTTTTGGCTCTGATTACTAGATTTATGTACTTGTAGTGGATCTATATTGAGGGATGAGGAAGGTTCTTAGATACTGGGAAATTGAAATCACTAATAAATGGGTGGGGGCACAGAGATGGATGAGAGCTTTAGTGACACTGCTTCTATGTATTAATATGTTAATGCATATGTTAATATATTGCTTTATTCATCAACACTGTGATAAGACATGATGTGATTTGTATTTCTAAACCCATCATATGCACACCCGGGCTAATTAGGTTGAACTCTTGTGTTTGTACTGTTATGTCATAAAACCATTAAATAAAAAAAATCTAGTAGGCTTATACCACCTCAACATCTGATGAAGTGGGGGAAGATTTGGCAGGAAAATTGTCATATGTACTAGGTATAGGGAAACTAATAAAGAGTAACTAGACTGGGGAGACAAGTTGTCTATGCTTCAATCCCAGTTATAACCTTGCCGAGAAATTCTGAATGAGTTGAAGCTTATGGATCAAACAATCTAGCAAACCTAAAGAGTCTGAGTTGCAGTAGTGTATAAGAGCCAAAATGAAGGCATTCAGAATCTGGATTTCATGTGGGAATGAAAAAGGTTGGAGAATCTGGCTTAGTGTAAGCAGCTGAAACAAGCAGGCTTTTATAACCACTAAAATCTGCACAGGTATTGACAAATCTCTGTCAATCAACTGTTACTCCCATGTTTTTTACAACAGACACTGGAAATGGTTTGGATTCTAAGGAGACAGACCAAAAAAGAAGGTCTCAAAAAGGGGAAATATGAGATGGCTAAGGATCTCAGTTTTGTCTCTGTTAATCTACAGGTGGCTATAGTTGATTCAACATTCCATCTTCAAAAGACATTCACACAGATGATTGGCTACCTGATGCAACTTGCCTGTAATCTTGAAAATGATGTGTGAATCATCAGTGTATAGAAAAACAAAACTGAAACCAAAATACAGAATCAGATGAACTAATGGAATAAATATAGGCTGTAGGAAAGCGGCCCTTTTTGACATGGTCACCCCCACTTTATGACTGGTAATTAATGAGATTTTGACTGGAAGTACACTGGGTTTCTGCTAACCAGGTCCACAGTGTCAGATCTCTTTCCCAAAACTGTGATATTGTACCCCAATTGGAAATACCTTTGGCACTCCCTATAAGTCCCTAGTAAGTGGTACTCCTGGTACGTAGGGCAAGGAGGCTAAAGAGGGTCATTAAGGGCTACAACATGAATTGTGCCACCCTAAAGGACCCCTCACCAAACACATACAGACTGCCACTGCAGGCTGCACATCTTGGTGCAGACAAAAGTGAAAACACAACATGGCACATATCCCTGTGTGGAATGTCCACAAACACTGCATGCAGTATAGGTAAGTCACTCCTACAGCAGGCCTTACGGACCTAAGGCAGGGTGCACTCTACTACATGTGAGGTCATATGTGCATGAGCCGATATGCCTAAGTGCTAGTCAGCTTTATTGCTGCCATTACAAGTGAACAGGGGAGCCATTCTAAGTACATGTGCTGGACACTGGTAAAAATGAGTTTCCCATCTACATAGTGGCTTCCCTGAAAATATGGATGTTTGGTATCAAACATCTCATATTAATAAACCCACACTGATGCCAGTGTTTGATTTCTTGATACATGCACATGGAGGGCACCTTAGAAGTGCCCCCTGAAAACCTACCAGTCACTGGTGTGCTGACTGACTGGATTTTGCCAGACTGCCACCAGAGAAAGGTTTCCGACCCCCAAGGGTGAGGGCCTTTGCTCTACGGAGGCCAGAAATCAAGCCTGCTTGGGCGGAGGGTGCTTACACCCCGCCCACAGGATGACCTGCAGATTAGCATTCCAAGGCAGGGGAGCTTTAAAGAGCCCACTGCTTTGGTATGCAAATCTGGCTTCTCTCACAGGAGAGGAAGCCAACCCCCTTTTGTCCAGAGCCCTTTGGCACCTAGACAGGTGGGAAAATTAGCTAGTCAGATAGGCGTGTTCACCCTCAGGCCAGTACCACCCCTAAGGTGGGCTACCTGAAGTGGAGGCGATTTTTCAGAGTTAGCCAATTTGGAAATGGCAAACTTAGGAACTCTGGGACAGGGTTATGCCCACTCCCCACAGGAAGTGGACATATAGGGGGTGTAGTGACCCCAGGGGTAGGTGGCCCATTGGCTACTACAACCTTGCACTCTCCTAATGCCCCTCAGTTCAGTAGTTAGGGGAGGCCCTGGCACCAGAAAATGAGAATCTGATGACCTACGAAGAAGAAGGCCACAGAAGAGCCATGAAAGCAGAAGACTGAAGAAGAGCAACTGACATGGCACCAGCCCAGCCAGCTTGTCTGCTGTTCCCCATTGAACCTGCTCCAAAGACGTCTCGTCCTTCAGCTGTCGTGCCTCCAAAGCCTACGGGCATGTCCTGCCTTCAATAAAGACTCAAAAATGCCTGTGTAGAAATGGAACTTCTCCCCTGCAACATGCAAGCACCCCAAGATGAAGCGTGAGGACTCCAGAACCGCAAAAACCCGACACCGCCAAGCACCACTGCACCCAAGCCCCCCAGCCCGAGTCAAAGTGGGCCAACTGTGTTGGCTAGTCCCCAAGCCCTCAAGAGACAGAGTCCACCTTGGGATCACCGATCATGATCTCTCTGACATTACCTGATGTCTCTGTTTGCAGGCCTCTCTCAACTGCGAGTGATCCCGGACGAAGAAACCTGACACCTCAAAGACCCCCTGGATCCGGCCGCCCTGGCATGAAGAGAAGAGGACAACTGGTGAACCCTAGCATCACAAGACTCAAACCCTCCTGTTGGCTCAGCCCGACTGGCCTCCCAGTCAAAACCCGTTGCCTCTTTTCATGAAGACCGATCCCCATAGACTAACATTGGGCAACCAACTCTGTATTGCACAACTGCACCCGGCCGCCCTAGCGCCGCTGGGGGTAACCTGCCGATGCTGTCTTGGACCTTGTTCATTGCTCACCTTAAGTCCCAGTGATTGGTCTCATAATTCGCAGTATTCTACCTTAATGCCGTACTTGTTTTTCCTAGCATAAGATAACATTGCAGCGTCTGAAAAATGCCGACTTTTTAAACGTAAAAGTATTTTTCTTGAAAAACCTACTTACCTGATTCTGGTGGCTAAACATATATAAAGATGTGTGTTATTTTTATAAATTGGTGTGGAACTCCTTATTGAGTCGTGTGCTTCATCTATTGACTATTGTGTGTATTTGCAGATGTCTAACACTCCTCTTTGATAAGCCTAAGACTGCTCAACAACACTACCCCCTAGCAGAGAAACCTTGTGGTTGCTAGAGCAAGCCCTTGTGCACTCATAACGGAACCCTTGGACTCTTGGCACGATATGCCTCATTTTGGGATACAATATAAAATGCCAGCTTCCTACACATATTGAGCAAGAAAGGATATGTAATAGATTCCTGTGGGACACTACTGGTAATGGATCTGACAGAGAACTCATTAGGAGTGAGTGTGATGTGAAATAATATATTCATGAGAAAGTTAGAAAACAATAAAACAGCTATATCTTTAACCCAGATTCCGAAAGCCTTTTCAGTGATCTGCCGTAGAAAGATGTAACAGAATCAGCGCAACTGGTATATCCTCATCGGCAAAACAACATTGATAATGGCCATAGAATCACATCAGTGACATGTAGTGGACAATGTCCACCATTGCTTTATCAACAATCTTATTAGTTTCTACAACAGTTGATTATTAAACTTGATTTTTAGCATTTGAGCAGGAAGAGGAAGAACAGTGATAGGTCTGAAGTTGTAAAGTATGTGAGAACCAGACACATCCTTTTTCAGAAGATGCACAATCATAGATTCCTTCCAGGCACATAGAACAGACCGTGCTGACATAGAGAAATTACATATATAAGACAATACATGCATGGAAGTCTTTATAGCCTTGGTGGCAATGTGTGCCATGCAATGATTCAAAAGCCCTATTTAATAAGAAAGATATCAAATATTTACCAAGAGCACGGAAAGAAAAGGTGTAGGCAATGAAAATATCAGATGGTAGATAACCAGAGCCAAATAACTGGTGATATATATTTTTATATTTTCCTTTAAAAGATATAGAAAGGAAATTACATAGTTCATCTGATGTAGTACTTAAATGGTCAAAGCAGGAGGATCAAAAAGCTCTTAGCATTAGCAATCATATCAGTCTCACAAATTGGGGTGTATCATAAATACAGAAAGTATTACCAAGCTTAGAAGAAGTTACCAAGATTGTGGGAGTTGCTGTGATTGCTAACCTGTTTGGCATGTTGCATCTTTATGGGTGCAGTTAAGCTAAAAGTCAACTTGTACTGTTCAGTCCAAACAACGATTAAAGGAATGACAGCAGTGGAAAACCTTTCAAAAGCAAATAAGAGCTCACTTATATGCTATATGGCTTGGGATGTCAACAGTTCAGGACATCCAGGTATGCGCAGAGAGTCAATAAAGATGTAGCCTCACACTTTGTCTCAGTATCAGTCCAAATGTTGAATTCTGCAATTAAAAAAGTTCACAGTTTTAATAATATAGAGGGAGACAATATCTGTTAATTTGGACCAAAAAGTAGCAGACAGGCTTGGAGGGTGATAAACAAGCAGCCCACAAAAAACATTACTTTGGAGCAGATAAAAAGTAATTTAGTTAAAGAAAATGAATGAAAGCAAAAATTATAACCATTAAGGGCTTGATTTAGATCTTTTCTGACGGTTTCACCACCCGCCTACTTGGCGTTTCCCCCCTGCTCTATTTGGATGTTGGTGGGTCTATGTACAATGTCCGTCCGAGTGCCGCAATCTCTGCCAGAACTTTCCTCCTGCTTCGACAGTGTCATAGGCAAAAGTGGCTGTCGGAGGGAGTCCCACCAAGATTACCACTGGGCCAAGCATGATGTGCCTTTCCGTCGAGGACACTGTGGCAGGGATTCCAAAACTTGAGTTGGCGAAATCGAAGGAAATGAGGTAGGAACTTACCTCTTTTCTGTTTTCCACTTCCGTTTCTGTCTTGAACCCCATCGTCCAGGTTCTTCCTTTGCTGCTACTACTTCACCACAATGTTAATCAACTCCGTTGTTGCCGGGATCAAAGGTAAGCTTCTTTTTCACTTGTCCTGCTATGAATCATGTGTTAACATGTGCTTTGCTCTTGTGTATTTTTACGTGGCTCTTATGTGCAATTTTTTTCCTATGTATAATGCAGTAGTGTTCATTTTACAACTGATCAAGGTAAAATGAACACATCTGTATTGACACTTAAAAAAATATTTATTGGTGTGGTGGTTGTGGTTGTTGTGCTTTTGGTGCCTATGGGTGTACATAGAATAGTGTGTGTATGTTGCTTTTGTGCTATGCTTTATATGTACAAAAATGAGCATAACACATTACCTGCATATACTTTTGGAGCAAACACAAAATATTTGTGAAGTGTCACATTAATTATTAGTACTTACCAGTCTCCATTCCACCAGGGACTCACTCCATCAGGAACCCGCCATTTGGACAAAGCCAGCGCAACAGGGAAATCAAAATAAGCTTGGCACAAACCCACCGACCTTACGGTGACAGAGTACTGTTAGCCAGCAGAGAAATCCGCTGCATCGACGGAGGTGTGCTGATTATGCGAGAGCGAAGACAGTCTGTTGATGTGGACGGCGGCTCAGCCATCCCACATCTAAATACGGTGGGCGGGACTCCTTCCGCTCAACGGAGTACTTATAACCACCGCCACAGAGGGACGAAGGGAGCCCCGCCAAGATCTAAATCAGACCCGAAGTCTATTTGGAAAAAATGACAAGTTCACTACCAATCATGACATCATGATCTTATTAAAAGATTTTATAATTCAAAAGAACAGTCACTACAGTATTAGCAACAAAAGAATCACAAAGCCACATCTCCATATGGAAAATGATATCTGCTTATATCAAGGAAGGTAGTGAATCTTTGGAGCAAAGGGTTTAACAAACAAGATATGTTGTTCATGTAAGAAATTGCAATCTTATTAGTACAAAGGCTGATATTTTGATCTGTTGCAAAAGAAACACTAAACAGAGTATTAGCAGAGCATATCCATGTTGCAGATTCTCAAACAAAAGGAGCTGGTCATGTGTACATGTAAAATGTGAAGTTGGGCAACCAAGATTCAGCATGCTGATGAGGCTGAGGCATGGATGGGTACAAATGAGCTTGCTTTTGGCATGCCATCAGCACACTTGGTGTGCTCACCCCCTGAGCTTTTGCATGAGCAGCATTGTAAGTACCATTTCCAATTAAAGGGTCTACTTCCTGTAGCACTATCATCTGAAATTAACTTATACCCAAGAAAATAGGATAATGATTCAAAACTAACTGGTCCAACCGGTCAAACATTTCCATAGTACCCACTGAATGGGTACAGCTGATTAAGTTCTGAAAGATATTTCGTACTGTTGATATCAAATGATTGATGATCATACTGAACAAGATAATACTTGCATGACAAAATATTAAGTACAAAAATATCGTAGTACAAAAGTATTGTGACAAAAAACACCGATAAACAAAACATCAACTTTCCTAAATCCCATGTAAATAACAAAAATATCAACTATTAAAATATTGTTATTAAAAAATCAAACAACCAGCAATATTGAAAGCAAAATTGTAGAATATCTAAATATTGATACTAATGTAAAATAGTACACGTCAATAAACATTTTGACTACTGTAAAATTCCTATAAATATTAACAAATCCATCTTAAACAGATACTAATGTAATACAGCACAAAATAAAAGGCAATATTTAAAAATAATTATGACTACGGCATATGAAAAGAACACTTAAATTAGCATTTTAATATACAGTAACATTTAAAAAATAATACCTACCTATGACTTTAACTAATCAGGATGCAAAGAAATATGTTTGGACATGGCCCTTTTTGCAGGGTCACCCAGTTGAATCCTTCCTCTGCCTTCATTTGTTGGCTTTTAGAACTTTTTCCCTGCTAAATAGTAGTAAATTGTCCATGCTCTACCTTGAGAACCTGGCAAAATTGGCCTGATTGGTACATTTATTAACTTGTAGGTCCCTATTAAATGGCACTACATGTCCCCATGTCTTGTAAATTAAATGCTAATAGTGGGCTGCATCACTCATTGTGCCACCCTCTAAAGTAGCTCTGTAAAACATGTCTCATGCGTGCCACTGCAGCCGATTGAGTAGTTTCTAAACTGCCATTTCAGCCTGGTACAATAAAGCTTTCGCCAGGCCTGAACATTCCTTTTTAATACTTATACATCTGCCCCAAAATAGGCCCTAAAGGCTCATAGGGCAGGGTACCTGGTTTTTAAAAAGTAGGTAGTGTGTTTCAGTGCTACCTATCCTGACAGTGAAATACTCATAAAGTCATTTTTTACTGTTGTAAGGCCTATTTCTCCTGTAGCCTAACACTGGGTTACTTTATTTCAATTAATAAGTGCTAACTTCAGATTGGAAGCAGATAGAGAAATTATGTTTACACTCAAATGAATTGCAATTTAAAACTTTCTTTAGTGATACAGTCACATTTTAGATCATAATTCTGAAAGTGCCTCTTTTAGAAAGTTGGCATTTTCCTGTCCAGTTTCTGAGGACTTTCTAGGAGTTTCCAGCTGCAGTGGCCTGTTAATGGTTGTCCCTTCAAGAATGTGTATTGGTCCCAGACAGTGCAATATGGGACATGGGTGTGGCTGGGAGAGGGTCTTCTTGAAAAAGATGGCTGGGGAGTAGCTGTACCCTGCCCTGATTACATTTCAAAGGACCTTGCCTGCAGCACACAAAAAGGAACCTATCATGAGCCCTGCCCTTGCCTTTCTTACCCCAGTAAGTTTGAAGCCACAACCAGTGGAGAAAGTGACCAGAGCCTGTTTTGGGAATTCCTCAAATAAATTCTGTCACCAGGTATAAAAATAGTACCTTCAGATCCACTCACCAGAACACTGCTGTGTATGATTCAGAAGAAAGATTTCCCTGCTGACAGAATGACTGCCCTGCTGCTTGAAAGACTTCCTTGCTGTCTGAAGAAGAAAAATTAGACCAGCTTCCCTGGATCCCAGGCTACTCAGAGCGACTCCAAGGTTCAGTTGGCTGACCTCCTGTGTGAGCAACAGAGACCCAACAAGCTTCCAGAGGTCTGATCTACAGCTGCCTAGTTGGCCAGCACCAACAGGACCTACCAGGACTTGCCTGCGCCCAGCTGCGGCCTCTGCCAGAGTGCGTCCTGATTCCCAAGAGGTGCCCCCCATGTCCTGGACCCTTGACTGGAATCGGAGAGCACTCCTCCCTGCCTAACTTAAGGTTTCATCCGATCTGACATGAAGCGATGCAGGGCCCCGCAAAGCAGCAAAGCTCTGAAACAGATATGTCACCAAGCAACGTGAGGCTTCTCAGAGCCATGCTGCACAGAGCCTGCCCAGAAGCTTCATTGGAGCCAATGCAAAGGGACGCCGAGCCACACAGAGCTGTGCAGTTTCTACTGGAAGGCTTCATCTGATCTGACGCCGAGGTATGCAAAACCTAGTAAAGCTTTGCTGTCAAGCTAAAAGCTGAAAGCTGCATCAGAACTGACTCAGAGTGACACAAAGACCTGCAAAGCCCCACCACACAGCTGAAAGCTTCATCAGTACCGACACTGAGCTATGTGCAAATCTCGTATCAAGGACTTAAGGTACAATTCCTTGTGGGCCAAAATCTGACCTGTGATCCATCGGCGTTTGCCTGAAATTGTCACTTTGTCCTGGTCTAGCATGGCCAGATACCTACAGTTGACACTGCTCACCTTCTGGCACTATTTTTACATGAAACTTTAAAACCTCATACCTCCGTTTCTACAGCTTTTGTTTGTTTTATTGTCATTTTCTTTAATAAAATTTGCTCTATTTTCTAAATCGGTTAGGGATTTTTCTTGTGTTTTGTTTTCACTTCATTACTGCTTGTGTGATGTATAAATACCTTACTCATTGCCTCTAAGTTAAGTCTGACTGCTTTGTGTCAAGCTACCAGAGGGTTAAGCACAACTTCATAAGATATGCAATGCTGAGGCTCACAATGCTGCTCAGATCCACTACCATCCTTCCAAATCCAGTGGTGCAAAATAGGAGGTTATGAATGAGATTAAGGAAAGAAAGTAAATTTGAAAAAAGACTAGTTGGATGTCAGATTACAACAGGGCGTTTTGATTTTACCTTAAATAACTGAGTGGCACTGTAAAACACAAATCCTGCACCACCCCTAAACACCAATGTAAGAAATTGGGTTGGGGTATTAATTGAGGGGAGTGATTACCGACTTCAACTAATAACCACAACACTTGTGAAGGTGAACCCTTTAAGTCAATAAATTAACCTGAGCTCAACCCCCTGTTAGCTGTGGCAGAAAACAGACAGACTTAGCTTAGAGGAAATGTATAAAATATTTATGCAGTATCAAAACAATCATAAAGACAAAACACAACACAAGAAAAATGTCAACCTAATTTCGATAAACAGAGCAATTTTATAAATAAAATGAGAAGAAAACAACAACAATCTAATAAGGAAAACCACACTTATGAATTTTTAAAATGTAATGTTGAAAATAGTGCATAAAACATTAAGCGCCAACTGCGGTCATCTGTTTGCGTTTGACTGATACCTAGGCACAAGTTAAGGATGATTGCAATGGAGCATGGATTGGATACCAAACCCCAGTTTCAATGGATCAGAAGGTTTACTTTTGGACTCAGTCTTGGAAATGGAAGTCAAACATCCTCAGTGGGCAACGCAGAAGGCTGTGACTGAAGAAGTCTCCAACCCGATGCTAGACAAAGTCTGGGTGAAGCTATTGACTTTCGGCAGGAAAGCACTGAGTGGGAGAAAATTTAATTTAACACTCAGAGGAGGTCTCTTGCCAGCTGGATATTTTTTGTGCCTTGGCCCGGTGAGGATTTCTACTTTTGGACTGTGTCATTTTTTTGGAGCTTGGATTTTCCCAGCAGGGCAAGGCTGCAGGCTGTAGCCGAGGAGGGCTCCACGAGACTGGATATCTTCTCTGCAAGTCCCGCCATACTGGATTTGCTGCAGCAGAGAATTGATCGAGAGCAACCAGAATCTTTGGCCCATCGGCAACACACATTCATCGGATCAGCTTGATAGGCTGGTCCCAGTCCTCCAGAGGTCTTTGGAGCCAAAAGGTTTCTAAGTACCAGATTCCTGGGAATTTAGGAGGAGTACACTTTGACACCAGGATAGGGTCCAGGACTTTGGAGACAGCAGTTTGGGGTCCAGATTCACTCCAGCAGAGTCCATCAGCAGGGTCCAGAGCAGATCTAGCTGAGACTCATCAGCTGGGCATTTTCAGAAAAGGCTTCTTGCAGCTTGTTGTGTCCCTGTAGCTTGAATAGTAGGTCATCCTTTTGACCCTTGAAGTCCACTTCTCTGTCCTGGGTAAAAAAGATGGAGAACAGGTCAAGTCTTCAATACTCCTCTCAGGTCGCAGACAGCACATCCAGTCCTTTTCTGTTCTTCCACAGGTCCAGAAATTGTTCTGAGAAGGTTGCTGTTGGTGCCATATTTATGCTTAGCACCAGCCTGTGGGTTCGGGCCACTCCTGCCCCTCCCTAACCAATATGGTTAAAGGTTCCAGGGGCAAACCTACATACTTTAACTTCTTGTATGCCCTACTGCAATAAATCGCACAGTGATCCTCTCTGCGTATTTCCAAGATGGTGAAACCCTTCTCCTCTTGTGCAGAGCCTGTGTGCCCACCCCAGAAGTCTGGCCAGGGAAATAAGCAATCACTCCTCTGTGGTCACTCTAAACCAGTTGTGGGGACAGCTCCTCTCCCAGTGGACTGGTAAATGCCTAATTAGGGTAACAAGAAGGGCCCTGTCCAGGTGTCTGATAACATTCACCTATGACAGTGTAGGCCTCTCTAAAGTTAAGATGGTAATTTTTCCAGAGGAAGAGAACACCTCCCCATACTAAAAGCATTTGTCTTGGCTCTGGGAGAAAGTTCACACTTCATCAAGGCAGATTTTCAGCTGCCAAGTGATGCTAGGCTCATGCAAATGGACATTCAGAGTCTTTAGGCAGAGAAAAGGTAACGTTCTAAAAGTACCTTTTCCAAAATATTTATTACACATCCGACCTCATCAGTGAAATGAGCTTGTAATAAATATTGAACAATGTCAAAAAGATTAAATTTGTAGGTGCTACCTAGATAGAAATAGCATTAATAATTTTAGCATTGTATTCCAATGCTTTCCAACCCAGCTACAGTGAAAATAGCTTGCAGAGTCTTTGCTTTGTAAGAATATGTTTCAAATTAAACTTTTACACGTTCATTTTTTAAATACCATGCACCCTGCCTTACGGTCAGTAAGGCCTATCTAGGGTGACTTGTTGATAATATATGAAAGGAAAGTTTAGGCCTGTCAAAAAGGTGTTATTTTGACAGGTTAAATTTGTAGTTTTAAAATTACACAATGAGGCTACACAGATAGGCCAGCAGTCATGAGTACACTGTCACTGTAGTGGATGGCATAATGTATGCTGCAGTCTAATTGTGATATTTAACTTACAGGCCTTGAGCTGATGTTGCACCATATACTAGGGACATATAGGTAAGTTAAATATGCCAATCAGGGGTATGACAATTTTAACATGTTTATAGGGTAGGACCGGCACTTTACCTCTGGTTAGAAGGGGAAAAGTGCCCAGAGTTCTACGCAAAGGAACATGGGTCGGATACAGAAACCTGGTTTGACCAGATCAGAAATTTTACCTTTGTACTTTTGGCCACATGTATCAAAATAGCATTTTGTGATTGCCAAATAGTGATTTTTACCGAATCGCTATATTTTATAGGCACCGCCGTGGGAGCGCCAAAGGAATCGCCTGCCAATGACAAGAAAAGTCAATATTTGGTGGACAGTTCTCACACAGGTTTGGTGGAGCTGTGGTGGGGCGACACTGCCGCTGCACCGTCAAACTCATAATCGGGCCCTTAGTGTTTTCTGAGCAACAAATAATACACAAACCCTCACAAAATGCACTACTTGGTTAATGAACAGCCCTTTTAATTCGTATCCACCACCCAGATATACACAACTCATGGGAATCCTCACAACAAAAATGTACACTAATTTATGCACTATTGCCAAGTAGTAAAGTACAACATATCATGAATTACTAACAACTTTAAAAAAGAGAAAATCAAAACTACTGCCCCCAAAAGATAACAATTGGTGATTCAAACAGTCCTTTAAATATATCCTCATACACCACTACAAAGCTGCTATTGCCATTTAAACCAAGCCTTAGGGAGACACCTCCAAAAATACACACTAAGGGCCCTATACCAAGTCTGGCGGTCCGAGGACTGTCAGACTTGTGGTGGCGGATCCAGCCACAGCCGCACCGGCGGTTCGACCACCCGATTATGACTTGGGTAGACAGACCGCCCTGGGACCACTGGCTCTGCCAGGGAACCTCCATTCCTTGGCGTTGGAGTGGTGGTCAGAGGCCCAATAGGCTTGGCGGGACTGACACGGTCCCGCCAAGCATATTAAGAGTTTCCACTCCTCCAGGGTTTACATGAAGGTTCTTTCTCCATGTATACCTTAGAGGAGAGGAAACAAAGGGAGTCCTATATGGCCCCCATGGGCCTCAACCGCATGTGCATGCACACAGGGGGGCATAACATGTGCCCCCCTGTGTGCATGCACATAGGTTCCTGCATGGCATGGAGTTTCGAGTCCATGCCGTGCAGGAACCTTGTAGTGCGGTCCCATTGAGGTGCCTTTTTTAATGGCATCGCCGCCTTTAAAAGAGGCACCGCCATGGGACCACCACACCGCCCCCCCCTGCCAGACTACTTGTAAGTTGTAATCTAGCAGGTGGTGGCGTGTCCTTGGGCGCAGCGGTGGTGCAGCGGTTTGCACTGCTGCACCACCGCTCTGCCGAAAAGTGATAATCGGCCCCTAAGTATAGACTACTCTACAATCCTCAATGTGTCTTTGCAATTAAAAGTAAAAACTAGTTGCCCTGCCATTTATGCCACCACCAGAATATACGTTACACAACATTATGACTTACTACTAGAAAACCCATTATATCTATCAAATGAAGAAATGTAATACCTTTCTTAGATTACATTGTAGATTATTGGGCTGCACCCATGTATAATTCAGGGTACAGACGCCAATCCAGTTTCTACATATTCTAGTGCAATATGTACAACAATATACTATTTTAGGAAGCCAAGATGCAGTGGAGAGGTGACATCTTGAAAAAGAACATGGCTATAAAAAACTATGCCAAAGACGAGTTCTCACTCAGCAATCATGCACGAAAGAATCCAATCAGACCAGCCAAATGCATGACTTGCTAGTTGGCAAAGATCTGCATTTTCTAAATCAACAAGGGACTGCACTACTAAAAACATCTGCTCAAACTTAATCTACTCAATATATACACACCAACTGTCATACTAATCAAACTAACAAAACAAGTCACACAAAATTCCATTACAATGAAATATTACCTTTTAAAAATATAAAACAATCCTTTACTTTTATCATTCTGAAAAAAATGTGAACTATTTAAAGAAAAGTCCAATTAAAAAATCAGCTTGATATAATCTGTAATATGTGATATAATATAGATTAATATTTGTAAATATTTTTAAAAAATAATAACAATAAGGTTCTAAATAAAGTACATCCATGATTTAGCACACTGAAAAACATAACTAAATATTTTCTACTCTTTAATTTAAATCATTACAAACAATAAACTAACTTTCTATGCAAAATAACACAATAATACATAGAAATATTTAAAACTACTATACCATAGAAACTTATAAGAAACAAATTGCACATCAACTTATTGTCATGCACTCAGCTTGCTCCAACCGCGTAGACGACACTGGAGCAGATGCTGGACCTCCTATCCCTCCTGAGGACAATGCAGTCAAGGAACCGATACCTTAAATCCCACACTGTCCCCTGGGGGGGGGAAGGAGAGTGTGATAAAATAGGAAAAGAGAGACTTGCAGTCCTGAATCTGCTCAGCAGCTGTGTTGCACTGCGTAACAGGATTTGTCACTTCTAAGACCTTCTACATTTGCAAGGTAGATGTGCACTCAACCCGAACCTCTGGCTTTTTGATGACACAATGCACTGGAAATAACAAGAGAAGCAGTTACCATCAGTACACTAACAGGCCACTACATACAATGAACGTGCATTAACTTCAGTGACATAAACTTACAGGTTTCATCAGCAGCTTGGCATGAGAGCATAATAACCAAAATCACCGACTGGAGTGTGGTACTTCTTGAAATAGAGATCGAAGTTATTGGCACTCCCAGGGTTACACACGGAACATAGGCTGGAGTTACTTGCACTCCCAAGGACACACTTTGAACAAAAATTGTAGTTACTTGCACTCTTAAGGATACACTCGGAACAAAGGTTGGAGTTACTTGCACTCCTAACAATACACCCGGTACACAGGGTTGGGTAAAAGGCTGATGCATATATCAAGGTGCTTTCTCTTGGCACTACTGTTTATCAGAGAAACACAGAGCTAAAGTATTTTTTTTGTAAACCTTTTATTAAACAAAGCTCATCATACATTGCAGTACAGAGAAAGACACTGTAGTCGGGAGAATCTGGTACAGTGCTGAAGCAGGCATATAGTACAAGCATTGGATATTGAACATTAAGTCTTCATCTGGTGCTTTTACGGCCTTGCAGTATATCAGTTGCCCAGTCTGGCTCCATTGCCTCAGTGTGCCACCATGTCAGTGCCCTGGTACTTTCGCCAGGCTGCCCACCACTTTCCCCACTTTCTGGGGCATCCCCTGCCTCGATAGACCACCACCTCCACCCTCTGACACCAATCGAGGTCTGCCTCCCACACTGCGACACTCGGAGGGAGACTCGCACCCTATCCTCTTGGACATTTTGTTTCACTACTCCGGCCCCCATTGTCACCCAAAATCTTTGTGTAACGAGACCAAGCCTCCCCCCCTGCACCACAAATAAAAGCCACCTGGTGTCAAGGGGCACCCGCACAGACATGACCCGAGACACCATATCGGTCACCCCTCGCCAGTAGCCCTGGATCATGGTGCATTCCCATAAAATGTGAAAGAAGGTCCCCTATTAGGGGCAGCCCCTGATGCACTGTGACATATTAGTCATTCCAATCCTATGTAAAAGAGTGCATGAGTGATATGACCTCTGGAGTATTTTAAGTTGGACTAGTCTGACCTGGCTCGGATAGGTATTTCCTGTGGACCCTGAAGAGCCTCGGCCCAGTCAGTGTCATCAATTTCCCCTAAGTTGTCCATCCAAGTATTTCGCAGTGATCCCAACAGGACAGGGGAGTTATTTATGAACTTCTAGTAGACCACGGAGACCCCTCTATCAGGCATGGGTTCAGTGAGCAATCGATCCTCCGAGGGCGATGCGTCAGGCAGGCCCATTTCCTCCCATGTGTGAAACTTGCTGCAAGTGGCCCAGTTACAAATAGTGAAAACACTCAGTTTCCGGCAATTCGAATTCCTGACGTAGCACCTCAAACCTTATCAGGGGTTTATCTCCCCACGCGTCACCCAAGTGTTCTATGCCTATCGTCACCCACCGGGAGAAGCCCGTTAGGGTAGCAACTTCACGGAGCTGATCGCTGTCCCACAGAGGTTTCAAAACTGTAAGTCTGCCCTTCCAACCCAAGTATCTTTCTGTCTCCCTCCAGCTCCTGACAAGTGTCCTCCTGTGTGTTGGTAGTTTCTTTTC
The DNA here is from genome assembly GCA_963921515.1 of Calotriton arnoldi. Taxonomy (NCBI): domain Eukaryota; kingdom Metazoa; phylum Chordata; class Amphibia; order Caudata; family Salamandridae; genus Calotriton; species Calotriton arnoldi. The sequence continues at coordinate 580,269 of CAWUFW010008229.1, forward strand.
CAACCGTTGACGGTACTGGATTGTCTCGTGATCACCGTTTCTCATTGGGTCCCTGTCAACCCGATAGCATGGTTCCCGTCTGTCTGAGAAAACCCATTTGTTGACCACTAGTAGCTGCGAGGCCCAGTAGTATTTCTTGATGTCTGGATTGAGGGGCCCCCCATCATAGACCCCTCTTTGCAGTTTACCTAGGGCCATATGTGGTGTTCCACCATTCCAAAGGAGTAGACAGAGTTCATGGTCGACCTTACTAAAGGACTCTATCGCAATTGGGTAGGGTGTATTTTGGAGTACATATAGGAGCGGAGGGAGAGTTGTCATTTCATAGAGTGCAGCCCTGCCCATCCAGGATAATGGCAGGGTGGGCCAGTGTACCACATCCGAACAGAGCCTCTCCAGCTGGGGAAGCAGATTTCTCTGAACTAACAATCATTGGTCCAAGATCACATATATACCTGAGCATCGGAAGCACTCGGTCACCACTGGTGCAGTGCATTCGGGTGGGAGCCACAGGAGGGCCCCTGATAAGGGAAAGACAATGGATTTGGCCAATTGATACGGTAACCCAAAGAGGTTAAAAATGTTGAAGATCCTAGCGATGGAGAAACATGGTCTTGAGACGTACAGTAAAATGTCGTCGGCGTATAAGGAGACGGGTTCCTCCCTGCTGCCAACTGTTCTGATTCCCCATATCATTGGGTCCTGATGATTCCAGGATGCCAGTGGCTCCAGCGCCAAGGCAGAGATCAAGGGCAAGAGGGGGCATCCCTGCTGGGTACCCTTCCACAGTGCAAAGGTGTGGGACGTTGTCTCATTAACTCTCATCCAGGCCATAGGGGCCTGGTATAGCAATCTCATCCATTCGCAATATTGCAGGCCAAAGCCCAGTCTGGTTAAGGTGGCAAAGATATATGGCCATTCTATACTGTTGAATGCCATTTTGGCATCCAACGCCATCAACACAGACTGTTCCGCTCGAGGCAAGCCTGTTATATGTAGTACACCATAGAGTTGTCTCAGATTGAGGTGAGTGCTTCTGTGTGGCATGAAGCCAGACTGGTCCACATGAACGATGGTTGTGATGAACTTACTGAGTCCGGTCGCCAGGGTCTTTGCTAGGACCTTTGCCTCTACATTCAGTAAGGATATGGGCCTATAGGACCTGCAGACCCCTGGAGGCTTCTCTTGTTTGTGAATGACCACTATGGTTGCTGTGCAGTGGTCTTCCAGCAGGCAACCAGCCGCCCTCGCGGCCTGGAAGATATCTAACATGGGCTTGGCTATCTTGCCGGTCATACCCTTGAATAATTCTATGGACAGGCATTTGGGTCCCACAGTTTTTCCAGACTGCAAGTCCCGGAGGGCTGTGGTAAGTTTGTCCTCTGTTAAGTCTGCCTCCACTGTGTCTTCCATGAGTGCCTGAAGGCGGAGATCACGTAACAGCTCCTCACATTCAGCACCAGATCTGGTGCACATGGGAGTATACAGGTCTTTATAGTAGGACGCAAAGGTATCAGCTATTACCTTGTTAGTGGTTTGTAGGACTCGTCCCTCTCGAGGGCAGCCACCATCCAAGAGTGGTCTCTATCCCTCTTCTCAAGTCAGGCCAGTAGCTTGGTCGCCTTGTCCTCCACATCGTACAGGAAATTCTATACCACAAGTGCATGGGTGCGTGCTGCATTGTCCGCCAGGGTACACAAATTGTGTTGATGAAGGAGCAACCTATGACACAAGATGGTCCCACCCTCCACCACTGCTCTAGTCTCTAGGGCCAAAATCTCCTTCTCTATGGCCTCACATTCCAGTTTAGTATCCTTCTTATTCCCTCCAATTAGTGCTTGGGGTTGACCCCGGATGGCCGCCTTGAATTCCTATACAGATTGCAGGCTGATGCCACTGTCCCTTGATAATCCTGAAAGTTTAATTCTGCTACGGTATTTATTTTTTCCTTATCCTCCCTATCTCGCAAATACCAGGGGTCCAGCCAAAGGGATTGTGGTAATGTTGAAAGTCGGGCTCCTGATCCAGACGCCCACTGGGGAGTGGTTGGAGATCCCATGTGCGTAGTGTGTTGTACCTCTAAAACCCCAACTTGGGCATGATGGGTAAGGGGGTAATCTAGGCAAGAGAATGAACTGTGAGTGGCTGAATAGTATGTGTATTGTTTCAGATGGGGATTATGAACAGCTAGAGTCTTTAGCCTGGTGACAGTTCTAGCACCAAGGCCATAGGAAGGGTCCAGAGTATAGGTTAGAGTAAATCACATAAAGGACATGGAGGAAAATCTATAGTCTTTGAAGACCGGGATACTCGGTCCTGTTTACTACTATAGGAGGTTTAGTGCACACTAACCTGATATCAAGTACTAAACCTAGTTCTTCCACTTGACTGAAGTTCAAAGAAGATCTCGAGGCTTTGACTCAGGGAGTCACAGTGGTCCAGAGTAGCTGTGCAGGAGGGAGCGAGGAGGAAGACGTCAAGGAAGCTGGTGTCACGGGAACCATAGGTTTGGATGGACTTAAAGAAGACTGGAGTGCTTCTCAGTTCTGGCAGGATTCTTCAGGTGAGTGGGAAGGGTGAAGCTTGTTCCACAATGAGCGAGGCCAAGCTCCGGCTTGGGATCGGGCAGGGTTTATATATCCTCTTGAAGGCTCAACAGATGTAGCTAGATCACGGGTGGCACGTGGGGCACTTTGCCGTCTGGAAGGTTCTCGATCCTTTGAGAAAACACATGTTAGTACTCACTCTTTGACCTTAGAGAATAAGCAGGTGCAACCTGTTGTTCGGAACCAAATAACAGAAAACAAATGCATCATTTTTGCTCAAATGTGCATGATGGAAAACAACACCAAGGCCCCTGTAAAAGTGAGAGCAAGGCTTGGCGTTGGCTCATGGGTTTCTAGGAGAAGCTTGCAAGGATTCAATGCAAAACCAAAACAAGGCCCTACTAACACTGGGTACAGTCAATCCAATGGTTCACATGATTTGTGGAACCATCAGGCATGAGGGTGTTGGGGGAGCATCATGCATTAGGGTGCCAGGGGAATATCAGTTATAAGCATGCTGGGGAATCATCAGTTATGAGGATGCTGGGGAAGCATCAATAATGAGGGTGTTAGGGGAACATCAGTTATGAGGGAGCTGGGAGAATATCGATCATGAGGATGCTGGGGAAACATCAGTCTTGAGGGTGTAAGTAAGTAAGTAAGTCCGTTTTTATATAGCGCAGCTACTCACCCTTACGGGTCTCAAGGCGCTGGGGGCCGTAGTGGAAATTAAGTGAGCTATTGCCCAGAGTCACATGGTGCTGAGCTGAGCTGCCGCCGGAGCCGGGGATCGAACCCTGAACCCTGTGCTCCGAAGTCAGCTGCCCTGGCCGCTGCACCACACCTCTCCACTCCACTCCACAGGGTGTTGGGGGAACATCTGTTATGAGGATGCTGGGGGAAACATCAGTCATGATATCATAGCGTGCCATAAAGCGCTATAGGGATAAAGCAACATGAGCCCTGCACGCTAGACCGCTATGCAGGGGTTGTGAGAGAGAAGGAACAAGAGGGGATCGTGAAACATATATAGCAGATTTATATAATTTAATTTCTACCCTAACCAGCATTTCTTTTTTAATAAAACAATAAAAAATACCCAAAACCCCAAAACTATATTTAAAAAATAAACACTGCAAGAAAACCAAAAATCATCCAAACAAAATGATTAATAACGTTAGATCTAAAAAAATACAAGCCATTTGTTTTGCAAAAATAAAAAGTGCAAGCTGGATCAAAAAATCCTTCTTTTAGGTAGCCAATGTTACCTGTATAGAGAAAATATAAATCCCAAATGACAAAATAATCACTTCCCATAGTGAAACACACAAGATCCTCAAATATACTACTCAACATAAGTATGATGGTCTATCTAGAAAGCATTAACTTAACAAAACACACTACAGGGTGTTCTGGAGGTGAGGCTTGGAGCTGGGAATAATGGCAGCGTGCTACTGAAAATTCAGATCAAATCCTTCTCAATGGCGTCAGAGTGGTGAGCTTGGTATCATCATAGGACCTTAAGAAGTCTGTGATAGCGGACAAAAGCACTGTGGAATGCAAAGGAACTAAAAAGAGTCCTCACCCCATCCTCCCAATCTGAAACACTTGGCAACTGGCACCAGGTGATATGAATGGACTCGTGGCTTGTGGGTGAAACTGAAGTCGGGCAGTTGAACGCAACAGAGCAGGTGGTGTTTTTCTCCTCCCCTGCCCCCTCACCCTCTGCACTCACCCTTACCACACTTAAAGTGAGTGCATCCGTTGCTTGTGTGTTGAGTTGCAAACCTTACTATTAATGCTTGGCGCACCGGACTCCAAGTGAGAGACAGGAGTTGCTTCCTGGGCAAAGGGTGAGTGTTGGGGGCTATAGTGGGAGACCGCATGGAACGAGGGAAAGGAGAAGTAAGGAATCAACAGCCATAGCTTCTGGTGCAGAGATTCTTTGCAGAGGGATGAGGCCCCTGATGAAATACTAGAAAGAGGACTTGCTCACAACTGGCAGCGACCATCTTTACTTTCAGCACATTTTGAGGCTTTGAATGTGTCCATGACAATACCGGCTGGCTGTGACAGTACACACTCATTATAATTAAGCTTGGGTTAATCGACCTCCACCATCCATCATTACCGCCACTTTCTCACTAACAAATATTGCTTCATCTCGATCATCTGATCCATACGACCCCATGAGGTGTGGGGCTGTACTACATGGAGACCAGATTTAAGACTGGCCAACTACACAAGCAGACGGAATGGACTCTGGAGACCCATCCTCATTTCCCATTGTCATCAGTAAGATCGCTGTGAAGCAGAAGGCTACTGCTGCATAACACGCTGAGCAGGGAGGTAACGAGGACCCCCCTTCATGTAAAAAAAAGAACAAAAAACAGTACTTCAATTGCTCAATTCGGAAGTAACTGCAGCAAAACCACCCCCTCAGGCCAAGACAATGGCTGGCCTGCCTTTGAGACTGGCACTACACCATGGGCAATCTGCTTAAAGAACTGTCCAAAATAAAGGCCTCTATCGAGTAAGTTGATATTATGGTTATGCAGCCAGCTGTGTACATCAAATCACTACAAATTAATAGCACAACTTTTAATCTTGGCCTGACTACAACTGAGAATAGAGCAATGGACCTGGAAGCACATGTAGATTCAATACTGGAGTGGGGACCAGGTGTCTGGAAACTACATTCCAAAGTCGTGGACCTGGAAGATCGCAGTTGACGTGACCATGTGGAGATATATCGGGGGTTCTGGAATACCAAGAAAAAATGCTAATAATGTCCTTTCTGAAGAGCTTTCTTCCCATTTTGATGAAAATTACACTCACACCGGCACTGGAATTTCAGAGAGCAGGGGGTGCATATGCATCAGACCCACTGCAAATCATCGTTCCTCTGCAAGTTCTATTGTGTGTTTTCTGACACAGCAGCAGGCATGTCGGATCATAGCTGAAGCAAAGGAGAAGGCCCTTACTCTCACTTGAATCAGCAGATTAATCTTTCTGTCAACTTCTCTCAAGAGACAAGCATTAAGTGGAAAAAACTGGATCACTCAGGCCCCAATTGCGTAAGCCTGATATACAATATGGTCTGCTGGAACCTGCCACCATGTTGATTACTGTGGATGGCCGAACGAAGGAGTATGATGACCCTAACGACTTAGCATGAATCCTTGACACCTTAGACCCCAGAGAACTAGATAAGGAGTCCAGTGCAAGTCACAGATCATCAGTGAATATATCAGAAGCAACTACCTCAACCGCAACAGAATGGGAAGAGAGGGAGAGATTGGAACGTGTTTCCAAACAGTGGGAAGACAATGATAGAAATGGGTTCAGGAGACAATTGTTGCTCAAAGTCAAATCCCTCTCTCCGTTGAAGGATTAGTATACACTTTCAATTGATTCTGGGGGGCCCTAGGACCTTAGCAGGTGATCGAGGTCTCAGAATAGTAATGTATAGCATTACACCCACTTCAATACTTATTGGATATCTTATCTTGACTACTGTAGAAAATGCTCTAGAGCAAGGGGCTCCAACCTTTTCTGTAGTGAGAGCTACTTCTGATCAGTGAAAATCACTGTGAGCTACTAAAGGCTGAGCAACTCGCTCATTTTTCCCAGAGTCCCCCCATACCTACCTTCATTGACTAAAGGGCCTCTCCATCAGAAAGAGATACCCATTTTGTGTATGCAATGCACAACATGAAATGAGAAAACTTGACATTAGTACCAGCTACTCAACAAATTGTGAGATACTGACCTTTGCAGTCACCAGCTAAGTAGATAACAATCATAAGAAATTGTAAGGACCTGCAGAGTTGTGCAAAGCTACCAGCATACTGAAAACTATAAACTGCTCTTCTGTCTCTCATACCTTGTCATCCACAACACTGCTACGTCCCATATCACGGTAAATGCACCTTGGTGGTCATCAATCATGACATGCAAGCACTTCCCACATAGGATCACAAAACAATGACAACACCATTCACACCACACACCCTACATGGAGTAGCTTGCTAACCATGTAGGTAAGTGCCTCAGTGCCCCACATACGGGTAATAAGCGCTATAAACATCTGTTACTCTGTGCCAAAAATACCCTTCTGGGCGAAAGTGCACTTTACAAATACACGTTATGTTATATAAATGCTGCAATACAATTATTTTATTATTACAGCATACCTTTTCTTTAATCTCACACATGACAGCAACTTGAAACGCTTGAGTTCAGGGTGTACACTTTGCATGATACAAATATCTCCCTTGACAGACTATAAAGTTGCTCCACGTAGTAATAAGCTATGCCATATGTATGGTGCACGACTTGCCTCTCAGTTCATTAATATAGCATTGTCATCAAGGATGGTGGGAGTCCATACAGATTCATGTTTAAAAACTGTTGCTTCTAAAAACGCCTCTAAATGCAGTGATATAATTTGATGCTCTGATGGAATGCTTCTGGCATGTTTGAGAAATAAAAGCTGTGATTTTTTTTAATAGATACCATTGTTGTATGACTTCTGTGTCACTCTTTGAATTATTTCGAAATCTGTGCTGTTGAAAGGAAAGGGTAATACACCTAAGCTTGTTCATGTCTCAATTTTCCCCCTTTTAATGGCCACATTTAAAACTGAAAAATATAGCAATTCCAGAGGTGAGGTACTTTTTTCAAATGGGATGAATTTAATGTGTTAAGCATTATGTTCATTGTGCCATAAAATTAACACTTTAATTTAAATTTCTACAATTATTTCATTAAATTAAAGCAGTGTTTCAAATGGATTTTTGTTGAATAAAGTACCACTTGCTAGTTGTGCCTGAGCACAGACCAGAGCCATGAACCTATTTTCCATTTCTCTCATTAAAATTTATAATACTTCCCGTGAGGGTCTTTAGGCGCTGTCCAGAGGCACCGGGAGATTAAGTGATATGCCCAGAATCACAGGATGTCGAGCTGACGCCGAGACTCAAACCTGGATCCCCAGCTCCGAAGTCGTCAGGTCTGTTCCTTACACCCACCCTCTTAGTCATTCAAAGTTAATGAAAAGAAATGTAAAATGATTTTCCCGACTCCGGTTTGCATCCAGGAACGACTCGCAATATACTTTATGTATTTAAAAATAAAAGATCCCTGTAAAACGCTGCTTTGTTTTACAAGAGCGATCAGGCTATGAAAAATCTTTAAAATGGGGCGTGGCTTGGACGGCAGAGCCGATGGCTGCCTGATCCCGTCTCTCTGTCTAACACGGAGACTGCACGCTTGCAATCCAGAGTTCCTGGGACTGTTAGTGGACCAGAGCACCAGGATTTGGATCTTGATGGAGAGCTGCTTCTGAGGATGCCACCAGTGCCCACTGAAAAGCGCTGCTTTAAGCACAATCACAGCCCGTAACTTCGCCGATCGGGGAAATGAGGCATCTCAAAATGGCGGACGATGAATAATGCCCGTACCGGCAATACGATGGACCGGAATCAGGCCTAAATGTCCACCTGAGCACCCGCTTCATGGAGAACTGAATGGCCTCAACCTCCGCTAAGGTAAAATCACCATTGCGGCAATGAAAGCTGATCTTAATATTGCGATGATCTATTTGCTGATGTGGCCTAACCCTAAGATGGCGGCCGTTTGAGAGGTACAGAGAGCATCTCACCCTTCTGCTAAGGAGCCGCGCATTAATATTTAAACAATTGGGCATTCATTACTAGTTCAGCGGCCGCTGGATGTAAGGAGCGCCCTCATGCAAAGCTGACCTCATCTTCACGGCGATCTCTCATCATATATGGCCTGACCCCAAGATGGCGCCCGTGATTTAATCTTAGCAGAATCACCCAGTGAGTTAGCCGATTGACGCTGCAGTAATGCAAAGATCGCTTTAACCCTTATCTGCTATTTCACACTGGGAGGCACAATACCAATATGATCAGTCAACTAACAGTCTGTCCTGCAATGTGACGATGCCCATGGAAACTTAAATGGCGCCCAGCTTCTAATAGGACAGTCTCCAGCCTTTAGAAGCGTCAAACTAGTCATCTGTCAGCCAGCCAGTCAAGTTCCTGAGGGTCCTCATTGCTTAACATTTTAGTTAAATAACATTGTATGCCTTATAACTGCTTCTGCATATCAAAACTTTAACCTCCTGGATTGCCTGTTCTTGATGCCTGATCCTAAAATGGAATGACTCCTGCTGTTATCGAGACTCTGTACACGCTGTGTAAGTAGTGTAATCCTTTGTGCAAAGAAGGCTGTGCAGACATCCACACCATTGTTCATAGTAAGGTCACAAGACGAACATCCAAAGGGACAGCCATTTCCTAGAGTAATCTCATAATAATCTTGCGAGATGCTTCACTGCGGGCAACAGAATTAGGTCCTGTACTGACATTTCCTTCATCCAGGACCGACCAAGTGCATCTACATTCGCCCACATTCATTGGATAATACCGGCGGTCAGCTCCTAACACCAGTGCTATTACTAACATTACCAACATCATAAGGAGTTCATCCTATTCTACCAAGACCCTCACTATGGCAGAAAAGGAGTCCAAAATCCAATACAAAAGAAACAAAGGTGATCCTTCGCCGTCTGACTCACCTATCAAAGCCAAAGCGGATATAAACAGCATGATGGAAATGATTCTCAAAAGCTAGCCGACGTTCACGATCTAGCTAAATCAACCAAACAAAACACAGACGCTATGCAGCTAGAACTAACTGCCATACGGGCGGAAATGAATACAATCAACTCTAAAATAGACGCTGCAGAACAAAGAATTAGTGACGTCGAGGACTCTTCTTTTCAGGTCAGCAAAGAGATAAAATCTCTAATAGACATTACCACCAACCTAAAGAAACAAGCAGCTGAACTTGAAGACCGAAACAGGAGAGGCAATATAAGACTCCTTGGTATTCCGGAGGGCTCAGAGGACTCGGCAGAGTCATGCATAGCCTTCCTGGAGAACTGGATCCCTCAGATCACGGGCATAAAATTTCACAAAAACTTGGAGTTGGACCGAGCACACTGTCATGCTACCCCTTGCCACCCCTTGCTACCTCTGAATTCTCAGTAAAACAACAGCAATGTGCGCTCAGGGGTGAAACTTATGCGCTCTCTTAGAGAGCTTATTTCCCAGCTTGAAACCCACCCCTGTCCCGTGCATCCTGCACACCTTGGCCTATTATATGCTAAGAGTATGATTATTAAACTGTAGGTATATTTGGGGAATTTGGAATTAAAGTATCATGTAACCTTTATTACTATATTTCCATGAATAGGTTTAGTCAATGCTGATTCATGTTATTAAACTGCCAATGTTGATTCATGTGAAACGTAAGCACATTCAGGTACTGAATTATCACTGTTGAGATCGATTTGCGGTGAGGTCAAGTTTGCGATAAAAGACGAGAGGAGACAACACTTTCAGATTGTAAGTAGCGGAGCAGTACGATGATCTCTGATTAAGAGCCTGTTTCTGTGGGACTCACGTAAGACAGCGTGCGCAGGACGTCGGTGGCCATCTTGGGTGTGGTAAGACTATATATTGCCACACCCATCTTCGAGAAAGTGCTTTGCCTTCCGCCACGGAGCCAAGTGGACGCCTCGCTTACCTGTTTCTCGTCAAGGGATTCCATTCCTTCAAAGAAGGTCCGTTTTCTTCGTTCCAGCCCTTCTTCTTCTCATCGGCGATCACGGAGCTGCAAGAGAGAAACCAAGGGACAAGCTAAGTGAACATTTTCTTGTTTTAAAGTTCAGGCGCCCAACGCAAGAAAGCAAGAAGCAAAGCACGTGCATGAGACTTACCTTAGATATGCTTTGGAACACACTCTTATGTAATTGTACCTGAAAGAAAGAGGACAAATAATTAGGCATTAAGAACTTAGTGATTTTTATAAGAACTTGAGAAAGACATTTTCTTGGGCATTTTTTTGGTGAAAGTTATAAGGAACAGTGTTTGAGAATTTGCTGAAAGTTTTTGGCATGTGTTATTTTCTTTTAATTAAAATACAGGTCGTGAAGGTAAAAGGTTTTGGAGAAACTACAGAGTAAGTGAAACATAATTCAGGATAGCAAACTATTATCTAATTCTGAATCATAAACATAGAAAATCAGTAACTTATTCAATACTTACCTTTTGTAACACAGGTGTGCATAACTTCTACTAAAGACCAACACCTCAACCATTCATTACGAAAACAAACATCACTTCACGACGACTACAAGGACGAGACGCCTGACATTTCTAAATCGCAGGTAGGACATTTTCTAAGTAATAAGAACGCCTTTATTGAGTTAAAGATCTATGTGTAGAAATCTAATCTTAGAAAGGGAGTTAGTTACTATTTTTCCTTGTTGCCTCGCAGGTCGACAACAAGGAGCAGCTAGCGTCCCCGATCCGGCCCTCCTCCTTGAATTCTAACCGTGTAGCCTTAGTGTCCAAATTGCCAAACACAGGTTATATGTTAGGATACTGGGAAGTCGGTCCATAACGTCTCTGCGAAACCTACAGACAAGCAACCAACAGGTAAGATTGCTTGTGATTCTGACAGAAGGCAAAGCCCACGAATATAATTTCGCCCGGACATTATGGATCAGACTACTTCAGTTTCACTGCAAGATATAGCAACCATCTTGGCTGATATAAAATCAGAGAATGCGGCTCTTCGAAGAGACATTTCAGCTTTGCAAGCTAGTATGCAGGCCCCCAATGCTCCAAGTCCAGCTACCTGGAGTTTTTCAGCTACACAAAAACCTGAATTAAAACCACCTACTTTTCAGCCAGGAATGCAAACGTTACATAGTAGTAGCACTTCATCTTCACCCACCCAGATTCAGGTAGTGACACCCGTTACAATTCCACTGGCACCTCCAGAGAGGTTTTATGGGGATAGTAGTAAATACTCTATCTTTTTGAACCAGTGTCATTTAGATTTCATAGCAAAACCTACGGCCTTCCCTGATGACTCATCTAAGGTTGCATTCATATTATCATATTTAGGTGGTGATGCAGCCCTTTGGTCAGTACCAATTGTGGAACGAGACGATCCTATTTTGTATGATCTTAGAAGATTCAAAGATACAATGAAAAAATTATTTGCCAAAGATGTATTTGTGCAATCTGCAGATCACAAATTATTACATCTAAAACAAGGGTCTTCTGATTTATTACATTATATCTCACAATTCAACAGACTAGTGATTGAAGCAGAATGGCCAGAAGAAAAAAGAGTTTCTCTTTTTTACAAAGGTTTGCGAGAAGAGCTAAAAGATATGGTTACACAAATTCTGGATCCTCCAGATGATATTGAAGAATTTATAGATCTGGTAGTTAAACTTAATCATCGTTTATCTGAGCGTAAGGGGGAAAAAGGACGATCTGATCATAAGGTGTTTATATTCAAAGAAAAGGTTAGTTTTAAATCAGAACCGTCCTTAAAGTTAGATTTAGGAGAACCTATGCAGATAGGTACAATTAAAGGACCTCTCTCTAAAGAAGAAAAAGAGAAGAGGAGAAAACTAAACCAGTGTCTTTATTGCGGTAAGGCAGGACACTTTGTAAAAGAATGTCCAACTCGTCCAAATAAACCAAAAACTAAAACTAATGACGCAGGTATACTTCAACAGTCGGAAAACTAAATGGCTCGACAAAACAAGAGGCCAATTTGTCGAGTGAGTTAACTAGTTTGGCCTCCATGACTCCAGAAGTGGCATATCAACATCTTAGTATTAAAGTAACCTTACAATCTCAATCTGAAGAAGAAAAAATCTGGTCAGTTGATGCTTTAATTGACTCAGGAGCCACTGGTAATTTAATTGATACACACTTTTTACAGGAATTAGGTCTAAAAACAGAACCTAAACTTCGACCAGAAGTAGTTAGAGCAGTAGACGGTAAGGAATTAACATCTGGACTGATACAACATCACACTGAAAATCTTAGAATGACATGCTCTACTAAACATAGTGAACACATCACATTTGATATTATAGATGCTCCTCAATTTCGACTAATTTTAGGTGTTCCTTGGCTTGTGAAGCACAATCCCAAAATCGATTGGATACAAAAGACAATATTATTTAATTCTAACTACTGTCACCCTACTTGTCTGCATCATCAAGTGTCTGAACATCTCGTACAAGGATATGTTTTCCGAAAGATTAGAAAAGTATTTTGCTTTTAGAGGGTGAACCCATACAATATTCCGATCTCACAGATGTGTTCGATAAAAAAAAGGCTAATACCCTACCTCCTCATAGAGACTTCGATTGTCGAATAGATTTAATGCCTGGAGCTACCTTACCGTGTAGCAGAATATATGCTCTTACTGAGAAAGAAAACGAACATTTGAGAGAATATCTTGATGAATATCTGGCCAATGGGTTTATTCGACATTCCAAATCCCCTGTATCCTCCCCTTTATTTTTCATTCCGAAGAAAGGGGAGATTTGCGTACATGTATTGATTATCGCGCTCTGAATAACGTCACAATCAAAAATAGGTATCCTCTTCCGCTTATTCCAACACTATTGGATCAAATATAAGATGCTACCATTTATACTAAATTGGATCTAGGTGGAGCATATCACTTGGTAAGAGTCCGAGAGGGTGATGAATGGAAAACAGCATTTCATACAAAATTTGGTCTGTATGAGTACCAAGTCATGCCCTTCGGACTCTGCAATGCTCCACGCAGCATTCCAGTTTTTTATAAATGAAGTATTAAGAGATTTTTGGGATGTTTGTTGTGTAGTGTATATTGATGACATCTTAATTTATTCAAAAACACAACTGACCATGTAAAACAAGTAAGGGCGATTCTTCAGCAGCTGTTAAAAACTCTCTATTTGTAAAATTGGAAAAAGTACTTTCCACACCACAAAAGAGGAATTTTTAGGTTATGTCCTCAGCCCTAATGGAATTGAAATGGAGCCTAATACAATTCAGGCAGTCCTTAATTGGCTCAGTCCCTCCTCAGTAAAACAAGTACAAAGTTTTTTGGGATTCGCCAATTTTTATAGGCGGTTCATTTGTAATTTCTCTCAGACTATTACGCCTATTACCCGACTTTTACGAAAGAATGTGAAATTTGAATGGACTAAAGAAGCAGAACATACCTTTCAAGACTTAAAACGCCAATTCACTTCTGCTCTTATTTTAATGCATCCCGATCCCTCAAATCCTTTCATAGTAGAAGCAGATGCGTCTCAGTTTGCTATCGGGGGAATTTTGTCTCAGAGACACAAAGATACTGGCCAGATGCATCCCATAGCATATTATTCCAGAAAATTAACACCAACCGAACAAAACTATGCCATTGCAGATAGAGAGTTATTAGCTATAAAAGCTGTATTCGAAGAATGGCGCCATTACTTGTTGGGGGCTAGACGTCCTGTAACAATATATACAGATCATCGTAATCTACAAAGTCTACGTTCCATCAAAGCTCTCACTCCTCGGCAACTTTGTTGGTCTCTCTTCTTTAATGATTACAATTTCATCATCACTTATCATCCTGGAAAAGAGAATCAGAAAGCTGATGCTTTGTCCCGTATAGGAATTTCTGATGATATGTGTTTTTTGCCAGATACTGTACAACCAATATTGTCTGAACAATGTTTTCAGATAGGAGCAATCTATACTGATGTAGTTTTAGATATTAAAAAAGAATTACAAAGTAAACAAGTACAAGAAAGACAAACTAAATACCCTTTATTACAATGTAAGGATGAGTTGTTATTTATGAATGAACAGATGTTTGTACCTACTACTACATTACAAAGACAAGTTATAAAATTACATCATGATACAGTAATGTCGGCTAATCCTGGAGTAACAAAAACTTATCAATCAATCAAATGAAGGTTCTGGTGGCCCTCCATGTTAAAAGATCTGCAAAAATATGTAGAAACCTGTGTTATTTGTATACAGAATAAATCACAACACCAAGCACCTAGTGGGCTCTTACATCCCTTACCAATACCACCTCAACCATGGCATAATGTATCTTTAGATTTTATAGTAGAACTTCCTCGAACAAAGAATGGTTTTATTACCATTTTAACTATAGTAGATCATTTCTCTCACATGGCTCATTTTGTCCCACTAAAGAAATTGCTTTCAGCAAAAGTGTTAACTCAAATATTTTCAAACGAAGTGGTTCGTTTACATGGAATTCCATCAGTGGTCATTTCCGATAGAGGCTCCCAATTTATTTCCCAAGTGTTTTGGCAACACTTAGGCAAATCCTTAAACATGGATGTTCGTACCTCTTCTAGTTATCACCCTCAAACTGATGGCCTTACAGAACGAACGAAGCAAACTATTGAACAATTTTTACGCAGTGTATTAACGGATTGTGATTTAGATTGGTCAGATGTATTATGGGTATTAGAATTCGCTTACAATAACATGGACCACTCTTCTATTAGTATGTCTCCATTCTTTTGTACGTATGGTTTTCATCCAAAGAATATTCCTGGGCCAATTAATTCTCCTCTTATTATACCATCAATAAATGGGCATGTAAAAATTTGGTTTCTATTCAAGCACAAGCTCAATATTATTTGGCACAAGCAAAAGAAAACCAAAAACGTATCTCTGATTCACATCAATCCCTACAGCCTGAATACACTGTAGGAGATAAAGTGTGGTTATCCACAAAACATCTGAAAATCAAAACTTGTAAAAAATTCTGTCCCCGTTTCATAGGGCCATTTGCTGTGGAAAAGATCATAAATCCGGTCAGTATCAGATTGACCCTTCCTTCCAAATATCGTTGTCATCCAGTTTTTCATGTCTCTTTAGTAAAGACATTCAATCCTATGACTCGAATGATAAAGGCTCCTTCAGCTATAGATGTTGATGGTACTCCTGAATTTGAAGTACAATCTATTTTAGATTCAAAGAGAATTCGTGGAAAATTATTCTATTTAATACATTGGAAAGGCTATGGTCCTGAGGAACGTTCCTGGGAACCTCTTGCCAATTTATTAAATGCGCCACATTTGGTAAAAAAGTTCCATTCTCAGTATCCAGATAAACCAAAACCAGTACCGCAAGTCTTAGGGGGGCTTTTGAAGGGGGGGTACTGTCATGCTACCCCTTGCCACCCCTTGCTACCTCTGGATTCTCAGTAAAACAACAGCAATGTGCGCTCAGGGGTGAAACTTATGCGCTCTCTTAGAGAGCTTATTTCCCAGCTTGAAACCCACCCCTGTCCCGTGCATCCTGCACACCTTGGCCTATTATATGCTAAGAGTATGATTATTAAACTGTAGGTATATTTGGGGAATTTGGAATTAAAGTATCATGTAACCTTTATTACTATATTTCCGTGAATAGGTTTAGTCAATGCTGATTCATGTTATTAAACTGCCTATGTTGATTCATGTGAAACGTAAGCACATTCAGGTACTGAATTATCACTGTTGAGATCGATTTGCGGTGAGGTCAAGTTTGCGATAAAAGACGAGAGGAGACAACACTTTCAGATTGTAAGTAGCGGAGCAGTACGATGATCTCTGATTAAGAGCCTGTTTCTGTGGGACGCACGTAAGACAGCGTGCGCAGGACGTCGGCAGCCATCTTGGGTGTGGCAAGACTATATATTGCCACACCCATCTTCGAGAAAGCGCTTTGCCTTCCGCCACGGAGCCAAGTGGATGCCTCGCTTACCTGTTTCTCGTCGAGGGATTCCATTCCTTCAAAGAAGGTCCGTTTTCTTCGTTCCAGCCCTTCTTCTTCTCATCGGCGATCATGGAGCTGCAAGAGAGAAAACAAGGGACAAGCTAAGTGAGCATTTTCTTGTTTTAAAGTTCAGGCGCCTAACGCAAGAAAGCAAGAAGCAAAGCACGCGCATGAGACTTACCTTAGATATGCTTTGGAACACACTCTTATGTAATTGTACCTGAAAGAAAGAGGACAAATAATTAGGCTTTAAGAACTTAGTGATTTTTATAAGAACTTGAGAAAGACATTTTCTTGGGCATTTTTTGGGTGAAAGTTATAAGGAACAGTGTTTGAGAATTTGCTGAAAGTTTTTGGCATGAGTTATTTTCTTTTAATTAAAATACAGGTCGTGAAGGTAAAAGGTTTTGGAGAAACTAGAGAGTAAGTGAAACATAATTCAGGATAACATACTATTATCTAATTCTGAATCATAAACATAGAAAATCAGTAACTTATTCAATACTTACCTTTTGTAACACAGGTGTGCATAACTTCTACTAAAGACCAACACCTCAACCATTCATCACGAAAACAAACATCACTTCACGACGACTACAAGGACGCAACGCCTGACATTTCTAGATCGCAGGTAGGACATTTTCTAAGTAATAAGAACGCCTTTATTGAGTTAAAGATCTATGTGTAGAAATCTAATCTTAGAAAGGGAGTTAGTTACTATTTTTCCTTGTTGCCTCGCAGGTCGACAACTAGGACCAGCTAGCGTCCCCGATCCGGCCCTCCTCCTTGAATTCTTACCGTGTAGCCTTAGTGTCCAAATTTCCAAACACAGGTTATATGTTAGGATACTGGGAAGTCGGTCCATAACGTCTCTGAGAAACCTACAGACAAGCAACCAACAGGTAAGATTGCTTGTGATTCTGACACACACAGAATTCCGGGATATAATTTTTCTACAAGGCAAACAACTTGTCCTATCATCTGCAAACCGTTAAGATATCAACATACAGAAGCCATCCTCAACTTTGCCCGTAAAAACCGCCAGATCACTTGGAATGGTCAGAAAATAATTTTCACACAGGACTACTCTAAACCTACAGTGGATACAAGAAAAGGCTTCCTTCTTCTAAGAGACAAATTAAGAGATAAAAATATTCAGTTCTCTTTTGCTGGTCCTGCAAAATTTAGAATCATAGACAATGGTAGACATCGCTACTTTACGGATCCCAAAGACCTGTCAAAATTTTTAGACAGTCCGGCCACTGAAGACATGGACCACACTAACTCCTTCTCTAACAAAAGGAAGTCATGATATCCTTTTTCATATCCTATTTAAGCCTATTACACTCGCCTCCTATGTATGCTCATGCAATTTCATGTATTTCCACTACTTCTTGGTCATAAAGCTTGCTTTATATTGTTATTTGTTTACAGCTAGATGAGCCATCTCTTGTCGCAATTGTTGTTTATTACTTAAATGCCTTGGGTTTATTACGCCGGTAGCATGCAGTCTTATTCCTATGCATTATTACAGCAGGTACAAAACCAACTATGTATAAGTAAGGGCTAATAAGATCAGTCTTTCTAGCACAGCTCAGTCTCTCTAGCACAAGGTACATCTATTGTTAGTATATTTTTTCTAATATATTTAGGTAGTTGGGATTATTTCTTCCCCTAGGGTATGTACGTTTCCAAGCGTTGAATAGGTAATTAAGGTTAGGCCTTTTTTCTAGCGTATATACATTTCTGTTACGAATGGGCTAAGAATTGCCCTATAATACATAGTTTGATTGTCAACATGTTACACTCTGGAAGGTTATATTTTGTCATAATAAGTTCTCCGAGTTGACAGTTTGACGCTCCTGCCGTCGCACCTCCAACATTCGAGGTATGCAGGTTTGGGTGGGGAGGGCGGGGGTATGGGGAGGGCTTTTGGGGGTCCCCAAGTTCTGCGCAGAGGGATTGGGGTTTTTTGGACCATAATTTGGGTATTCTCAGTTGCTTACTGCTTTTATTTCTCTTATCTTTTTCTCTATCCTTACTATGGCTTCTGCCCTGCTTTTCATTGTACTCATTACTACATAATTTCCACACTTGACAAGAGTTCCTACGTGCTGACTATTTTATATATGCTGACACTGCTATTACAATATCTGCACTCAATACAAGTAACCCACATACATCTAGGGTTCATACAGGGACAGTCTTCCTGGTACGCCTGTCACTCATCATACCATACATATCTTACATAAGACCAGACCAATCTACCCTCGCTTACGTATGTAATGACTCAAACTAAGACATATAATCTTACAGACAATCTTAACGTCGTCTCCCTAAATGTGAAAGGGCTTAACCACCCAATCAAACGCCGACATTTTTTTGACTACCTAGTTAAGACTAAAGGGGATATTATACTATTACAAGAAACAAAATTGTCTGGGGAAGATGCAGCTTTTATTAAACATAACTGGATTTCACACGTTTCATGCTCGCCAGCGGACCATAAAAAGAAGGGAGTAATCACCCTAATAGCAAGGAAAGCTAACATATCCCTCGAATCATACTCACATGACGATGAAGGTAGAATATTAGTTTCATATCTGGAAAAAGGGGAAGACTCTATACACGTTGTAAACATATACGTCCCTAACACGGACTAATCCAATTTTTGGGAAGGTATTTCAAATGCCATAGAAAGTCCCCCCCAGGACGATCTCATCATAGTTGGCGGTGACTTTAACATCCCCTTAGATCCTATAATTGACCGCCAATCCACCTGTAAATATCACGTTACAAGATCTCACGGTAAAGTTCAAAAATATGCACTAAGTTTAACCTCAAAGATTCTTGGCGCCTTCAACACCCAGACTCTAGAGATTCCGCTTTTTACTCTGCCCCACATAACTCATACACTAGAATAGACTACATACTTATATCCGGTTCATTAACACACCTAATTCATCAAACAGACATTTTACCCAAGTTGGTGTCCCATCACTCATGTATCAATGTTAAATTAGCTGGCAGTCATAATAACCCCTCGCCCAAAAGAAGGCGCTTTAATAACGATGTCCTATCAGATCCTGACGATAAAAAGAAAATTGAAGAGGCAATTACAGATTACCTCAAACATAATGATCTTCCTGAGACAAATGTAAACACCCTCTGGGATGCTTTGAAGGCAACCATTAGGGGAGTTATCATTGAGATTAAAACAAAAATCAATAAAAAGCTTAATACTGAGGTAATTAAGTTAGAACGTGAAATTAAACTCCTGGAGACTTCACATGCCAATTCACTAAATAATAATAATATTCTTACCCTTCTAACACAAAAGAAATATGAATACAATACAATTTTGAGTAAAAGAGCAGGGGTATGGATAAACAAGTTTAAGGCCCTTAAACTCTGCGAAGCCAACAAAGCGGGTAAGATGCTAGCTTCCTATCTTAAGCACAAACAGAACCAAAACTTTATCTCGTCAAT